>JASANH010000863.1:0-682331 GCA_030248295.1 Mesodorylaimus sp. YZB2_4 | reverse complement strand
TCGGACAAATCCCGCTAGAACTGGATGCCAAGGGTCTGATTCGAGGTCGAGGTCGGATCACACACGCTCCTCTGAACGAAGAGGCAAAGAAGCCAATCCTGCTATCGAGGAAATCTGAGCTTGCGAAGTTGATAATCGCACACACTCACGCTCAACTGTGTCACGCTGGAACGGCACAGACGCTCGCTCATCTTCGCCAACGCTTTTGGGTCACCGCCGGATGGCAGGTTGTGTTCAATGTCATTCGTCGCTGCACTCAGTGCAAAAAGCTCGATGGAGGTCCATTTACTGCGCCAGAATCTCCAAGCTTACCGCGTGAACGAGTCAATGTCTTCACACCGTTCGGGTCGATTGGCGTCGACTACCTTGGTCCACTCACAGTTACAATTGGGAAGAACAAACTCGCAAAGCGTTGGATCTGCCTATTTACATGCACCGCAACAAGGGCAGTCCATCTCGAGGTCGTTGAGGGCTTAGGCGCTGACGACTTTCTCAACGTTTTCCGCATCTATATCGCACGCCGACAAAAGCCAAAAGTGGTCTGGTCGGACAACGCCGGTCAATTCACCGCAAAGCACGTACAGAGGTTCGCTGCTGACCATGGAATTCAATGGAAACGTATACCTGAACAGGCCCCCTGGATGATATTCCACTTGACACAGCACCTGCTTTCTCAATCATAAGCATATGCTCCCACCAATCATACAGATATAAATCTTAAAACAATCATAGGTGCACGTTTGTCAAGCTTGCTGATCTGTATATCTGGTCCAGCTCAAGACTACTACAGGACTCATACTTGGCGCGCTGATTTACAAAAAATGACATATTCCACCTGACACAGCACCTACTTTTTCAATCATAAGCATATGCTCCCACCAATCATACAGATATAAATCTTGGAACAATCATAGGTGCACGTTTGTCGAGCTTGCTGATCTGTATAGCTGGTCCAGCTCACGACTACTACATAACTTATACTTGGCGCACTGATTAACAAAAAATGACATATTCTACTTGACACAGCACTTACTTTTTTAATCATAAGCATATGCTCCTACCAATCATACAGATATAAATCTTGAAACAACCATAGGTGCACGTATGTCGAGCTTGCTGATCTGTATAGCTGGTCCAGCTCACGACTACTACAGGACTTAAACTTGGCGCACTGATTCACAAAAAATGACATATTCCACTTGACACAGCACCTACTTTTCTAATCATAAGCATATGCTCCTACCAATCATACAGATATGAATCTTGAAACAATCATAGGTGCACGTTTGTCGAGCTTGCTCATCTGTATAGCTGGTCCAGCTCACGACTACTACAGGACTTATACTTGCCGCGCTGATTTACAAAAACTGACATATTCCACCTGACACAGCACCTACTTTTTCAATCATCAGCATATGCTTCACCAATCATACTTTTATAAATCTTGAAACAATCATAGGTGCACGTTTGTTGAGCTTGCTGATCTGTATAGCTGGTCCAGCTCTCGACTACGACATAACTTATACTTGGCGCGCTAATTCAGAAAAAATGACATATTCCACCTGACACAGCACCTACTTTTTTAATGATTAGCATATGCTCCCACCAATCATACATATATAAATCTTGAAGCAATCATAGGTGCACGTTTGTCGAGCTTGCTGATCTGTATAGCTGGTCTAGCTCACGACTACTACAAGACTTTTACTCAGCAGGCTGATTTACAAAAAATGACATATTTCACTTGACACAGCACCTACTTTTTTAATCATTAGCATACGCTCCCACCAATCATACATATATAAATCTTGAAACAATCATAGGTGCACGTTTGTCGAGCTTGCTGATCTGTATAGCTGGTCCAGCTCACGACTACTACATAACTTATACTTGGCGCACTGATTAACAAAAAATGACATATTCCACTTGACACAGCACCTACTTTTTCAATCATTAGCATACGCTCCCACCAATCATACAGATATAAATCTTAAAACAATCATAGGTGCACGTTTGTCAAGCTTGCTGATCTGTATAGCTGGTCCAGCTCAAGACTACTACAGGACTCATACTTGGCCTACTGATTTACAAAAAATGACATATTCCACCTGACACAGCACCTACTTTTTTAATGATTAGCATATGCTCCCACCAATCATACATATATAAATCTTGAAGCAATCATAGGTGCACGTTTGTCGAGCTTGCTGATCTGTATAGCTGGTCTAGCTCACGACTACTACAGGACTTATACTTGGCGCACTGATTTACAAAAAATGACATATTCCACTTGACACAGCACCTGCTTTCTCAATCATAAGCATATGCTCCCACCAATCATACATATATAAATCTTGAAACAATCATAGGTGCACGTTTGTCGAGCTTGCTGATCTGTATAGCTGGTCCAGCTCACGACTACTACAGGACTTATACTTGGCCTACTGATTTACAAAAAATGACATATTCCACTTGACACAGCACCTACTTTTTCAATCATAAGCATATGCTCCCACCAATCATACATATATAAATCTTGAAATAATCATAGGTGCACGTAGAAACCACAAGGGGGCCTGTAGTATACATGAATCCATGGTCAGAGGAACCTCTGTACGTGCTTGGTGAATTGACGGCGTTGGACCAGACACTGCCGCGTCGAAGATGGAAAACGTTAGAAAGCGTCAGCGCCTAAGTCACGACCCGAGAGATGCCTGTGGTTGAAGGAGAAAGCTTTCGAGGTTCTCAATTGTAACGTGAGTGACAAGGTGGCGGAATAAGACATACCCGCGGGGATTGGAAATGACCTCCAGAGCTTTTCTAGAGAGAATGATTGAACAAACCTCCGCGGAAAACGTGGCGAAGATGAGGAGGTCTTCCGTCCGCGTACAAGTTGAGCGTGTTTCGATTATAACTTCGCAAGCTGATTCCTCGATAAGGGCTTTTGTCGTTGAGGAGCTTGTGACGACCTGCCTCAAGACTTGCCTCAGGGGATTGTCCTTGTACTATCTTCTACTTGTTTCCAAATGCGCTCTTGATCTCTTTTATCCAGTTGACTCGGATTCTATCTGGCGTAATTGTTCTCCCTTATAGCTGTCTTGACTCGGTTGTAATTCTGAAATTGTGACGAAGCAGGCGTGTATTTGAAAATTGATTCTAGGTTGTGGCCTTGGCACTTGTAAAACGGTGTTTTTAGCCTATTAATTTTTCTGTGTGTCTGATCCCGTCTGCGCGTGATGTATAGTGTAGATTATGGCGCGACCCGGCTGTTCTGAGTCTCGTAGATAGAAAGGCAGTTGGTGATCCTACTCGAGAAAAGACTATTGGTACCATGAAACTGAGAATACTCCGAGTGATGCACATCCTGAAGCTTGTAGCTGCCTTTTACCCCAAGTCACTCAAAGTCTAACGAGTATCTTATCTTTGGTGCCAACCTTACTTAAGATATGTTGATTATCGATCTACAATTTCACGAGATAATTGCATGCGTACCGCGCGTGCTCACAGAACGCTGAAGTTCGAACAGAATGCCCTCTCTTATTTCCAATCCAACTGATGTAGTGGAATATGTCATTTTTTGTAAATTAGCGCGCCAAGTATAAGTCCTATAGTAGTCGTAAGCTGGACCAGCTATACAGATCAGCAAGCTTGACAAACGTGCACCTATGATTGTTTTAAGATTTATATCTGTATGATTGGTGAAGCATATGCTAATGATTGAAAAAGTAGGTGCTGTGTCAGGTGGAATATGTCAGTTTTTGTAAATCAGTGCGCCAAGTATAAGTCCTGTAGTAGTCGTGAGCTTGACCAGCCATACAGATGAGCAAGCTCGACAAACGTACACCTATGATTGTTTTAAGCATATGCTCCCACCAATCATACAGATATAAATCTTGGAACAATCATAGGTGCACGTATGTCAAGCTTGCTGATCTGTATAGCTGGTCCAGCTAAAAAAAAAAAAAAATTTAATCATTAGCATATGCTTCCACCAATCATACAGATATAAATCTTGAAACAATCATAGGTGCACGTTTGTCAAGCCTGCAGATCTGTATAGCTGGTTCAGCTCACGACTACTACAGGACTCATACTTGGCGCGCTGATTTACAAAAAATGACATATTCCACTTGACACAGCACCTACTTTTCTAATCATAAGCATATGCTCCTACCAATCATACAGATATGAATCTTGAAACAATCATAGGTGCACGTTTGTCGAGCTTGCTCATCTGTATAGCTGGTCCAGCTCACGACTACTACAGGACTTATACTTGCCGCGCTGATTTACAAAAACTGACATATTCCACCTGACACAGCACCTACTTTTTCAATCATTAGCATATGCTTCACCAATCATACATTTATAAATCTTGAAGCAATCATAGGTGCACGTTTGTCGAGCTTGCTGATCTGTATTGCTGGTCTAGCTCACGACTACTACAGGACTCATACTTGGCGCACTGATTAACAAAAAATTACATATTCCACTTGACACAGCACCTACTTTTTCAATCATTAGCATACGCTCCCACCAATCATACATATATAAATCTTGAAGCAATCATAGGTGCACGTTTGTCGAGCTTGCTGATCTGTATAGCTGGTCTAGCTCACGACTACTACAAGACTTTTACTCAGCAGGCTGATTTACAAAAAATGACATATTTCACTTGACACAGCACCTACTTTTTTAATCATTAGCATACGCTCCCACCAATCATACATATATAAATCTTGAAACAATCATAGGTGCACGTTTGTCGAGCTTGCTGATCTGTATAGCTGGTCCAGCTCACGACTACTACATAACTTATACTTGGCGCACTGATTAACAAAAAATGACATATTCCACTTGACACAGGACCTACTTTTTCAATCATTAGCATACGCTCCCACCAATCATACATATATAAATCTTGAAACAATCATAGGTGCACGTTTGTTGAGCTTGCTGATCTGTATAGCTGGTCCAGCTCTCGACTACGACATAACTCATACTTGGCGCACTGATTCACAAAAAATTACATATTCCACAAAAATCCGTTAGGATCCGAGAAGAATTGACGAAGAATAGCTATGAGTATATCTTTGTTTATGGTTGTTATTCGCTCTAACTCGGAAAGAGATTGTAATTCTCTGCGAATGACCTCCTCCCCTTCGCTTTAGCTTACCTTAGTCTTTGTGATTGGACTGCAAAAGAAAGTAAATAGTGTTTATCGGGGTTAATGGTGGGGGGTCGGGGGACGTAGCTGAAAGTGATAGTGGTGGGTGTGGATTTGGATGTGGAAGGAGACAGCATCAGTATAGGTGAAGGAGTGAGAGTGTTTGAGGACTTCATGAGTAATCTTGCGCTCTTTCCCTCCGTGCATTTTTGTTTCGCTTCGCTTGGTTTGTTTTATATAAACATAGGCAAAGGTGTTGTCGTGTTGGATTGTGTTTTGGAACTCGACCTGGAGCAGCTGACTCCTCCTGGTAGGTAAGAAGCATGCGTTATGATTGATGAAGGAATTATTATTGTTGTCGATGCTCCTCATCCTACCTTGTTTTGTTGCAAAAGTAAGAGAGGGAGGTATGTTTTAAATCTTTATGTGTTCCTTTGATTCTCCTAGTGTACGTACTCCTGTATGTTCTTTGATGTAGTCATATTTATTCTTGATATAGTTTTAGCATAGTTAAGGTTGGCAACGTCTAGAACGATAAAGATCCTTGCGTAGACTCCCTTGGGTCTTCTAGTGGGTTATGGTGTTGAAGCAGTGTATACGTGCTTTTTTGGGGAAGTATCTGTCCCCATCATGTTGTGTGGTTCTCTTTGTGCTCTCTTTTTGATTAGGTTAGTCAAGAGCCTCTCTCTCTCTGTGGCGGATATCGAGTTCGTAATGCTAAGAAAAACCCACATCTGCGCTTTCGCTATGTGCCTACGAAAAGACAATCCGGCAGACACAGCCACGAGAGGAAGGTCAAGCGCCGAACTGCAGAAAGATCGCAATGGTGGCATGGCCCGAAATGGCTAATACATCCTGAATCCGGAATGGCCTGGCAACCAACATATGGTGGATCAGACGACACAGGAAAACATTGAATCAGAAGAGGCTAGAAAGAAAACACCGCTGTTTACAATGGTTGCCACGGCGAGGCCACCAGACCGATTAGAAGTTCAGAACTTTTCAAGCTATACACGCCTGCTTCGAATCACAGCATTGTGTCAGAAATTTGGACGGAAATGCCGAAGTCAAGACAGCTATAAGGGAGAACAACTTACGGCGCATGACATAGAAATCGCAGAGTCATACTGGATAAAACGAGATCAAGAAGCGCACTTTGGAGAAGAACGACAACGTCTAGAATGTGGAGAATCAGTACACATCGGACAAATCCCGCTAGAACTGGATGCCAAGGGTCTGATTCGAGGTCGAGGTCGGATCACACACGCTCCTCTGAACGAAGAGGCAAAGAAGCCAATCCTGCTATCGAGGAAATCTGAGCTTGCGAAGTTGATAATCGCACACACTCACGCTCAACTGTGTCACGCTGGAACGGCACAGACGCTCGCTCATCTTCGCCAACGCTTTTGGGTCACCGCCGGACGGCAGGTTGTGTTCAATGTCATTCGTCGCTGCACTCAGTGCAAAAAGCTCGATGGAGGTCCATTTACTGCGCCAGAATCTCCAAGCTTACCGCGTGAACGAGTCAATGTCTTCACACCGTTCGGGTCGATTGGCGTCGACTATGTACTTACTCCAAAATACGAGTAAGTGTATTCATGTGGGTACTAACCTTTGGTGAAAAACAGAAAACATAAAATCCCGCAGGGAGTCGACCCCGTGACTCCACCATGCACCAAGTACATCACAGAGACATGCGTTGTGGGTGAGTGTGCAAAAACGATTGTGAGCCTCGCCCTGAAGGCAACATGAACGTAGATATATCACGTCCACATAAGTATAACCCACTCAAGCATGTGCTGCCGAGGGAGCCCAGCCAACCTCGTTTGCCTCGCATTTGGTTAGAGTAGGGTGGCTGGGCTAACCTTTTTGTTGTCTGATAACAGATTTTTTCAGAAATTATATTGTCCTGTACAGTCTCTCAAGCAAGACAAGCCGTTTGGCTGTAGCGTTGAGAGAAAGAGGTCGTACAATGACTGCCTTAGAAAGCAAAGTATTTCAGTTTTATAGTTTATTCTGGTTCTTCAAATTCACTATGTCCATAGATCATTATATCGTAGACCTCCTTGATGCAGTTGAATAATGCAATAAAGCGCACCAACGAAAACTCTCAGAGGGGTATCGAAAAATCGAATTAGATGGTCTTTATTCCCGTGCGTTGGCGGGGCAGGCCCATGTACGAGGAGAGGTCTTATGGGGCGATCAGCTTCAACTACTGTAAATCACTTTAATTTCGCGGCTCTGGACTTTTGCAAAATTTCGCGGATACAAATTTTCGCGGTTTCTGGCTGACCGTCAGTCATCAGTACTGGTTATGCATATGATGAATCTCCCTCTGATACTTCAGACTGTGCAGGAATGTTCGATCTTTTTAAAGAACACAATCAGCTCCGTTATACCTGCTTTCCTGCACGTAGGAGCTCCAAACATTAGATGCATGTAAGGGGCCGCCTGGGTGGTGAAGCGGTGAAAGGCGTGCGTCACAATTGCTTGGCACAGCTGGAGACCATAAGCCTGAATGCAACTCTAGTCATCTGAGAATTTGGTCAAGTTCTCTCTGCGCCTTGCACGCCAGTTGGTGGGTGACTCTCTCTTTATCCATTCGGTGTCCGTGAACGAGGAGAGGTCTCATGGGGCGAGGGACTCTCGAATCCAGACCCCTCATGGGGCACGGGCTAGAGAGTTACCCCATGGGGTAGCCACTGACATCGCGGAGTAGAGATCAACACGCGCTATTTCCACCCCGGATGGACCCTAGTTGATGGCAAGATGAGGTCAGCTAAGAAGCCCCCTGGCCGCGGGAAAAGGGGCATAAAATTAAATCTCTCTGCAAGACCAGCATGGGTCGAAAAAAATTTGATTTGGAAGGAGCTGTGAATGGATACGCCTGAGCATTCAAAAATGATTTTACTCACTGGTACTTGCAAGAAATTCCGAAGAAATAAAAAGCTGTGAGCAACTGCCAGAAGTGGATCTCAGGTTGTCAGGGATCAAACCATTGCATGCTCAGTGGGTTCTGAAGGCGTCCCAGATTCCACAATCCATCAGAATCCATCGTGGATCCGTTCCAATCTAGTTGGATAGCTTCTGGTCAGGTAGGTTGAGACAGACTGCTGTCAGTAGTAGTGTTCAAGATGCTCGTCATTGCATCACTGTATTCATAATGTGACTCATGTCCGCACTCTTTGATGAGGTGGTTTTAAACGTTAATGGAAACTGATCCGGGTTGAAGTTCAACTTAATGTTATGAGCAGGTAGTTGAAAACAAGGTAAAACTGAACGTGCTCTATCTGAAAATCCAGGTTTTCTCACATAAAAATTTCGCGTAATGAAATTTTAGGGGCCCAGGCCATCCGGGTAAAACGGGAAATTTAATTTATTTAAAGCATTTCAACCCCCCCCCCCCCCCTATTTTACTCCCTTTAATTAAAAATTTTCGATGATTGCGTTGTTGCGTCACGAAAATAGGGCAGTTGCCCCTAATACCCACAGAGAAGAACCTATTGGCAGGAATAGTTTTCCCGGCGATTCTCCAAAAATCGAGCAAAACAGACCGAAAACTCAAATACGCTCCCAGGTATTGTCAAATGAGTCCTGGGGGATCTATCCGAGGGAGTTTTAAAGAAAGTGCAGCAGATTTCGGTATTGTTTTCCTCCTTTAATCATGGGGCTTGATTTTAAATCGGAGTGTATTTTCAGTGCTGTGCATGATGTTTAGTCAACGGGCACAGTTTCTTCCCTCCTCTCCATCTGCGTAAACATCATAACGGACTGGCCGCACTTTATTTCTGCTAAAACTCACTGAGATCTACTGTAAGTAAACTTTGAAATAGGGAGCAGGATTTAGAAGTGAGGGGAGGTCCCAGTGGGTCTGAAGGACTCCACATGTCATGTGTCTCATGCTCATACTTTATCGATAACCAAAGCACTATACAGCTCACCTGAGGGCTAAGGAACACATATCTGATGATCATTAAAATACCCAGGTGAAAGGCGACCCCTGCCGTAAGTGCGCACCCGGCATGAGAGGCAGAGCCCAGGCAACGGTGGCGCAGCGGTTCGGCATCCCTCTCTCCGTATTGCTTGGGAGCGAGTGGTTAGACTCTCGTCCCCGGGCTCGATCACCGGTGATGGAGGTCGGTTGCGAACCGATAAACCCTCGCTGACCTTGCACGCCAGGCCGTTCGTAGCTCACCTGGTACCGCCGAGGTGCTCCGAGTGGAGAGACGGAAGCCGAACAGGAGGCAGTCTCGGCTGTCGAACACCAAAAGGCCCCGCCCCGTCGTCCGGGAAGTCGGTGTCCGGTCCAGGATGCCCTCGCCCCGAGTTAAGACTGGCAGAGGGACGATGCTGTGTGTGCTGGTCCCCGCACAGCCGAGCTCATAAGGTTTGACTGCTGACCGGCTATGGCAAAGCGGGCTTCAGCCCAAGGACAACGACCTGGGCAACTTAGGGGAGAATCGTTAGCGACTGTTTGCTACTTTAACAAAACGCCTACGCGGTCGCCCAGAACATCCTCGCACCATGACTCACAAAGTGTCAACCCTCAGTTCTGTCAGAAAAGACTAAATTGATACTTTCGCTTTTTTGGAATTTTCCAACCATTGCAGTGCCATCTGTCGCTCAGGGCATGGGCACGATGCATCATGGACACCTTATCGGAAACATTGGCCATAAACTCATCAAGCTCTGACTAATAAATTGTGGTCTCGCTCCCCGTCCCGATTCCAAAACAGTCCAAAAGCCCAGACTATTGAAAAAATTATCACAAGTTGTTTTTCTGAGCATACATTCAAAAGCTGGTCTTGATTATAGAAAAAGAACCCCAAGCCGCATTAATTTATCCCCCTTTCTTAAAATCTAACTGAAAAGCCTTCTGTGCCGATTTTTCCGAAGCCACATTTCCCGCGGCTTGATGTCGAAGAAGCTGAAGTGGGCAAAACTGACAAAGTTTCGATGCAATTGTACATACACAGGTACTCGGGACAGTCCTCGTCCTCTGTACCGGTGGGTTCGATGAACACATTAGCAATGGCGCCGCAGCTGTAGGTCGATACCAAGCCACTAGTTGGCCATCACGGTATCTAAGGCACGTCGACGGGAAAGTTGTCAATAGCCAATGGAAGTAGGACGGTATCACTGGTGCTGTGGTCTCATAGTTCCAGTCCCTGATCACTCATTCCACGTCGCATGGTCGAAGACCTGTTTCGAGTGCCAGCTCTGGCGGCAAGATGCTCTGTCAGGATATCCAGCTCTGTCTCGATAGTGACCTAGGTTGGGGGGTTCCATTCCTGTATACATCATGTACTGCCCATACATGGCTATCTCCCCGTGACCCTGGCCTAAGAATACGTTGGAAAGTGTCAATTTGATTTAGCAAAAGATAATTTCCGTAAACACTTCGACCGCGCAGCCACGTGCGAACAGAAGCTAAACAACGTAGAAACATTTTGAACTCGGGGCCATTCTTGTCTGTGGGATCGTAGACACTTTTGAAGTAAATATTAAATTTGTCCTCCTGAATGGACTCCTTGGACGTATGCAATGAACAAATGTAATTGTATCTCGGGCCATCGATCAACATATGCATAACCGCGGGATATGCTGTGCCTCACATACCACAGCTGGTGTCGCAGTGGTAGAGAATACATGTTATCAAGGTCATTCAGTGATGTCTGGAGTGGAGAAGATCAGTCGAGGCAGCCAGTTCCACAATTTTGGACATGTCAGAAAAGTCAATGAGTCAAAAACTTCAAAAGGAAAATAAGGGAGAAATGGAACAGAGAGCAAATGTGGAGGACAGTTCTCTCCTAAAAGTGGTTTGAAACAGATAACAGGTGGTTGAAGGCGAGGAGTCCGTTATCTGATAAGATATGGAAAGTTTACAGAACCAGCGCTTTGTTTGTCTTTTATTAATGTGCCACTTGGAAAGACCGTCTGCCTCGGATATTTGCAAAATTTGGATCTGGAGCATGAGGTGGTGGCTCGAAAATGCACCTCCATCATGCTATCCAACTAGCCAGGAGACGCGCTGCCTTTTGCTAGTTGTGATTCTTCCTTATCTAAGTTTTAAGAATCCTATGGTTTGCCTTCCATTTTGCGGCAATTAAAATATCATCCTATCCACCTCCCTTGTCAGCTCGCAACTTACTATCAACTCGTTAGGGCGGGAGTGGAACGCATCCCCTCTCGCATGTGCCCAAGGGTAGACAACTTCAAGTACGGCTATCCTGTCATGAGTCCAATCTCGAGTGATTCTGTTTTTGTACTGTAGGGATATACGGTCCAAGACAGAAGTGGTAACTAAGACCCAAACAACGCGTCACTCAGTAAGCTTTCGTTTTAGTTAGCGCAGAGTAGCACTGAACATTCGCGGCCAAAGACTGGAGAAGACCTGTTTTGTCAACTTGAGCACAGTTCTCTTTCACATTCGTTCCGCTGCAAAAGTCACACCGTGTGGCAACAAGCATCACAAGAGAGTCGCGGTAAGGCGTTGATCCCGCATTGCTTCGGCCAGCAACCCTGCAAGGGTGGCCGCAGTTCTGTGGGGACGGCAGTTTAGTAAGCCGTTCTCAGAGTGGGAACCGGTTTTCGACTGCAGTTAATAAGTCCGTCGCTGGCCTTGCACATCTGGCTCTGGGCGACCCACCTGGTACCGTCAAGCAGCGGACGCCTAACAGAGTAGAGAATCAGCAAACTGCTTCCTAAACAACAGTCGGGAAGGTCCCTCCCTTCTCGCTCAGTTCATCGTGGGAGGCTGGTGCTGGCACAGGATGCCCTCGTGTGGAGGTGCTCTTACCATTAGGGGAGACACACACAGGGAAGCTGCCGTGAGAGCTGGTCTAGCTTCTATATCATGACTGCTGGCCGGCTATAGGCAAAACGGGTTGGAGGTCCCGTGAATAACTAGGGCGGCACGGTGCCCAAACCACAAAAATTTTTACAAGAAAATAAATAAGCATCACAATTATCATCCATCGCAGACTACCTTGCAGACAACATGCCCAATGTCTGGTATGAAAACTACACGCATGTCATTACCAAATGCCAGGCTAAATTCACCGATTATGACACGTGCGGAGCTCTTATCAGAAACTATCGTGAGCGTGATCAGCAGAAATTGATTTAAGCCCCCCCCCTCATACACGCACACACACGCCATTCGTTTCACAAGCCTGCGAACCAAACTGGTTTTTTACCTTCTTTGATTTCAGAGCCTCTATAGACTGGTACCAGTGCAGTGTGGCCATCAAAAGCCTGGCGCAGACTGTCGCAAGGGAGCGCGACGGACTTCGAGGCTACATTCAGACCAAAAGAAGCATCGACGATCTATGACTTTACGATTATGATTCTTTCCCATTTTTATGCCTAGTTCCTTCCTCTATGCCTTCCCTGTGGCTCAGTCATCGTTCCCGTCGCAACCAGAATGGTTCCTGCTCATCTATGTCCGTAAAGACAGTGTAACGAAGTCTATGTTAAAGTACACTCAGTCGCTCATGTCGGCCGACCCAGCAGTTGGTTCTCTTCTTTCTATTACACGCTTCCACAATGTACATTTCCAAAGAAAGCAGAGAGTACGCCAGGCCGGGTTAGGCTAGTTAAGTGATGCCTTTCAGCGAGAGTAGGAACTGTACATTGTGGAAGCGTGTAATAGAAAAGAAGAGAACCAACTGCTTGGGTCGGCCGACGATGAGCGACTGAGTGTACTGTAACATAGACTTCGTTACACTGTCTTTACGGACATAGATGAGCAGGAACCATTCTGGTTGCGACGGGAACGATGACTGAGCCACAGGGAAGGCATAGAGGAAGGAACTAGGCATAAAATGGGGAAAGAATCATAATCGTAAAGTCATAGATCGTCGATGCTTCTTTTGGTCTGTAATGTGAGCCTCGAGGTCCGTCGCGCTCCCTTGCGACAGTCTGCGCCAGGCTTTTGATGGCTCACACTGCACTGGTACCAGTCTATAGAGGCTCTGAAATCAAAGAAGGTAAAAAACCAGTTTGGTTCGCAGGCTTGTGAAACGAATGGCGTGTGTGTGCGTGTATGAGGGGGGGGCTTAAATCAATTTCTGCTGATCACGCTCACGATAAGTTTCTGATAAGAAAAGTTCTCGCACGTGTCATAATCGTGAATTTAGCCTGGCATTTGGTAATGACATGCGCGGCAAGTTTTCATACCAGACATTGGGCATGTTGTCTGCAAGGTAGTCTGCGATGGATGATAATTGTGATGCTTATTTATTTTCTTGTAAAAATTTTTGTGGTTTGGGCACCGTGCCGCCCCAGTTATTCACGGGACCTCCAACCCGTTTTGCCTATAGCCGGCCAGCAGTCATGATATAATAAGCTAGACCAGCTCTCACGGCAGCTTCCCTGTGTGTGTCTCCCCTAATCGTAAGAGCACCTCCACACGAGGGCATCCTGTGCCAGCACCAGCCTCCCACGATGATACTGAGCGAGAAGGGAGGGACCTTCCCGACTGTTGTTCAGGAAGCAGTTTCCTGATTCTCTACTCGTTAGGCGTCCGCTGCTTGACGGTACCAGGTGAGTCGCCCAGAGCCAGATGTGCAAGGCCAGCGACGGACTTACTTAACTGCAGTCGAAAACCGGTTCCCACTCTGAGAACGGCTTACTAAACTGCCGTCCCCAGCAGAACTGCGGCCACCCTTGCAGGGTTGCTGGCCGAAGCAATGCGGGATCAACGCCTTACCGCGACTCTCTTGTGATGCTTGTTGCACACGGTGTGACTTTTGCAGCGGAACGAATGTGAAAGAGAACTGTGCTCAAGTTGACAAAACAGGTCTTCTCCAGTCTTTGGCCGCGAATGTTCAGTGCTACTCTGCGCTAACTAAAACGAAAGCTTACTGAGTGACGCGTTGTTTGGGTCTTAGTTACCACTTCTGTCTTGGACCGTATATCCCTACAGTACAGAAACAGCAATCACTCGAGATTGGACTCATGACAGGATAGCCGTACTTGAAGTTGTCTACCCTTGGGCACATGCGAGAGGGGATGCGTTCCACTCCCGCCCTAACAAGTTATAATAATAAGTTGTGAGCTGACAAGGGAGGTGGATAGGATGATATTTTAATTGCCGCAAAATGGAAGGCAAACCATAGGATTCTTAAAACTTAGATAAGGAAGAATCACAACTAGCAAAAGGCAGCGCGTCTCCTGGCTAGTTGGATAGCATGATGGAGGTGCATTTTCGAGCCACCACCTCATGCTCCAGATCCAAATTTTGCAAATATCCGAGGCAGACGGTCTTTCCAAGTGGCACATTAATAAAAGACAAACAAAGCGCTGGTTCTGTAAACTTTCATATCTTATCAGATAACGGACTCCTCGCCTTCAACCACCTGTTATCTGTTTCAAACCACTTTTAGGAGAGAACTGTCCTCCACATTTGCTCTCTGTTCCATTTCTCCCTTATTTTCCTTTTGGAGTTTTTGACTCATTGACTTTTCTGACATGTCCAAAATTGTGGAACTGGCTGCCTCGACTGATCTTCTCCGACTCCAGACATCACTGAATGACCTTGATGACATGTATTCTCTACCACTGCGACACCAGCTGTGGTATGTGAGGCACAGCATATTCCGCGGTTATGTATATGTTGATCGATGGCCCGAGTACAATTACATTTGTTCATTGCATACGTCCAAGGAGTTCATTCAGGAGGACAAATTTGACTTTGACGTCGTAAGTGTCTACGATACCACAGACAAGAATGGCCCCGACTTCGAAATGTTTCTACGTTGTTTAGCTTCTGTTCGCTCGTGGCTGCGCGGTCGAAGTGTTTACGGAAATTATCTTTTGCTAAATCAAATTGACACTTTCCAACGTATTCTGGGCCATCACGGGGAGATAGCCATGTATGGGCAGTACATGATGTACACAGGAATGGAATCCCCCAACCTAGGTCACTATCGAGACAGACTGGATATCCTGACAGAGTATTTGCCGCCAGAGCTGGCACTCGACAGTCTTCGACCATGCGACGTGGAACGAGTGATCAGGGACTGGAACTATGGACCACACACCATGATACCGTCCTACTTCCATTGGCTATTGACAACTTTCCCGTCGACGTGCCTTAGAAATCGTGATGGCCAGTTAGTGGCTTGGGCATCGACCTACAGCTGCGGCGCCATTGCTAATGTGTTCATCGAACCACCGTACAGAGGACGAGGACTGTCCGAGTACCTGTGGCTGTCAATTGCATCGAAACTTTGTCAGTTTTGCCCACTTCAGCTCTTCTTCGACATCAAGCCGGGAAATGTGGCTTCGGAAAAATCGTCACAGAAGGCTTTTCATTTAGATTTTAAGAAAGGGGATAAATTATGCGCTTGGTTCTTTTTCTATAATCAAGACCAGCTTTTGAATGATGCTCAGAAAAACAACTTGTGATAATTTTTTCAATAGTCTGGGCTTTTGGACTCTTTGGAATCGGACGACGAGACCACAATTTATTAGTCAGAGCTTGATGAGTTTATGGCCAATGTTTTCGAGAGGTGTTCGATGCACTACGTGCCCATGCCCAAAGCGACAGATGGCACTGCAATGGTTGGAAAATTTCAAAAAAGCGAAAGTATCAATTTAGTCTTTTCTGACAGAACTGAGGGTTGACACTTTGTGAGTCATGATGCGAGGATGTTCTGGCGACCGCGTAGGCGTTTTGTTAAAGTAGCAAACAGTCGCTAACGATTCTCCCCTAAGTTGCCCAGGTCGTTGTCTTTGGGCTGAAGCCCGCTTTGCCTATAGCCGGTCAGCAGTCAAACCTTATGAGCTCGGCTGTGCGGGGACCAGCACACACAGCATCGTCCCTCTGCCAGTCTTAACTCGGGGCGAGGGCATCCTGGACAGGACACCGACTTCCTCGGACGATGGCGGGCGGGCCTTTTGGTGTTCGACAGCCGAGACTGCCTCCTCGTTTGGCTTCCGTCTCTCCACTCGGAGCACCTCGGCGGTACCAGGTGAGTCACCAACGGCCTGGCGTGCAAGGTCAGCGAGGGTTTATGGTTCGCAAACCGACCTCCATCACCGGTGATCGAGCCCGGGACGAGTCCAACCACTCGCTCCCAAGCAATACGGAGAGAGGGATGCCGAACCGCTGCGCCACCGTTGCCTGGGTCTTGCCTCTCATGCCGGGTGCGCACTTACGGCAGGGGTCGCCTTTCACCTGGGTATTTAATGATCATCAGATATGTGTTCCTTAGCCCTCAGGTGAGCTGTATAGTGCTTGGTTATCGATAAAGTATGACATGACATATGACATGTAGTCTCTTGAGACCACTGACCTCCCCTCACTTCTAAATCCCTGCTCCTATTTCAAGTCTTACTTACAGTAGATCTCAGTGAGTTTTAGCAGAAATAAAGTGCGGCCAGTCCGTTATGATGTTTTACGCAGATGGAGAGGAGGGGAAGAAACTGTGCTCCTTGACTAAACATCATGCACAGCTCTGAAAATACACTCCGATTTAAAATCAAGCCCTATGATTAAGGAGGAAATCGATACCGAAATCTGCTGCACTTTCTTAAAATTTCCCCCGGATAGATCCCCCAGGACCCATTTGAAATAATATCCCTGGGATGTTATTTGAGTTTCGGTTGTTTTGCTCGATTTTTCGAAATCGCCGGGACACTATTCCTGCCGATAGTGTCTTCTCTGTGGGTATTAGGGGCAACTGCCCTATTTTCGTGACGCAACAACGCAATCATCGAAAATTTTTAATTAAAGGGAGTAAAATAGGGGGGGGGGGGGGGTTGACATGCTGTAAATCACTTCAATTTCGCGGTTTTCGCGGATGGCCTGGGCCGCGAAAATTTCCTTCCGCGAAATTTTTATGTAGAAAACCTGGATTTTCAGATAGAGCACGTTCAGTTTTACCTTGTTTTCAACTACCTGCTCATAACATTAAGTTGAACTTCAACCCGGATCAGTTTCCATTAACGTTTAAAACCACCTCATCAAAGAGTGCGGACATGAGTCACATTATGAATACAGTGATGCAATGACGAGCATCTTGAACACTACTACTGACAGCAGTCTGTCTCAACCTACCTGACCAGAAGCTATCCAACTAGATTGGAACGGATCCACGATGGATTCTGATGGATTGTGGAATCTGGGACGCCTTCAGAACCCACTGAGCATGCAATGGTTTGATCCCTGACAACCTGAGATCCACTTCTGGCAGTTGCTCACAGTTTTTTATTTCTTCGGAATTTCTTGCAAGTACCAGTGAGTAAAATCATTTTTGAATGCTCAGGCGTATCCATTCACAGCTCCTTCCAAATCAAATTTTTTCGACCCATGCTGGTCTTGCAGAGAGATTTAATTTATGCCCCTTTTCCCGCGGCCAGGGGGCTTCTTAGCTGACCCCATCTTGCCATCAACTAGGGTCCATCCGGGGTGGAAATAGCGCGTGTTGATCTCTACTCCGCGATGTCAGTGGCTACCCCATGGGGTAACTCTCTAGCCCGTGCCCCATGAGGGGTCTGGATTCGAGAGTCCCTCGCCCCATAAGACCTCTCCTCGTTCACGGACACCGAATGGATAAAGAGAGAGTCACCCACCAACTGGCGTGCAAGGCGCAGAGAGAACTTGACCAAATTCTCAGATGACTAGAGTTGCATTCAGGCTTATGGTCTCCAGCTGTGCCAAGCAAATTGTGACGCACGCCTTTCACCGCTTCACCACCCAGGCGGCCCCTTACATGCATCTAATGTTTGGAGCTCCTACGTGCAGGAAAGCAGGTATAACGGAGCTGATTGTGTTCTTTAAAAAGATCGAACATTCCTGCACAGTCTGAAGTATCAGAGGGAGATTCATCATATGCATAACCAGTACTGATGACTGACGGTCAGCCAGAAACCGCGAAAATTTGTATCCGCGAAATTTTGCAAAAGTCCAGAGCCGCGAAATTAAAGTGATTTACAGTAGTTGAAGCTGATCGCCCCATAAGACCTCTCCTCGTACATGGGCCTGCCCCGCCAACGCACGGGAATAAAGACCATCAAATTCGATTTTTCGATACCCCTCTGAGAGTTTTCGTTGGTGCGCTTTATTGCATTATTCAACTGCATCAAGGAGGTCTACGATATAATGATCTATGGACATAGTGAATTTGAAGAACCAGAATAAACTATAAAACTGAAATACTTTGCTTTCTAAGGCAGTCACTGTACGACCTCTTTCTCTCAACGCTACAGCCAAACGGCTTGTCTTGCTTGAGAGACTGTACAGGACAATATAATTTCTGAAAAAATCTGTTATCAGACAACAAAAAGGTTAGCCCAGCCACCCTACTCTAACCAAATGCGAGGCAAACGAGGTTGGCTGGGCTCCCTCGGCAGCACATGCTTGAGTGGGTTATACTTATGTGGACGTGATATATCTACGTTCATGTTGCCTTCAGGGCGAGGCTCACAATCGTTTTTGCACACTCACCCACAACGCATGTCTCTGTGATGTACTTGGTGCATGGTGGAGTCACGGGGTCGACTCCCTGCGGGATTTTATGTTTTCTGTTTTTCACCAAAGGCTAGTACCCACATGAATACACTTACTCGTATTTTGGAGTAAGATTGATTGAGAGGCACTGTCTGTAAGAATCGACTCCGAATCGGCCAACCTTGAAAAATGACCCCCATGTATAATTACATATCTCGAAAGTGGATGCCATAGGGACCACGAAAACGATAATCATTTCACGGCCAGGTCATTATTCATGGAACAGGACCCGTTCAAAAATTTTTGGTGTCCAAAAAATGTGGGTTTCGAAAAAACCCTTACAGCTCGACTAATATGCAGTTGAAAAGATTCGGGCGCAGCTCGTGAAAAAGAGCACCTTTTTCTCTACAAAACCATGATATCTTGCATGAAACAGCCTCTTTCTATAATTGACAAAATTGGATCAAACACAAAATTTCATGCAAGAGTTTTCACTAAAATTCATCTCATTCATGCATTTGTGCGAAAAAGCACTTTATTTTAATACGATATATGTAAAAAGAGATGGGCTTTCAAATGAGACCATCCGCGTCAAAAATAAGTGGATCGCAGATTGTCACGACCCGTCCAAACACAAAAACCACCTACCCGGCGCGCAAATTTCAAAATTCCCGCGCTTTTTTCGGTCGTCCACTGTGAGCGCCGGCGGCTGCTCCTTAAATTATCTCTGCTTAGCGATTTTGATCGTTTTGTTTTTCTTGATTAGGAGTGTATAATCAATACTTTCGTGTGCAGAAAGTTTGTGTTGTTAAGGTGCATTGTAATGTAATAATAAGAAGGCACCTTAACAACACAAACTTTCTGTACACGAAAGGTTATCGTCGGATTTGCGAATGGTGGTGTTATTGCCGTTGCCATCGCCTTATCTCGACAATACATATTGCTGATGGTGAGTTCATCGATAAAAGTCCTTATGTACTGACTCTCTGCGTTTTAGGGCTGCAGGATGCGCAAGAAACAGCACCTGTGCTGTAGTAAAACGGATTCCAGTTCACTTGGACGGTTTTCAGCCATCAAGACCAGACCTTCAAGCGAGAAGAGCTCAATCTTAATCATCATTTGGCCTATTACCATATTGACTCTGTCCTCAATCGATGAAAATATGCCCGCTAATGTCTTCGATCAATGCAAAACGAACTTTTGGTTAAATTTGATCTCTGGGTTTTAATGTCTTTGTTGAACCGCGCTATTATTTATTCAATGTATTGGATTAATGTCATTTCTTGTGTCATCTCACGTTCAATCATCTGAAAGACGAAACAATACAAATAGAATACTGGGCTGGCACGACACGAAATTTACAATAGCGATATGCTATGACGCCTGACAAAGTCTAGCATATCATACCATAGATAATTCTACTGCTACCATCAAAAGCCCCATGAACCCTACAGCAGGATGTCTTAGAACGCAGAACAAAATAATGAAAATGGTAATCACTAATTTGGCACACGGCTACCACTTTGCTGTGAGTAGATGAGAGAACATATTCGGCATTGCTGGGGAAACACATTCTTGTCAATAATAAAATGGCCGCCAAATTAATCCGTATGCTGGAATGAAATTCAGAAGACCGTTCCAATTTGACTCGGCAGCTCCATGAAACAAAAAAAATTTCTTTGTCTTGAACTTCGAACCCATCTAGCAAATTTTGTCCATCCGAGGATCGATGCATGAAATAAACAATTACCTTCCGAAATCTGCATTTTTGTGGAAATTTTAGTATGATGTAGACAATGTGGGAGGAGCGAATATTTTCAACAAACGAAAATATCGAAAAGCACGCATAATTAATCCAAATAAAACTGCATTTTTTTAGCAAGGATATTTGAGGAGCGGCCGCCGGCGCTCACAGCAGACAGCCGAACAAAAAGTGCGGGAAGGTTGAATTTTGCGCGCCGATTAGGTGGTTTTTGTGTTCGGGCGGGTCGTGACAATGTCCGATCCACTTATTTTTGACGCGGATGGTCTCATTTGAAAGCCTATCTCTTTTTACACGTAATGTATGAAAATAAAGTGCTTTTTCGCTCAAATGCATGAATGAGATGAATTTTAGTGAAATCTCTTGCATGAACTTTTGTGTTTGAGATAATTTTGTCAATTATAGAAAGAGGGTGTTTAATGCAAGATATCATGGGTTTGTACAGAAAAAGGTGCTCTTTTTCATGAGCTGCGCCCGAATCTTTTCAACTGCATATTAGTCGAGCTATAAGGGTTTTTTCGAAACCCATATTTTTTGGACACCAAAAATTTTTGAACGGGTCCTGTTCCATGAATAGTGACCTTGCCGTGCAATGATTATCGTTTTCGTGGTCCCCATGGCATCTTCTTTCGAGATATGTAATAATATAGAGAGGTCATTTTCCAAGGTTGGCCATTTTTTGGTCGAATTAGTCGATTCTTACAGACAGTGCCTCTTAAAAATCAAGCCGATGACATTTTCAGAATATCACATAACCCGTACGTTCGCATATATTCGCGAAGGGTTTCGATGCCTGTGTTTTCGACATTTAGTTACAAACGTCTTCAGAATTTTATCTATGGCATATTTTATAGAAAATTTCGCTGTGATGAACTTATTATTTTCCTTCTAACAAGACATGTGATGACCTTTCGATGTGCATGGGAACGGGTAATGGAATATTCATACTGTACAGAAGGAAATCTTTTGATGCATGGTCAAACTACACATGACTGTGGTGATGGGGTGCATGTGGACGCCTCGACCGCCCGCCTTATAAGGGAGCAGTGTATTGGCTGGTCGATATACTAGTATTCTTGGCTCCTACAACTAGGAGACCTGCCTGGCAAGGTTTTTTGAGACCATACACTCCCCGCGGTGCCTTCTCCACTGTGGCCATTTCGCCTTTTGCAACTTTTCCAGACAGAAGAGCGCTCAATGGACAAGAAATTAAGCGGCGTGGTTGCTCGCAAAACCGAACCAGTTCAAGAAAACCTGGAAAAGTGTGACCAACGTTAGAAGATTGTCCATAAAAACACTTGTTTGCCAGAACACACCATAGATTAGATTCCTGGAACAGTGGTCCGCTATTCAGAAATTTAGAGGGTCCGCAAAGTGATCTGATTCATAGGAAGAGACGATTAGGCCGCCCAGCAGCGTGACCCCTGTTACTTCACAGTTTATAACTACACTGTGCGCCGATACCCCTTTCATGTCGTCAGTTTATCATCTTCTATTTTAGCCTGAGGCGTATCAGGTTCATTTTAAATTTGCCAGAATGGAACATGCACCGAAACATTTACAGAGTGAAATTGACTACCTGACCCAAACACCGAGCAAAGAGACCGTCTTTCACAGCAAGGAATCGGCTGACTTTTTTTATGAAAATGTAGTAAGGGATTAGTTTTTAGCGTGACGCAACTCATGACGAATAAGCGAAGTCCTGAAAACTTGGAGCGAGGAGAATTATAAATGAATTTAATAAGTTGAGCGCGTATTTTCAAATCTATCTCTTCGTTTTAAGGCCTTTTAAGTGATGAGTTATGTCGTGGTGCTTTTGTTTTTATATCGAACCGTATCCGCCGGTTAGTCTTCAATAATTGCAGATCGTCTATTTTGCAAAAGAATGTCACAAAACTCGTTTCTAGGGTCACTTTTTCAATATTTTTGCTCCAAGTTAAAATCAGATAGCACTCAAAGACACCTATAGACAACCGTAACTTTTGTTCACCCTTCGCTGTCGTTCCTTTGTCAAGCGTCGACAATGCGCGTACTTGTATGGGCCATTCTTGTCACAAGTAAGTTTCGCGGTCACTGACGGGTCTGCGACATATCAGGCCTTTCTAGATTGTCGTCAGCTGATGTCTGCCACCCTCTAAATTTTCAGGAATCTGTATGACCCATGGTCAAAGTAATTATGGCGACAATGACCGTTCATCATCACAAGAAGAACGCCTGAGCAATACTGTTTGCGCAGCGTCGTGTGTGACAAGCAATCAAATACGGCTGAATAATAATCCCTTGCTCAATCAATCCCAGATTATGGCCTCGCTACAGAAAGCATCTAGCAATATTTGTTTTTTCTTTCAAATACCGCTGTATAATACTTTATGCAGGGCATATACGGACTCGGGAAAGTGCTTGAGAGCCTGTTTGGGTGATCGTTGGAACAACGAGTTGAATCTTGCCACTAAGCCTATTGAATTTCTTTGCGTGACTCATCATGATGGTAAGCTGACAAATTTCAGTAATCTTCCTCCACCAATAAATTTTTTTGTAAGATTTTGTTCGTTACATGCCCTGCTATAGCGACGTATGCAACAAATACGAGGGCAAATGTAATGCCATATGCTCTGCTAGTCGATCATCATTAAATAAAATGGCCAATGCGATGCAAGTAGCTAATTATGACATTGCGAAAATAAAGAAAAGAACAGTGGATGCGTGCGAGTAAGTAATACGGTATTGCCTCGAAGGGGTGGTCGACTGGAGAAAAAGCTGGTGTGCATCAGCTTGTCATTTCATATTGCCATACTTTTACACGGATCTGTCACTGACAATAGGCTGTTTTCAAGTTCCTCAAAGATGACCCTCTTCGAGTAGCCAGACATCACGGAAATGATGTTCTACCTGCACATGCTAATCATCTGATCAGTGTTCGCATTGCAGGACTAAAAGCTACTGCTACGACTGTTTGAGTAAACTTATCAAACAGGACTGTTCAACCGAGGCAGCCAAATTCGTTGGCCAGTTGTTGACACAAGAGATTATTCAGGAATTGGAAATGTTTTCACTCGATCACCAACAAACGATTTCGTTGCCTCCCGCTTGTCAGACTTTAGGTTCTGATCTGACTAAGGGCGAAGGTAGCTCGGACGCGACAATGGCCGATTTGTCCGCGTCAGTCATGCTGACACTCGTGATCGTGATTATGATCGTGTGATATTGGACGGGTAGAACATTGAGTGCGAGGTGCTGTTTCAGGATATGATATTAGCAGCATTATTTCAAATTTTGTATTTAAGTAGTAACCGTAAATACTCTTGTAGTAACGTTCTGGGTGTAGCCAGCATCCCTAGCGGTTGGGAGTAATCGATACGCTCCCCTGGCTGGGACGTCAACCTCTTCGGTTGATGTTTCTAGGGCAGGTATAGTCGCAAGACTTGCCTTCCTTCAATCGGAGTTTCATGCCCAGAGATTTCGATCTCGCCGCCTGGGTGCGCTGGTTACAAGGGGGGACTTTGAGAGAGAAATGTATAAAGGAGATAACTACAATGCTGATTGAACGGATTCTATGACCCTTGTCCGCACTGAGTTTTAGAAGAAATATACCAGTTTCCGAGTGCTGATATGAGTTGCAAATTTGAGTTTCCTCAAGAATGATTCTGCATAGAAAGTTTTCAAAGTGCAACTTCTACGTGACATTTTCATATAATTGGATCAGCGAAAAAATGCATGAAGCGAAACTAGGAAAGGTAGTACATGTGGTTTGATGCGCCTTCGGAGCAGGCCAGTCCAGGCTTATAAAATAAAAGGTGATCAAGAAAGATCCTGCCTAGCTACTGGCTGGTCACATGTACTCGCGGTTTTAGGGTGACAAGTAGACCATAACAACTAGCCTCATTTATGTCACCAGCTTGGGGAAAGTGGCTGCTAAAAAATGCTCACATCTGCAGCTCTTATATGTGGATATTTCAGGGACTGTGTTGTGAAAAATGTTATCATACTTCCAGGACAGGTCCGTCTTTCAATTGCGCAATCTCCTACTCATCGTCAGGCTGGAATTTTGACGAATGTGCAGCTTCTTAAGACATTCTAGCAGCAATGGGGCACAACGAAATTCAGACACTGGGATGTTTTGAGTGCCTGGCGCTTTTGACCCAATGCATGGAATTTATAAGTGCTCATAAATATTACTTTAAAGTGAAGATGAATTTGGTGACTCATCCAAAGGATGAAATTTGTCTGCAGTGGAATTCGGTGGCCACTGGTGTTCTCCTGCTGCAAATGTTCTCCGCATATCCTCAGCAGCATACGGCAAGGGGCCTAGGTAACACATGCTCGGAGTGTTAAACATAGAAGTGTACAGTGGCAGATAATATTTCAGTTTACATGCAGGAAAACTTTTTTCTCTCGTTCAGTCCCTGTTAGGTGTTCAGACCCGAACAGAACAGTGTTCAGAGTTTTAGCTCTTTGTCGTGAGTCAGTGAGTCGTGAGGTTCTGTCGTCTGCCAGATTGCCTGAGAACTATGATATTCAACTTCAGGCAGGGAAATTGTAATGACAATTATTTGAAGCTGAGTAAATTTAATACTTTCATTATAACTGCTCATGAGAGTTGGCTCCATCTTATGATTTATGCGTGAGGAAATGATCTATTTCTTGCGTGTATACGCGTTGACCTGACGATGTGTCCACGCTAGCCTTTGCTGACACTGCTTTTGGATCGCCCACGTTGTCTTTCTGTTGCCCCGTGTCGGTGGGGAGTGGATAGGACAGGATAACCTACTTTTCCTGATCTATATTACCTTGTGCAGAGGATAACCCAGGTTTTATTATTGTATACGGTACTTGTTAGGTAAAGCGCCCAGTGAACTCTGGGGCTCAAAGCTAAAACGCTGTTATTTCATTAACTTGTAATCGGGTCCAAAATCAAGCATTTGAAAATCGTAAAACGAGCTCTCTCTAGGATCCCTAAGCCATTGTGCTGTGCGGTAAAGTTTTACTCGAGTACCTACCTGCGAGATTTATACGTCTGGTCAGCAGAAGCCACCAAGCTGGATCTACAGTACCTAAACATTCTTGAGACTCCTGATTTTTGGAGTGTTAAATGGCTGTGGACCTTTTGGGGTCTATTGCAAATAACTGAAAGGATTATCACCCTGGCGCCAGACGCTGTACTGCAAGATTCGCATATCCTTGGCATTCAGACATTTAACCAGAATATAATTTGATACAAATGGGAAATGACGTCTCAGCCCATATTCATTGCGCATTCCCTGAGGCATGGATACGCAATGGGAAATAGGGTGCCGTACTTGATACTCGTGCTTAATTTTATCACGATCACGAAAGCACCAAGCGGAAACATGCAAGATCCGTTGCTTGCGGAACAATAACTTGGTGCATCAGCATTGCTCAGAGTAGCATCTGGCATGGCTGGTGACATAAATGAGTCTAGTTGTTATGATCTTCTTGTCAACCCTAAAACCGCGAGTACATGTGACCAGCCAGTAGCCACCGTTCCAAATTTACGACCTTGTTTTGGTCATCCAGGCCGCCACTAATCCGTCTCCTAATCCGATTGTTTCGGCCGAATTTAAATCGTCAACGGGCGAGAAGATGAGCTCACTGTACCTGACTGGCACATTCACAACATAGTCAAACAAACGGTGGAGGGGGGGGGGAACCCCATGAAGAAAACCTCGCATGTCTCATCGTCACTCGCATAGTCGATTCTCCTTCCCAATACAGTGGGCAAATGTTTCACTCAAGGGGACCGAGTGGGGAAGCGACATAAGGGATTCCTCTAACCCATCTTCGTCACATCAGTGGATAACAAATGTTATTCGGCGTCGATCAGTATTTGCATTGACGCCAATATCGCATCTCTGACGTCTTGTTTTCTGGGCGGTCGGAATAGATCAAGGCGAGAGAGGCCTTGCCACCTCCAAAGATCAGTGTCCAGAAACGATGAAACGATAAACATTTTACATGGAAAGTTCTATGCCAAGTGTGATTGTACGCCGTGGATTTGAGGTTGTCAGCGGTCGCGCCAGAAACCTCGAAACTGCCCCAGTCTAACCAGTAAGTCATCAAGTCCTTATTTTCTGGCTCTCGTCTAATCATCGAGCTCAAAAGCTACTAAAATGCATTTTCCGCGAATCAGTATTCTATGCCATGTATTTTTTGGATTTCCTAAAGGTGAGTGTGTCTTGAAAGGGTTGCGAGTATATGCATAGCTGGTAGCCTGTGAAGAAAAACTCAAAATTTCATTTTTGAGATGAGATGATGCCAAAATAAGGCCAAAACATTTCGCAGTTTTGCCAAAGATTTGCCTTGTTTTTTACTAATGATTGTTTAGGGACTATAGCTCGAAGTGGATGCATCACATATATAGTCCGACAGGATAGCAGACGCTGACTGGTGGAAAAGACCCGCTACTTGTTGCCACCTGTGCCAATACCATTGAGGAGCTTCTGGGAGATGCAAAACTTCTGCAGATCTCAGCAGCCAACTTCCTACATCCTCACACTGAACAGTCTCGGTATTGCAGCCATGTAAGCACACGCTGTACGAACTCCTAGAAAAATTAGGGCAAGGGAAAGGCTGCTGTAGCCGGGTCACGTTAGGCTCACTAGCGCAGACGCCGTGCAGAATCGGAATGAGTGACAAGGGTGCCCATAGAATTGAGTCGGGCAATAATTGTGAAACCTGACGGTCAGAGGCGACAGGCCCAGACACCAATAGCCGTTCTGGACAAACCTAGTCGCAGATTTACCATCACACCTTGCCGCAGACGATGCCTTCGAGTAGCGCTGGATGAACTACAGGCCAAAAGTGGCTGGTCACCACTTTACACGAGAATGCTCTACACTAAAGATGCAAACTGAGGAAGAACTTTAAATGTGAAGTCAGACGATAGAGTACATCCGTGTCCGACTTTGTTGATCAGACAGCCATGAAAGACAAACTCGGAATTACCTTTTGCGGTCTTTGTTGCAGGAGCTATTTCGCCCGTATTTTTGTCGATGGGCAACTTTTTCATATGGCGAGGGGCATATTATATAAATGGCACGTGGAATTGGTTGGATGGCACTCCTTACAACGTGATGCTCACCAATCCCTTCAATCCACTCATGAACGGCACATGCGCCTACGTCGACCCAAAAAGCACCTTAATCACGTGGTCGTACCGATCTTGCAGCGACACCCTCGGTGCTACTGCCTGCGAGATGTCGCCACTCGGTAGGTCCTTGTGGAAGTTTGCTTTTCTTGGAGTCATCTTATGTATAGTCCGGAATGATGCTGACTTACGACGGCTCCTCTATGTACTGTAGGTGTGGCTGTGTTCTACTGCAATAGAGGCGGTAATGCGAGGTCGGACTGTGTGACGGGTAGATCTCTGCGTTTCTTTTTCTCGGCTCTTCCCATTGTATAGAATAATATGTTATGTTATCAGGATTAGGCTTCGTTGCCAAGGATCTTGGGTCAGCATTCGACCGTGTGCTCCAGCACATATATTGAGCGGGTCTCAAAAATGGAACGCACTGATCCGATCTATAAACGGCGCCAGCGTATTCCCCTCGAGTGGTCTCTACTCCCCTCTGACTCCCTTCACGTTCCTGGTCATTGCTTGAACATAATCCCTGGTGTATTTCAGTTCAATGCGGAGTCACGATCCCAACATCCACGACACCTCCGCCTTACGCTCCACCCAGTAAGTATTGGTAGTTCGGGGTGTTTCGCCTGGTTGAAGCATGTATTCCACGTTTACAGCATGCGATAAAACAAAATGGGCCGACTACACGAAACATTACCAGACTGGCTATCTTGGAGTCGGAGCCGAATCCGAGTTGGAGTGGCTGATTGGCATGACCTTGCAGTCGTGTTCAGTAGCCTGCATGTACCTCTACGGGTGTCTGTCGTTCGACTTCGATGGCACGACTGGCGACTGTCGTCTGCCGCAAGCAAGCAGCCAATTAACCTGCACCTTCGTCGATGACCCACCCAGTGAATGGCAGCACTATGACCTAGCCATGACCTCCATGTACTGACTGCGTATTCAGGTATACAGAACCGAAGAAAAAAGATTTAGGGACAAGAAGTACAGATTAGATTATGGAAAATATAGAAGTCATATCTTTGCAAGAATGTTTCTTTCGTCACGCCAACACTTTGTCTCGAAGAAAAAAAACTTCCAAAAGCGCATATGTTTATGTAATGCCCGCCGTATGTGAAACATGTTTACAGTAGTTCCAGGAACCGTCCTACAAAAATACGTAGTTCTCCTAGAACAAATTTTCTACTCCACTAACCGAGCGCCTTCTGCGGCCGCGGTAGTGCAGTGGTTCGGCGTTCGCCTCTCCGTATTGCTTGGGAGCGAGTGGCTGGACTCGTCCCGGGTTCAATTCCTGGTGATGGAGGTCGGTTTGCGAACCATAAACCCTCTCTGACCTTGCACGCCAGCCCGCGGGTGACTCTCCAGGGACCGCCGAGGTGCTTCGAGTGGAGATACGGAAGCCAAACGTGTAGGCAGTCTCGTCTGTCCAACAGTGACAGGGTTCAAAGCCCGCCCGCCATCGTCCGAGGAAGTCGGTGTCCTGTCCAGGATGTCCTCGCGTGGAGTTGCTCCTAGTGGAGACACGCAGAGGAAAGCTGTTGTGTGTGCCGGTCCCCGCGCAGCCTTGCTTGTAAGGTTTGACTGCTGGCCGGCTAGGCAAAGCGGGCTTCGGCCCAAAAAAATTTAAAAGATAAAACCCGAGCGCCTTCTTGGCGTAGCCACCTTCAATTGCCTGCAAGAAGGGAAAAGCCATGCAGTATGCGCATGGCGATGCTGACTGAAATCGAGTTTTTCAAGTGCAAATGTTCATGCAGTATATGATGAAGATGACGTTTCACATCTGTTTTCCTATTTTTGTCGCTCGTACGTGATCCGATATGCGCGTGGTAAAACTACTTTCTATTCTTTTTCTAAGCTTTAAAGTAGTCTAATCAAACACATTACTCGTTGACGTTTGCTTGTCAGCTGCTTGTCAGGACTGAAACCGGTTCCATCAAGTAATGCCCGTTTAGAGGGAAGACAGTGATCGTGAGTGGTGTTAGGCATCACTGTTATTTGCTATCACCTGCGCCAGCTCCTATTTGGGTTTTTGAAAAACGCAAAACTATAAAATGGTCTCTGCAACAGTCCGGGAGAATTTTTCAGGTATTTTGCGCTTGAAGAAATGCGCTGGCTGAATGATGTTCCGGTACTGTAAAAATCATAGGGCCCCTCTTTCAGTCGCCCCCATGACCATTTGGTGTAACAGCACCCCCTATGTACAGCGATGGCATAGGATTTCTTAGGTTAGCAATGGTGGTACGGCGGAATGCACTTTTTAATTCCATTAGGATCGAATCTACTGTAACATTTGTGAATTATCTTGATCATAGTGCAGCAGGCGACTGGGCTTGCCTCATAGAAAGCACCTGACCGGCTTGAGTGGGATTTTACTCAACATTTTACTCGTACATCAGGCCATTTGGGCGAGTTGGTTCGACTTTGGAATTGATGTGGCTGACATGCATGGATGCCACGTCCTGCTGCCGCTTTCCATACTGTCGAGGTATCGACTAACCTGGAGTGGTTCTCTATTTGCCCTGAACTAACCTGGTACTAACCTGCTTAGGTGCTTTGCCCGTGAGTGCCATTTGGTGGTCCTCTCGTATCAGTCGTAAGTCGAGCCACCTTAGTAAACGGCTGCGTCTGTGGTTGGTCTCGTCCCGACAGCCCTCTATCGCGTGACATGGTGGATCTAAAGTACTACAGGGGATGCCTATCATTTGACATCGACACGACGACTGGCGATTGCCACCTGTTACAATTGCCAGTAGCCCAATCACATGCATCTTCGTCGATGAACCATAGATATCGCGTAAGCTCTCTTTTAAAATGTATGAAACATGGAAGAAACCAAAAAACCACAAATTTGAATGTCCATCAGAGATCATGGTTCTATGTGGAATTCGACAAAGTTGACAAAGCGACATCTGGGCGAATCATTCCATAGATCAGTCACTACACAACAAAGTCGACATGCCTGTGCGCGAATCCTGGCACCTAGTAATACCGTATCTCATGGATAGGGGAGAGCAAAATTGTTATTTAGTATAGTACTGTATTTAACTATACCTGTCGACTGTTCATGAATACATTTTGAGCGCCCACCTTTTTGATTTTGCATGCATAATTCTGCCTTTCGTTATTAGTTTTATTTCTGTCTATTAGGTCTACATACCAGTAAAGTAGGAGTCGTTGTACAGGGACATCCAGCATACGCCAGACCCGCTTGGAAGCCTATATCCCAGGTCTAGCAAAGTGCAGCTTCTTGACGACTTAGCATGGCTGCATGGTGGTCCCAGTTTCTCTGCATGGTACTGCCCCTTTGACACACAGGGGTCTTTGACCTATCTTGTTGTGCGTTGCTTTGTTGTCAATGACGAACAGAACTTTAGGGGCGAACGATTCGAGGGCGATATTTACAGTATTGGGACAGTTCGTTATATGCCCCACGCGTATTTTCAACTCATCTTGATCACATCGGCTCGGCTGGGCATAAATTTAATTGCTTATCGCTTGGCACCGTTTAGAAAATACATTGACGCCAATTCTGTACCTCTGACGTCAAGTTTTCAAGGTTGGGGGGAATAAATGGAAGCGAGATAGGTCGTCACCCATTGCCTCCTCCAAAGACCAGTGTCCTAGAAACCATGAAACGATAAACATTATCTCGGAAGTTCAAAGGCAGGTGTGACTGTACGGGCACAGCGAGGATTCGAGTCTGGCAGTGGTCACGCGAGAAGCTTCGAAACTGTTCTAGTCTAACTGGTATAAGTCAAGAAGTTCAACTCGCTGGCTCACGATCTTATCATAAATCGAAAACTACGCAAATGTATTTTCCGAGCATTACCGTTTTATGCTTGATGTTTTTTGGAGTCCCCAAACGTGAGTGCATCTTGAAAAGGATTTGTAAGGGCGTATGTACAGTATGTACAGCAAGTAGGATGGACTGGGAAAATCGAAATTCTGGCACCGTTATGTGTGTTTGATGATATCATGGGTTGTGATGACGCAATTCTAGTGTTGTTGTTTCGATGCCACAAAACAGAGACAAAATTTTGAGCTTATCCTACAAAACTTTACAATTTAGGTTGATTTTTACAACGACCCTTCGAAAAAAAGCGTATCTTAACTAGTGTGAATCCGTATTTTAGGGACATTGGCTCAAAGTGGATGCGTCAAATATTGTCCAACAGGATGGCAGACATTGACTGGTGGTGGAGACCACTGCTACTTGTTGCCACCTGTGCCAATCCCATTGAGGAGCTTCTGGGAGATGCAAAACTTCTGCAGGTCTCAGCAGCCAACCTCCTACATCATCACATTGAACAGTCTGGCTGAAAATTTTGGAGCTGGCATTGCAGCCTTGTAAGTATCCGGGAGGGGGGAATGGGATGCTGTAGGCGGATCAGTTCAGGCGGGCGCTATCACGCCAGGCCGCAAGACACAAGGCCGCGGACATTAGGACCCAGGTGTTGTACGCTTCTATCCAGCGATTCCAAAACATATCCGCTAAAACATGTCAAAACCATCTTGTTATATAAGTGGCCTGCCAACTTTACCGTCCTTCTGTAGTGGAAAGCATGTCCGCGTCTTAATGTCTGCGGTCCAAGGTCGGTCGCAGCTTCAGGGGCACTAAGGCAGTGTAGACGCGCTTGGAGAATCGGAAGGAGTGACAGGATGCCTACGGCTCGGGCTATACATAAATGCGAAAGCGAGTGGACCTAACACTGCTTGTCGACCATAAACGTACCCCTTGCAGCACGTAACTGAACGATGTTCGGCTAGCCATGGATAACGTTTAGCTGGCCAAAGGCAAGCCAGGTCACCACTTTACTCGAGGACTCTCTGGAACTGGCGCTTTTCATGAAAGCCCTTATTCAGAACTCACTTTCGAGGCAGAGAGATGCATACTGAAGCTTGTTGGTCCAAGCAAGCCTTTAAAGACAAATTCGAATTTACCTTTTCCGGTCTTTGTTACAGGAGCTATTTCGCCCCGTACGTCTCATCGATGGGCAACTTTTTCATATGGCTAGGGGCGTATTACATGAATGGCAAGTGGAACTGGTTGGATGGCACTCCTTGGAGTTACAACGTGATGCTCACCAATCCATTCAATCCACCCAAGAATGGCACATGCGCCTTCGTCGACCCAAAAAGCACCTTAATCACGTGGTCGTATCGATCTTGCAGCGACACCCTCGGTGCTACTGCCTGCGAGATGTCGCCACTCGGTAGGTCCTTGTGGAAGTTTGCTTTTCTTGGAGTCATCTTATGTATAGTCCGGAATGATGCTGACTTAGGACGGCTCCTCTATGTACTGTAGGTGTAACTGTGTTCTAGTGCAATAGAGGCGGTAATGCGAGGTCGGACTGTGCGACGGGTAGATCTCTGCATTTCTATTTCTCGGCTCTTTCCATTGTATAGAATAATATGTTATCAGGATTAGGCTTGGTTGCCAAGGATCTTGGGTCAGCATTCGACCGTGTGCTCCAGCACATATATTGAGCGGGCCTAAACCATGGAACGCACTGATCCGATCTATAAACGGCGCCAGCGTATTCCCCTCGAGTGGTCTCTCACTCCCCTCTGACTCCCTTCACGTTCCTGGTCATTGTTTGAACATAATCCCTGGTGCATTTAAGTTCAATGCGGAGTCACGATCCCAACATCCACGACACCTCCGCCTTACGCTCCACCCAGTAAGTATTGGTAGTTCGGGGTGTTTTGCCTGGTTGAAGCATGTATTCCATGTTAACAGCATGCGATAAAACAAAATGGGCCGACTACACGAAACATTACCAGACTGGCTATCTTGGAGTCGGAGCCGAATCCGAGTTGGAGTGGCTGACTGGCATGACCTTGCAGTCGTGTTCAGTAGCCTGCATGTACCTCTACGGGTGTCTGTCGTTCGACTTCGATGGCACGACTGGCGACTGTCGTCTGCTGCAAGCAAGCAGCCAATTAACCTGCACCTTCGTCGATGACCCACCCGGTGAATGGCAGCACTATGACCTATCCATGACCGCCATGTTCTGACTGCGCATCAAGGTATACAGAACCGAAGAAAAAAGATTTAGGGACAAGAAGTACGGATTAGATTATGGAAAATATAGAAGTCATATCTTGCAAGAATGTTTTTTTCGTCACGCCAGCGCTGTGTCTCGAAGAAGCCTATTTAAAAAACGCATATAGATACGTAGTACCTACCATATGTGAAACATCCTTATGTTTAGGAACCCTTTTCCAAAAATAGGTCTTCTAGAGCGAATTTTTTACTCACCAACTGAATGCCTTCCTAGCGTTGCCTTCACCAGAAGAGCCTACAAAATTCCCACTTTCATCGGAGCTCGTTTAGTTTTGATTCATACCCTCACACTTGTCATGCCTGCTGAGTTGCTGTAAATTTTACCGCCACCATAGCAACCAATCGGGATAAGATAGAGAGCGAGAACTGGAGCAAATCGATTTATGAGCTTTCGATTCTAGAACTCAATTCATCTATTTCAATTTTGTATTATTTTTCTGGAAAGTCGTCACACTTCAGCTTTTTTATGTGTCTGTAAAGACAATCCCGATGTCGCTCGTCCAACCACTTGTCTACGGGCTCGGGTTCTCAGGGGCTTCAGGTTATAGTATGATGAATCACAACCTGAAACCAGACTCACCGAATGTGCACAGACTACGATGAGCCATACTCGATTATTGACCACGCAAATATTCCGGAAACGCACGTACACAACTACTCTCGGTGAAGGGTCGTTTATACTAGGCTGGGGGCGAGGGGCGGGGGAAGGGGAAGGGGAAAATTTTTTATTTATACTACGCGAGGGGCAGGGGGAAGGGGAAAGGGGAGAAGGGGCAGATGGAATAGGGGCGCCCCCCCCCCCCCCCCCCCGAGCTTGTATGCATCGCGCGCGAACCAGTGCAACGCGGAACTGTCTATGATCTAATAGAAAAACGAAAGGTGATCTGTTGTCATTTCAGTATCGATAATTCAGCGAAACTAGAATTATTTGTAAAAATGGTTTTGAGACGACAAGCAGTTGCTGTTCTGGCAACATGGTTGGCATTGCGGCGAAAAGGACGCCAAAGAACGTGAACGGAGAAAATTGACGTTAGTTTATAGGATCAAAAATTGTAGGGAATGTGCGACGAAAAGCGGATCTTCGAGTTGAGGGGAACACCTAAAAAAATGATATTGATCCATCGAAAATAACATTGCCCCTTCGCGCGTGAGCTACGAAAGTGACCTCCAAAAAATGGTAAAAAAGTCATATTTAGGTAACGCGGATAAAATTTTCGAGTGCAAATTCGTAATCTATGATAAAAACTGCACAAGATAGCCCAAAATCATAATTTTGGCGAACATACGTATAAAATAGTTTCGATGGGGCCGGCCGAGGGGAATTTGCAGAAAAAACGCGAAGTCCTGCATTTTCCCCTGCCGCAAGGGACCACAGGGGCATTCTCGACTTTATTTCGCGAGGTATACTTCGTCGGGGGCGAGGGACACGGGGCGGGGGAGGCCCAAGGGGTACAGTATCCTCGAAACTTTATTTTACCGTGTTGCACCCCTTCCCCATCCCTCGCCCCCAGCCTAGTATAAACGACCCTTGACAGTCAACCAACGGTCCCTCTGGCATAACAACGCACACGACTGACCAGAAGTATGCAGCATTACAGTACACTATCACTCAGGTACGAGTACACGCAGACGCTCTCTAATATTCCAGCACAGCTTCATCGCAACTCGCTTTTGATGACGTCATGCGCATGCGCTTGTGAATCCACCAAACTTCCTGCTTCCTGCCTGCCTTGCAATTTTGATCCACCAAAGACAGTGTTTTACAGTGGGCATCCTGGATTGGTGGACGCTGACTTCCTCGGATAATGGCTGGTGGGGTGTGAAAGTAGTCGGCAATCGACAGCCGAGATTCTCTAGTGTCTACTAGTTTGGCTTCCTCCGTCTCCCCACTCGGAGAACCTCGACAGTATCAGGTGGGGGGGGGGGGAAGAGAGTCTCCCTCGGCCAGGAGCTAAGGTTAGCGAGGGTTTATGTTTCGCAAACCGACCTCCATCACCAGGGATCAAACCCGGGACGAGTCCAGCCACGCGCTCCCAAGCAATGCGGAGAGACAAATGCTGAACCGCTGCCGCTGCAGACCTAGCTGTTTTTATGGACATGGACAATCAATAATATTAATTTCCTTATTCTGTGTGTACCCGCATTCTGGCATCGCCCTACACTCGGCAGCGTTACATAATTGATTCGCGTTACACACGGGAGCGGGCAGTTCAAATTTGAACATGCTTTCTGGCATGGCATCTCGTAACTTATGATGTACGGGGACTGCTGAAATCCTTGGCTCGCCCTAGGATAGAACTAGGGCTGACCAGAGGAGGGCTTAAGCCACAGGAACCAACCCACGCAGTCCACGGACACTTATTGATATCGTTTAATGTCCCACACCAATAAGGCCGTGTGGACTCACAAATCGGGGAGCAGCCGCACGTGCCGGCCGTCAAAGGGGTTCTGACGGACCTGAGCCCCGAAGTGCTCACAGAGCAAGTTCGGACCAGGAACTCAAGACTAGTTCTCTACCGATGCCTGCAATCAGACCAATCACTCGACCTCGACCTCGCTCTCGGTCTCGTGCTGGCCCTGACTTAGGAGAGGCGGACCGGTTCCCTGAACTAGTGCACTCATAGGCCAGAGGGCATAGCACATGCCTAGTCCATGCCTATTACACTGCATCGAAAGTCGCGTGACAAAGGGTTTTTTGATCACAATTATCAGCGCTAATCAGAGGATCAAGGTGTGTACAGTTGAATCATGCTGGCAATGGCTATAAGTGTCGCGACGATTGAGAGATACAACATACAGCATACATAACTCTGCGACGTATGATTCACCTTTGGCTTTTCTCTGAACCCGCCCTTTACTCCTCGTGAGTAATATCGTTAGTGCCAAGTAAAACGGTAAGATCGAGCGGCTGCGCCTGACATCCACTGCACTCCACATAACATCGGAAATGGGCGCTCTTTCCGACAATAAGACGCGAGTCAACTGTTGCAACTTAGGATGCAAGGGCGTTTCTATGTTGACAAGGCAGGATCCTCAGTTGCGCCACAGGGGCCTCACCCGTGTTAGTCTAGTGGACCGACTTTGATTATTTTTTTCACAGCTAATCCCAAATGTGGTCACGAACCCATCGCTCCCTGGAATGAACGTCGGTAGAGGTTCTGGCATACCTATTGCCCGTTATCACAATTCTAATTTTTGTCTGTTGGGAGCAGTCAATTTTAAGCAGAGGATCCATCGCTTGCGGTTAGTGTTCGCGCCCGTTTTCTGGTATGAAAACTTGTTTCCCGTCTCATTCCGTAATGGACAAAAAATGAAAGGGGTGCGCTAAGTCCATAAAAACGGGATGTTGGCACCTTGGTTCCTCCAGGTAACTGTGGGATTAATCTTCGCTCTCGTTCATGCGGCTTACACGAAACCTTTTTTCAGAAACGTGGTCAGATACGAAATTTTTTTCAGAACTGGCTAAAGTAAGTTGATAAGGAAAATGAGTGGCAACATTACTGTGAGCTCTTGGGCTTTCAGCACAGAGATGTTTTATGGTTATGTCAACGGATGCAGTAGTGAATATGGTAAGCACGCGGTGGGGCTTCATGCAGTCCCAAAAAGGCTGACGAAGAGGGAAGCTTGGATCAAACACATTGGTCGAGCAACGCCGCCGTTAGGTCACTGGAACAATGTGAGGATATGTTCTCGTCATTTTGTCGATGGCCGACTGACCAAAGATAATCCGTATCCAGTCCTACACATGGGGCAAAGTGATGTACAATTGATCAGGCACAGCGAGATTTGTTATGCACCCAAAGTGGACGAAGTAGTAGAAGTGATCCATGGAAATCGAAATAGTCGAGAAGTTAGAAATGACGAAAGCTTAGTTGCTAGTGCCCTCCTGGACTTGGCTGTCAGGCCAGTACAACAATTGGAAGTCACAACTTATTTTTCAATGTCTTGGCTTCAAGGAAGATGAAGAAAAAGAAACTGAAGGTAAGACTGGGTGAGCCTTGTTGGCCTTGCTGAGACTTGGTGCTGAGACCTGTTGGCCGTGAGTAATAAGGCTGCATTGAGATAAGAGCTGTTAGAACTACTGCACGTCTCCAAGAGAAGTGTGAGGCTTTAAAAAATGCATGGTTAGTCCTGTCCAGTTTCATAGGCTTTTGCTCACTGGTCAGTACATCGGAACTGCAGAGGCACTAGGTACATACTAGCAAAGGGATGGAAATCTTTAAAAACTCATAACTTGTGTATCTTTTCAGTTTCCCCCCCGCTTAAAGCTAGCAGCCGTCAACGAAAGTCCCGCACAAAAAGCAACAGCACCGCCCAAGATCAAATGGCCGAACCATCCGTCGTCAACACACAAACGGTTCAAGAAAGACGACGTTCTATTGGCTCTGGAACTGGATACGGCAGCAGTCCAAGATCAGTGCATAGCTAGTGCTAGAGAACGAGATGATGCGTTTGCTCGTCAGAGTGCGGCTTGTTTCCAGACGTCGTCGTCTAAAAATGGTGCGTCTATGCTCCAAGCACTTGGCGGACCAATCACCATCAGAAGAGCGGCATTCTTTGACTACAATGGTGCCGGTTTGGAATGTGGACGTCCCTCCTTCTTCAGCACCACCGACTCCACCTATCGGGAAATCAGTTTCCGACTCCAAGCCATTCACGTCGAAAAGCCGCGGTATGTTCACGTGCTGGTCGTGGTTTGAAGGCAATGACATCCTGACAAAGTACTACACTGGCATCCCAAATTTCAAGACGCTGGCAACTGTGTTCGACGATATTGCAGAGGATGCAGCTAAGTTGTGTTTGTGGGAGGCGGCTGGCAGGAAGAGAAGGATGAGAGCGCGAAAGTAAGTGGAGCTTACTGCATGCTTTATTAACCCCGATCCTACATTTTTCTGTTTGTGGGCTTGGTTTGCAAGAAGAATTTTTCGTCTTTCTGATACGTTTGCGCCGTAACTTTGACAATGTACACTTGGCGCACCTGTACGATGTCAGCGAGTCGTACATTTCTCGCCTGCTTTCGGTATGAATCCCGTTTTTGTCGAGCAAGCTGAAATCGTGGGTAATGTGGGTTTATCGAGATTTGCAGCAACCAGTTCCATGCTTTAACCAATTTCCTCGATGTGTTGGCGTTTTGGATTGCTTCGAAGTTTCCATCGAAAAGCCTGGATCGAAGCTGGATCAACAAGAATACTACAGTGAGTATAAGCATCATCACACCATCAAGTATCTTGTTTGTGCGTCGCAAAACGGAACAATCATGTATATATCGCCGTCACTCGTTGCCGTCATTAGCCTGTTCGTTTCGACGTTTTTTTTCCAGGCAATACTTATTTAACAGACTCCGTACATTGATTGCCATATCCGATTCGATCGCCAGGTGGCCGTCCACTTGCACTGCTTCAACCGTTGGTCCGCTGGCCACGCCAATGCCTGCATCCACTTCGTGTCGAAATATTTTGGCCAAGCCATGCTCGTATACCGTGACTGGACCCCTTCCGTTTCCGCTCGTCTCGAGACATGTGCTCCAATCTGGTAGAGCAGAGTTTCGGTCGGCATTTCCTACTTCCAAACTTAACCAACAAAGCTTTGACTCGACCACCCTCTGCTGGTTTCTTGAAAAATAAATTATTTATTTAAAAGAGCCCTATAGCAGCATTGCAACTTACTGTTGGGTTGAGCCAAGATAAGCGCTTTCGAGAAACCGGGCCCAGCCGCTCACTTCGGTTAGCGACGGCTTCGTTAGTCCCTGCTGGTCCAGAATCCATGCAAAGAACAGCAAGGAAGCTGCGTGTGAGCATGCTTCACCCAGTCCGGCAAGACAAACGCAGCGACATGCTCGTATCCTGCTGAAAATCAAATATTTGCCTTACTAGCTGACACATAAGGCGTGTTTATACAGTTTTCGTATATACACCTTCAAACTCATGCTCGACATTATGCAGTCCAGAGGGCCTATTCATGAAGTTACACTGAGCTTCTGAGACCATGCAGGACACTGGTGCTTACCGTTTCCTTGTTCACCAAACACCAAACTCGATACCAGGTCATGCTTCGTTGCGAGGCGCGGACAGATCCCTTCAAATACGCCCAACCATCTGGTAAGCTGGTGCTTGTTTTGACCTCCTTGACAGATCCTTCAACTGCCGTTTGATAACTGGTCGAGGCTTTGTAAGCTTTAAGTGATTCGGTGTTGATATGCGTGGAGAGTGTGCCGACGAAATAATTATGAATGGTGATCAAATTGACTTCAGGCACATCAGTGTAACGGCTTGACCAAAAGATGTCAACATCGTTTGCGGCTGGCAGCACCAAATTCGGCTTTACAGCGCAAATTTCCATCCGTCGAGCATTAGCTTGTTCCTCCAACTGTTCTTGCGTTGGGGACGGTTCCACTTGCCACGTTTTCAATTCGCGGCACAGTCACTTCTTGATCTCCTTTGGATAATTCTGCCCACTAAACAGTCTCTGAGAAATGTACTCGTTCAACTCAGGTCATTGCATCAAATTCGTCTAAAAAAGATCAGGTGAACTTTTGCATCCTCCAGCGCCTCTAACTAATCCCTAGAACTTCAGCCATCCCTTACCTGTGGCAATATTCGAAGCCATTTCCACAAAACCGGCATTACCACAACTGATTTCTCTCAAAGGTATTGGATGAACTCACGCAAAAGAAGCTTATCGTTAGAGTAGTCCACATGAACGAGAACGAAGATCAATCCCACAAATACGTGGTGGAACCAAGGTGCCAACAATCCGTTTTTATTTGCTTAGCGCACCCCTTACATTTTTTGTCCATTACGGAATGAGGCAGGAAACAAGTTTTCCTATCAGAAAACGGGCGCGAACACTAACCGCAAGCGATGAATTAACCCCCAGGGTTTGAAAAAAGCGTAAATGAACCGGGCTAAATACTGGTACCTGCTGCAAAAGTCTCACTTGAATCATGACTGTCAACGGTTATAAGACTTCGATTAATTATTATTTAAAATGGATGGTAAGACGTCTTTTCAACAATCGGCAGTATCCCTCTTTTTGGCTTTTCAAAACGGCATCTAGTTGCGAGCAGTGGCAGACTAGTATATGGTGGTCCGTATATTGATTTCTTGACAATTGATCCCAAATGTGGTCACGAGCCAAATCGCTCCCTGGAAACAACGTCGGTGCAGTCCCACTCGTCCGTTATCACAATTCTAATTTTCGTTGGGTGCGGTCAGTTCAGTAAAAGTCTAACCACCGGTGTTAGGTGAGAGCCTATGTATCTGCTACAAAAGTACTTGACTCTCGTTCGACTTCATCACATGAGCATTTTGTCGTCACTGGTGCATCAGGCTCTGGAATATAAAATGCACCTTCTACGTCCGCGGTGCCTTGCCGTACTTTGGTTTGTTCTCATTCAAAGTAAGTCTAGAAAGTACTCGGAATTTCCGAGATACGCTGTCAGTGAGACCAAGATGAGTTCTTTTTTAGAAGTGGCAACCCAGAACTCATGCCCCAAGATATGTCCAGCTGGATGGGTGACGTTCCCCTTATCACGTACTGATCACTGCTATTTCCTGCCGCCGAAACCAATACCTCTGCGCGACTTCTGGAACATGCAAGCTTATTGCGAGTCCCAGCAACCAGGGTCATACATTATTACATTGAACAGCGCTGTGGAGGAGACTGGAGCTGGATTGCAAGCTGCGTAAGTGCTTTGCCCTTGCTTGCCTGGCAAGTACTGCAATGACTGCTGCTTGAATAATTTGGCTAAACAAAACCATGCCTGGTTTCGATCCTAAGAAATGGCAATAGAATGGCTTACAAATCTATAATGCCTACAAAATCCAGAAAGCTTTCGTGCTTTTGGCTCCTCGCACACAAGGAGTTTTATTGTAAAGAATTTCTTTGAATTAGGAGATCGAGTGGGTACTCTGACATTGCATTCTAGTGCACCTACAGTACCTACATACCTACAGTATGTACATTAAAAAATAGGTCTACAGAGAGAGTACTTGAACTTGGCCCGTCTGGCAGTAAAAGAGTTTAGATTATTACTTTCTATCTAGAAAATACTTCATGCAATATGCTTCGGAATTTGGAAACTTTTGGATTTGGATCGGTGCATATTACTATAACGGAAAGTGGAACTGGTTAGATGGGACACCATACATTTACAACGCCATGCCGCCCGATCCCTCAAACCCTCCACAAAATGGTAGCTGTGCATACATCGATCCAAAAAGCACCTCATTTATGTGGGCTTTTCGACCATGTAGCGATGTCAGAGGAGCAAGTGCTTGTGAAATGTCGCCGATAGGTATGTGATAGGTGTGTTCGGCAAATTCGAGTCAACTCCTTGACTCTAGCAGTATGAGTCAAAGGGAGCCGATGGCTGAAGAGGCCATTTCAGAGTATGCTTGTCGAAACCCTTGTCCGGCATCACAATTCTGCCAAATGGGGTGGACCACACGAAGGGGTGGCTTCCAGGGAGGGAGAGAGTAATCTCACCCAACTTCCTGTTCTTATAACCAAAAAAATAGCTAAGCACAACACACACTGCTATCACATAACTAGCACTGTACTGTAGAGGAGTCAAAGAAAAATTGCGTGATAGTTGGATCCTATCCTTTTGGATCGAGTCGGGATCCGATCCATACGTGACTGACAGCGTTTTGAGATTTTTCGCGAAAAACATTTATTTTTTTCAGTTGATTGTGACGCAACTATAACACCACCGACCACAACGGGGCCTTACGCTCCACCAAGTAAGCGCATTTTATGCTCGATATACCAATTGAGTTCGTTGTATCTCCTATCTGTCCTACTCTCATTGGCCAAAGCACAGACTTGTGCTCTCAAGACACACGCTTTCTAAGGCTACTGAAACTGAATTATCGTAATGTGAGCTGGTAATTATAGACTGCAACAAGCCAGCATGGTCGGACTTCACCCGACATTCAACAACCGGCTATTTGGGCGTTGGTTCCAGTTCGGAACTGATGTGGCTGTCAGGCATGGATACTGTATCCTGCTCGGCCGCTTGCCTGCACTACAGTGGATGCCTGTCATTCGACATCAACAAAACGACTGGCGATTGCCGCCTGTTACAAGCCAGCAGCCAACTCACCTGCACTTTCGTCGATGATCCAGCGGCCGAGTGGCAGCACTACGACCTCATGGCTGGCTCCGAATATGGCAGCTATCAATAAGTTTGGCGATACACGCAAGGAAAACTTGAGGTCGTTATACATTGCAGGTATTCTAGGTTCGCAGTGCATAGGATACATATGTACTGTAGGTACTGTACATATCATGCCGTTTCTTTCGACTGCATTCGAGTGACTCCGCCTACCCCGAAAGATGAACGCTTGGTGTTATGTCTTACAGCTCACAGCCCGCATTCCCCATTTCAGTGAAATCTTACTAAGATCTTGCTAAAATTCTTACTAAGCCTTAGCACGAATCTTGCTAGTAGTAGTTAAAATTTTATCAAGAGTTTGCTAAGATTGCTTGTGGCTTACTCAGATCTTGGAAAGAATCGTTAACAAAAACTCTTATTAAAGATGGGTGGTCTTATTTATTAGACTACACAGATACCCTACAACACAAAACATACATTTCGCAATATCACGAAAATGGCAAAAATAGAAAACTCAACAGAACTACAGCAGCTGGCTATAACAAGGGTATATGGAATATACCTAACCAGGACTAAGAATGTTGACGGACTGACTCGTAGTTTGCACTATGGCTTGCTGTATAAGGCATTATACACAAGAAGTAGGGTTTCTAAATTCGCCGAGGTTAAAGCTAATTGTAAATACTGTATGAATTACTATGCACGTGATAACACTGAGGATGTTCACCACGTTTTCGAATCATGTCCGAGGGCAGTAGCATTCCGGGAAAAAGTGGAGATTTTTCTTAAAAAGTTGGATCCGGCCATTACGTTGGTGGCTGAGAATAGGGTTTTCGGGATAATAAGTTCGTCAAACAAGTTTATCACCTCAGTTGCAAACTTAGTTTTGCAATCGGCACAGAGGTCCATATGGTTTGCTAGGGTAGACTACGAGGAGGAAAACCAGATAGTTGACATGTGGAAATCGCTGCTGAGACGGCTAAAAGTTTTGAAAGAAAGAGCGAGGTACATCTTACCGCATAGTGAGTACAAGGAGCATTTTGTGAAGTCGTCGTTTTGCAGTGTTCTGTCTTTGTGTGAGTAAAATATATGTTCACTAAAACATGATAAAATATGGGGGAAAAAATACAGTAGATAGACAGGTTGTACAGAATATGTGTACAGCTGAAAAATAAAATTGAATTAAATAAAAAACCCAAAAAATAAAAACAAAAACCGAAACCAAAAAAAACAACAAAAAAAAGGAAAATAAAAACTAAAATGAAATAAATAAAAAAATTAGTAACAAAAAATACTACTTCAAATAGGCGACTTCCCATTCACCTCTTACAAAGCTAACTGTTAGTTTTGCCTAATATTGTTTCTGTTGTGAGAGCGGCTCTTGTTGTTGAGAATTTCTCCAGTTGTGGCGGCTAAAATAAATGTTTTTTTTATTTTATCTTTAATGCGGAGTTTTTTTCCACCTCAGCTTGGGCGGTGAGATCAAACAGGAGATATTGGCCTTTTTGGCTTGGTGCAAATTTCTTTTCTAAACAGCTTATGTATCTTGGGTGGTTTTTCAAGGCCATGAAAACAGAAATAGCAATGAAGATAAACAAATGATAAAGCGATAAATTAAGTCGAATTGTTCGGTTTCTGCGGTTTTCGTATTTATATGCTTTCAAAAAAAAATGCAAAAAAAAATATGGAATCACTTGGACAAATTTCAATTCTTTCAGGTTATCGCCACATCCGTTAAATCTAGCCTTCAAATTTTGAACGCTCTCCGCACCAGCGACCACTTCTTCTGAGTCGTAAATATTTTTTGAAGGAGCGCGTTATGATGGTCTTTTGTCAGCAGTGGCGTCGTTTTCAATACATTGCTCCTAAATTGACCAGTGTAACTGTGGAGCGTGACCCGTATCTCACAACCGTAAAGCCAAGTGTCCTGATCAATGCGCGAGCTAAAACTGCAGTCCGCATGACATGTAGTCATGTGAAAAGCAGCATACCACCATTCTTACCTTTTCTTATTTGAACCCTTAAGATGTACATAATCCGGACTGACCAGTCAGTGTAAACATTTGACCGAAACTGCATCTTTGCGATTTTGCAAGTGAGAGAGCCCTCTTTTCCCTAAGAAGAGAGGGAAGTGGCCCTCGACCGATTTCAAGTAAGTCCGTCACTGGTTCTGGAAGATTCACGTTATACAATCAAGAGGTGGAGGCCGAACGAGCAAAGAATCCGGGAGCTAGTTCTCGATCAGCAGTTGGGTTGGGAAGGTCTCTCTATTCTCTCCCACTATCACCCTGGCTGGGACGCTGGTGCTGCCAAACGACGCCCTTTCCAACATCCATCGTCGCGAACCTACCATAACGGTTGTTCGCCTATTTCTTCGCTTATCATGATTACAAAATGGGTTAGAGGTCCCGTGGGGAGCTGGGAGGCACGGAGCCCCAACCCACAAACAATATTTTAACAGTATAAGAACGGAATATCAGCAAAACGAGGAAAAAACGGTTCTAATATCCTATTTCACCGATAGAGGATTAAAAATACGTCGAAGGCGCTCCATTTTTTGCGTTTCACCCAGCTAAAGGAGCTCAGCTGAATTCTCTTCTACAACTTCGACTCCGCCTGCAGGTCTGCGGTGCTACCTACATATCATCTGTTTTATTTGAGAATATACACGCTCTTCACATTACCGCATAGACCGCGTGTACACTCCCAAAGAAAACAGATAGTACCAGCCGAACCCTGTTTATGCGCAGAGCCCAGCTCATTTATCGTGAGCTTTCAGGTTCTTATACAGTATTTTTCCATCACTTCTAGCGCAAGACAGCATAAACGGTAAAGCACCTAGGAGTGCAAAACACTTGTGGAACCATCACTCGAAACACTTCTACTCGTACTGTACACGAAGTTGACAAATTCATGGGAACTATTGATTGAAAACCTCCTAAAAGTTGGCCGTCCACACTTTTACTGTTCGTCTATATTGGAAATTATAAAAAAAAGAAAGAGAGAGTGAGTAGTAAAGATGGATTTTTATATGAGAGTAGGGGGGGGGGGGGGGGGGGTGTTTGGGTGGGGGATGATGTTTAGAGTTGTATTATAAAAAGAGAAAAATAAAAGAAAAAGGAGGAGAATATAAGTGTAGAGCGAGAGTAAAAAATTACTTGCTCTAGTGATGAGGGAGAGTAGGGGGAAGGCTGGGGGGGGAGGGAGGGGGGAAAAAAAAATAAAAAAATAAGGGGGGCGTGGGTTCTGTCTGGGGGGAGCGGTGGAGGGAAGGTGAGAAAAAGTTTAGAAAAAAAAAGTTTTTTTTTTTGAATTGAAAAAAAAAAAAGACTATTTTAAAAAAAAAAAAAAAAACAAAGAAAAATAATTATTCACCCGGAGTATTTGTATATATAAAAAAAAAAAAAAAAAATAGAAATTTGGGTGGTATATTAAAAAAAAGAAAAAAAAAAGAGAGTATATTTTTTTTTTTCCCAGCTATCCGCAGGAGGAGCAAGCTACCCGAGTTAAGCCAAAAAAAGAAAAAAAAAGAAGCAGGATAAAAAAAAAAAAAAATAAGAAATAGAGCATTAAAGAGGAGAAAAAAAAAATATCAAAAAAAAAAAAAAAAAAAAGGAAAAAAAAAAAAACGGTGCTGGTCTCCTCCTCCTCCTCCTCTCCCCCCCCTCCCAAAAAAACAGGCCGGGGGGGTAAAATTGCGCCGTCCCTCGGAAAAAAAAAAAATTCTCAACTCTCGTATTTGGGGAAAGGTCCTTTACATTAGCGTCGGTTGGCTGGTCTAAGCAGGCACTACCGTGCCTGCTGATTATGGTCCCTTGAGTTTTTGCGGTGCTATTGACAACGGCGATGCAAGGTAGAATCGCTGCCAGAATCGTGGCACAAAACGACACTGCACAGCTTCAAGTCGGTTCGATTTGCGCCCTGCCTTGGGGTAGAGCTGCAGGCATGAACTTTCTTCACATTATAATCCCAATACTTTTTCGATTAGTTGCGCTCAGAGGTACTTTTAATTCGTTCTTGCAAAACCTGAAAACATAACGTTTTGATTTAGAAGTGGCAGGTCAGGCATCGTGTCCGAAGATATGTCCAACGGGATGGATTAACTTTCCAGGATCAGGCACAGACCACTGTTATCTGTTGCCACCAAAACCCATTCCGCTGACCGATTTCTGGAATATGCAGGCCTATTGCGTGTCCCAGAACCCCTCATCCTACATCATTAATGTGAACAGCGCTATGGAGGAAACAGGGGCCGGCTTGCAAGCTGCGTAAGTAAAGACTAAGTCCCGAATGTTCACTTTTATTCTTTGTTGGTGCTCTTTAGGCAATATTTCATGCAATACGCAGCAGAACTCGGCAATTTTTGGATTTGGGTCGGAGCTTACTACGAAAATGGAGCTTGGCGTTGGTTGGATAAAACGCCTTTTTCGTTCAACGGCATTGTGCCAAAGCCGTTGGATCCGCCAAAAAATGGCACTTGCACGTATATCGATCCAAAGAGCACCCTGTTTACTTGGTCATATCGCCCTTGCAGTGATGTTAGAGGCGCAACTGCCTGCGAAATGTCCCCGATTGGTAAGCATGTCAGGGCCTCATTTGATTGTCACCACATACGCCCCTCATTTCAGTGGATTGCTCAGCAACTTTTCCACCCTCGACTACTGTTGGCCCGTATGTACCGCCAGGTGAGATGACCTTTTCCTAATTGTTTAAGTGTGATTTATATTCTCATTCTACAGACTGCAACCAGCCCGCTTGGGCCGACTTCACCAAACATTTCGAAACTGGCTACATGGCCACAGCGGAGATGCTGTGGCTGACGGGAATGGACACCAAGTCGTGTTCGACAGCTTGCTTGTATCACACCGGATGCCTGTCATTCGACATCGACATGACGACTGGGGATTGCCGCTTGCTCCAGCAGAGCAGCCAGTTCACGTGCAGCTTTGTCGACGACCCCGTGGGCGCCTGGCAGCATTACGATCTCGTGGCTAGCTCTCGATATGGGAGCTATAGTAGCTAAAGACGTGAATGCCGTGTAACGAAAAGAGATGTAAGCTACGAAAAGAGTAGATGCGACTCGTGATGAATAATATCGATTTTTGCAACATACAATTGAAAATGTGACCAATTTTAAGAAGGGATAACTAACTTTTTTTAATACTCGCGTTCGCAGCACATTGATCTTTTGCATCGCTCCATGGACGGCCACAAACTGAAGATCTCTTCCTTCCATAAACAGCTGATCACCAGTTTGGTCTACTCTGCTGTCCAGAGTCCTTGCCTTGTCCAGCCCTCTCGTCCACCACCACACGTCAGGTGTGCGTGACGTCAAGTCAGGGGTGTCAAGAAGTCGGTGTCCAATCGGCTGCCCTCGCGTAGAGGTGCTCCTAGCGAAGAAGCATAGAGAGACACTGCTGTGTGTGCCGGCCCCCGCGCAGCCGAGCTTATGAGGTTTCACTGCTGGCCGATACCACAGTGTGATGATTTGACTATGGCGATTAATAAAAGTAAGGTGAAAAAGGCTAGACTGATGAAATATGAAAGAAATAATGAAGCTCAAACTGATTGACTGGGCCAGCGTTACTCCCTTTATCTAGCGTTTCAAATTCAGAGTAGGAAAGCTCGTGGTGGCGTGGTACAGAAAGATTGTGATGCATTATTTCGCCATTGGACCAATGTGGCTACTGCAGTCGACAGCAAATACTGTTTCTGCGCGTCATATAGCATATTCCTCCATGTTCTTTCTGCTACGCAGACCGTGTCTTCCTTGAGCCCAACTGCATGAATTACCTGGTAGACTGTAGAGCTCCTTTTATTCAATGCCATAGAGGAACTCAACAAAAACTATACCTAAATCGAAACTACGGGCAATACCAGTCGCAACTGTCCTCGAAAAGTTGGCTCGCACACCTGCTGGCCCAATATGCTAAATTACGAATCCCTTGGGTATGCGTGGTGCTAATGACAACGACCATGCCAGGGCGAAGAGTTCGTGTTATCTGAATCGTAGTACAAACTGGCTCCACACACCTTCAAGTCGACTGGGTTTTCGCCCTGCTCAAGAGGAGGGCCTATTGTGCAGACATGACCCTTCTTCACACAATGACGCCAATATTTCTTATACTAGTTCGAATCAAAGGTAGCGTCAATTTGTTCTTGTAATGCCTGAAGCCACAAGATTTTCATTTAGGGGTGGCTGGTCAGACATCGTGTCCGAAGATGTGTCCTGCAGGATGGATAACCCTGCCAGAATCGGGCACAGACCACTGTTATCTAATGCCAGCAAAAAACATTCCGTTGATGGACTTCTGGAGCATGCATGCATATTGCGTGTCCCAGCACCCCACAGCTTACCTCCACACTTTGAACAGCGCTATAGAGCAAACGGCGACCAGTTTGCAAGCTGCGTAAGAGTCAGACTGATCCCAAATATCCGTTTTTACTTTGTTATTCCTTTTAGGAACTACTTGTCGCAATACGCGTCGGAACTAGGCACTTTTTGGATTTGGATCGGAGCTTACTACCAAAATGGAGCTTGGCGTTGGTTGGATAACTCCCCGTTCTCGTTCAATGGAATTGTGCCAAAGCCATTAGATCCGCCAACAAACGGCAGCTGCGTGTACAACGATCCAAAGAGCAACGCTTTTACTTGGTCGTATCGTCCTTGCAGTGAGGTCAGAGGCGCTAGCGCTTGCGAAATGTCCCCAATTGGTACGCATATAAGGGCTACTGATTTTTCCGCCTCACATATGTTTTAGTTTTTCTCTCATTTCAGTGGATTGCTCGGCAACTTTTCCACCTTCGACTACTGCTGGCCCGTATGTACCGCCAGGTGCGACGCAGTGTTTGTCCGCGATTCCAAGCTTCTACACGATATTTCTTTTTCTTATTGTCTAGACTGCAACAATCGCGCGTGGGCCGATTTCACCAGGCATTTCGAAACTGGCTACATGGCCAGGTCAGAGATGCTGTGGTTGACGGGAATGGATACCATATCGTGTTCGACTGCCTGCTTGTATCACACCGGATGCCTGTCCTTCGACATCGACATGACGACTGGGGATTGCCGCTTGCTCAAGGACAACAGTCAGTTCACGTGCACTTTTGTCGATGACCCCGTGGGCGAGTGGCAGCATTATGATATCGTAGCTAGTTTTCGATATGGGAGCTATGGTAGCTAAGACGTGAAAGCTAAATAACGAGAAGGGTCAAGCTATGAGAAGATAGAAGTTTAATTATAAATATACTCAAAGTAAGCATCTATTAAAGATTTGTTTAACTGATGTTTCGAGATAAGCGTTGTGGAAGCGCGAACGAGATATCTGTATTGTTCTTTTACCGAAGAGAAGTGAAGACGCAAAAATTAAGTTCCAGAGATAGAGCGTACAGTGCAGTCCCCAATTCACAAGGACTAACATAAAACATGTAGAAAGTCATCGTACTGCATATCGTAACGGGAGGGCTTCTTGCTCTTTCTAAATTCGATCGTTTCGTCCGACGACTAATGATAAAGATTGACTTGAATGGTCGTTGTATCACGAGCTATGATTTTTCGCTCCCTCATCCTGTTGGCGGTGGCAAGCCAATGATCTCTCCTTTCTATAAGCGGCTAATCGCTAGTTGGATCTGGTCGGCGATCTAGAGTCGACTTTTCCTTGCCTAAACTCTTGTGAACCTAAAGCCCAAAGTATAGTTCGATGTGATGCGTCAAATAAGCGTGCGATGCGACACTTTGGGGTGACCTGACAATGTAAAAAGATGCCTAAAACGTCGCATCGCAAGCTTATTCGACGCATCGCATCGAACTATACTTCCAGCTTAAGACGTGTCTTCCGAACACAATATTGCAAGTGCTGCTTATCTGGTACCGTCCTTTAAACATAAAGCTGTTGCCCAGAGATATAAAGTGAGTCTTAACGATCTTGGCGGAAAATAAAGCTAGTCGTGACTCCATAAATTACGTATAGTACGAGCAAACTCGACCACTCGTTATTTCGGCCTTAGGGTTAGCGACACCATGGGTGAGCGATAAAGTATGAGGGATGACCCAGGTCAACGTGGCTTAAATGAGCGACACCATGGATGAGCGACAACGACTATACGACCAAAATAGTTATTATGCTTATCATACCCGTACAAAAAAATGTCCTTGTGCACCTTAACTTATTTAAATTTCGACATGTTAGTTGATCAGCCCAGATTACAATCAGAATTATTTTATTGTGAACTTAAAAACAACCTATAAACTGTAGACACTTGTCATGGGACTTTCAGGACCCTGTCAGGGTCAGATTCATCGGGTGCAAAATGCGACCAAACACTCTAAGGAGGTTTTCTTCAAGAAGTCAATGTGGACCAATTACTTATCGCCAAAAACATGCGAGAAAACGTTTATAATTTTCGCGTTTCGCCTCGTGCTCGACCCCAATTATTCCTGATAAGTGCTGATCTTGCATTTTAAGAATTCTTCACATTTCCCCAGGACTATTGTGCTTTTCGTACCTCGATAAAAAATTTTTGCCTAAAATCTTACGTGCCTGCGCATCATACTCGAATTTTTTTCCTACTGTAAGTTGTCCTCAGTACACTTTCGCTCATCTATGGTGTCGCTCACTTAAGCCACGCTGACCTGGGTCGATATTATGCGCTGTCGCTCACCCACGGTTGAACCTATTATTATTCTATGGCAGTTAAAGTACCCTCATCTTTTGTCCTCTTCAGCATTTGGAAGGCAAATATGAAGAACAATTTGAGCCAGCATAGAAGAAGTGCTTACAAATGAGACTTGCAGTCTTAAAAGGCCCAGGGACAACAGTGCAATTTATCCGTAGATGGACGTTGCCTCCTATTCGGGTAGGTACTACCTATTCGTGCGCTACGAATAACTACATACATACCCGTTAGTAAGGGTAGTTCTTACTCGTTGTTATGAAACCAAACATGCAAGAATTTGATATAGTGGTGGCTGGTCAGACATCGTGTCCGAAGATATGTCCTACAGGATGGATTACACTGCCAGTATCGGGCATCGACGTGACGGCTGGTGATTGCCGCTTGCTCAGGACACGCGTGCACTTTTGTCGATGACCCTGTGGGGGCGTGGCAGCATTACAATCTCCTGGCTAGTTATCAGTATGGAGGCTATTGAGGCAGTGATATTGCTGACGATCAATACGGCAAGATTACGGCTAGTATTTCGATCACTTACTTTTGGATTTCCTAAAAATTTTGGTTTTTGCTTCTACTGTTAACAAAAATGCGTAATATTGAGGCCTCGTAATTAGACACCGGATCAGGTCGGGTTTAACCCGACGGGCCGGGTCAACCCGACCCGACCCGCCCCGACCCGACCCGAAAGTCCCTGACCCAAAATTTCGGGTCGGGTTGACCCGAATTCGGTATAAGTAGTTGAAGTTCCTCGCGATAAAAACCATTCATAAATGCTCAGAACGTGGTGGCGTTGGTGTACATGTGACTGTGAGAAAATATGAAATGGAGACATCTAACGCACGCGAATCGTCATCTTTTGTTATACCCTAGTTATCCCTAGTAAATGCAATAACGTTCCTTCATATTTCCCACAATAGTGGTTAAATAATTTTTTAAAAACCTCAGATCTTAAAGCGACTAGGGTCTGTCCACTGGAGAGAAGATTTAACCAATCCGAATAATAGGCGTGAAAAATAGAGACAGCTCTGTCATAACTTTCGGAGTCTGAGACAGCTTATCCTTGGTTGAACAAAGAAATACCTAAATATATATGAGCCCCAGGCTAGAGTTGCATCTAGTCTTCACAAAAGATATTGCTTACAAAGTCATATTGTGCTGGACACTAGCTCACGTCAGAACCTCCCCTACTGATGGAGGAATGTGAGGGTACCTATCACTTTTGAACACAGCAATGGTAACATGGATGGTGGTCAAGGGGGCTATTATTGGTACATATTTACTGTTTGGGTACAGACTATATTGCTCTTCCATCCAGGTATACCCAGGAAGTTGTGTTATATTCAGGAATCAAATGTGATTGTAGATGCCCCTACGACCTGCTAAAACTTATTAATTCCTTCTTATGTTAGAGTATGGCTCGTCCCACTCATTCATCAGAGTTGAAAAGAATGTTTATGAGAACTCTCACATATGGACCCTTCCCTTTGCAGAAATTAACCAGAAAAATTGGTCATTCTCACAGCTTACAATTTGTGTGACATTCTCGGAAGTTAAGCAGAATGAGAACGTGGAATGAAAAACTTTGTGCATGCATTCAGGAAGCGTATACTGCAAATCCTGGAGTCGAACAACTATGAAAAGGTTTCTGTAGTTGCTAATAGTAGTAACTTGCAAAATTTCTGTATTTTTGACCCGTTTGACCCGATCTTTCAAAAAAGTGACCCGACCCGACCCGAAATTTTGCTGACCCGACCCGACCCGATTCGACCCGAAAGTACCTGACCCGATCCGGGGTCTACTCGAAATAAGCGTGTATACTTTTGTGCATACACGTTCGAAATCCTATAAGCCTCCTTCGCTTGCATCCCTTAACTTTATTCCCTGTGTCGGACCCCTTTGATATTATACTGTAATTCACTGGGTAACAAGTAAGTATTTACGGCACATGTCGCTTGATGATTTACTTGGGAGCTCGAAAATGATTGCTGCTATTCCTTCCGCGAAGGCGGAAGATGCTTGAAAATCATTCCAATATCTGCGACAAAACAGCACTGACTGCAGACCTGACTTCTGGCATCATAGAGTACATGCGGTATCAGCCCCCTGGTAATGTTATCACGCAAGCGCGCAAGTAGGAGTCCAGCTTCGCATGTAACACAATTCCATCTGCTCAACTTCGGCCCTCCATGTCTGCGAACACTCTCTAAGCACAGTAAATATTTTCTCAGAGTTCGATAACTCATGGGCCACAAATTGGGCTAGGTTGAGCAACACGAAGTTACTGATGAACATGACAGAATGTTTGAGAGAAACTGAGAGGAAAAGCAATTTTAGAGCAAAAATGTGCCACTTCCTAAACTTGTTGATCAAATCAAACACTGCCCAATCCTTGGCGATTTCGCTTAACGTTCCCATCGGCACGACGGAGCTATTTTCTGCGCGGCTTATTCGGCACGCATCGTTAAGAGACGTCTAAACGGTAGGCGCAGCTGCGGTCGGTCAAATAAGCTGAGTTAGTTGGACCGAGGGCCGAAGCGCGTCCATAAAAGACAAGGTTCGCCAAGCCTGGCTAATGTGTCGAGGAAACGGGACTTGGCGGGAATAGCGGAGTAGTTAGGTTCGAATCGATAAGCTTCAGCTCGATAGAAGTCCCCGAGCGGAGCCGCTTTTCTAAAACATACGTATTCCTCGCCAATGGGGCAGTCGCTCAACGGCGGCAGCAGTCCTCATTGATCCCCGGCAACTCGAGAAAACAAGGGAGAGCCTGTGCACTTTGCGCACAAGAAGCACTCATATTTCGTTCCGTTCCTTCACTCTCGGACGGACTTGGAGTGCGCTGTCGGTCTAAGGCTGTAGTTTTAGGGTGGTCAAACGTGCGCACGTATTGAGCCAGGTTGCTGGCCTTACTATTACTCGACCTCGTCTACTTGTTCTGTAGTAATGGTTATCGGAAACGAACTGCCTTGCTCAATAGCCAGCCAGAAGCCACCTTCCGTCAACTGATGACTGACGTTTCCAAGTTCTTTCGAGCGAGTTATTACGGGCGTATCCACGACGCGTGTATGCCCGTATAGTTGTAAAGTGCGCCCGTTAACGCATGAGCGCCTCAAAAGAAACGTTTTCGACGCCACCCTTGGCACAATCGAGCCCTTTGAACATGGACCAGGGCTGCCGGTGGTCGTCGGCAAACGATTAGCTTCGATACTAGAGTATATTGCAACTGTTCGACCTGCCTTCGTGGCGATAATTAGTATATCGCCACGGGGCAGCTATGCACTTATTACAATCTCAAAGGCACGTTCCAGGAAATTAGTTTATTCGATATAATTTTCGTATCATCGAAAATTACTGTCAACGACGATTTAAATTTTGTGCAGGGAAGAATTAGTGGTTCTCATCGTCAGACGAAAAAGACAAATCAAGAAATGTCTTACACTAGTGAGAAAGCTATGGCTCAAGCTGCGGCGGCCGAGAAGGACGCCGTAGCCTACATAGATTGCATCTTCCATCGACGCTATGCGGAACATTTGCCTTTGAGTCTCGTATTGCAAGACATGACCCAACTGAGGAATCGCAACGTACTCGGCTATGTGGGAGCAATGCCGTTTTGTCAAAAGGCATTTCTCCAAACTCGCACCCACTTATATCGAATATATAATGACGAGATTTTCATATATCCCAAAGATTATCGAGATGCAGTAGCCAATTTGATCGATTATGTCATCGCACGACCTAAAACCACTCTGGCAGATTTATATTCTTATTGCTCCGCCGCTCATCCCTCGTTAGTCAAAGGGGAAATTGGGACTGGCCTAACTGTATTCCGGCGATTCATCGAAGAACATACCACTATTTTCGAGATTGTCGAGCCAGCGCCTAAGGAATTGGATAAACAAGAAATTACAAATAATGCGCAAGTATATGCAGGTGTATTATTATTTCCTAAGATCAAGATCGCCGTTGGTCGTGTGGTGAACATCAGCGGCAGTTCGGCTTATCTCGAGTGTCAAGGCGAATTTGTTGCATTTCACGCAGTTAGCGCCAATTTGCCATCTACTTCTCAATTAAAGAATTACATAACCAAAGGCGATATGGTGCCGTTCGAAGCTCGTTATTATGTCGATACGTCGGCTCAGATAAATGGTTCCGGATCGTCCTCAGTTGTGTTAGCGGCGGCTGGCGTTAGCAGCACGAAACTACGAAATGTTTGGCGAGCAGTCAATGTAGAATTACCGCGCACTTCATCCTCGATTTCGTCACCCAGACACACATCGCCGAATCAGCATACGGCCACCATCGTTACGACAACAGCGACTGTTGAGTCAGGCCTAACATCGCCTAGATCGCCTCAAAAATCGCCCTTCGAATCGCCAGTGCGACGAGCCGGCAGTGCGAGTAGCCATCGTCAATCGATGACGACAGGAGAAACTTTAAGTACAAATTCGTACATGGCACCCTTGGACGATGCTACTGAATGGGCTCCAGTGGGAAGCCCCGATCGACGAAGAAGTAGTGTGCAGCAGAAACGCGATTCTTCAGTTTCCAGTTGCGCCGTTACAAGTTCAATGGCGACCATGTACGTGAGACGAGTGGGCTCGACTGCAGGATCCGGCCCCGCTGGCCGAGCGACACCACCTTACGTCTATACTAACTTGTCCAAGCAGTTCAATCCGTTTCAAGTCGACGCCAGCACGCAAGCAGGAAGTGGGCGTCCGAACATGGACAAGGAAATACAAACTGAAGTAACAGATGAAGAAATTATGCTAAAATTGATTCGAAAATATCCCAATTTATTAGATAATATTAAACAATAATTCCAAATATTTGGCTTATTTCCTGTTAGGCAATAAATGAATGATTGTTGGAAGGAGGACGAGTGGCTTTTATTCGAGTCTTACTCGAGCCTATTTATCTTCCACATTCCCGGTGGCTTCGCTGCCTGCACAACTATTTTTGACGGTTATGACTTTGTTTTATGTTCTTGCAGTGATTTTTTCATTTTGTGAGCTTTAGACGACTGTTGAGAACGACCCAGTCAGTTGACTAGTGCTTTCTAGAATGTGCGCCTATGGAAATGTTCACTGCGATATGATCAGATATTCACTGATAGAGTGAGTCATAGTCACTTGTGTAGTAATAAATTATAGAAACTCTAGTCTTTACGTTTATTCTGCCATAATGCAAACGCCATAATGCAAGCCTGTTATCATGGTGTGATGTGATGACGAAAAAATGTCCAGTATTTGAAGTTGCATGACTCCTATACGTTGTGTTGCCAAGCAATAGGATTACAGTGCGCATAAATCACAGCTGGACTGGGGAACTACGATGTCCCCACCTTCCCTCCCCTCTGTTGTTTCTTTTTGCTTATCTCTCCAGTTTGTTGGTTCCTAGAGCACAAATCTATCAATAACTTAAATCTGATTTTGCTAGTTGCAACCTGGAATTGAGATTTTGTCGTATCATTAAGAGTTACTCCTTGCGGCCGCGGTGGTGCAGCTGTATGGGGGAATGAAGATCTAGTTACTGTATATCCATTATGTAAATGAGTGTGACTCGTCTTATGTTAGGCCTGTCTGGTGATGTCTGGTAATTGCTGTGTGTGGAACTGGTCTCCCTTTGTCTATTGTGTGTTATTTGTTTGTTTTGTGCCGGTGTACTATTACTCTGCTGGGTTGGTGCCTGTTAACTAGTCAATGTTCATGCCTGTGCGTACTCGGTGCGGTTTTGAGTAATAAATCTCTTCCTATAAGACACGAGGTCTTATACAGCGGTTCGGCATTTGTCTCTCCGTATTGTAACGGGTTGGACACGGCTGGAATAAGGTAACCGCTGAGTGATAAGGCGCCAGTGATGCTCAGGTACAGTCATGCTTGGTTGCCCTACCTGTAACCCTAGTTTACCCTTAGGATCCATGCTAATGTACTAAGCCTAGGGTTGGGTTGGCCTCAGTGCAGCAAGATATGCCTATGGCCTTCCTCTGCCCCCGACTGTCTAGATCGAGGGTGCGGCCTGTCTGCCTTATGTTGTTGTGCCTTTGCCAGTGTCTCGTTGTGCTCGTTGGTGTGTGGCTGCTTTAGTAAACGCATTTGCGGATATTGGTTTCTTGTTTTGGGTCGGGCCCAAGCCCTTACAGTATTACTGGGGAGCGAGTGGCTGGACTCGTCCCCGGTTCGATCCCCGGATGGAGATCGGTTTGCGAACCATAAGCCCTCGCTGACCTTGCACGCCAGACCGTGGGTGACTCACCCAATACCGTAAAGGAGACAGTCTCGGCCGTCGAACACCGACAGGCTGCAAAGCCCCCACACTTGTCCGAAGAAGTGAGTGTTTAGTCCAGGATGCCCTCGCGTGGAGGTGCTCCTAGTGGAGACGCGCAGAGGGGCGCTGCTGTAAGCGCACAGCCTTGCTTAGAAGGTTTGACTGCTAGCCTGCTATATGCGTAACGGGCACCCGCCCCCCCCCCCCCAAACCAATTAGTTCTAGGAGCGATTCAGTGCACATTTTAGGAGGAAAAGTTCAGCTGCAACAATAAAAAGAAATCACCATTTATAAATTTATTCCTATGCAGAATGGTCCAAATCCCTCTCAAAGTGTATCGCCCCGACCATTTGCAGTACCTAGTCGGCCACCCAAGGCTGTATGGAACCACCCTTGACGTGAAGGCGGATGTACGCGTCAGTGTTGGATGTACAACGAGCATGTATTGTACTTTAATATCACCATATGGTCAAATAGTGATAAAAAATCCATTGCTTTCGATTTGCATCTTATTTCTAGTCGCGTGGGTCACACTGGAATAATTTTCTTTGCACCAGTGAGTGAAGATGTGATTGAAATGCCAGGCTGCCATTTCATCAGTTGATAAGACCAAATGTCACAGCAAAGCGCGGCCCAGCAAAAGGCTGGCTGCACGGCTAACATGATGAGAAGCAAGCTCTGTGAAAGCACGTAGTCCACAGCCAGTCAAGTTCTATTCACAGTATAGTTCTACCTAAAGAAGACCCGCCTGTGGTGGCGTGTATGATGAATATGCACATACTTTGCACATACCCTCTTCACTAAACAACCACGTCACAAGCATGTGGAGGCATATTTTCTCGCAAGCCATATCATAACTGACGACGAGAACAAAAAGTAAAAGATGAAACCATACTAGATATACAAGTGGATGGTTTTTGGTGTCTGATATTTTGTGCCGAATTGTCTTGTTGGTAATGGTGTTTGTGTGATGGTGCGGACTGCGGTTGAGTTATACCCTCTAAATTGACCCAACTAGACAGTTGTTCAGCACCTTGTTTACGGAGACCGTGACGCCGGGCAACCAGGGTAGTCTAGTTTAGAGTCCACGCTTGCTAGCGTGGGCGAAATTTCTTCTCCCATCTTCTATGAGATACTTGTTTTGCCGACCAGGCAGAGTCCTTGGAGAAGGAAACTACAAATTCAGCTCACTAACCGTGACTTGGTTCCAAATAACTTGTCTCCACTTTTTGTCAGTTTGCAGACCTTACCAAACTTGTGTGATTTGGATGACCACTTTCAAGAGTCGCCCAGTTATTGAATTCATTGCGCACCAGAACCGATAAGGACTGTGCCTGCTTGCACAAAAGCGCTTTGGGCATCTCCATCGTGGTGTCGTCACCGAGAGCCTGCAACTACGTCGGAACTATAGGAGTAGGAGAGAGGACTCTTGATACCAGGCAACCCGTGCACAACACTCTTAACCAGACTGGTCGATTGAGCAGACCGCACCAACAGTCTATTCGTGACCTTTAGTTCCATTGTAGCACCTGCATCCAGAGATGACCCCCTCTCGATCGCAAGTACTCACAACGATTCTTGTGGCCATATTTATTTGTCTAACTTCGATCATGCAAGAAAATATGGTGCATGTTTTTATGACCATTTACCAACAGCGAGAGATTGAAAGCGGTAAGAATAGTTTCTCGACAGGCATCTTCCCTTATAAATTAGTAAATTTCATCAAGGTTCATCGCTCTCGAATATCAGCCACGAACGGTCGAAGTTTAATGAAGCAATTGATACGAAAGTGCCAGGATTTCAAAACCTGCCACAAAATACTTCATCTTTGGACACTTCGATGTGCGGCTACTTGACACGATCGAGATGGTTCGGTCGGTTTGGTAACATGATGTTCCAATATGCATCCTTTTACGGCATGGTCAAATATTTGAGCAAGTTTGGATACATAAAAACGGGTTCATTCGTGATGTTCCCAACGATTTAGCGCGGGCTTTCGAAAATTTGAGCGTAAGTCGAAACACGATCCCCAATTCGATGCATACGTTTCCGAAAATTCATGAACAAAGTTGTTGCAAGTACGACCCCGCATGGAAACAGGAATTAGCTTGCGATAAGAATAATTACGAAAAAGCAGGATATAGAGCAAGTTTTAAATATTTTCTCCATCATTTTAACGATATTCGGCGGGAATTTGAATTTAAAATGCTATCAAATATTTTATGAAAGCTTGACGAATGCGGGTCTAGTTCGGGGAACATACATGACTGTAAGTGTCCATTTACGAAGAGGTGATATGGTCCCTAATAACAGTCAAAACAATAACTTCGGATACACGCCAGCCAGTCTGGATTATTTGATACGAGCTCTGAAATTCTTTCAAGAGGTCGTCTTTTCAAGCAGTGTTGCTTTGAATCCTTATTTGAAGAACTTAGTTTTCTTGATGTTTGGGGACGACATGCGATGGAATTCGTGGGCAATTGAACAAGCAAAGAGCCTTACAAATTCCAGTGCAATCAAGTTCATTCTGATAAAACCCAACGAAGCCCCTGTGGACATGTGTATCATGACTTTATGCGATCACGCAATTATTTCGGTTGGAACATTCAGCTGGTGGGTTGGATTCTTCAATAAAGGAATTGTGACATATCAGAAGGAGTTTATTGGTTCTATGAGAAACCAATACGAAGCTCGTGACTTCTTTTTGCCGTATTGGATACCTTTGTGAGATCCTCATGGATCTGGACATGAACACTTGGACGGCATGATAAGGACGTCGAAAACTCCAGTTTTGCTTTCATTTCTTTGTGTTATGTTCTTTGTCCTTTCTGTGTGTATTACAAAATTGAATAAAACTGATCAAGTAGATATTAATAACCTTTTTTCAAGCTGTTTATAAACAGGTATGCAGTGGGTTTAAAACCCACGTCACTGATCGTGAGCCAATCTCATCGAAATCTAATCAGTCAGGTTGCCGATTAATTTTATGGCTTGCTTAATCGATACAGCAGCTGCTTTTTTACACGCCTGCCCAAACTAATGTGTGACTTCTTAGATGTACTTACGCCTCTCGCGCACAATTTGATCCGCAGTATCCTTGGTTGCCGACTATCCAGCCCAGCCAACCTCCAAGGTTGCTAACTAATGTATAATGATATGGGAGAGGTGAAATCCGTCCTAGGTTGCCGATTAATAGTACGAGGCGCGAAATTTAGTTTGAATTGTGCTAAATGCATTTTGATTCGTACCTAAAAATGGCGAAGTCAGGCCACATATATCCTTGGGGGCGCCGTATCGCCTTCCATGGATATATGTGCCAAATGTAGTACATGTGCCACACCAACAACGATATCTCAACAGCCTGATGTAATAAAGCGATAAAATTTCGTTTCTTGGTGTAGCTTTACACTAGATCAAGTTATATTGAAGGAATATCCAACATCTTTTTCCGTTCAGGCTCCACTAATACTAGGCGTGCGAGGGCGAAAATCCTAACCGGGTTTCTTCGACGCTTGCTACATTTCGTGTTCCCGATGGTCGACCAGTTTTGATTTCACTGCACATGATGACTGCTGCACTCACTTGTCAGAGGCATCCTTTGTGAAAAGTCAAATTGTAATTCTCCTATCTTGGCCATCATGTCCCGACCACTGATCATGGGTACAGGTAAACCATCCATGACATAAAGAGGGTGAGTGAGTGAATGTCCCAGGACCTGGATATCCGCGGTGACGATTTGACGTGCGACAGCGGCTGTGCCATTTATCGACTTCATGGGCGCTTAGTTGTATTGGCGCACTTCGAGTGATGGCTGACTATGCACGAGTGTCTGAAGCAGTGTTTCACTGATGAAACTTTTGCCTGCTCCGGTGTCCATGGAAGCTTTCGACTGTACTTCCGTATCTTTAAATATTACTGTTGGTATAGCAGCAGGGATGAATGAATGTGCGATTTGTGCCGCCTGGATGTCCCTATACTTCCTCCTGGTACGCCACGTGCAACGTTTCCTTTTCATTCGTCCACAAAGAGTCATGAGTGAAATAAATGGGGCTGTGATGAAACACAAAATGGCAAAACAACCGTTCAATATTGGTGGTCTTTTTATCAAGACTCCTCGCCCCACTTCCTTTATCGTTATTCTTTCTCTTTGATCATGATGATTTTGCTTCTGATCTCCGAGTTCGCACTCCGTGGTCATGGCTGTGATCCATAGCCCTATGGCGCAGAAGGGTGATATTAGGATCATGAAAAGAGTAGCGAAAGTGAAAGATACTTCATGATCTCCAGGGCCGTCTGATCCGGCTCCTTCCAATCCAGCTGCTGGTGGTTGAACATTTTCATCATTCACTGGTGGATGACTGTTTCCACTGCCCGCTGGCGGCTGACTGCTTCCATTGTCAACTGGTGGTTAACCTCTGCTTCCATTGTCAACCATTGCCGACCAGTGGTTGACTGTTTCCAACTGGCGGCTGGTGTAACCCTCGTGCCTGGTAGGCCATGGCGAGTGGGAGAGAGTAATCGATACTCTCCCCTGGCTGGGAGACGTCAACCCCTCGGGTTGATGTTTACCGGCCTCGTGGCCTGGTGGGTTAGGCGTCTGCCTCTCACGCCAGGCGCGCAGTTACGGGCGAGTGTTCGACTCGCGGGCCGGTAAATCATTTCGTGTAAATGTGTCCCTTCACCCTCGAGTGCGCATAAGCGTTTGGTGATGTGGTAAAACATGAACATGAACATTTTTCAGCCGTAGGTATAGTCGCAAGACTATCCTGCTCCAGTCGGAGTTTTTGTCCCGCCGACTTCGGTTGGCCGCCTCCCTCCTCCGCCTCCTAGGCTCGGTTACACTGGCTACTTTCATTAGCACTGATAACGGGCTGTAACAAATGAGAACCTGGCTCAGTTGCTACCCATTCTTCTTCTGATTCGTTCGTACGTGTGTTCATCGAATGATTTAAATAAATGAAAATCGGCTGAGTAGAAGTTCTCCGTGGGGAACTGTTCCTCCTCCTCTTCGATAGCTGCATGTTGGCCTCTCCCGGTGGTAATTTGATTGTGTGGCCAATTCTGAACTCCCTGGTTCCTTATAGTTACGAGTCCTACTTTGTCCTTGATTCCTTGATTCCTGCTTCCTCCGTTACTTGGTTGATAACCACGATCCGCGGTTTCCTGATCTATCGCCTCTTTGATAGAGGCCTGACTGATTACCCCTTTGATTACTGAGCTGGTAATTAACGTCGACCGGTTCTTGGCCGTTTAGGCGCTTCTTAGCACCGAGATAGAGCCGACACCGAACATGGTTGGTTTTGCCGCAGTGCAAGCATCCGTTAGTGCCGCTTTGAGCGAAGTATTGCTTGGCGGTCACCAACGCGCGGCATTGACCGATCGTATGACCTGTGCAGGCATCATAAATGCATTGTACTTCCTGTCGATATTACTGCTGTTGTTGCGTAGCAGAGCCCTGTGACTCGCTATGTCCAAGCGAACTCCTGCGGCTTCCCCGCTGACTACCACGCCCACGTGGGCCTCCATGGTTGCCATAGGCCAAATTGAGATTGCTAGTTAATGTCGTTGGCAGTTGGATTGGGTGGCAGAGCGCTCTACTTCTGAGGTTGCCTAAGAGAACTTACGCTGGTTCAGTTCAGCTGTATTAGCTGCAGCTACAACTTCGTCCAAAGTACGACCCATCTTTAGATATGCTACTTTCCACAATTTGTAATCGGAATAGCTCTTGTCTAAGACTTCCAAACCGCTTACGAATCGTTCTTTAAGCACTAGTGTCCTAGCTGCTTCTTGCTCATTTCCATATACTTGCTTGACGAGCGATGTCAAGTCTCGCACGTAGTCTGATACTGTTTCACTCTCCTGCTTTTTTCAGCTTTGCAATTGCTGACGCCATATTGCAATTTGATGCGGAAAAACCGAATTAGTTTGCTAGAATTCTTTAGCTTGTGCAAACGTAGCAACGCGCTCTGAACACGTCTAATGCCCAGTTCACCAGTCAATGGACTAATACGATAAAACGGCTGGTGCAAGGTAGCCATTGCAGCTATCATTGCTTCCATTGCCGCTTGTGCCATGATAAAGAGTTGACTTAAAAATAGAAATCAATGCCTCAGTTTTGCAATTGAAACCTCCTGCGATTGCAATAATCGATCACCTGCGATCGTGACTGAGTGGTAACTTGGGACTGACACTTAATATGCGTATAGTTTTCGTAACAACTATCGCGACTAGATGATAGGGAGCGGTAGCCTCCTTGCGACTTACTCACTCCAAAGTATGGTGGTAGCCTCCTTGCAACTATCGCACCTTCAGTAATTGAGCGGTAGTTTCCTTGCGACTTACGCACCAGGCTGAGTGGTAGCCTCCTTCCGACTCACGCACTAAATAAGGCAGAAAGCTGACGATAAGACTTGCTCAGGGTATGATATCCTTCCCAGGGTAAGACCGAGCGGCCCCCCACAATGTGATAAAGTTGACTGGGGTATGACCTACAGACCTAACATCACCACACTCAATGATGCTTACCCAAAGTGCGTTGATATGGTTGAAACCGAACGCTACGACGAGCACCAGCAATGCGTGTCATTGATTGACTACCAAAACGAATTGTGCGAACAATAACGAGCTGGTTGATGACGACTTTACTCGAGAAATTGACGTATATTGACTGAACTGATACATGAACAGACGTTTCTCTTTTTTACTTCCTAATTACGTGCCTGGTAAGAACTTGTTTGTCAGAGCAAATGCAAATACAAACACCAAGAAAACAGGTCCAAATCAGTGGCGCAGGTAAAGTTACATAATGCAAAATAAGCTAAGGCACGGGACCTAGCCCTTGATCCACAACATATTACCTACGCGTGCCTGATTAGACATGACAATCAGGACCTATTCTAATTAATGGGGATCCATTCGAGATTATGGCCTGACACGTTGCTCGTCATAGGAAGTGATCGTCAATGGAAAATCGCGCGGCAGAAGTCACCTCCTAATACTTTTCACATATATTTATTTGATCTCCATGATTGCCTGTTTTTTTCATGTGTTTCATTCAATGGGAAAATTTGAATTCGGACTTTTTGAGTCTCTATTGTCATGAAATTCTGACGTTATATCAGACAAACATGCAAGAATCAAATGCCGCGCTGATATTTTTCCCGTAGACTGGGAAATTGAAGAAACCGTGCCGTTTTTTATTTGTGTGATAAGTTTCTTTCCTATCTTTCTATTCACTTGCCACCTGGTTCTTTCCTATCCACTTGCTTGGCACATGTGCTCATGACTCAAATCAAGGTACTTTCTAAGTTCAACAAATCCTCACTGCAGCTACCAAGTCCACCTGTGACTGGTAGTGCTGCTTACAAGCTGATAAAAATGGTCCGATTTTAGGAGCCAGACATGATAAGAAGCATAGGCCATTGCCGCGATAACTTCTCAGCAGGGAAAGAAGTTCGTTATCAGTGGTAAACACGTCTCAACATTCTTATCAGAACCAAGCATAATGGCTATATAAGTAAACAGAATGAGGTCTCAACTGTACTTTCTGGCGGCACGTCCAAACTGCTTCATTCGAATATATTCTGACGACTAATAAGATGCATTCCTTGTTCAAGGGAGTGGTCATCATCTTTGGTAATGCCTTGATCTCTCATCTTCCCTAATTTTAAACCTACTAATGCGCGTTTTCAACTACAGGTCTGGCTCTGGTTTCCTGCACCCCAGTTCCGCTATGCCCAGCGGCAACCAAGGAGCAGGCGCAACAAGCCGAGGCAGCTTTGGCTGACTTCGCCGTCAACCTTTACAAGAATATATCAGCCCAAAATCAAGACGAAAACGAGGTCCTCTCGCCTGTATCTGTCGCTTTGGCCTTGGCCATGTTGGAAAACGGTGCTGATGGCAGCACTCGCCAACAACTCGACAACGCTTTGGTAGGTTTGGGCTCGAGCGCCGATGTCCTGACCAGTTACCGCTCCATTCAAAAGCAACTGCTCATCGACGACGACAAGGCCAAGCTGTCTGTTGCCAGCGGTCTGTTTGAAGACAAGAACTTAAAATTGAAGGACAACTACGTCGGCACAACTCGTGATTGTCTCGAGGCCCAAGTCGACAATGACAACGACTTTGGCCACCAACTCGAACAGGTTCGTCAAAAGATCAATAAGTGGGTTTCGGACAAAACCAATGGTAAGATCCCCGAACTGTACAAGCCTGGTGTTCTGAAAGAAGAAGCACGTCTGGTCTTGGCCAATGCCATATATTTCAAGTCATCGTGGAAGAAGTCCTTCAACAAAGCCTTGACCAAACATCAGACCTTCTACAAAAATGGTCAAGATACGGGCAAGCAAACTGTGCCTTTCATGCACGACAAGGACGACTACCGCCACTCATCGACCCAAGATGCGGATGCCTTGGAGCTGCCGTTCCAACATCCTGAGCTCGCTCTCTACGTCATCTTGCCCAAGGCACGCGATGGCTTGCGCAGCTTCGATCATAGCTTGTCTGGCAAGCAACTGCGGTTGATCATCTCCAGCATGCAAGTCCGCTCAGTCGATGTGCAGTTGCCCAAGTTCGTGGTCAGGTCATCGATCGATTTGACAGCCATTTTGACCAAAATGGGATTGCAAAATATGTTCAGCAATATGGCCGATTTCAGTCGCATGAGCGAAGTAGCAATGAAGGTGGACGGTGCCATTCACGAAGGCTACATCAACGTAAGTCAGATGCCTTTGCGTGACTGTTGTAGCCAGGCCTGGAAGGCATAGGAGGATACAATCTCATCACCCAATAAAACATGAGTTTCCCCCAGTCTTGGTTTCTCAAGCTTCTTCCTAACCAAACAGTTTTGCATTATAGGTGAACGAAAATGGAACCGAAGCCGCTGCAGCCACTGGCATATCTATCGTGACGACGTCGGTGCATTTGCAACCCCCTCAACCAGTATCGTTCGTGGCTGACCACCCATTCCTCTATGCCGTTTTGCACAAGCAAACTGGCGCTGTCGTCTTTTTGGGAAAAGTGACCTCAGTTGATGCTCATAACAACTAAAAACAGCGCATTCTCAGGGATTTACCATTTCTTAGTCTCCAAGTTGGTAGAAATAAAGTTGATTCACTTCTTGGGTCAGGTGTTAGCAAGCAACACCGCCTAGTGCAGATGTCATTGCACGACGCTTAGTCAGCTGGGGTCACAGGAAGGCGACATGTGACTCTGCTGCGCACCTTTGGCTTTCTATGTGCTATGTGTAATTACTGTGCATTACCATGCAGTATCTACAGGGCAACTGATCAGATACGATTCTCGAAAGCCTCCGTCCAAAATATTTGATCGCGTCTATTCCAAGCTTTTTACTGGATTCAGCACAGCACGTAACAAACATATATTCTCTGCTATGCGCACGCAATCCCTATCAATGTTTGTGTACATAGTCAGGGAAAACTTTTCCTTATTGAAAAACAAACTATGAGCATCAGGGTCGCGGTGATTTAACTTAAATATTCGCTAGCAATTCTCCATAGCAATTTCTCCTCATGTTTCAATGGTCGATAAATTTGGTTACAAAAAGATTTTTATCATGTCAGCCAAAATTTGCATATGATCACGCATAGATCAGTTTTATCCTTGATTTATTGTCATAAGCAGCCAAGCGGGAGTTTCGAATTCGAGGTGTTTGGTCGAACGCTAAAAAGGTCTTTTTAAACCACCCCCCTCAAGTAGCCTCTCGCCTCTCAAATAGTTTCCCCATAAAGGACCCATTTGAAATTATATTTTCCCCAAGATTGTATTTGAGTACTCACGGCATTATGCCTGCACAAATGCGCTGACTGGGAGTCTGCTCGACTCCTTTTAAAAATGTGCTAGAAAACATCTTATCATCTGGGTACAGTATTTACGTTAGGCAGGTTCAGCCTCCCACTGTAATCATATGGGGCGACAAACTGTGTTAATCGTACGAGACTGTGCTTCATACCGATTTAACTTTATATCACGATCCAAGGTGGATGGCTCGGATATTAAATGGCGTGCAACGATAATCGTGGCCTCACAACTGATTGCATACCTTTTTAAAATAATGATAAAACGCTGCTCCAAAGTTACATTTTTCATTTTCACGATACTTGGTCGCTTTTACTGCAGGACAGTCTGTGAGCCATGACTCTCTCAAACATCACCTTCACCACCATTGTCCTCAACGGCTCTTGCTTGCTTGTGACTGGTTCGTTTGGCATAATCCTGTACGTAGTCGTGTTCATAATCATCCTCTCACCCTTGGCTAAATTATCAATCGAGCTCGTATCAGGACAGCGTACATCACCAACGGACATAATTTTTATTAGTTTTGGCCTGAATGATTGTGTCACACTGATCAGTTTGATGATAGCTGGTGTCAGAGCTATGATTAGGGTCATTGTTTTGAGTACAGAACTCAATAATGCTGCGGCATACATTTATGTTGGTAGTCGCATGTGTAAGCGGTATCACTTGTCAATGTTAGTGATAAGCCGTGTGATCGCGCTGAGATTTAGTGATAAACAACACATTTGGTTATCACGGTTGAAGGTGAGTGTGATAGTGGTGGTCATTTGGATGGTAAGCTATGCTATGGCCTACCCCATCTTGATCCCACCCACCATCAATTATCCAATAAGTTACTTCACATTCAGCGTTCGGAATTCGGATGTAAGAAATTACTTGTTCTACGAAGAAGTAGTATCTACAGGTATTTTTATGTTTATCATTGTGTGCGCGTCTCCTTGGGTCATCTATAAATATGCGACGTATCGTAAGCCAGTCAACACGGAAAGCGGAATGTTCGTGATCACTGAAACGACAGAAGTAGCCATCTTTTTGCAAGAAATGCAAAAATCCCTAACTACATTTATTTTGGTCATCTTCTATTTCATATCAGCCATTTGTTCTTGGTTATTGGCTCGCGATGATGGAGAAGAAGACGCAAGAAAACATGATAAAATGTACATGACTAGATTTCTATTCGGTGTGTATGTCTGGAGTTTGAACAGCGCCATCCCTCCAACCGTCTACATTATTGTCGAACAAGCTTTGCAAAGAATTTTCGCAAAATATTTCGAAAATCAAGTGTCGCCTGTCACTGAGATTGGAATGTCGAGTGGATCGAGCCACACGCCGAATCACATGCGCGTGGATGCTGATAATGCCAGTGCGGTCTTCGTGTATCCTATGCTAGATTTGCCCAATCATAGACCAACCACCAGTGAAGTAAGGATCTGATGGGAAAATGATATTTTTTGCGGGAAAAAAGTAAAGTAACTGGGAGAGAGAAAGAACTTGTACAAATTTGTGACTGAGAATGACGCGATGACATAAGTGATGGGACATTCGAGGATTTACGGTACGGTATATGCTCGCGAAATCGACCACCCGATTAAGCTTTTGTCTTACTCGCATCCGAATGCATAAGCACGCTTCAATTTACGAAGCAAATGAATGAATGCTTTTGTACAGTACTGTGGGCAGGCTGAGCAGGTGAAAATGAGGTTGAATTTGTGCGCCAAGTAGGAGAGACAGTGTTTAATGTTATCGCTCAGCAATGTAATGTATATGCTAGTCTATGCCGCGTTGCTACCTGCGGCAGTATTTTTGAAGCAGCCGTGATGGAAGGAGATCAGACTTGTTTGATCACAGAACTGCTGTATAGTCTCCGTTGACCATATACTGCAAATTCAACAAAGCTCAAACAATAAGGCTGTGCTAATCGAGCCTAAAAGAATACTTTTTAAATCATTCTCAACCTTGGACTAGAAAATTCTAGCAGCCATGTCAGTTATTTTTCTTTAGTTAGCTGCTGATTCAGAATATTATCTTATTATGCTTTGCGTCATTGCTATCCCCTGCCTAACTTAATTAGCAAAACTAATGTCCTTGAATCATACGTTCTGTTTGACAACACTAATTCTTGTAACAGCTGTAACAGAGCGTCGAAGGCTTGCGCTGTTTAGAAGTTATGGGAAATATTGGTATACTGTGCATTGGAACACCATGCTCAGAGCTCAGAGACAACTTCGTGAATGTATACTTCCATGCGAGATTTGCAGCTGCCTTCAGCTATTTTCATTCTGAACAAGTGAATCTGCGCTTCTTTCGAAAGTGGGCAAAAAATGGTACATTATTGGCTGTTTCACTTATACTCCTCTGTTTGACCCCTATGCAATCATGCCTATCAGTCCCAGCTGTACAAGTGGGATAATCACACTGGCACTTGATAAACAGTGATCTGACAAAATTTTGTCAAGTACAGTAGCAAAACGATCAGAAAATTTTGGCATTTGGTGACCCTCACTAGGTCGTCAAGTAACAGCTGGAAAAATTTGTGATACAAACAACATCTCTTAAAAAGTCTCACATCCCTGTAACAGTTCCAGATTCGCGGCATACCAGAAAACACAGGCTCATTAACATGTGTAGGTACCAAAAATATAAATATCACAAGCCACCGTATCATAAGTAGACCTCAGATTGGGTCAGGTACTCTACTAATTTTTGGACTTCCTGCTTTTAACAGTTACAGCGAACTCTTCATATCGAATCAGTTATTGCAGAATTTGCATACATGCACGCATAAAGAATTGCATTCCCATTTTTTACATCTGCGTTTCTTCCAAAAACAGCGAAGAAAAGCCTTTCACAAACACTAGCGATCGGGGTCAGTTTCACAATCACAGCAAATGAGCGCACAGTGTAAGCATGGCGTCGGCTAACGCGAAGCGTGCGTCGAGCGTACATAGGACAGTGATGATATGTCAATAGTAGTGATATTGAAGTCAGCCACTATTTACATTTACAATAGATCGCTGACTTGGCAGTGGCAAGAATTTTCACAAACTCTAATCTCATCGAACGGCTTAGAGCAATATAAAAAGGGGAAATTGAGTGCGTGTGCCAAACATTCGACTACGCTCACAGCAATATAAGCATAACTTACCATGTGGTCCAAGAAAATCCACGTAACCAGCTCGCTACGAGTGCTCTCATATGTGAGCTTATGACTGTACGTGACATAGCTGCACGCCCAATAAATGCAATACCTAATTTGATTCATCAGAAACAGAGCATCTAACGAAAAAGTTAAAATCTGCATCGACATGAAATCTTGATTCGATTCTTTTTCTTTCGATTTGGCTGCAGTACGTGAGTTCGCAGTTTGATGGACTGGCCCAATTTGTGCGGCATCGATAGGGACTATGTGACTGGGCCTCGCTGGCCCAGACGGCGAGTCATTGGTTCCACTGTCGTTCGGTCGAAGTCCAAAAGGATTGCCATTGACCAGATGCCTCGCCTTCATCTTCTCCAGACGCCTTCGTTCTCTCTGCACTACGGCCATGCGGAAAAGACCGGACAGGACTAGCATAATCACCAGCAGCACAAAAGGCAGAATATTGTCGCTCAACATATTCATAGCAACCACGAAAGGACTCGATTCCATGTCCGACCTAGCATAGAAAAACATTCCCCCCTCAGCCGCCCTCACAGTCCTGTCCAGGGAATAATGCAGGCGGGGCGAACTTATGAAAAGTATAATCAGGACGATAACCAGCCGAGTCGAGTATTTGTACGTGCTGAATAGCTTTGTGTGCACGTGGGGTTTTGAAACTGACAAATATCTCTCAAAAGTCAGAACCACAGCGCACATGTCACTCATCAGGGAAAAAGTGTACAAGGACCCTCTGACCCCCAGCAGAATCCACATGTACGCGTAATTTTTAGATCCTGTAAAATTAAACTTACTGTACCCTTGGAAAAAAATGAGACCAAGAATATTGAAGCCTAAATCTACGAAGGATATAATTATCATAGCAGTGTAGAATCCATTTTTTAGGACGACCACTTGACGCCATAATGTGCAGATTAACACAATGGTGAATACGATACCAACTGACGAAATGAGGGAGCAGTAAACGTGCTTTAACTCACTCGACAGAGCTTTGTCGCCCATTGATTTCTGCAAATCTAGGAAATCATCCTTGGAAATATTTGTGAACGGCCAAGTGGTATTGGCGGACAACATTCCTTCGATCGTTTCAGTGGGGATCCAAAGCCAACTTTCAGCACTAATTTTTTGCTCCATGCTTCTCTGCACCTACTTGGCTGTGTGATAAAATTATATGTACAGGCTTGTATCTTCTTTACGCGGACCTTCTCGGATTAGAATAATTTATCAGTTAAAAAAAAACACTCTACTAGTTTTAGATGCAGGATCCAAGTATCAATACTAAAGTGGCACGTCAAGGTAAAATAACGATTACAATTTGACGCCTGAAAAGCATTGTTCTAAAGCATTTGACTCGTCGTATTTATAAGTCGCAGCTTAGCAGAAAGGAAGTACTAAACTATCAGGTTTTATTTCCACCAAAGACAGCAGCGCGCACTTTACGGAATCGAAATAGAGAAAACTGAAAATATTCGTCTTGCTCGACGTCAAATCAGGCCGGCCTGGCACTGATCGTGAGATTCAAGATTTCCATGATTGTAAGTCATATGTACGCTGAGGAATGATCTCGCCTACGTGAGTGAAACCCTGACTGTAGGATTTGAATTTACGGCAAGTTGTCGACAGAAATGCGCGAATTTGAAGAAACGTAATCAGTAGCCCGCATTTTTTGGGTTGCTGATCTAAAAACATGCTTTGATAGGGCAAAGCAGCAGCATCAGCAAGCAACGCAAGGCCAGCACGCCTGGCGGTCGGGGGTAATCGATACGCTCCCCTGGCTGGGACGTCAACCTCTTCGGTTGATGTTTCTAGAGCAGGTATAGTCGCGAGACTTGCCCACCTCCAGTCGTAGTTATTTGCTTAGAGACTTCGGTCTCGACTATCTCCCGCCGCCTGGGTGCGCTGGTTACACTAGTTTATGGCAGCTAGTTTAGAAGCAACCCACCATCTGTAGACTACAGATTGGTTAGGAATAGTTGATTCTCGTGTTCGCACTCGAGTCTTTATCGCTATATTGCGAACCAGGAAAGGGGGGAGCTTCCAACCAGCACTCTCTTCTCCTTTTTCTTTCAATCAGTGCCTTACCTGGCCGTTTTCTTGATCTTCCAGCGGCATCGAATCTGCTCACTTCGACATCGTACTTATCAACGACTACGCGGTTTTGGATCTGGAATCGAAAATGATTCGCGTATAATTCGATTGAGCGTCCGGCAGTGCCGCCTTTGTCTGGACGTCGGATCAATGTGATTGGACCATTGACGATCGCCGAACCTTGTTCCTCTTCCTTGTTTGGTGGCATGTTCCCACTTCACCTGCCGAGAAACTACGTGTATACAATGACAATAACTAGCGATTCTTCGCTCAACCAGCCCCAAAACACTGCACGACCGACCAACCTCAACGAACGGCCACAAACTGAAAATGGACTCGTGCCGACGGGCGCATAGATAACTGGAAATCCTGTCTCAGAACAAAGCCATTCCACACCAGAAGGTCAACAAGGACCAAAGAAAAAACAGCGAGAACAGGAACAAGAAAATTCTGCGTCCTATCTACTCCAGGCAAACCCACGATCAGAAAGCAATCTCAACCACGCAACCTACGCATTTGATTGCACATCGTTGCAAACCTGGTCTTTGACGTCTGCTCACTCACGATCAGTGCCCCGTACGGTCCTACCTGGCGAAGTCCTGTCGCTGGTGCTCTCTTGGAGAGGCGACGTGGCGTAAGGAAAGGTTGGGAAACACAACGCATGGGGTCAGGTGAGAAGAACACAAGGGGTTGCTGATAAATGAGCACATGCAACATGTAAAGTATGATAAACTATCAGAATAGGTAATAAGGGGACGTGCATTACGATTGGCCCTTCAACAAATGGCCAAGGCTCGGCGCCTAAGCGTTTGGTGATGTGGGAAAACATGAACATGAATGAGGAACTTCACGAACAGAACGCGAATCAAAGTGCACCGCCACTAATTCCACCAAATGACAAACCCGCTAGAGGTCCCAGTTTGGGCAGTTATCTCAATAATTCTCATAACGGCAATCTGCCTCCAGGTCCGACAATGAGTTCACACTTCGACCCAAACCCAACCCAAAAATTCTGAAATCGAACCCAACCCAAACCCATTTTTTAGAAGTCAAACCGAACCCATTTTGGCTGGTGAACCCGAACGCAACCCATAAAAACCTTCATTTTTTGAAAAAATGGACTAAAGGCCACAAAAACCACTTTTGTTCAGTGAAGTTGCGCAGGTAGTTCAAAAAGTTTGAAGCCTGAGTACCTTCCGTATTGGCTGCTGCAGCAAAATCATTTTGCTGCTGCATCCCACTAGAAGCCCTCTAAAAAATCATGCTGATCCATTCACGGGCTCGAAATATGGTCATCTATGAGGAGGAGGGTCAGAGAATTAATTACAAATTTGGTATCAGTCTGTCATCAAGGTTTTTGACAAAAGAAGGCTTGTTGACGGCCACAGAAATTTATGATCGAATGGTCTTATTGTGCGGCAATGATGCACCTAAATTGCCGATAGCGAAAAAGTCGTCAGCTTCGTTCAAACACGGGGGAGATGACCCAAGATCTGGACGCACGAGGGGAGTTCAAAAAGTTCTTGCAGCTGGCATATAAATGACTATGAATCGGGTCAATACTCAACACTGTTTGGCATATTCACTTGCCAGGTTATAACATTCTCCCATCTTTCTCAAAGCTCTTCCGTTACGCCATGATAATAACTTTTCAAGTGGCAATGCAGCCAACTGATTGCAACTTATTCTCATCAACGAATCTTTTCCCTTCACAGTTCCGTTCAAATCTTTGAACACCTTGAAGTCAAAGGGTGCCAGGTCTGGTGAAATGGGGTGGGTGGCTCAATCAGGTCGAATGCAAGTCACTCCGCCCAAAACAACACCCGCGCAGGGAACTGGCGCATTGTCATCCAGAAGCAGCACACCTTTCCTCAATTTTCCTAGCTTTTTCTTTTATGGCTGCGAGTAGTTTCTCAGTCAAATGGGCCTCAAATGGGCATAAAATCGGCCTCACAATAGACGTCGACAGTAAGTGTGGCAGATTGGCGATTTAAATTTGCTGCCGACATCATCGTTTTCATGAGTCTATTACAGACGAGCCAACGGACAGTGTGCAAAAGCAGGGTCTGGCCGGCCAGCCACAATCAAGTTTGTTTGCCTTTAAAGGTGACTAGGAAGCAGAAACTGCTTTACCTGTATGAATATCACCGGCGCGACTGAGCAAATGAGCAGTGTCATGTAAGGACGCAAGAACTCAGCCTTTAACACTGCTTTGCGACCACCATGTTCTCAGTTCGACTCCTTTGGAGACCACCATTTTTGTTTTCTTTCGTTTCTGTTCTTCCGCTGGGCAGGGGCGAATAATAACACTCCATCATATGAACAATTTGCATGAAGATATTCTTGGAAAAAGATTATGAGGTATGGGTTCTCTTGGGTGGCTCCCACCCAAGAGGTGGGAACCATCTCAGAGGTGGGTTCGAGTCCTGCTCGTGGGTCCCATGATTTTATTCTATTGCTGCTTCTTGGTTCTAATCTGAGCAGTTTCTTCTAATTCTAAGTTTACCACGTGTAAAAATGATGCATACAAAATGTGAAAAAGAAGGCTGAACGTTTAGAAGCAGATGCTAGGCACAAATTTTTTGTAGTCGATCTACGTATGTATGTTTAGTTTACTGTAGTGTGATAGAGACGAAAAACAGTTTTTACTTTTTCTAGAGTAACTATGTTATCATAAACAAGAAACTTTTAGACCAGCAAGCCGTGTCACGTCAAATTAATGGATGCCCTTGTAGACGTTCTATCATACACCCTGCTGTCCCTGCGCCAGCTGGAGGGTCTGTCAGGTCCACGGGTTGGATTCGGAACAGCCGCTCGGGTCAGAAAAGTCCGATTTCTCGATGGGATTTCAAAAATTTTCGACCTGTCGGGTTAGAAAATTTTTGGCTGCTGCCTAAACTACACAAGTACCCACTAAATATCAGTTTTACCAATAAAAAATTTCGAATTTAGTTTTTTGAAAAATGTCCACCAGAACACGTCCACCTACTGATTCGACAAGAAAGTTTTTGCGTCAATAATCTAATTATAATTTGTCAAAAATTTTATTGACCACCAAAAAACCGTTAGAAAAATCGCTTGTTTCGCCTTTCGCATTGGCGAAGTCTCACTGCGCAACAGCCAACAGTTGCAGAACTGCGCCATGAAGAATAACGCAGCCGTTCCTGTGGATCGAAGGGTGCTTGCCTGGTGGCCTAGGGGGTGCCTCTCGTCATTTCAAAAATGCTGCCCGGGCCAGATGTCGTGAGGTCAAAAATCGCGCGGGAATAATGTTGTGCGGAGAATGTCGGTTTCTGCTCTCCCACAGAGAGCTGCTGCTGCATTTGTGCGCACTGTCGACTGATACAGAGCTACTGATTGCAGCATACTATCACGAGCTAGCTCAAATTATGGACGCACTATTCATCACCAGGCGGCAAGACTGGTCAGTACAGTAGCTGTACTAAGATCGGTCGAAAAATCGATGCTTCTGTATTTTCCCCTGGTAAGAGACGTCCACCACTCTGGTTGATGTCTCAGTGGCAGGTACAGTCGCGAGAGTCGGAGTTTTTTATGCCAGAGGCTTCGCACTGCGCTGGTCACAAAGTGATCGCGGCTCAAGTGTGTCGCTCATTCATTGGTATGTCCGATATCATGACATAATTCCAGACTTGACACCATCTGCAGTAATTTGCTGATCAATCAGCAGAGGAAAAGGAGAAAAACCTGTTGTCCTCAGATGTGAATTTTGTTTTATCCTTGTCCAGGGCAAAACCTGACTCTTGTTTGACCGGACAATGCCAAAATAATTGACCTTGCCTGTTTCAAAACCTAAAAGTACCCATACTGTAGATTGTGGAGCAAACCTTGTAGTGCTAGCGAAAGCAGCACCATGGTGTGCTCTCATTATCGGAGAGATTTCTTGACCTTTATTTCCAGTCATCAATCAAGTACACATTGAATCTGCACTTTTACATTGTACAATTAAGCACGCGGTTACAATACAGCGATTGTTGCCCTCCGCCTGTTGGACGTGTCGACAGGTGCTGAAGTCCTCACGATGTGCACTGACGAAGGGGCATTGTATTGTGAACTTAATGCTCGGCCATCACTGCCATTTCCACATCTGGCATTACGGGCTCGAAATAGACGTCTTTGTAAAACGTTGAACAAATCGTGTCGAAATCGTCGACTGCACATACAATAAATGGAAAAATTAATACTACTGTTACAAACGACTAGAAAATTTGAGACTGCCACAATATCACTAATGATGGCCGAGTTGAACTTGTCCGGTGGCATTATAGCCTCGCATACGTCCAATGCTGTAGGCAAGGAATGACAGACGGCAAATTTCACAATCACAATCAGAAGCATACTATTGAGTGTATATTGAGATTCCTGGGCCACATTCCCCAAGGTGCTATGCCTTCGCAAAATACGCTTCTTTGACTGCGTCGTCATTATATCGACGACTGGCATCAAAACAACAGCGCTCGTCTTTTTCAAAGCTGGTATCATGAAACCACGTCTTTTGAGTCCCATGTGAGAGTGTGTGAGTATGGCCGTGTTCTCCACTGGCAGATCTCGACTCAGTTGCCGAACGGCTAACCACACTTTCGTACTCAAGCAAGTCAAGCTTAGTAGGGGACCTAAGGAAAAAAATACTAATCCTCCAACCACCTTGTACCAGAACCAATAAGTCGGATCGGCACGTAAATTACTTCCGCGCACAAACGGCACCCAAACGTCCGCCGACCAGTCAAAGCAGACCGACACGTCCAATTCGTAATAACGTGGTAAATTATACAATACTGCTAATGTTCCCTCTAAGCCCAAGATCAGTGCAGTACGTCTTGCGCAACTATGGACCTTGTGCGAAAGCGGATGGCATAATGCAAAATATCGATCGATCGCGGACACAATCACGGCCCACACACTACCCGAGTGCGAAATGCAAGACAGGGTGTAAATAATTGGGTAGGCCACGACGTACGGACCTTCAGTGACCACTCGACCGTACAATAAATAGGGCAGATTGTACAGGAAAAACGAACTGATGACCAGACACAAGTCCCACAAACTCAATGCGACCAGATAGTAATTGATTTGTCGCGGTCTCCTCGATCGATTGAAAGCCAATAAACACAGCACATTGCCCACGAAACCTGTTAATACTGCCACTAACAGGAATGGCCCGTTGATATAGAAAGCGAACGTGTGAGAGAATTGGTGAATCGATCGAGAGGGGTTCGAGCAAAGCGTTACATTTTCCAATTGATGTGCTGCCGATCGATGATGAAGACTATCGTTCATCATATCGTCCATGACTTCCAAGGACTGAGGGATATCAGCTTCTGAAAGGAAGACGCCTTGCACAATGGCCGTATGATTGAACAGGTTCGACTAGTTAGATTCATGGTAAAGCACTAAGATTGTCGCGTCAAAAAGAGCAGTCAGCTACGAGTATCAAAGAGGTCGTTCCACCTAGGGCACATTAGCTAGTGTAGCACATTTCCTGATTGCACACTCGTTATCTTGTCCCGTAGCCTCTGTTATCAGGTAATTCCGAGCCATCTACTTGATTAGGACGATAACTAGGATTTGAATACAGACCAACCATTGTGCACGGCACGACTGGGAACGATGGGGCGACCGGAACCCCAAGGGAGCATCATCGCGCTTAAAAGTGAGTGAATTTCAGACATTTGAAGTCAAAGCATGTGACATTGGAGAACATTGCTTGAAATGGCGCTGAAATACTTATTACAGCGGGACGTACCTACCGTACAGTAAGAACAGGTCTGACGTGGTTTGTTCGCGTTTCACGCAAACATGCGCGAAAAATTGGGATCTCGTACTGGTGCCCAGGGGGCGATTGACGCCCGACCAAGGCTTTAAAAAGTTTCAATAGAATTAGCAGAGTATATCAGCACTGGACACCGCGAGTAAGAGAGTTGCCTATCACCGAAGGGGACTCTCCAAACTGAAAACTGAGTCGCTTGTAATCTGACACACCAGCTTTTATGTACCATCCTTTAAATAATCAATAATGCCTGAGAAATGGTATGATAAGAAGAGCAATCACAAATACTGTGATTGCGTCGAGCAGGCAATATGAAAACCCGTTCGTCAGCTCTATCAGTGTAAATCAGTTCAAAAGACAGCCCTGGGCTGCATGTTGCACATTTAGTCTCACTCGCCATGGTGAACTTAATGATTTACGGATTACTGGACAACTCTTCTTCAAGTCTGGCGAGGACGCAGAGAGCAACCTTGCGTTCTCATGCATATCGAACCACTGCCACACCACGCAGAATACCGGCATGTCAAACAAGCACACACAATAGTCCGGGCTACAGGTGCCTATTATGAGTCTAGGCAAATAAATATAAATGTCCACCTCGTTAGGACGAGGGCGTCAACTGATACAAGAAGGGATTTCGAGGGACAAACAAAGTCAGAAAGGTCAAACTGTTTTTGCCAAATTGGTCGCATCTAATTACTACAGGATGTATGAAGGTCTGGCATCCGTATTCTCCTACTGCAACGCAGGTTAGAATACAAAACCATAGAATAATTTATCTCAACGTTCTTTTTCCTCGCCCACATTCGCATTCTATCCAAAACATCCCTCAAAGACAGTCCTACATGTCCCACTCCCACCGCATACATTATCGTTTCCAGAAAAAAACACCAGAAATTGGTTTAATTGGTTTATAAGTCTGAAAGAGTTTGAAAGAAGGAGAAAGTCGAATCATATCAAGTATGTGTGATTAGAGTAGCACCGAGACGTCCCTCGCGTTAGACTGTAGCCCATGAAATGGACGAAACTTTCTTCCCATGCCCTTAAAGAGGCGTATAATAAAATATGGATGGACGCACTATGCAGGACATCCAACCAGCCAATTGAATGGCTCTTGAATATAACCTAGGTAATGAATATATTCGAAGTAGATATGTATCGATTCGTATATGACTAGCGACTCACACTTTTTTAGGTTTTTCCAAAAGAACCAGCCGCTAGCTTCTAGAATGCTTATAATAAATTTTCCCTTCTAAAATCGATGTCAAGCACCTAATGAAGGACAACCAAGCACGCGTCGCCATCATCAGTCCTTTGGAAAATTAGTTCTTCTCCGCCCCCGCCCCTCGCGGCTCATATTATTTCCTGGCCTCTCAGGAATGAAGACAAGAGAAAAAGGGTCGTTCGTTTCCCTTGAACAAGTCTCCTGTTAACATTAAGCGGAACCCGTGAAAAGTATCACTAATTATTTTAGGTTTTTCTCAAAGCCCCGAGGAATAAATCGTGTAGAGCGGGATTAGATTTCTTGCAAATGTGCGCACTTGCAGGGATCATTTTCTGTTTTGGCGCTATGGAGCCAACTGTGATCTTCGAAGCGGACTTATCAAATTCCATACCTTCAATAGCTCGAATGCCAAGATTCGAATGACAAACTGGTTGGGGAGGGGGGGGGGGGGGGGTTAGCGGAGGAAAACGAGCACAGCGATAGAGCAGATTTAATAAAGAGAATAGTCTGATGATAAATCTGATTGTGAGAGGGACACAGCTGAGAAAAGGCACCGCACGCTGATGGTGCCAGGGATATGCGACAGCCAACAGGCAGTCAAACAGGAGAAGTAGTCCGTTGCCTGATTTACTATTCATAGGCCACAACAAGGAAGTTTTGTCTCAGATGGGAAAAAACTGCTGAGGTTCCAGATGACCGTCCGCTATGGCGTCGCGAAACCACCTCTGGAAATTTCGATTGTGATCCCCCACTTGGTCGATTCCCCCCCCCCCACTGAGACGATTCCCCCACTGTGTCGTTCCCCCCCCCACCATCAGTTTTGTGGTGGGAGAGAAACTGCGGCTACCCAAATTTTGAGCCTTTGTATGGGAATAAGTACTCATCAACAAATCTTCATCGCTCGTCTTAGAGGACATGAAATATGCCTCAAATACTCCACGATGTTGTTGAATTATCGTTCGACTGCCGTGCTCCAAAAGCCATGCTGTGATAGCAGCCTAAAATGCTTGCTTCACGTTTGCTACTTGGACCACGCTCGCCTGGTTCAAGAACGACGACGCCTAATGCATCGTGAATGAGACAACTACTTTTCCAAAATCTGCAGCTGTTATACTAGTGAATTCACCCAAGTTTCACTGCCTAAATTTATGTCTTCTTTTTTTCCCGATTCAAAGTGAGGTAGTTCTATCAGCACATCTGGATTTGAAACATGCCTTTATTGGCACAGAAAACCTAGTCTGATCTTACATACATTCGTATTGGCAGCGTAAGTTGGGAGTCTGCAATAAGTTGGGAGTTCAAAAAGTTTGTAGCCTGAATACCTTGCACGTTGAGCAGCAGCACCAAACTTGTACTTTACACTGACCCTCACCCTACAAGCCAAACCTATCATCCTGCCACACACATCCTATCACACACGTGCTGCCTTTTGCGACCCAAGTCGTACCTACCTGCATATCAGGAGAAAATTATGGTGGGGGAAACGACACGGTGGGGGAATCGTCACAGTGGGGTAAACGTCGCATGTCTCAGCGAGTCGATTCCCCCACCAGACGAGGTGGGGAAACGACACAGTGGGGGAATCGTCTCAGTGGGGGAAACGACCAAGCGGGGAATCGTCGCGGGACCGAAATTTCAGCCATGAAGACAATAGCCGTAGGTCGACCAGGCTTTCACGGTGCAGCCATCAGGTTGTTTTCCTCGTTAGACGGGAGCTACTGGAGGCGAAGTAGCTTAATAGCCTACACAGGGCAGTGCCCAGTGCCATGCGCACTTTATCCTTCATTTTTTCTTAACCGCCAGCGTCTCTCTACTTTGCTGTTGTATAACTCGCATAGCCGCGTCAACAAGTACGGGGCTCGCCCAGGGTCGTTCGTAGCCGTCTGAAATCGAGAATATTACTACGTAAATACGATTTTGGTGAAGCGTACGACTGCAGGGTCAGGCAGAGATACTGCGCTCCATGCTGTCTGTTGAGCACAACTACGAAAAATTGTATTGAGTACCGTATACAACAAAACTGTTGGACCCTCGATGCGTTGCGTTTCTCTCAGAGACAGTCCTTGTGTCTCCGCACACTCATTTTGTCAAGATTAGCCCACACAATTTGGCTTCCCGCCTTTTGTCGAGTGGAGAAAGCGTGGCGCGAACTTGCGTCAAAGTTGACCGCTTTGATTTCGGTTTTCTCCATGCGCCTTCATTCCCACGTGTTACTTAGATAAAGTTAATAAAAATGCCAAGATGACCTTTGAAGCTGTTTCTATCGTGAAGATGCGCATGCTGCGACCTTCCTGAGAGGAAAAAGCTCTACATTTTCTTGCAGTAAAACTTGCTTGTCTCCTTTCAATAACTGATAAGGCGTGCGCAAAGTTCGCTAGTCGCGTCTCCCCGAGCGTAAGTACGCATCGCGCAGCCACAATTATGCTGCCTTTGCATGCGAAGTAAATGATCCAACTCTGCACTCATCCAAGTCAAAGTCGATGTGACCCCTTACAGCGCACCAGGAGATGATGGCAGCTCATTTTTTAGTGGAAATGTATTGGATAGTTTTAGGTCGCACCGGATCAAGCGCTCTTTCAGTGTCGAGGGTGATAAACTGATTTGAAAGCTGGACAGAAAGGCCAAAAGTTGGAAGCCTTCCTAATCGCAGGCAGATGCAAAATCGTTTTTGCAAAATTTATCAGTGCACCCTTGAAATTCCTTTGGGCGTAGGTACAGTATGCTGTCCTCTGGACTACTGCTTGGCTATGGATAAAGTATGACGTGAGAGCACAGTAGACTTAAGACACAGGTTTCTTCGAGATAAGCAATTCCTCTTTGCAGGAAGCATCAGCACTTTCAAGTGGAATTCATGGAATTTAATGGTATCTGGGTGAGAATCACAAAAATTGACATAGTGTGATGGGTGTACTGTTGTGAAATGCATCATTCCATGTCGATGAGTGCCATAGCTTATGCCATTGCGTACTCTTTTCTATGTCAGGAAGACACCCCCCCCCCCCATCTTTATTGGATGTATGCCAGTGACATGACCAAGTATCTTGCCTGCCGCCCCGTGGCCGCACCCTAGTCTGCCTGTCTAGCCTGTTTCCTGTTTCCTGTCAGCTCGGCGTCGTGCCGTCTCATGAGTGACTCGGTCAGTTATTGCTTTGTGTGTGCTCGTGTGTGGTTGTTTCGTGCGTGATCCCGCTAGGTGGCTAGTAAAAGACTGCTCTCTAGCGTGGGTTGCTTCGTATTGCGCAATAGCTCTGAGGAAGCTACAGCCAGCTTCCTACAATAGCAAATGACTGATGGGAAAGAATGTTTCTCCGGACTCTTGGCAATTTCTAAGGCATAAAGTTAGGCACTGTCAGGACAAAAGCATACTTTTTATTGCTAAGCAGCCGTTGGTCCAACGGGTGCGATCAGCCCATGGATCTCTGGATCCGCTGCTTTTTGACATGGAATCCACCTGGATTCCTCGGTGGAATGCCTGTTTTGGGGAATCTGGGTTGAGCCAGGAGTCGCCGTTTTACACTGTCAATGACTTTATACAACGATCGATTACTTTACTGAAGTGTTGCCGACTGTTGGTCGGTCATGGAACCTCGAATTGCAAGCCAGAAATACGGGTTTCCTTTTTCGAACTTAATTTTAAAAAATCGCCAGCAACTCAATTAAAAGAATTCTCTTATAACTCCGCTCTGAAAACTATCGATTGCTTTGACGCCAACACATTCTACTGTACATCCCAGCCTTGAAGGAGCACCAGAAAACACATCCTTTTGAGTTCTTTCCTTCAGCTTTAGCTACACTTTTCTGCCCTTCGAACTTTCTACTTGGCAAAACAAAGATCCGATACATACTCGCTCACGTCAGTCCGTGAGCTGTTCTTTGATTAATAGCGGCAAATGACGTGCAACGACTCCACAAACATGCATATTTACGAAAATCAGCAAGCGAGGCAGTCCGTTTTGTTTTATCGGAGATTTTTGAACCAAGAAAGAATGTTCCTAAAAGCAGTGATTTCTGCAATTTTTCTCTGTTACTGTTTGTCGCTAGGGTTTAAAATTACTGCAAAAAAGAACAGAAATTTTTTCGATGACTGGTCGACTTTTAATGAAACTCAGCATCTTGGAAAACGTGGAGGACTATTTATTCAAGTTTCCCAAAATGGACTGAGCCGCATTGGCGATCTGATAGCGGAGGCTCTGTTAATATCGAGCTATAATTTAAGTACCCCACTAAAAAATGGCACCGACCAACTATTCAGTCCTGAGCCAAAAATTGCCATCAGGTTGATCAAGAATACTGGAATCGGAGCGAAAATATTTTTACCCCGAGATATTCTGGATTTCTCTGCAGAACGAGAGAAGAAAGACTCTATTATTCAGACGCTTTTGAAGCTAGAGAAGGTTGAAAATGGGCGTTTGGTCTTTTCTGTGCCCTACTGTGAAAGTATGGCTGGTGATTTCAGCGGCGGCATGGAATCTTTTGTGGCAAAGAAGTTCCCAGACGACAATTTGTGTCAAACTTTTGTGAACTTAACTCGATGCTGGAATCAGAGAGATGCGAGTGGATGCTTGGGAATCGACATAGGGACGATCTGTAGATCAAACGACTCCGGTGAGGACCCAGGGGTGGTTTCGTAGATAGCGTTCGTTCGGGATCATTTTTTTGGGATCGGGGCCTTTAAAGGGCGCTTTTTCACTTTTTATTCGCTGTAGATGACTTTTTTTTTAATCGCTGTTTATTCGAAATTTTTAATGCAATTTATCATTGCATTCAAAATTAGGCTAGCAAAAAAGCCTGGAAGCAGTCACAAACTAGCAAACAAATCCCTTTCTTCCTCTCTATCAGCTGAATCATCGGCCAAATTTTCTCCAGCTTTCTCTCCTGAAACATTTCCTTCCCCTCACATCTCCACAACATTTAGTCCTGACCAGAACACGCTACTCGTAGAATAATGTAAAGTGGAATTATTCTAACTTTTATTCAATTATATCGTTTTTTAAGGAAGTGCCGTGCAACATGGCCACGATCACTCGCTCTTGTCGAAATCCTACGATCAGCTTATCCGCCATCTGAGAGATTTTTCGATAAATTTTTATCTCACTGAAGATCCAATAATAGAACGAGACAACATCCTATTTTCAACTTTTGGAGAGTTTCTATATCAAAATCAAAGCGCCAACATTTCTTCTAATCCCACAATAATCGATGAGTTCCCACAAAATGATCGAATGTTCAGAAAAATTCTAACCGAGCATTTTTGGAATACATTTTTTGCACACATTTATCGCCAAAATTTGATATCATTTCAAGAAAAATTTAGCATAAGTCTGCTTCCAATGGTCGTCAGATTCCCGTTGGAATTGGTCTGCTGGAGTTGTCACATACAAATTGAACTCACCCTCTCGGAACCACCCATCACAAAAATAGATTCCAAAGGCATAAAAATCAAAGCCAATTTTCAAATGGACATGACAGCCAGCGGATTTTTGTATAAAGCCAGCATTATGCACGGTAAAGCAGACTTGAACGCTAGTTTCTTAGTGCGACCTCATGGCCATAAATTTGCTGCAAATTTGACAGTGGAAAATATTCATGTGGATCCTGGTACTACTGGCCTAGCCTCCTATATGCCAGCTACTTTTCAAAAATCCTTGGCACAATGGATCGAGGAGCGGGTGTTGCCAAGTTTGGACAACATTTTAGAAAAAACGTTTGGAGCCATGGATTTAAACGATGCTTGTGGAATGAAAATTTCAAATGTGGAACTGTATCACGTGGAAGGAGCGAGTATATTGACTGGCGATATAGAGTATGATGTGAACAATTTGGCAAAATTATTCAGAGGCATAAGGGTTTACTGAACTGCGATTTATGTATATTTTGGTAAGGGGATGAGAGACAAATTTTAAAATATAGGAGCAGAAAACGCTTCATGCTGTGCAGCTGTATTGGTGCGTGAAAGATAATCATCACACCATGCTATGCTATCCAGCATTGCATGGCAGAACTGCGGCTCCTGGCCAGGACACCCTGACCAGGAGCCGCAGTTCTGTTCCGGCTGAGGACGGCAGTTTAGTAAGTCCGTTCTCACGATCAGAGTGGGAACCTCTCTGGGTTCTGGGCGACTCACCTGGGTGCCGTCGAGTGGCGGGACGATGAGGAAACTGGTTTCTGATCGAGGACACCAGCCGGGAAGGTCCCTGCCTTCTCGCCCAGTATCATCCTGGAACGCTGGTGCTGGCACAGGATGCCCTCGTGTGCAGGTGCTCCGTGGAGACGGACAGAGGGAAGCTGCCGTGAGAGCTGGTCACCTCACGGCCTCGCTTATATCATGAGCGACTCGCCAGTACCGTCGGGTGCACAGAATCAAAAAACTTGTTCTCGAACACTGGTCGGGAAGGTCCATCTCTTCTCGCCCAGTATCATCTTGAGATGCTGGTGCTGGCAGGATGCCCTCGTGTTGAAGTTCCCTTAGTGGAGACACGCAGAGGGAAGCTGCCGTGAGAGCTGGTCACCTCGCGCCTCGCTAATGACTCGCTACATGACTGCTAGCCGACTACAGGCAAAACGGGTAGGAAATCCTCTGGGGAATTGGGGCGGCACGGGGCTCAACCAAAAAACAAAGAAAACACATTGTACGGGCTCTCAGCTTTGCGTCGGACTGCTCTGGGCTACTGAAACAGTCAGCTCCTCGTGCTAGTACACTGAACCAACTGCACTGTGGTGTAAGGTTCGAATCAAGCCACGCAGCCCAGGTACCGAGATAGTTTATTACTAGCGTCCACTACGCCGGACCAGATGGGACTCACGCAGGATCGAAGAGAGCCAGCTGCAAACGTCAGGTCGTCGAGGAATACTTATCGAGACTGACTGATCCCCCGGGCAAGGAGCAGGGCCTTTATATGGGCGATGCCCGGGTCCAAGGACTAGTCATATCAATCCCTCGCATGTTAGGAAAACCAGTCGGCTCGGCCTCTTGACCTCGCTGGTGACAGAAGGGGGGGAGAATGTCTGTGCCTCACGTGCACACTAGATGTCTGACAAATAGCGGGTCGGGGGGGAAAAGGTGTTATGAAAAAGGGAAAACCACGGAGGGCACATTTAACTCCCCAAACTGCCCCAGGGTCCCGGGGGACAGAGTCGAGAGACATGGACCCGTAGCACAGAAGGCAGAAAGAGGTAGGGCACTACCGTTTGGTAGAGGTAGGGGTACCAAAAGATGATTACCAATTGGTAGCGGGTAGAGACAGGTCAACCACCACCAAGTGCGGGTAGGAGAAAGATAGAGCTACCTGATCTTTGCTACCAGCAGTCAAGTTCGTTTTTTGTGAAAAACTTCGCTAATAAGTCTGCACTTAAAAAGGAACCAGGTTTTTCTATCCATTATCAGAGGCGGCAACACGTAAAATAGCCAAGGCTGCCGAGGAGAAAGGCTGACATTCTTCCGCACTTACTGTTAGATAGGTCGACTACCTTATCCTACCCACTGTCTATCATCCTGTGCAGCCGTCTCATCTTTTGTGTGCTCTTTCGGGTTGATTTCTTTCCCTACCCGATGGCTACCCTCCTCTAGAGCAGGGTAGCCAAATGATAGGGTTAGACATCTACCTCCACCATGGGCTCCCTCTATCTGCTCTTTCTGTGGTTCTGGCAAGGGTGAGGGTAGCCCTGTCCCTACCTCCAGGCAGGCCTATCGTTACCAGAAGATACCCCCTACCTGCTTTCTGTGGTGTGGCCTGTGGTGTCAATGGAAGACGCCGAGATCTAAATACGGCCCTGTTCCTATCGTCTCTACGCAATGCCACACTGAACATTCCACTCCACCCAACTGCAACCGCAACTCCAACGACCGAATCGATTGCGTGCTCATCCTTTGGCTGCTATGATCCTTGTGCGGTCCGCCTGACACATTGTTGCAATGACATATTGAGCAAAGGCCGTTTCCATGCAGAGTGTTTTAGTATTTCTATTCTGAAACTAGCGAAAAATTAGTGTTCTCATGTAAAATCTATAATCTGTCATTCGAGGGGAGTAATTTTGCTAATTGAACTTGGGCAGGGGGAAGCAATGACGTTAAACATTAATAAGATGCAAACCTGAATCAGCCAGAAGCTAACTAAAGAAATGAACAAGGTGCCTGAACGGATACTGCAACTGGAATTTTCTAGTCCGAGGTTGGGAATCAATGAAAAATATGTTTTTGGCTCGAGTAACACAGGCTTTCACGGATATTGGTTCCTAATAACATTTTACTTATGAAGATTTTTATATGAAAAGAATAATAGAATGACGTCTTTATTTGGGCAGGACGATCGGTTACAATTCCCTTCATAATGCTTAATCAGAGTGGTTTCTGTACGAGTAGCTAGATGACATCAACATGTGTCAGAGAAATTTAAAGGCTAAGATACGGGTATCTCACATTGTAGCGACAAGATTGCTGCGCCTGTGACAAGTTTTGTGGGATGAGGGTTTGGGCTACCCGGCATTGCTTTTAATCGGAAAAAAATTTGCTTTTAGAAACGAAACTTACAAAATCAGAGTCTTGGGATTAAGAATTATGAGAAAAACCTGTGATCTACAGAAAGGCTAGCATGAGACACAATGCAACTCGAGTCACACCAAGGCAAGCCTAATTAGGCATGGGTAATATGATCGGCTGCTTCTCGTCCTAAAGCATTATCCAAGATACTCTCGGTTTTCTTTGACTTTCTATAAAAAATATTGGTAAGCTGTTCGCGAGGAGTATAAAAAATGGAAAAGAGTGAATATCCGAGCTCCTTGAGGACGGCGTGCAGTGATTCTTATTCGGAAAGGATTTGTATCAGCGCCTCCGCGAGTTCTCAGTAATCAGCCAGAGCGTGACTGGAAGTTTCTGATGAGCCGTGTCGCACAATCGCCAGGCAGGCGAATGATTTGTCCAATCCTCCGTAGCTTATGTCTTTGTTCCTTATCCGGTTTATATAAATACCTGTCGGTCAGCGACAGACAGCTGTCTGCCTGGCAGCTTCAGTAATTTTATCGCTATTTTCACTTATTGTTAGCTACTCATAGTCGCAAAAGAAAGTCGATAGATTCGCGGCCCTAAAAAACCTAGACCTCGACTAAATTTCTAGTTTCTTCTCGTGTTGAGCGCGACTCGGTTGAGTCTGCCACAAAACTCAACGCCACAAAGTTTTTGTCACTTTTGCGCGACGGCATTCTTTTGGTGCACAATATGACTCGAATGTATAAAATGTCTATATGCGTAGTTTGTTTCTTGACCAATTCCGAAACCCTATTAGGTGGGCTGCGCACAATGGCCAACTGTTTCATGCCTGTCACCCCGTCGCTGTGCCAGGCAGGCAGTACAGCTTGTCGATTGTGCTCAGTCCTGGTTCAACAACCATCCTGTTTGGTCCCTCCTCCTTGTCGTCATTCTGTGAGCTTTCCATGTACGCATCTTTTGAAGCGAAATTGCGTTGCTTGCTGACTCTACCGATTTCCACTTCAAGCTTTTTCCAAGGAGCAGGTCAGCTCAGCAGCCCAAACCATGTGGGTTGTTGCAAATCAGATACAGTTGGTTCTAGAACGCGTATTTCCAGGTTGACGGGCGGATGTGAGTTCAAGACCCATTACTGTCAGAGTTTGAACTCACGTAGATACTGTAAGAGGGTGAGAGGTGAGCTCATAGTCAGACAGTCTTCAATGATGGTACCAAGATGACACCTGGTACCTGCAATGAGCGGAATGATAATTATGGGTTTTATTGTTTCCTATTCCGGCTCTAAGTCCCACTTCTTTGCACCTGCTGGCTTAGCCAACAAAACCCAACGAATAAAACTTTTTCGAACCATGCTTTTCAGAGAGCACATTGGAACCCTCTAATTTCACACTTTGCCTAGCTCTTTCTTATCGATGTTGGGACGCTACTAGGAGCACATCTGACGCCATAAGAGTTATTGTTTGGACTGATAAATTATTCCACAAGCTAGGAGGACCTTCAAGCAAAGAAGGCATATACGAGGCTTATTATTTTATTACCAAGCCACCTAGGTTCAGAGAAGCTCAGATCGACATGGAGCAAAAAATTAGTGCTGAAAGTTGGCTTTGGATCCCCACTGAAACGATCGAAGGGATGTTGTCCGCCAATACCACTTGGCCGTTCACAAATATTTCCAAGGATGATTTCCTCGATTTGCAGAAATCAATGGGCGACAAAGCTCTGTCGAGTAAGGTAAAGCACGTTTACTGCTCCCTCATTTCCTCAGTTGGTATCGTATTCACCATTTTGTTAATCTGCACATTATGGCGTCAAGTGGTCGTCCTAAAAAATGGATTCTACACTGCTATGATAATTATATCCTTCGTAGATTTAGGCTTCAATATTCTTGGTCTCATTTTTTTCCAAGGGTACAGTAAGTTTAATTTTACAGGATCTAAAAATTACGTGTACATGTGGATTCTGCTGGGGGTCAGAGGGTCCTTGTACACTTTTTCCCTGATGAGTGACATGTGCGCTGTGGTTCTGACTTTTGAGAGATATTTGTCAGTTTCAAAACCCCACGTGCACACAAAGCTATTCAGCACGTACAAATACTCGACTCGGCTGGTTATCGTCCTGATTATACTTTTCATAAGTTCGCCCCGCCTGCATTATTCCCTGGACAGGACTGTGAGGGCGGCTGAGGGGGGAATGTTTTTCTATGCTAGGTCGGACATGGAATCGAGGCCTTTCGTGGTTGCTATGAATATGTTGAGCGACAATATTCTGCCTTTTGTGCTGCTGGTGATTATGCTAGTCCTGTCCGGTCTTTTCCGCATGGCCGTAGTGCAGAGAGAACGAAGGCGTCTGGAGAAGATGAAGGCGAGGCATCTGGTCAATGGCAATCCTTTTGGACTTCGACCGAACGACAGTGGAACCAATGCCTCGCCATCTGGGCCAGCGAGGCCCAGTCACATAGTCCCTATCGATGCCGCACAAATTGGGCCAGTCCATCAAACTGCGAACTCACGTGCTGCAGCCGAATCGAAAGAAAGAGAATCGAATCAAGATTTCATGTCGATGCAGATTTTAACTTTCTCGTTAGATGCTCTGTTTCTGATGAATCAGATTGGGTATTGCATTTATTGGGCGTGCAGCTATGTCACGTACAGCTATAAGTTCACATATGAGAGCACTCGTAGCGAGCTGGTTACGTGGATTTTCTTGGACCACATGGTAAGTTATGCTAATATTGCTGTGAGCGTAGCCGAATGTTTGGCACACGCACTCAATTTTCCACTCTACATTGCTCTTAGTCGTTCAACCAGATTAGAGTTTGTGAAATTTCTTGCCTCCGTGAAATTAAAGATTCACTTTAAATTTAAATAGTGGCTTGTTTTCTTGATATTTCACGCTAAATATAAAAATACTGTCGTGTTCAGATTTAAAAATTTTTTTCTGTGGTTTCGTCTAAAAATGTTTTATGACATGATGTGAGAGTTGAGGTTTTTACTGTATGGAAATAAAAAATTGGTATATGAAAATTGACGTTCTTTCTATACAGTTCGTACGCAATAAAAATCTTCACTTTGGCACACGACAGTCTTGGACATTTCTGGTTGACTTGACATGACTGTATCGTGTCGAAACATTTCTTAGCAGTGAGTTTACAAGGTGTTTTTGAGTATAGGACGTAATCCAGGTAGATTTTTCTAAGTTCCTGGTTGAGATCAAAGTTTTTTTAAAACGGAAGTATTAAATTCAAGATACTTTACAAACTTTCGATGCCAGAAAAAAAGTACAAAGTGACTTTTTCAATCAGCCAGAGAAACTTGCACTCCACAGAAATACCATTCATAAAACTGTGTTATGCTCTGAAACCTGAAATTGACTACTCCTAACACCTACCACTCTTATTTTTATCAAAATAGTTCTTCGTTTGTACCAGACACCTCATCTATAAGGGCGCGTCGATATACTACCTACTGTAGAGTTTGACTTATTGTTATGGTCAAATGCAACAACTTGCAAAAAATCTTCCCTTCATCCAGGGCAAAATACCTAGTTAGGGGAGATCCAAGTTGGCACCATGCAGGAAACCTGCCTGACTGCTTCACTGATCATTAAGTCTTATGCATCAATACACTATATGCACCCTGAAGATGTCTAGTGTACCTCCGCCCTTTTGCCGAGATTTGATAAAATTAAGTTTCGAGGCATGTTGTCAAAAGTCAGTTTGCTGAGTGGCCATGCGTTTTCCCTCAGCGCAATTCTAGTGAGTGATCGATGCAGATGCAGGATAGCGAGGATTAACGTTATGTCAGGGGACTTCACTCCGCCATTTCTCAAAGTCATTGTTCCTTGGGTTCGAGCGAATGACTGATCGAAGTGGAAAGTGTGTCACTGATTTAGTCCGCAAATCAATCAGAAACCCTTTGGAAAACAACGTGAAGCTACTCACTGTCGCATTCGAATGAGTCCCATCGTTCTTCCTGAAGGATCTTCTGGACACCTTTAGGCAGACTAACCAGACCATGCTTGCACAGTAGTTAGGTGGTGCTTTGTCTGCTGTTGGCGGTGATGGACCAGGTAGGAGTTTCATTCAGACTGTTTGTAGGATTATGGACAGAGATATATGATCTTTTTAAGATTTTGTTCCTAAGATATGACTTGCGAAGTGAAGTGTTGAGCGATTAGAATAAGGAGCTATTGATCACTGTAATCGATAGGTCGACACGAAATTAGCAGTTTAGATCTTGAGGCGATATGGATAATTAGGAGGTATTTAGTTAGAGGATTTAAAGGTGGCGTTGATGGAGAATGCGCCTGAGGGCACTCTGTGCTAAAATAAGGAGGAAAACTTTGTTATTGAAGAATGTTGATCGCATGGCCCAGGATGCAAGGGGAAGCGACGATGAGCAGCGAGAAGGACAACCCGGAACCTGAATAAAGGAGCCAGGCATCTCTGAGCCCTGGACTCATTTTGTTGGCAAAGGTCCGACAGTGAGCATGATTTGCCAGCATTGGCTCGCAGGTGCTGCAAGCTTCATTTCTGACTGAATCCTTGATATTCCGCTGGGGTGTTTGACGTTGGTCGTCCACACATTAGTGGCGAAGGGTCAGCATTTAAATGTAATGGCGTCGATAGTGGAAAATGTCTTTTTCCCAAAGGACGGTACTGTAAGAGGCAGCATGGTCCAAATTGTGTTGAATGATGCTCATAATTTATGCCAGGAGTCGTGTCAGCCTTCCTCGATTCATCTCATGCGCTTCTTATAAAAGTGACGCTTTAAAAAGCTGGACTATCTAGGTACAGTGTCGTTTCAGTAATGGTCGACTCTAACTTTTGCCCCAATGGTTTCCTGCTGTAAGTACCCCATGCATACAATATCGCTATCCTCATTTTCCAAGCATTTAGTCCCGCCTCGGGGCAGGGTCGGCTTTTCTGCATTTTTTTCTCCATCTTTCATCTATTATCTGGTGGATTCACGTTCACTTTCCTCAGATAATGTCCAGTTCTTCTGTGGTCTAGTGGTCGTTTTCAATTGGGACTTACTAGTTCCGCTAATTCCATCGCTGAACGGTCGGGATACCATCATCTTGTCGTTTATGGGTGCGCGGTATGGCAGCTCGCAACGCGTCCGCGACTGTTTTTGAGGGTCTGCAACGGCGTATACGCTTTCGCTGCAGTCGCAAACAGTCGCAAACGTGTCGCAGCCGCATCGCCATGGCAAGCAATGGCACACTTTAGAAATACACGTCCTGTTCGCGATTCATTGTGACTTCTGAGTATGGGATGGGGCTAATTTTTTTAGCATTTTTTCTGCTCTACAAGATAGGCTATGTCCGAGCTCTGCTCGGAAGTAACATATCTCATAAGACGCGTGTGCTATGTACGTTCCAAGCGTGAGCGGCAAAGAGGTGAAGAATAAAAGTGAAACCTCGCCGAATTATGTTTAGTTAGAGAAAGGGAAGATACGAGATTACTAGCACACAGTAAAGACCATTCATCAATTTAATCGCAGACATGGACTTTTTTCTGCTAGGAATGGTAGTGCAGAGAATGTGTTTCGTGTTGTTTGATATGAAGAAATCAGATATTTCTTTCTGGCCTAGACTAATCGAGGCTAGCTAGCTAGCTAGATGTAACCTCCGGTTCTATATTTGCAAACCAAGCGTGACTATAGCCAAGAAAAACAACCGTGCAGTGTATTTTCTAAACTCAGTTTGCACACCCACCTTCATTCCGCCGACATATTTTCTTTTTTCAGTCATCTAATCCGAATTCTTCTGAAATACACCTGCCTGGTTTTTTAGGTCAATAATCAGGGCGTTGGAGGCAGCTGCAACGGATAACGGCTCGACAGGAGGAGAGAACGAAGTCTGGAAAATATAACTCGACTCTTCTTCTGGTCCACCGTGGTTGTGTGATACAACCGACATGTCGCAGGAGATCAGTGCAGAAAGCTGGCTATGGATCCCGACTCAAACGATCGAGGAAATAGTGTCCACAAATGCCACGTGGCCGTTCACAAATATGTCGAAAAGTGATTTTATCAACATACAAAACACCTTGGACGAGAAATCCTTGTCAAGTAAGGTAAAGCACATTTACGGTTCACTAATTGTTTCATTTGGTATTGTATTCACCATTTTGTTAATCTGCACATTATGGCGCCAAGTAACCGTTTTAAAAAATGGTTTCTATACGGCTATGATAATTATATCAGTCGTGGAGTTGTGTTATAATGTTTCAGGTTTAATTTTTTTTTTGGGATACAGCAAAATGAATTATACGGGGTCAAAGAATCGCATATTTATGTGGGTTCTGTTGGGGGTTAGGGGTTCCTTGTATACTTTTTCTTTAATGAGTGATATGTGCGCTGTCGTCTTGACCTTTGAAAGATACTTGTCAGTTGGCAAGCCTCACATTCACGCTGTATTGCTTAGCACATACAAAAATTCGACTCGTTTTTTTGTATGTTTCATTATTCTTTTTATAAGTTGCCCACGTTTGCACTATTCCTTGGAGAGGACTGTCATAGCCGCTGAAGAAGGTTCATATTTTTACGCTAGATCAAAACTAGAGTCTCACCCAGTTGTGGTTTTTATGAATATGTTAGCTGATACCATTCTCCCATTCGTACTTTTGGTAGTCATGGTAATCTTGTCCACACTTTTCCGCATTTCCATCGTGACTAGAGAGAGGAAACGGGTGGAAAAGATGAAGATTAATCGAAGAAACCAGGAGGCTGAAAATCAAGGCAGTCCACAAGGGGACACGCAGGATCCGTGTAGCCCTCCGGCTAATGTCAATCAAGTGGTCCCTGTTGATGTGCCACCAGCACCAACGCACATTGTCCTCAAATCAACAGCCAAGGAAAGCGAATCGAACCAAGATTACATAGCGATGCAGATTTTAACATTTTCCTTAGATGCCCTTTTTCTAATGAATCAAATAGGCTACTGCAGTTATTGGGTGTGCAGCTATATCAAATACAGATATGAGTTTACCTATCAGAGTACTAGAACTGATCTGATTAATTGGATTTATGCGGATAAGATGGAAAACTATGCTGATATAGTACTTACTATGGTTGAATGTTTGTCGCATACACTCAATTTCCCTTTGTATTTGGCACTAAGTCGTTCTATTCGGCAAGAATTTATGAAATTTCTTGTCACTGTGAAGATCGTTCGAGCGTGAAAGATTTAGGGAGTTTGTGAGATCTATTGTATTGTGTCATTTACAGAAAAGTATTCGTACAAGTAGCTGTTTTCAAAAGGTATGATGGTTTTTTCTGTATGTTGTTAAGAAGCTATGATCATGTCACATGAGCACTGGTTTTTGTGCACAGGATAACAATTATCGGAAAAATGTCGCCCTGTTGTACGATATTGTTAGGAGTACCTGCACCGTACTTTAAAGGGCATCGAAGATACAGTAATGCGTACAGCAATTGTCCATACCTTCGTCGAGCAGTCAAGGGCATGCGTCACGAAAAACAAATGAGTTCGGGAAAATATAATAAGCTCATTTTAATTGATCTCGAGGAAACAATTACCGAAAATGCACTTTATTGGATGAAAAAGCAGCTGGCAGCTTTATTGATCTTTACGCCGCTTTATCTTTTTATTATCAGCGCCTTTACGCAATCAACCCACTACTTTATGGGATACAGTTAAGCCAGAAACGTCCATCCTTCTTAGAATGCATTGACATAAATCTACTTATCGTGCGTGTTGGGAAGACAATGTGGGTTTGAGCATGCTCGCTCGAAGGGGCTGACTGATTTCTGGAAGTTACTGTGAGCAATGATAGCTTAGATCAGGCCAGGGCAAGAGAGTGACGGAACTTGAGTCAGTCCGGTTTGGGTTCGTCTTAGTTATGTTAGTCTGGAAGAGGAGGTAAGGGTTTCGTGGACAGAGAAACAGCGACATAAATAGTCGTACATGGACATAAATATGATGCACCTAAATCTTACTAGCTGCGATCGGCGTGGTCTTCTCGCGATAAGCTGCACGTAACCACCCTTCACGCTAGTACACAACTACAATGGAGGGTTCGACTCCCTCCTGGGTAGAGAATGATTGTTAAACATGTATTCCTTCCCCCTCGAGTACGCTGTATGCTTCTAGGCTATGGATAAAGTATGACATATCACGATGACCGCCTTGGTGAAACACGGTGCCACTATTGGTGTGTTCGAACTTCATCTCAGTGGCTGTGGGCGACACAGAACCTTTACTCGTGCGGTACCACCAGACTTTTCCTGCATCACACCCAGCACATCGGACATGCTTTACACGACTACCAACCAGCGTCGTTCCTGTTAGTAGGGAAGCGGTCCTAAAGGTTTTAAAAGTTCTCATAAGACATACAGCGATGAGGTTACTGCTGGTCACCATGTTTAGTAAGCTGTTTTTTGGTAACTTGTTCAGCCCTAGCTTTGACCCCCCGTTTGCAAAATGCTTATCTTAGAACACAGAGTCATACATATATAGCAGTCATACAGACAGCTTTGTACAAACGGTCGGGCCATATCGGAAGTGTTGAAGACCAGTCCTCGAAAGCCCTAGAAATTGAGTGACATGTGAATCGTGATCTGTAACCTGGTTGGGTACTATAAGGGTGCATAATAATGTACAAAACCTTACTTGGCTTCTAATCCGCAGCTTGCAGAGCGAGAGGTAATGCTGCTCCAGCAGTTTTTGATTTAGCTGTCTAAAACTTTAGAGCCTGCGAGAGAAAATCCATATCTGCTAAGCTGAGCCTTTAGTTTTAGACAGATGTTAAAAAAGCTGATCGTTCAGTTATCAGCAAACAGAACCAGTGTAATACTCGACAACTCGCAAACCTCGAAGTGTTTACTTGGAGTCCCCGAACATATAAAACACGGCAGTGTACATACAAGGTTAAAACATCATCGCAACTGGTGACAGGCACCATTCTCGACCATTGTCCGCAATCGATAATGGCGGACAATGGCGGTCCATATACGGCCCGTTGGTTTACATAGCGCCGCATGGGGTGGGCGAGGTGCGGCCTAACATACGCGGGCACGCACTTACATACTTACGTTTACGCAGGACATCAATGATCATACATGTACTGTACAGTATCTGTGCTTACTGTACGAGCTAGAAAGAGGGATATCTATTACACCAGCTAGCTTCCACACAAACACCCAATTACTTGGCTCGCCTGATTGCGAGTTTTCTGCATCCCCTTGCCTTGTCAAGCATTTCACAGGCACGAGTTCATGACAATTTGGAAGCAGCTGACAATATTCCTACTTACTGCTCAGCTCGTATGCCAACATTCAGAGTCAGCTATTTGCCAAAGGCATAAAGAATGCATGCCTTTCTCCTTCGATTCTGGATGCGTCTGTTTTTTAAAAGTCCGTTACGACGGAAAATTAGGGCCTTGCGATTTTTCTGCTGAAAGTAAGTGTTGTGGACATGTACAGTACGGTCTCAGAAACCACGTTTGTGACCAGTATTCCTTGCGGTTGGGAGTTATCGATACGGCTCCTGGCTGGGACGTCAACCTCTTCGGTTGATGTTTCTAGGGCAGGTATAGTCGCGAGACTTGCATTCCCCTTGTCGAAGTTGTTTGCCTTGAGACTTCGGTCTCGACTATCCCCCGCCGACTGGGTGCGCTGGTAACACTTTCAACCCCTCTGATGATTCCTAATTTCTCATATAGCCTGGGCCGTTTGTAAATGTGATTTCCCATAAGGCCTGTACAATACAAGACAGCCAGCCAGATAAGCAAGTGAAGAACATTTTTACCCAGCGATACCCCGAGGACCAGTGGCGCGTGAGACCTAAAAGCTGAAAGCATTCAGTTAGGTACTGGAATCTTCCTAATCTAGTTTCGCAAGCATTCCCATGCCGTCTTTGCAGCAAGAAACTCTGTCATTCTGGTCTGCTGAAGCGGCGATCGTATCTGGAGTCCGGAATACTCTGAGATCCTGCAATAACAGTATCCAAATTTCCTATTATTTCCCGTTATAGGCAACTTTTATTGTTGTGCCAATTACGGTTGGTAAAAATAACAGATTTGAATGTGTATGCTTATACGCAAAGTCTCTAAACTGCGTATGCGTATTAATTGCGTACCCACTCCACAAAGTTTGCGTATCGCTTTTTTTACAGTCGGTTTCTAGCTCGATACTTTAACTAACTATGCACCCTTGACTGAAATTATCAGCGACTATAGCAGCTGCGAGGTCATTCTGACGCGACAGCACATTTATTTCGCTGCCACTTACGCCTAGTTTTAAACGTCCAACCGGAAAAGTTTGTGTCAGCTCGATCATGGGTTCTTTCCAAGTACTCCTAGCTTCCACCCAATCGATGCCTTAATTGCCATGAATAGTTCCAGCGCGGTACTTTTTGAAACACTTGTTCAGCACTGGCGGGAGATGCCATAGCCACGACGGCACAAGGTGATATTTATCGGGTGCGCTATAAAGAATGAGCCTCACAGAAATGGCCAGTTTTCTTCTGAAGCAGTCGCGTTGTAAACTTTAAAATAACACAGGTAGATAGAGCATTCAATTCTGCATCGGGCAGTCCACTTAATGTCCATCATATTCTACAGTTGTTTGTAGAAAGAAAAGAAAAGTCAAGACCTAAGAAATTTGGTTGTTTCTAAGCGTAAAAAAGGTAATGGTCTCCAAAAGATTTTTGAAGAATAGGGGGAACAATTGGATTTTTAAGATGGTGCGAAGGCTCATACCCATAAAAATTCACAGAAATGGTGCAAGGATCATTTTTCTGATTTTATCGAAACTAAGCGTTGGCCTCCGAATAGCCCCGATTGAACCCATCGGACTTCTCACTTTGGGAAGAATTTGCTCTCGCAATGAACTAGGATCGAGTAAAGCCAAAGGCAACTCTGAAAGCTGAATTGAAGGTTGCCGTGAAACGGATACGTTTAGATATTGTGGAAAAAGTTGTAAAAGTTACTACTCTCGACAATATCGCGTTTTGAAAACCAATGGTGAGCAAATTGGCAAGTAAAATGGGTAAAGCTGACTCAGAATTGAATGCTGAACACAATGGTATAAAAGTTACTGCGATAACTTGCAAAGTAAGGCTGGTAGAAGACAAAATATTAGAGGGTCATTATTTGTAGCACACCCGATAGAAAGATATAATCCAAAAACCTAGCACAGACTTTAGCTTTGAGGCCGCAGACCTGAATGACTAAGTTTCTTTGACATAACTTTCTAGTCTAGCTTTTGGAGGCTTGCAGCGTAGCGACCACACGCTTACAAAACATTGCTAAGACTCACTGCACAAGAAGTCTGCTAAGACTTTCCAAATTTCTTGGACAAAATTCAAATAAGAACACTTACATCGGATAAGAACTTTCAAGAATGACAGGGTTTTTAAAATGTCTTAAAAGATATCTGTCGATTTCTAAAACCCCAGATCCACGCCACTTTAAATGTCAAAACCGATGAGCAAATATCGCTCATCAAAGAAACCCTGTACAAGGACACCCTGACTCCAAGCCAGAGTCGACTGTACCGTCTTTTTTGACCGTACCCGTACCTTAGGCCTGCTACGGCTGTACCGTACTCCATTCTAAATAAATTCTAATTCATAAACTCCATTCTGGCAAAAAGTTTGAGAATTTTTTCAACAGATTTTATAGATAACGTTATTTTAAGTACAGGCATTTCAACTCAGGTGTGCATCTCAAAAATCGTCATGCCAATTATATTTATCTACTTCTTCTTTTTGAACAGTTTGATTATCGCCGGGTTTTAAGATATTGTAACCAAGAACAGCAATGAAGTATGGTAGTCTAGGTTTGAGTTACCAAAGTCCTTGACTTCAAAGCGGACTCCACTCCTTTGATATCGCAGATTACCAGAAATTCGTTTGCTCCTTCATGCGACTGTATCTACAAGCTCAAAGACTAGATCTGAACTCATGATCTTCAACTACAATGATATGAGAAATATATGATGAGCGTGGTATGAATCTGTGTCGCGACACTTGGTGATCCATGCTCAAACTGGAGATCCAAAAGCCTCCTGTTTCGATGTCTTGCACAAACATGAAAGCAAAATTTTTGAATTAAGTTGGATGAGAGAACATTGCAGAAGACATCTGTTGAAATTTAATCAACATATGGGTTCCCCAACCAGCGCTTCAAAAAACTGAACACAAGGACTTTAGTCTTTCGCGCAGGAAACTGTAGCATGGCAGGCGCCTCAAATGCAGCAACAGCGACTCCATGAATGAGCTCATTTCAATTCAAAAAAGCAGCATTTTTAGCAGCACTTTGTTGAATTCATAAGGATCACAGCCACAAAGTCAGCCTACTAGCATGAGGATTAAAAGATAAGATGCTCTGCGAGTAAATGCTTGAAACTTTGGTCACTTTTAAGAGAGGTTATCTGACGACAGTTTGGGAGTATAAGCCAACAGCTGGCAGATTAATTTTCTCTTTATGAAAATTGGCCGCTTTGAAGCGAAGCAAAGTACCCGAGCGCTAAATTACTCACATAAAATAATATAAAGCTCGGTACGGCCGTAGTGGCCTATTTTCAGTGCCGTACCCGTACCGTATCACCCCCTGGTACGGCGGTACGGCACGGCCGGTACGGTGGTACGGTCGGCCCTGGACTCCAAGTCATAGCAATAAACACAAGATTTCCTGATCCAGTATAACTAGCTTACTGTAACCCAAGAAAAATATTAACCCTAAAATATTAAGCAATACATCCAAAGCTGATATAATCATCATAGCCATAAAGAAACCATTTTTTAAAAACGGCTACCTGACGCCACAATATGCAGATTGACAAAACTGTGCATGTAATACCGAAAACACTTACCAAGGAACCACAGACGCTTTTCGTCATGGTTCCTAAATTTTTTTCATCCATTGATTTCTGCAAATTAATAAACTCAGTTATAGTTACATAGATTTAAAAATGGCCATGTTACTACGAAAACAGAGGTTGATTCTTTTTCTTCAGGGGGCATCATCAGCCAGTTTGCGGCTGTGACCTGTTCTCCCATCTCAAAAGTGTCCGACCAGTATCCGCGGGGAAAGATGGGGTAAATTAGAAGGACGACTCCTATGGTCAGCCTCTGTCGCGAGAGAAGAGTTGTGGAAGCGCAGAGTTGAGGAGAGAATGAGCTAAGGATTCCTCATGTACATGATGTAGGAGACCAAGAGGAGTGGGTGCCGGAATTTGTATTCGATTCCACGAAGTGATACACTTGGTAGGAGTTCTGAGGTTGCTCAATGATGATCCTCCCAAAGCAAGCCTACATAGCAAGCAAATATGAGGAAAATGCCCATAGGAAGTGTCCATGTTTCTTCACATAATCGGGCAGCCAGTGAATTGCGTTTCTACAGAGCGGTATATAATACGGAATAATGGAAAAAGACTTGCTTTTAGTTATAATCCATAATGGTCAATAGGAATTTTGGCAAACATTCCTTTAACCAGTACGTATAAAAAACCGCTCGTTTTATTGTAGTCTTATTAATTCTCCTCATAAGTTCACAACGCATATGCATTAATCAGTTGTTAGAACAGTGAAAGCACCCGAAAATATAATGTACTTTTTTTGCTAGGTCCGTCATACTTATCAGTTCACACTCATAATGACTGCCATCAGCGACACCATATTGCCATTTGTACTCGTTGTGGCCATGTCAGTTTTGTTCACTCTTTTTTGCATTGCTGTAAATAAAAGGGAAATAAAAAGGTTGGATAAGTTAAAAAAGTAGGAATCGACCTACAGCACAAGCAGTCCAGTTGGACAATCGTCTTTCGGACAAGGATCGATTACGAACAAGCAACCAGTCCGTCACAAATCGAGTCGTTCGGGCCTCGCAGACCAGTAAGCCAGGGCCTTGGCAACAAACGTCGAAGGAGATGGAATCGAATCAAGATTTTGTATGCATTCAGATATTGACACTTTCTTTGGTGTTGGGGTGACATTCCAAAGTACTCGACAAGAAGCGCTCCATGGGATCTATATGAACCGCGTGGCCAAGTATACATACTGATATCGTTGTGAGTTTGGCCGAATGTCTGTCGCACACTATGAATTTCCCTCCGTAAATGGTCTCGAGCCGCTCTAGAAGACAAGAATTCATTATGTTCCTGGGGAAGATAAAAAGTCTGATATCTAATATTAGAGTCGGAAGTCTAGACCCACTTCGACGGGCGGCGCCAGAGTGGCGGGGCGGCCCATGGCCGCGCGAAACACAAAACTAGTAACGAGAGCGCGCCTGAAAACAGGTTTCTTGTATGCTAGGGGCGGGAGATTAGGGGTGGCTTTTGTGGTAGCGTGGCTTGAGTGACTGACTATATCATGAACAGTGTGACGATCAAGCTTTCACACCGCTGCTGCTGCTCCCGCAGGGTTAGCGTCAAATATGGAGAAATAGAGATGGACGTTAATCACTAATTGCCTCAGCTGTCCGTCAGCCTTCCTGCGTCTTTTCTTGGGAGGTGCCGCATCTCTGGTAGCGACATTTTGGGCTTCGTCGCGAAATCGCTTAACGGCTCCATTAGTGCCCTTGACGATATCACTGAAAGTGTTGCGGCTAAAGTTTCAGCGCTGCAGCAGTAGCCGCGACAGGATAGGTGCTAAAGGCGGAAGAATACAGGTTTGCATTGATCACTGCTTGCCTGAGTTGTGCATCAGGGCTATCGAATTTCTTGATTGGTGCCACTGCATTTTTGTGATTCAGGACACAAATGTATTTTCCCCTCATGAACTTTCGAGCATTGAACTGAGGCTTCTGTTGCACTGCTGTCGCAGGGCACTGATGATCCTGAGTGGCCTTCATTTCTCTCAGTTGCGGCGGGATCAGCTTGCAATCGCGTAATAAATTAAGCGCATCCTGCGTGATCCCAGTCACATGGACGGTGTTTTAAGCGTTTTAGCGCTAATCCGCCATCCACTCCATTCAAATTCAAATCTGTGTTTAACTGGACATGGACATGGACATGGCATCCATGCTTGTGTCAATGTCAATATTTATGCTGGCATCTGGTTCCGTAAGCAGCTCGGTTTCCTCATCAGTGTCGCCATGTTTGCTTTCGCGAGCAAAAACTAATAAAATTATTGGTACGATAAATAGAGTTTACATGATATTTGTTTACCACGACTTGTCCAATCCAGTACCGTAGCTAAAGTTCAGAAAGGACAGTTCAGTCTGCTTTGTGGATGTGCAGTGAGACGGACAACAAATTCACTAAGCAAAACCGAGCTAGGTTCTAAAACATTAGCTTTTCTGCATTTATCAATGTGCAGAGAGTCTTCTCGATGTCATGCGGCTATCTAGAAGGCCTATAGTTTTTGGCTGATATGTGGATACATGCATATTCTGGCTGTAAACTTGTTTTAATAAAGCATGACACAAAATTGTTGATGTCGAAAAGCTTTGAGTACCAGAAGGCAATGATCCTTCTCCGATTTTGTCATAAAAAAATGATTACCTCCAAAGAATCAATACGGATCATACGCTAGAATCCTGGTTTCTCGTATTTTCTGCAGTCGCAGGGTGTCACGGTTCCATGGTGTAATGGTTAGCACTCTGGACTTTGAATCCAGCAATCCGAGTTCAAATCTCGGTGGAACCTTTCTTTTTTTCTTCCCTCTGCTTGATGTCTTCAACAAGTTTTTTGGATTGTGTACGACTTCCGTCACATAGGCAGTTTATGGTTCAGCGCAAAATTTAAATTTCCCGCTTCAAGCCGCCAATAACAATTTCGAATAGATCTTACTATACACGTCGAGTCATTTACTTGAGGCTGAGCGCTATAGTTCTGTTGACGGAAATTTTCTGTTGACAGTTTTCCTGATTCAACGAGTCACCAGAATTCGTTGCTATTCTGCTGAAAAAGCTTTTAAGAGCGGTACCAAGCGTTTTTCGAGAGAGTTTTTGTTTCTCTTCCTTTTTTTCCCTGTATTGTGATGCATTTTTTGAAAAGTTTCAAATTCTGAGCCTCCAGCGACAGCGAGAAAAACTGCCTTACAATGTATAGCATGAAAAAACATGCTGCAACAAAGATCATCTAGAGCATCCACAAGGAGGAGTTTCACTAATGTAACAAGTGCATTGTATCAGGTACAGTATGGTGGCACATCATGTGTGCCTATCACATCAACTGAACTGGCACAATGACTACAGCACTAAGTCACCGAAATCTTACCCCAGTCTAACATCAGCTGATATCTCACTACCTCACCACATGCTGTACTTATCTCATAAGAGTACTGCGGGGCGAAACAGCAACAGAGGCTACAGCAGCTGATGTAACGTTATTCGGTACAGTCGAAACATCCGAAGAAATGAAACGTTTCAAGCAAGGTACTGACTTAAATATCATGTGACGAAAATTCTTACTTTTGGCAAATACCACGTAAAAATCGCAAATATCAAACATCTCCACCATAGCATCGCCCAATGCAGTGCGATAGGCGCCACGACAAGCGTAAAAAGTTGGACTGACATAGAGGGTTATGTAATATTCGATACATCCAATCATCACGCAAGAATTAAATTGTGACTCGAAATAGCCAGCAATGCCAAAACCTTTTGCTGACGCTCTCTTCTTTTCGAATCACTGGAATTGACCGAAAGCATTTGGGCCACTTTCCGGGCGTAGGTGCGGTACAAAACAATGACAGCGATGTTACACGAGATGAGGGACACTGTTGCAACACCGCGAATACCTTCTCTCAGCTTAGACAAAATCGAGGCCAATGCTGTGCTCATAAAATCAGAATCGACCTCGAGTGCATAAAAATTAGTTGACTGTACAAGACTCGGATATAAACGGAAACAGTCGAAAAGACTACTCGAAACTCCGAGCAACACACAAATTGTGCACGCAAAGAGCTGGTGCTTCCTGTGATTTGTATTTTTGTAGATTATTGGCTTTCCCAGGGCGAAAACCCGATCTGCCGCCATGGCCACGCCGAAGAGGACGGACATGGTCACGAACATATTCACTAGTGGCATGGACACGTGAGCTGTGATCCACATGCAAACGAGACTCGACAGAAACCATTGCACCCCTGCCCGGCCCTCTGCACCAGCACCAATACAGGATTAGCACGTAAAACGCGTAGGTCAAGATTCCCAACGATTCACTAACAGATAGAAACACTTAATACATGTACGCCGACTCCTTCTTCGGCTGCTGGTAAAGCGCTAAATTAGATGTAGAGGCATGATGACATCGTAGGAAATTAGTTGGGCGATTGGTGCTGATGAATGAAACCAGGCGCAAGGGTCTTCGATAGTTTCGTTAGCCATGGAGCAGCAACAATGCCGTGAGGAAAAATGCTCGAAATCAAAGACAGATAGTTTTTTTATGTATTGCTTAAGGTACACTTCAGCCAAGTTCGGCTGTCGGCCGAGCGATGTAACGTCTCGATTTTTCTGTTTAAATCTCCCTTGGAAAAATTCCCTACTGTTTCAATCAGAGATGCAGAGAATTCCCACTGGTGCTTTTGACGTCATGCTATATTCTGCATATGCGGCATGTGCAGTGCTAATCTGGAGAAAGCAGGTGCAGCAAATCAGTCACCTGTGGTTTTAGAAGCTGTATCATAGAGAGAACCGGAATTTTACATAATTAGCATCCTTTTTAATTAAATACAAGATTCGCCTGTTGATCATTGAACTGCAGAGATAATCTGATTTTGATTACATGCCGCGATAATCCCCGTGACCCGCCGGCAGATCCGGCTAGTGGCCGAGTGTGGGTTACCCCTTCGCTCTGAGAATCAGTGCACACTTACCATGGCCGGGTATATCATTTTTTGCTTTACAGTGTGTGCGTTTCTTTGTAAGCGTTTGGTGGGTAAAAGGAACGTCAATTTCTGACATAGGATGCGGAAGAAAAGGGAGAACTTGGCACGCACGTTATAGCCTGCTATGAGACTGCTATCATGAATGCAGAAACACCACTGATGCTAGAGGAGGAGCAGATCAGCCAATGCGTTGTAAGTATCCTTTTCGAACGTGCAATTAGAGTTGGCAGCGGGGCCCGACAAATCTTTTTTTGAGCATGGGCCTGATTTCCGCATTTTTTTGCTAAAATGGTAGGCTCCTAAACTCCGCTGGAAGTCATTCTCTTCGTTCTCAGGACACCATCTAGTCCAGTGAGATAGAACATACATAAAACACGAGTGTAATAGGCATGGACTATTCCCCGTCTCGTTGGCGAACTGGTTTGCCTCTCCTAAGTTAGGACCGGCACGAGACTGATAGCGAGATCAAGGTCGAGTGTCAGGTTTGGCTTGCAGGCATTGGTAGGTTGTGAGTCTACGCGGTCCTTGTGATCTGGTGGCTAGTAAGCTTGTCACGGGTTGTCCGTGGACTGCGTGGGGTTGTTCCAATAGCTTGAGCCATCCTCTGGTCAGCACTAGATAGCCCTAGGGCGAGACCAAGGATTTCACGAGTATACTCGCCCTTGTTTTATTCCTTTAAAAATACATAGTCTATATGCACACACAGTTATGCAGTACAAACAAGAGTACGTTCTTGTCTTGCTAAGAAATTTGATATGTTTCTTAGTTTTGATTCCAGGACCCTTTCTTCATCAGCGTAGTTCGTTTTTGGTTGCCAAGCGGACAAGTCAGCAATTCCTAGTCGCTTGTGCACTGGTCGGTCAAATACTTTTTCGCCCCCTTCCTCTTCCTGTTCCTGTTACATCACATCACCAAACGCTTATCAGCGCACTCCAGGGTGAAGGGGTGAACAAGATTGATCTACCTTGCCGGGAGTCGACCACTAATCGGCCAGGAACTGCGCACCCGGCGTGACAAACAGACGCCTTACACAACAGGCCACGAAGGGGTCGTGTGATAACAGACATTTACTAAATTACGAGACCGTTTTTCCTCATTAGAATAGTATTTCCGTGGCCCACAGGCGTGAAGTGGTTGGATTTGTGGATTTCCGCTATGCTTGGTCAAAGTGAATGACATGACATTTCCCTGGTAAAAACTTACTCACCAGCATCTATTTGGCTACTGCAAGCATATACCCTGTGTGTTTACCATAACGTGCATCCTTCTTATGACTTTATGTCTACTTGATCTGTGGCATGGTCTGCAACTGACCATTCGCACACCAGAACGATGCGAAAAAATTCTCCAGCAAAGCGAGGGTCTGGCCGACATGAGGTACAGTTTATGTACGCCCCGCAGAAAACGGGACATTGAACGAGCCACGGGAAAGCAGTGGCGCATAGAATTCGTACGGTCGAAAATGTTTAAATTTTTATATGCTTTAAATTTTTTTAAATAACCTAAAAAATAATTGGACCCCTGAAAGCTCTTTTCATAGCTATTACATGATATTCATTCAATTAGCTCCGTGGTGCCAGAAAGAAAAATATCCGCCCAGCCGTTCGTCTTCTCCCCAGGGGCAAGAAATCATGTTTCTTTGAATAATGCGATGAAAGCTTGCTGAATTTCAATTATCCTAGGCGAGGCTATTGGTTTTCCTATAAAAGTGTAAAAATAATTCCGATCTCTGCTTGACGGGTCCGAGGGTGTGCGTCTAACCGACCAGACAAAACCCTACAGTAGTCACATCATCAAGACGCAAGCTTTAAGGGACTGCAGCACCTCCTCGCATATACGATACAAAGAAACTTTACTTTTAGTTTGTGCGATATTTAAGAACAGATGGCAGAGGATAAAACCTTTTCCGGGTCATTCCAGAATTGAATAATTACAGTATGTCTCCTGATTATTTATAACACTAACCCCAGAAATAATCAAAGAAGAGCAGGACTCCTTATCATATTTCCTAATGTCACAATTCAAGCCCACTCCCCCACTTCAAACCTCACTGCATCGCAGACCACAGCTTATGAGTTAGCTTTCCACTTCAACGGAGATAGCGATGTATAAGGGCGAATCGATAGGTGGGTCCACATAGGTCACTTTGACCCTTTCCCCCGACTTCATCTTCCCGTCATCGCGTCCCAGGACATCATCGAGTCTGTCGTAGAGAATGTATCGGGAGTCCCGACCATGAAGCCCAGCCCAACGACGTTCGCTATCGAAATGGTCCACCACAGCCTGCTCGCCGCGATGTAGCCCATCGGCCATGAATGGATAATCGGCCGAATCCACATTTTTGAACTTGCTCAATTCCTTTTTGGTCATTTTGTGGATAGCCGTCGCGTACCAGACAGTGTCCTTGCGTTCGTGGCACTTCTCGTTCGGTCGAATTACTGCATCGAATTTGACGATTGTTCCTGGCGGATATTGGGAGATATCGATTTGGATGAGGACACTTGGATCGACGTAAACACGGCCTACTGCTTGGCACCATAAAACTCCTTGGCGTGGTTTCATTGCACCTGAAATGTTGATGATATGTATGCAGCAAATGTACTATTCCGCTTGAAATTACCCTGGAACATTTAAGAAAAGTTTTCTGAGAGACCCAACCGAGGGCTGGCCAGTCGAATTTTTAACCCCCTCCCCATTTTTATGCGCTCAATCGAAAGTTCTCACAAAACTGATTGTTTTGGTGGAAGTAAGGTTTTTTAAAATAGCACGTTGAAGGTAAAAATGACCACCTTTAAATAAAAAGTCGCTACTTGCTTTTTTTAGGTTTAGAACAATTTTTTAAATAAAGGAATGACCGCTATATTCCGAGGAATCTGAACATTTTAAATTAGCCTTGCTATAACTGTTCATGAGATGGTCGAAAAATCCGTTCTTGATCAGCCATGATCAGGCACGCAAATTGATTATGGGTAATTTTTTAGAGCAAGATCTCCATGTTTTTTGACTTGAATAGTAGCCTATGGCCAGCACATCACAAAACAATTGGAATTTTCGCACTCTGACAACAGTTTTTGTGCACATAGCCGATAACTGCGCCCCATTTCGCAAGTTTTATCTAATGGTGATCGATAATTTTAGTTGTTAATCATTGGCGCTGATTAGCGACGGCCCATCTTGAACCCATTAAAAAAAGCTATCAAATGCTTTTTTTCCGCGTCAAAATTCGATAATTTTTACCTGAGATACCTAAATTGAAGAGAACAAATTTGGCAAGAATAGCCCGCATTTTGCACCTTTTGAATTTTCTGCCCGCGCGGCGTCCATACCGTTTTTTTAGGTTTTGATCGCTCTGGGAACGAGCAGGTAAGATGGGTCCAAGTTTTGTACTGCATACTCGCTATCAGTCTTTCTGGCGTATCCACTGATTGTGAGATTAGCGCAATCTAGCATTTTGTTGATTATCGATTTTTCGTTTTGTGATTTCCAAATTCCCTTTTAAGCATTTGGGAATTGTGCCCAGTGTTTCCCTTTTTCAACTGACTTATTGCCTTCACGCATTTGTCTTTAGCAGTCCAGAAAGTCATAGCTTCACACTATCGCCATGAATTTCTGGGAAATCTCGCGTTGATAAAGTTTCGGAAAAAGATTCAGTTTCAGTTACAGTAACTGAATCTTAAAAGATTCAGTTACCTGTTCAAATTCAGTAACTGAATCTTAAAAGATTCAGTTAACTCAATTTGACTAAATGATTCAGTTTTTCCGGCAAAAAGTTTTCGTATCTAAATATGAATGCATGGAGAGCAAAAATCCCCACTTTTCGTCATTCAGATGGCACACTTTTGCATTCAGACTTCAACAGCTCACAGGGGAACCTTGCCAACCTTGAGATTAGCAATTATTGTAATTTGTTCAGGCGCAAAAGAGAGCTCTACCCAATTTATTGGGGCCGCCAAGCCAACTGGTCAGCAGTGGTCAGCAACCGAAGTTCTGCGAATTTTTTGGAATTTTCCTGCTCTGTCAGGTCTTCTGTGAAAAAAACCCAAACCCGAGGATTGAAAGACGGAGCTCAAAACCCCAAACCCAAAAGCCGAGTTTTAAAAAAAGCTGCAAGTCTGTTTTTGATACTTTGTTTTCTTGTCACAGAGGAATTCGAAAACTTGCAGGACTTTAGTCGCTGATCACTGGTGAGCTGGCCAGACGGGTCCAATATTTTGCAAAAAGCTTTCTTTTATGCCTGGAAAAAATGCAGTCATCGATTGTGGCACGTTCAACTTGACGGTTTGGCAAGGCTCCCTCAGAAGCGCAACTTTAACTGTTTTGCCAATAAAATGATTAAAATTAGAGAAATCCGTTTTTTCTTTATTCGAATTACGCTGACTCTTTTTCAACATGGAAATAGCTATGACAACTCTTCCACTCGGCGCTAACGTAGCAGGAGCTGATAAACCACCGCAATATTGCAAAAATGTGGCAATAGACCTTTTCAGCATGAGCCAAAAGATTTGAATTCGAAATTCTTTGGCTGCTCATAACAATATAACAAGGAACCAGCAGATCTTTGCGCGATCTTATGCAAATTTTAGATGACACGACAAAGAACAATATTTGTAACTAACGTTATTGACGATAAAAGCACGGGGAAAATTCGCCTTTTTTGTCATTTGAAAATGAATTTTCAAATTCCCTCGATGATCTCAATTATTCATTTCGATCGATAGAACAAACAGATCTGCTCACCAAGTGCCAAATTGTCATAAGCAGCTAAGCTACCATATTGGGGGAGTTTAAAATTTTTCCTGACGCGGAAAAGGTCTATTATTTACCTTTGTACCAAAATTAAAGCTGGTCAATTTCACTTACAGCCGCTTAGAGCTTTTTAAGGATGACAGAATTTGCCCCTAACTCGCGATCGACAGGATTCGAACCAGCAATTGTCTTATCTACCTTTCGTTTCTCTCTGAGCCTTGCACGAGCAGCCGAAAACAGATCAGGAGGTTTAGACATCGCGGCCATTTGAAAACTGAATTTAACTGATTCTAAAAAGATTTAGTTACAATTAAATTCAGTTTTCACGAAGAGATTCAATTCCAGTTTCACTTACAGTTGACTGAATTAAAAAGATTCAGTAACTGATAGAATCAGTTTCAGTTTCAATTTCAGTTAACTGTATCAACGCTAGGGAGACCCTTTTTTAAAGGCGGGAATTTTAAATTCGCAGCTGAATGGAATGGAATCATGAATAAAAGCACGAGTCTTACCCAATTTATGAATAAGCACCTACCAGTATATCCATAAGCTGTAACCTTCATCGCGCATGCTGCATTGGTCGATTTTCGTTTTTGTCGAAAGTTGTCAATTTTCTCCACGCATTCAACAGTCTCCACTTCTCCGCTCACGCAATGCGGTCTATCCCATAACATCACATTGACAGCTTTCCATCCTGCATTGCCTTTTCTATCGCTTTTCGATCCGCTACTCCCGATCGTTCCATCATTTTTTCGAATTCGAAATTGCACCCAATCGCCAACTTTGAACGGTCGCTTCTTTTTGTGTTCACCTGTTTGCTCATTTTGTTCTTCTTTTTCTATTTGCGCATTCGAAGTGTTTCGGAAAGTGATGTAATCGTTGACTCGGGCACTTCGTATGATTCCGTGTTCTTTAGTCAAGCGTACGATCAAGCCAGTCAGATGCAAGTAATTGGCCTTGACCACGATCGGACACGCATCGAACAAGGCCACGGCTGGTGTGGGCATACTTTTATACTCCAACCAATCTTGAAAAGTTAGAAGCTTTTGTAGTTGTTTTTCTTTCAGTTCGTTGCCGAATGCACTACGGAATAGAAGCAAACTACTATCGCAGCAAGGTGACCAATGCAATTGACCACTTTTCGATATCAAAAATGCATGATCTGGAAAAATCGATTCGATATCGCAATGGCCAAATCCATCTAGAATCATATTTTTGGCGCAGATTTGAAGCGCACTGGCAGAATCTGTAGTTTCACTGAAACCTTCGATGTAAGCGGCAACAAATCCCACTTCTGTCCCGACAGGATATCGATTCATTAATTCGACTGGATCGATCATGGTCATGGTCACCTCGTCCGATAATAGCTTCCCTTCCAGAACTGAACTCAAACAAGCATAGGGATAGAATTCCACCAATTTACAAGTGATGGAACTGAAATTTTCGTCCACACGAATGATGCCGTGTTTGTCATCGGATTGGACAACAGTGCCACAGCCTGTGATAATGAAACGAAATGGTGAATCTTCCATGTCATCCAGTTGGGTTTTAGTGGGAATCTTCTTTTGAGTGTCTTCTTTAAGTTTGACCTCCTGAACATCCTGGCCCTCCGTTGATAAATTTGGGGGGCCCTCAACAGCGATTGGGGTCTCCTGGCCCAATGGCGGCATCACATGTTCAGTCGTATCGATTGCATTCTCTAAATCATCGATTGACGGATCTTGATCACTTTGATCAGTTGTGGATAAGACTTGGAAGGGATTTATGGACTCGAATGACCTCCCAGTGTCGGCTTCTCTGCGTCCAATATGACTGAATCGCGACATGGAACTTCCTCCACCAGTGTCTCCAGTGTGTTGCCTACTGACTCGAATGATCTCACTCAATAGTTCTTGATTCGATTTAGAAACTGCATCTAGGACGCTCGTTTCACCCGTCAGAGGTCGTGGATGGCGATTGAGGAATTGCTTTAAAGTTGGTCCATTTGGACCCAACGGTGTTGGATTTGGCGTAAAGTCGTCACCATTGACAAAAGTAAAGTTTAGGCGGCTAAAAATTTTATTTGCTACAAGTTAAAAATTTGCTAAAACACGAGTGAAACGTTCGAAAGGTCACCCCAGGTACATGAAATTTCAATAAAGACTGGAGGGGAGCATATTCGAGGTGGACGTAATAAAATGTTCAAGATAGCGCGTGTTCATTTTCGATGTATTTTTCTGAACTTTTGTAACCCAGCACAATGCGACAGATTTTCCAAGTTGCTTAGGTTCCAGAACCAACTAACCAATATATTGATTTTAGCTGTGGATGCAAAAGCACTGCAGAAAGCCTAGTTTTAACGAAGGCCCGGATGATATTTGAGTGAACAGGCATGTACAAACTCACTAGTTCTCCACATAATTTCTCCATTCAGGATGTTTCTGTTTCTCTTCTTCAAATTTATCACAACTTAGAATGAACGATCCAGTCTTCACTGCTCGTTGTATGACAAAGCTAAAAATAATAATCGTCAAATTTAAAGTCTAAAAAAATGTGAATGTTTACTCGTCATCATTGCTGCCACTGGGTGCAAATGATAAGATGTTATCACTCTGCAATTGCCTGAGCACCCGACCAGTTTCGTCCTCGTCCTGCTCACATTTCAGTCTGTATTTCGGTGGTAATATGACTGTCACTTTGTGCTTCAGACGTTGGAAATAAGCCACTGCGAGGAGAATACCACGCAGCTGAAATTGACCACCACTGCCATATCTATAATCAAAGGAATTTTTTAAAAATTATTTGATGTTGTAATTGAAGAGTGATCAGATTGAGATCGGAAAGAAACTGCCAAAATACTGCTGTGAACAAAAAATGGAACGCAAGTATTTGCACTCATGCGTTTTTCAAATCACTGAACAAGCATAACGTAATAGAAAAATAAAATTATACAAGTCAATCTGTACTGGGTATCCACTTACGCGTAGGCTACATTAGCGCCGTCAATTACAACATGAGCTTTTTCCAAATACAGCGTCATCGAAAAAACGGAAAAATCTCCACCAAACTCTTCAGCTTCGTCCCTCACGCAGGGTTCATCGTATAGCGAGTACCTAAAACCAGTGGGATGGTGAAGACAACAACCTCGCTAAGATGCTCTCGAGATCTAGTGCTACGAGTCTCCGAAAAATCTACTCGACAGCCGAGCATAGCGGCCAGTTAGCATATTCTACGGGTGTGGGCGAACAGCTGGCGAATAGAGGGGAGTTTGTTTTGTGGCCGAGGGGAAGGCTTATTGAAGCTAGGGGAGTAAAAAAGCTTTTACACTAGGCTCTATTCTCTAATCTTGCAGTGCGCACTTTTTGAGGTTCTAGGTGCAATTAAAACATGGATACTACGTAGCTGCAGATGCAATGAGGTATGATGGCATGGCCGCAAATTGTATGTCTGTTTTAAAAAATACTCTAGTAATTTATGGAATGTCGTGTCATAAATTGCGGATTCGTTGGCTCGCAGCAAAGTTCTGTGGAAACTTCGAGAATTATGTAGGCACAGGTTTTCTGACGTGGTGATTCCACGTTGCGAATTCAAATGCTTGTTATTCATGGAATTCGGGTATTCAACTGACGATGAGCCCACGCAAATTTCAGGTTTCGTCCTGCTCAATACTGCAGATATCGACTCGAGTTCATTCTTATCGTAGGACTGGGTGGCAAGGGTTATTGCTCAAGAGCACTGTATAAAAGTGTAAAACTGAAGGGACAACCCCCTTCTTGTGCGACAATGATCAAACATTTGGTCATCTTGATCAACTGGATCGTGATTGTGGCGTCCCAAACATATGACGGCTCCTTGGTTATGGCTAAAGTAGTAAGTTTCAGAAATTCCTGTAATTTTTTAGGTACAGATGCATACATGTACAAGTAGTAGCCTATAGCTAAACGTATATACGTAGTTGCGTCGGACTCTAGCTAGGGATAATAACTCAAGGTGGATGACATGCCTCATACCATGCTGTAGGCAATACGCAGTCGACTGCCCCCTGACAATTGGGAAACTAGACGACATGACTTCAGGATGTTGCACTGATGACCGCACAAAGATTTATAACGCCTTGTTGAGCAAGGATCCTTTTTTCTTGCACCGCTCACTTGACCAACCAGCTTTGCCTATAGCCTCATAGCCTGCCAAGTCAAAGCTTTGCTTACAAGCAAGGTTCTGCGAGGACCAGCGCACACAGCAAGCGTCCCTCTATGCGTCTCCACTGGGAACACCTGCACATGAGGGCATTCTAGGCTATATACCGACTTCCTCCGTTCAGGCGATGGCGGTGGGCTTTGAGCTCACCGCCATACGCCCGGTGTTCGACACCCGAGACTGTCTAGGTGGCTTCGATATCTCAACTCTGAGAGCCCCCCCCCCCCCCCGATAGTAGTGGGTGACTCAAGCATGGCCCGACGCGCAAGGTGGCGGTTTTATGGGTTCGAGCCTGCCTTCGTTAGGTCACCTTGTTCTTTCCCCAATTTGACAGGGCACGTTCTCCGCTGGTTTAAGGCGAGGTATGGCTGCAACGGCCTTAGTTTCCTTTGCCCTCAGTGAAGTCGGCACACTCAGCTAGTAAAGTCAGAGACTTCTCATGTGTGTGTGCTCTTGGTGAAGGCAGAGAGGAAGCTACAGTGTGGACGGACTCAACATGGCCGCTTATAAGGAAAGTATAATCCCTTGAATGGGAGACGCCAAGCCCACGGGTTGATGTCCCAGCAACTGGTGTAGTCCTCGACTAGCCTTGCCCCAGTCAGGGTTTTTGTCCCAGAGACTTCAGTTGGTCACTTCCTCCCACGCCCGCTAGTCGGCGGCAAAGACTCCACTCAGGAGGGCAGAGTCCAAAATTAAAAAACGAAAACACATTCATGACTAGGGCTTCTCACAAATGGATGATAACATAGGCAGTAGGTACTCACCCAAGGGGTGGCACGCGAGTAAGGTCGGAGCGCATAACCTTCTCGCCTGTAGTTTCTCGTGATTATGCGATGAGATGACTACGTGAACGTGGGTTACGGAGGCGTACAATACTCATACAGCACACTGATCATGATTGGGGGCACACGTAGTCATAGGACTGACTGACAACGAGGAGCGCATATTCCAAGCTGCCGAACCCAGCAGCCACGTCCAAAAGTTCGCCTGCCAGACGGACTCCACTGCCCATAGATAACTGATCTGCCTAATCGACCTATGTAGACCAGTCATATGCATTTCAGTGAAGTTTTAAAAGGCTTGCATGTCTGACACTTCCCCTTGCATGTTCCCCTTCATTCAGTCAGACTGCATCCTCGTGTTGTTTAGTTCTGGCGAACTGGAGATCACGCACCAAGCGGCACGTTCAAGACGGACACGGGCAATCCTGAATCGTCGTGGCCGCAGGGGTGGGGCGAACTGACAAAGGTATGGACTTCGGGCACCTTAGCACATCTAACAAACGACCATTTTGTAGATTGGAATGACGCAGCAGTACCAGCTCGGTCAATTTCTCCGCAAACGGTACATCGATAATGGATTTCTGCCCAAAAATTATACCCCCTATCTAGTACGTTACTTTTTCCATGTCACAGGTACAGGGAGAAGTTGTCGAGGTAACCTCAGCCCTGATCGGATGGACGGTGGATAGGGGTTCCAGCACCACCTTTGGTTCTGATGCAGTAGAGTGTCCTCCTAATGCATGTTTTATCACTAGTCCGACAGATACGGATTTAGGAAAAATGAGTGAATTTTATATGCCGTATCAATTTGTTAAAGAACGGATGCCTTAACAGCTAGGAACGTGTTTTGAGAAATTGGTTAGTGAATAGTTTCTCAGCTGAATTCGACAAATGTCTCTTTTTCTGTGTCTCAAAGCCCAAAATTTTACTTCCGGAGCGGCATCGGTAAAAGGGAATTTTCACTCGGGGAATTAGTTCATGAAGCAAAAAGATAGATGAGTTTCAAAGTAGTTAGGTGTACACACTTATGAAGCCTGAAACACCTCAAAAACAACCACTGATGAAGCGAGCGGTGTCAGGTACACCACCTACAGTACCGACATATGCAAACAAACTCAAGACGAACACCGCTTCATGTAGGCAGGCGGACTCGTACCTCTTTATCAGCAACATCCAACGTTCGCACTACTGTATTTTCGCGCACTGAGCAGACAACAGCGGAACAACCTATTTATCAGCCGCTGCGCGCTGCGATGTGGGAAGTGCCACGCAAAATCAGAAAGGGCCACCGAACGTGTCGAGTTCAGATAGCAACACACATTTTTCTATTTTAAAAATTCAAATCTAAGAAGTGGCAACTGGCAACTGGCGGGAAAAGTTGCATAGCCTGGTTGGAAAAGTTGCTGCATGTACTTACATCCAGTCGTGCATTTGCATTCCGGCCAAGGATACTGGCGTCGCTCTCATTCCATGACTTTTTAGGTAGAAATCAAAAGCACCGACACAAACAGGACCATCATGAGCGCAGCAGCAAATTTTGCTGGCATGTATCCTCCATCAAATAATAAGGAGAAATGGAACGCCGCAATCAATTGGCGTCCAGTGCCCATACATTCTGTACCTGCGAAGAACGACTATGTAAGTTAGTACTTTAGGTTCTTGCCTGATGCGTGCGGACTTTCTCCTTCTGCACAAGGATGATGCGCTACCTCGTTGTTAGCCTAGGCCCGATATGCAGGAATTTGATGCCTTGCTTTGAGTGCTAGCAGTGACCACTCTGGTGAGGCTTATATACGAGCAAATACAGGAGTACGCCTGCTTATATGTGAGCAGAAACTTATTGTACCAATGCAAAAATGAAGATGGAACAACTGATTGAATCTTTCACAAGTCCACATGACGTTACTGTATGTGTAAGACGCAAACCACCAACATTCCACCTGTCGGACGAATCTGGGGCGCGTGATGGTGCCGCGAGGAGCTTGCGCACTCCGCATAAAACTGATCCTCAGAGCAGGCATGTTTTTACCTCCAGTAGTCTAAGAGGGTGAAACATCAACCGAAGTGGTTGATGAGCCATTTGTGCCTGTCGATGTGCCTACATCAGCTGCGGAAGCAGAGACACCTTCTCATTACAGTAGTAGTGGCTGATGGAGGGTGGGTCCAGTTTGATAACGTGTAGAGGTACCTCACAATCATTCGAGTCACTATGCGTGCCTCTGACAAAAGTAGCTGATAAAGTATCTACTGTAGCTCAGCTGCTGTGCAGAGACTAACGTTATGCGCTGGTTACAGCCTGAATGAATGTGATTTCTGCACTAGGGGATCTTAACAGAAAATTGTCATGCAGGTGAGATTCCTGGAAGGAAATCAATACTACATTACACCGTCTAAAAGTGCATGCGATGTGCCTAGCCCTCGACTGCAACTGCTTTCGTCCGATGAGTCCGAGGGCTACGAAAGCAGGCTATTTTGTGCACTGACCATGATTAGCAGACAATGGCTCATCGTAAGAGGGGAGTCAGTCAAGTGGTGGCACCTGTGTGCTTCTGAGTAACTGCTCCCTGATGAGATAGCCGTGCCCTGAAGTATGCACCCTGTATATAGCCCCTGTATTTTACGCCAACCCCTGATGGGGCTTTACATTTTATTTTTGTAAAAAGATTAAATATATATTTATTTTATTCTCTAAAGTCTATTTCCAGCTTCATCCAGCTCATCACAGACAACTTCACTCGTCACCTCAAGCTTCCAAGTCACCTCAACCTCAACCTTCTCGTTACCTCAAGCTTCTAAGTCCGTTTTTTCAGTTTGACCGACTCCTGACCGCAGCACAGCTTCACTGAAATAATTAGTGCCGTTGCTTCGCTGTCCGCTTTCAGCTTTCGTCCATCATTGCTCCTTGATTATCTATCGCCGTTCAGCTTCGTCGCCATCCAGCTTCGTTTGTTAGAATTTAACGTCCACACTGTTTTCTTTAAACTGCCCTTGACCCATCATTGATTTCATGCTTGAACCAGTTAGCTGTTGGATTGATCTCACCATCGGCATTGACCTAGGTTCATTTCTCTGGTTCGATGCTGCCATTGACTTGGGCCCATTGTATCGCTCCGTTGATTCGGCGGTGTCAGAGTTAGTCCTCGTTTGCCAACCCCAGACGGATGGAAGGTCAAGCACCCACCAGGATTTGACCCGGATTTTTCCAGCCCTCAAGCCGCTGCGTTACAAGCACCCGCCACGGTGCTCTTTACAGTACCGTCATCCGGGGCTATTTCGGACCAGCGGGGCAATTTCGGAAAAGAGTTGCATGTAGCCTTTGACAGTACCCCGACAGAGAGTGTCACCGCAGAGCTTGGTCGGTTTACATGCCATTCTATAGCTAAAACTCTATTTTATCAAAACCGAGCGCTGTGCGCCGCCTAAAAGTCAGATAGAGTAAGAAAACACAATTATTCTCAGCCTATAAAAATTTCAGGGAATTTTCTAGCTGCAAACTTTTTCTCGCGTTTGGGCAACAGATGAATGTGATAGATGAAATTGGGTTTTTGCCAGTCTCTCCTCCTAAGTTGCTTGGCTTTCTTGTCTTTCTGGCCTACCTTTTCCAGAGAGCCCTATGTCAATAATTTGAGAGGCGAAATTTTTATTTCCCATGGGTCCCCTCTTTGAAATCAAGAATTTTCACTTCCATAATTAGTTACTGAAGGTTAAAAAATTTGGTTTTTTTCTACAAAGTGCGAGTGCTGAACCCATAATTAGGTACTAAAGGTGTAAAAATTAGGCTTTTTTCTACGAAGTGCGAGTGCTGAACCCAGCCATTACACTTTTCTTCAGCATCCCGACATCGATTTACGAGTGCGCTTCGTCTAGCATAGGTCATCCGAAATAGCCCCATACTTGGGTAATTTCGGATGCTTAGCAGTTTTTGACAAAAAAGTTCTTCCAGGTGCACTCAAAAAGATTTTTCACGCAGTATTTCGATTCTTCAACATCTTCGCATTCTACTGATGCATTGAATTACAGGTTTCATGGATTTTTCTGTTAGATATTCGATGATTGTAGCGCAGTAGGATGAAAACGTCCGAAATAGCCCCGGATGACGGTATATGGCTGACCTTTTGTACAGCATACGAGCAGGTCCCAGTTTCGCCTTGGTACCATCCGTCATACAGACTAAAATATATGCAACACTCCTAAATCAGTGGGTAAAATGTGGTTTCAGATGCCTTGGTTGTTGCGGTGTAAATAAAGGCCACTGCTGCCTCAGATATAAATTTGTGTCAGCTCTAATTGGGTAACTGTCCCAATCTCACTTCTTTTCAGTATTTGAACATGAATTTACGTTGCAAAAAGGCATCCGCTATTTCTGAAGAAATCCTGTCGTCGTCTGAAGTCACGAAAGTAATGACGGAGAACGAGGATTTGTTCAAAATTTTGCGAGAAAAAACGGAACATGAGCTCAAAACTTTGCATGACGTGGGATTCGTTTACGAGCCATTACTTGCCGAGGTAAGAGCAGAAGTTTGAAGAGAAGGAGGGTCCATAATGCAATCTGTAAGCATGCTGTACTCGAAAAAACGCTTAAAAGGGAACATCGCCAACCGTTAGGTCGAATTTTGGAAAACAAAAAGTTGTGACATGTTCCTGGGTGCAAAAGAAAGCTCTGTGCAAAATATTAGAGGCGTCTGGCCAACTGGTCAGTTCTGGTCAGCGCGAAGAGTACGGTGAAATTTTCAAAGTCCGCTGAATCTTTTGGTTTTTCAAAAAAAAACCCAAACCCGAGTGTTGGAAGCTCGAACTCGAAACTCTAAACCCAAAAATCGACTTTGGAAAGAACTTTGCGTGTTTTTCTCAACGCTCAGCTTCGTTAACACACAAAAATTCGGGACTTTAGACGCTGACCCCTGCTGACCAGTTGGCCAGACGCCTCCAATATTTTGCACATAGCTTTCTTTTGCACCCAAGAACATGTTACAATTTTTGGTTTCTCAAAGTTCGACTTAACGGTTGGCGATGTTCCCTTTTTAGCCAGTAAGCAGATGCGCATGTTCAAATCCTACCTGCCTCCAAGGGCGTAATTACTTTTCAAACATCAGTTACGACTATGCATGAGGGGCACAATCGGGGCACATCTTGTCGGGTGTGCCACAATGAATAACGCTCTCACAATACGAAGTGAGAGTTTTTTATAGCCATGAATTGTGAATTCTAGAAAGTGCACCAGAAGGCCTGGCCAAGTTGGGTTACCCCCGAGATCTTCGCCCGCATCGAGAAACTGTATCAGGAATCGCATAAAGTCATGTTTCACGATCCCCGATTGCATCAATTCCGTGGTGGTAAGTTCCCGATGGATGTTCAGACTTCTTGCGTTAGAAACGATTACATTGTTTTTACTAGGACCCTTGCTAACGATGATTGGAGAGCAAATGGGAAATAAAGCGTTCAATTTGTCCAAAAAAGACCCCGTACTTAAATACAGCGTAACCTCAGTTGTGAGTTGATTTTTTTCTTGCAGTTGCTTCGTGTTTTTGAAAAGGCCACGGGAAAGAAATTTTGTGAGGGGGATAAGAAATCAGACGAGTTCGAAGAGAAGAACCCAAATTGGCAATATGCCCTTAAGCTAGACAGACCGGACTAAATTTGGAGATCGCACTCAATTGAGAGGATTCACTGAGCTTCAGCGCAGCGGCCAGTGTAGTAGAGGTGCGGCCATGAGGAAAGCGATCTGGCTATGCAATCATGCCGATTTCCAGCTTGTCAGCAAAAAGATGCCACATAGCTTTCGTCTGTTTTTTTGTGTCCACATACATTAAATCAGATTTTGAAACAGAAAATTTGATCCTCAAATCACTAGTCAAGGCATCCAAGTTCACGGGCGGATCGATTCGGCTCAATCGGTTTGGTTCTCGGTTCGGTTTCGTACCTGGAATCGAACCGGACCGAAAGAGGTGGAATCAAAGTTTCGGTTAATTGGACCGTATCGAAATTGTTTCGGTTCCATGGCGCACCAAGCAAGAGGGGTAATCGTCACAGGACCCTTCGCTGTCCTTCCATGGAGATCCACACCATAGTCCGCATAGACTCCACAACGGAACCAAGCAAAGCTGGGGCTGCCCAGCACACGCGCACAGCGCATGCAGGCGTGATGCTGTAACAACTGTACAGTACGCATTTTTGTGAACCCTCGGACTTTCGCTCGCTAGCAGACATTGTTGATGTCCAGGCGCGCTAATGTTTAGATGCAAAGGTGGACACTGGACACTACTGGACAAGCGGGCGCGTGGCGTGGGCATCGCAAATAAAGTCACTATCCAACAAAAAACACGGGGAAACTTTATTCAGTTTTCGAGGGACTTGTATCAGGATGAGGCAATTCCTGCCGAGTTCAACTTACGTGCTTCTCTCTTCCACAAAGTTGAGCCGGAACACACTTTGATGATGTATCACCAGAGACATTTTTTCGCAACGCATGGACAATATACAAGGATCCGCTAGCTAGAATCTCACTTTTGTCGGTTGGCAGTCCCTGATTCGAGCTCCACCACTATCTTTGCAGCAGCCTGATCAGATTCTGGCTTTTTTGATGGCGAAGCCATAGGATCAAATCTTACAATCAAAGCAAAACTATGTGACAAGGGAACATCGCCAACCTTTAAGTCGAACTTTGGAAAACGAGAAATTGTAATATGTTCCAAGGTGCAGCAGTGGTCATCGCTTAGAGTACGGTGAAGTTTTTCAATTCTATTAGATTGTTTTGATTTTTTTCAGGAAAAAACCCCGAAAGAGAGTGCTGAAAGCTTAAACTCGAAACTCCGATCCCACAAACCGAGTTTGAAAAGCACTCTACGTGTTTTCCTCAACGCTTAGCTTCCTTACCACACAAAACTTCAGGACTTTGGACGCCGACCACTGCGGACCAGTTGGCCAGACGCCTCTTATATTTTGCGGAGAGCTTTCTTTTGCATCTAGGAACATATTAAAATTTTTCGTTGTCCAAAGTTCGACTTAACGATTGGCGATTAGTTTTGCTTTCATAAGAGGCATAGAGTGTCTACCGAAAAAAGCGTCTCTTTGACTCCCACCTCCCAGCCACGTAGCAAATATTCACTCTGAGAAAGCATTGCTCGCATCATCTCACGGCCCGACCGGATCGGCTGTGAGATATCCAGTCTGATCTGATCCAAAAATTTTGATTGGACTCGGATATTTCACATGATCTGATCCGATTCAACAAACCACCATCAGTCAAAACGATAAGTGAATCGGTTATCTGATCCGATCGGGATCGGGATCCAGACCTGGGAAAATGTGTGTTTGACAGACAATGCAGATGAATCTATTCCACAAATTTTTTCGCGCAGCATATTCGTTTCAAAATTTCCTTCATTTGAAGTAGACAGTCTTTGCATAGACAGAGGAAGAATCGTAGTTGCTTCTCAAGCAGGTCGAACATGCAGTGAGATAAACACGGTATATTTGCGTACTGTCACGTTGCCTGCGCGAGCAAAAGTCCGGGTTCACAAAAATGCGTACGGCACACGAAGAGCGCGCACAAAACTGCACAGCGCCCAGGCAGTACAACCGCAAGAAGCTTTTTCATGGGCAATCTCGGCATGTGCTCAAAATATAAGTCTATCTTGGGTTTTCGGATGCAAAAAACTCGCAGCCGGATGATATCATAACTGAAATGAATTCTTCATGCTATACACAATATAGTTCGTTGCCGTAGCCCCATTCTGCTACTTCGACATTGAGGACCCTCTAGAGTTTCCCAAATTACGGATCCTTTCTAGCACCACACGACTATGATTGCCATGATGGAGGCGTTGGGTGTGTACGACGGGAATATTCCAGGTTATGCTAGTTGTCTCATATTCGAAGTTCACAAAACACAAGATTATACTGTTCAGGTAAGCAACTTTGGGGATTTATGGTTGTGTGCCGAGTGCGGAAATCATCAATTCATTTTTATGTTTTACCACATAACCAAGCGCAGGTATGCGCACTTCAAAGTGAGGTGACACATTACGCGTGAAATGATTCTCCCGAGGCGAACACGAGCCCGAGGCTGCGCTCCTGACGTAAGAGGCAGACGCATAACCCAGGCCGGTCAGACCTAGGCCGGTCTGCCCTCCCTTTTAAAATCAGGAAAATCGTAAAAACATCTTATTTATTCCTCCTTGTACAATCTCAACCAGCAGGACTATATCTAAAACTATTGTGCAGCATTTTGCGAAAGCGAGAGTAAAGTCATTCATGAAAATACTCCTGGAAATTTTTATCATGTTTTCGACTTTTTAAGTTGTGGTACTTAAACGGTCCTGATAGCAAGAATGCAGTCCAACTTCAAATGTCAAGCTGTGAAAATAATTGCGACGTTGCAAGCTTCTACAAAATGGCAACAGCTAAAGCCCAGTCGGTCGATAAAGTAGATGCAAAAGTATGTAATTTTATTATTATAATAGATTTTAGACCCGTTTTGAGTCTTGCTACCGATATATCCATACGCACATTGGACAACTGAGTCCGCGCATACTGGCCACAATAAAGACCATTTTCTGTGATTTTGTCAGAGACTTTAACGACATGTTTCTTATGATATTTCGTTTATTTTTTCGCGTCGCAAATATTTTAAACTATGAAGCTAATCTGCTGACACAATTTCACATATTTCATCCTCATTTATTTTAAAATGGAGTCTGGAAGTGATGAACTGATGACTCTGGGGGTCGCTTATTATACTAGAAGGAAATAAAAGTTACGAGATAAAACAAAATATCTCGCAGCTAAAAAATTTTTTTTATGGTCTGATAATTTGTTGATATACATTAGCCGATAATTCATGATCCACAGTTGCCAGAGATTGTTTGTTTCAGGCCTGGTTTGATGCATGTGCCACGAGTCCGAGTACTGATAAGATTTCCAACGTTACCACAAGTTCTACGTCTATAAAAATTGCGGCTATGGGTTAGTATTGCACAGTTTTTGCAAGTTTTGATGCTGCGAAATTAGGAAACGTTGCCATGGATCGAGGAGCCAAGAGATCAGACAGCAGCTGTGAGAACATACACACACACACACACACGTGCAGTGCACCGCTGCATCATCATATACAGGGCACAGTCCGTTTAGGTTCGGTATGTTCCGAGTGCGGCACACAGCTCTGTCCTACCCTGACTCGAAAGTGAAAGAGACCAAGAGCAATTTCTGCTTCTGTAGCTAACAGAACAAACTTTTTGTGGTATCTCCGTAGCTGTTCCCAAACATGACTTAAAGTCTGGAAATTTTTTCGTAGATTACAGATATGCTGCTGTGCCTGGGGTCTGTGATTTAGCTTTATGAGAGAGAGTAATCGATACTGTCCACTCGTTGCGAACCGTCAACTCCTCGGGTTGATGTTTCAGCCGTTGGTACAGTCGCAAGACTTTCCTGCTCCAGTCGGAGTTTTTGTCCCGCTGACTTCGGTCGGCAACTTCCCTTCTGCGCCTGCCAGGCTTGGTTACATCCCTCGTAATTAATTAGGCAATTCCAGCAAATTGTTCTGTGCAAAATCATATTGAAATAGGTTCAGGGTAAATTATATAAAAAACTTTTATAATGAAGCAATAAATCATCTGTGCTACACTGCTTATGCCTGTCTTTCCTTTACATCTTTCTCCTCAGCGATCAAACAGCAACTCTAAAAACTCCTTTTAAAAAAGAATGTATCTTAGAATTGAACCTACGTACTGATTTGGACAAGACGTAAAATAGCTACTTTATACTGTTTCACGTTTACGGGTACAAATAATTCGTCCACGTTTATCCAAATACGGGTATGAACAAGTTTTTCCTTTCAGATATCAATAAAGTAGCCATTATCAGCTGGGCAATACTATGTATTTTTGGAACAGCGCTGATCGGAAAAGCAAATTGTTAATAAATGCTCTGATTGCTTGATACTTAAATTGTGCGATTGAATCATTAAAAACCATAAATATGCTCGATTTGTTTAAATGAGTGTTCGTATGCTGGATGATTTTAAGACGCATTGTATTTGAATGATGAAAGAATAAAATATAAAATTGGGGCGTATAATGTTCGCTGAGATGGGGCATAGTCTCCGTGCGGAGAGTTATTTCAGCCCTTGGGTGGCCCAACGATACAGTGCAGAGGAGGTTTCACAGCCAGCGTAAGATCATTTTCTAATAAATATATGTCCGTGGGCTTTGGGGACATAGACAAAGGAACCTTTAATTAGATTTTCCGATTCAAGAAACCAAGTGATACCAGAAAGTTTCCTCAGGTGTACAAGATTGGGCCGAACTGTAACACACTAGGCTGCCCTCATTGCTTGGCCACATCAGACTGATCCGATCCGACTCGACTGGTTATCTATACTTTATGGAGTCGCGTACATGCCGTATATCAAGTTAATTCTTCAACTGATGCTTAGCTTTTCTTAGTAGGAATTCGAACTAGTTTTGGGGAAACTACTGCACGGATCTTCCCGCAACCATCGTAGTAAGGGGGGGGTGGGGGTCACATGTGGCCTACCTCTGAATCTAAACTCGCTGCTATCCTGCGCCTGAGGTTGTTTGTCCATCAAAAATATCTCCTGCATTATAAGATCAGGTTCATGGTTCAGCGTGGCCTGCCGAGGTTTCGGCTCGCTCGGCTGAAAGGTTGTGGAAAGTTAGTTGATTCTTTGTCTGGGCACTGAAGACCATTTCAGTAGTAAATCTAACTCGTTTTGCTCGTGTATTTCTGGCCAATTTCACCTAAAAAATTGCTCGCCTCCCTCAAATGTGTTTCCGGCAATATTTTTGAGTGAACTGATAAGTGCAATAGAACAGCTGTCAAAAAATTATGTTTTCACTAATCGCATTTTATTCTTGTACCAAATAATGGGATGCATTTGCGTCATTCCGATTGTTCCTGAAAAATGCTTCCAGTTGTCTTTGAAGTTAGTATTCAGAGGATGCCAACTGATCTTGCCCTATAGCTCCACATATTTAGGCAGCTGATGCTTGTCAATGTAAGCAAAGGTTTGGAGCGAATTACTCCAGAAGTAGGTTGGACTTGCTCTTTATCAAAATCTCGTTTGGTAAGCTTCCATGTTGGAGAATGGGATATATTTGGTTATGCATTGCAATCTTTCTGGTGTTTGCCCAGAGATACGGCAAGTGGGTAACCAGCCAAGCACAGAGCTTCGCCCGAGGGGGATATCCTGTTTATCTTGTCGCTAAGGTGCACATTGCAGCCCAGCGAGTACGGCGCGCGAAAACGTGCCCGAGACTCAACTTGAGGAAATCTTGCAGTAGGGACTGATTTTCATATCGCTAAGGGGGTTACAACAGTTTCTGCACACCCAGTCTTTTCGGACAGATGTGCAGGCACTGCACTGTAAACACGAGTAAACCATGCGTAGGACCCGCATGTAGCGTGCAATAAATGTGTGTACCGTATGCTTGGAAGATCGCTCACCTTCGTGTGTGCACAATCAAGCTGTAGAGTTGCTTCAAATACAAAGTTGTGTTTGGCGTCCGAATATCGGATGTAATTGTGACCGACAAGAAGTGAATAAGTCCACGCCTTGACAACGACTTGCTATCTGTCTGCCTCTTTTGTTTTGGAATATTCGTCCGTTCCAGTATATCAGGCTTTCAGGGTTTCTGTAAGGTTCGACCCATGCGAAACATCCAAGCTTCCACTTTTGACCCCCTTTTTATGTGTGAATTCGATGCAGCTAAGAGTGGTGATAGTGACGCAACAGTGCTTTTTTTGTGCAAACTCGGTTTTCATGGAGTTATCTAGAAAGCTTTTTTCGGAAGTGCTTGGTCGATATCGGCCATGACTCACTAATCTTTTGGTCCTTTTCGATCAACGGCATATCAGTGTGTTCGCAAATGAATGAGGAATCGAATGCCAGCCGCGAAAAAGTTCTATCTCTCATCTATCTCGAGATAATTTTTCTGCACGACAGTTCTCACGACTGAACTGTTGTGCAAAAATATTTCCATCGCTCCAGCTCGTAACAGTGACGAAAAGTGACTATTGAGGGCCTTGTTAAACGATCACGATGCCAGGGTTCGCCCAGTCTTCTCTCATCAAAGCGCTATTCAACTGAAAATCGGAATTGGGGTGACTGATATTGTCGAAGAAAAAAATGTTTAGTGCCCTGCTACCCTGGACTTCCGCATTGGTCATCTATAGGGCCAAGGCGATGTGTTCGATATTCAAGGGTGATGAAAACTTATAAGTGCATATTGTTTCATGACGGCTGAATGTACTATGTTCTTTTTTGATGCACAAAGCCTGGACGGATGTCACCTTAAGCTGGGACCCCTTTGATTATGGTGGCATAAGGACTATCAAGTTGCTGCCGACGACTGCAGGAGGAGAACCTGTTATTTGGATGCCAGATTTAACGCTGTTCAGAGGGTATGTAACTGTGTTTCATCGGTCACTCCATCTTCCCAATGGTTAGCCAACGAATGACCAATTTCGATCCTACTGTATACCACAGAGATAACAGTTGATTACTGACGGTGAATACTCATTTTGCGACGCAAATATAAGCAAAGAGATGACGCGTATGGTGCTAGCAATAAGCCTGCAAATGTTTTAATTCTCGCTACTTTTTCACCAAATTTTTTAGGTTCAGTTTTGACTCGAGGCTTCACCTCACAAAACTATGGTGAGCATGGGATCGACATCGGGCATTTCTTACTTGTGTTCTCTTGATTTTTTATGTTCTTGTTTATAAAAGGGGCAAGATAGCCAATGAAAGCCTCTGGTAGCCTTTTCGAACTCCGCTGCCGCTCTCCTCGCACTCTCGGATATGGAAAGCCCCTGCCATAAGAACTTCTGGCGGTAGTCTCAATTCAAATTAACCGCAAACACACCGCCTTTCGACGAGAGGAATGGTCATATCTGGACATTCTGTACTCTAATGACTCATCGGATAGCCGCCCCATGAGTTTTTGTTTTCTGCTGATTATTCTATTGTGTATTGGCACAAGGTCTCAACTGCTAGAGCATAGTCGCCCAAGCCAGACAGGAGGCCAGCTCACATTAGTCGGCCAAGTGAGTCAGTCGGTCAAGTGAGAAGGCAAGGGAGACAGTCGGCCAGGTGGTACCCAATCCTTTTCAGCTGTGTTGCGTGAAAAGTCGTCGGGCTGACCTTGCATTAAAAAATCACGATTCAAGGGAACACTTCCCAGCCGCGCTACTTTTGAGCGCCAGTGCAGCTTTTGGTTTCGTGGTCCAATTGGTTATTTATGAGGGTGCCTTTCATGTTGGGTGTGCATTTACTGGCGAGTATTCGACTCACTGCTGGTAAAGTCATTCGGTTGGGGGGGGGGGGGGGTAATAGAATGCGCTGATCAGGGTGCAACATACCATTTTTATGCACATTTATTTGTGCAATGACCCAAGTGCACAGTAAGTACCTGCACTTCGATGCAGAATAGCGTTGGATATATTCATCCAACTTTCCTCGAGTGATCTGGAAACCAGAAGGCAATAATTTTTTTAGAAGTAGCTCAATGTTTTTGACGGATTTAGCGTTAAAATGGGAAAAATGGTTTTACCACTATTCTCACTCCTTTCTTGATCTGTACGTCACGGCCTACAGTATTTGCTTTTCCACAACTGTTGCACCTGCTCTTTCTTTGAACCGTATTAAAGTCACCACGTTTAAATGGACCATGCTTCTCATATCTAACTTTCTCTGACGCAAAGCAAAAGGACAGACGGTTTCACTTACGTCGTAAGTTACGTGTCTCATTTGCACACGATGATGAAACCATCGAAACTAAGAGGTCGTTTGGGAGGAGCAGGTGCTTCGTGGACTCATACGTAAAGCTATCGCTTATCAATGTGTGATCATTTGAGCTGGCGACCCTTATCCCGTCTTCTGAAAAAAGATATACTGTAAGGAGGCGGGCTCAGTCGGTGACTAAAACAATATCCAAAAAATGGGCTTAGTTGTTAGCAGTAACGCGACTGATGAACAAAAACGACTTCACTTGTACGCCGAAAGGATAATAGCAGAAGATAATCGAAAACAAGAAAAAATATTCAAAATGCTCCTTCTTGGTAAGTGGAGTTTATCTGATCAGCTACTGTATTTTCTCAAATAAGACTCAGGGTCCACGGTATGGCCTGTCTAGGATGGGGCTCATTCGAGAGGTTGTCACGATGCCCCGTCAGCGACACCTATCCAATAAAAGCCCTCGCAAATTTTCTCTCCACCCGCACAACATTCGTCAATAGTTTTAAATTTGAATCCGGCTTTTTTAATCACTGGCATTACACATTATGACAAAATTCCAAAGTGTTTTTTTAAATTCCCACAGCGCTTAGGGTACAGTGCATAGGGTGACTTATGCTTTCAGTAGAGGTCTACAGTGGAATTGTTGGGAGGGGGAGGGGGGCATATATGAGGGACATTGGTATGCTGCGGCAGAGTCCAGCACGGGTATAAAAATCATCCCCTACCCGTACCCGCTGGACGATCTCTGTACCCGTACCCATACCCGTACCCGGTTTTTCGAGAAATGTTCCAGTGGAGTTCAAAACCAAAAAAGTGATCAATTCATGAAAATAATTACAGAAAACCAGAGTTTTCAAGGAGACTCGATCAATTTTCATTCAAAAGTTTATTAACTGTCGCAAGATAGAAGACTTTTAGAGCAGTAATCTGAGCCAAATGCTTTAGCGCTAAAAGCCTTAATAATGTCTATTTTGAATAATGCATTGATTTTCTTGTTCCTTTCGAAATAGACGTCTCAATTTAAACTTTAAAACCTGAAGCTGACAACAACGTGACAGGATAAAACTCTGAGTGAAACTGCATTCATGTTGGAGGGAGTAACCAAGTTCAACTTGATAAGGAATGAGGAATGAGTCTACCAGGAATGAGCAGGTGCTCTGTGATACTGAACCTACATAGATTCGTGACTCTGCTACCAAACATGCTTTACTTTTGAGCGCTAGTGTAGCTTGCATGCAGAGGTCAAGCAGATAAAAGATCAAACAAGCTAGTTTATGTGCAGGAACTAGTTTCACAATTCGACGAGACGTGTCTGATCGTGAGTCGCAGGACATGCATAGAAGAAAGTCCTATCCAACATAAAAGCGGCATTGCTGTACTAATCTGAGGGACCGCCTTACCCAAGAGTGAATCCAGTCAGTCAGTCGTGTCGTGTGACACCCACCACTTGTCTTGCGGACGGCGCCTTACTTTCCGACCTAAACCAGGTTCCTTTTTGCAGTGCACAACAATTTTCAAATCTCAAAAACGCTTACATATCCGTATCTTTCTGTCAATATCTTGGTTGTGAAAAGATATAATATATAACCAGTTTTCTTTGAGGATTGCACGCCCTTCACGTGCCGCGAGGACATTCCAAAGAAAAACAGATAGTAGATATGGATATTCCAAAAGATATAGATATGATTTCGATATCGATTAGATGTAGATATGGATATGGATATCAACAGTAGTCACAACTAGCCTCAAAGCAGCAGACATCAGAACTGTGTCGCTAAAAACAGTCACAAAATGCAGAAGATTTAAATTTACAATGCTGTCATACAGGATATATGAATTTTAAAAAAATTAAACAAGAACGAATACCCGTACGCCGTGTGGGTACGGCTTTGGGTACCCATGCAGGACTCTGTGCCGCGGAAGCGGGCTAAACTGATCGTCCTCGGTTTTAGGGCCTGGTGATTCAGGAAAATCGACCATTGTGAAGCAAATGAGGTGCGTATGGCAGTTATAGCTTGTCATACTGTAGAGTGGGTAGAACGGCTGACTCGTTCCAGAATACTGCACCACGACGGATTCAGCAAAGAAGAACTGTTTCATCATCGTTCAACGGTCTCCTGGAATGTTCTGACCTCGATTGCCGCCATTTTAAAAGCTATGAGCAAACTGGGCATAAAATTTGAAGGGTCCGCGCGCGAGGTAATATTTTGTGAAATACATACTGTGACGCTATACAGTAGGCTCTACAATTTTTTCATGACCGGTTTTTCCCTCATACTTACCCACTAGAACCCCTGACAGGATGAGAGCCTGATGATTTTGGAAAGAGGTTATTTTGTTTGCTTTTTTATCAGCTTAAGTCGCAATTTGCGACTTGCATGATCGACCTGCAAGTCACGATGCACGAAACTAAACTAAGGATTCACTTCTATAATCAGGGTGGCCGCGGTGGTGCAGTAGATCGGCGTTTGCCTATATGCACTGCTTTGTAGCAAAAGGTTGGGCTCGTACCAGATTAGACCCCCCGATGACGGAGGTCAGTTGCGGAACCATAAACCATAGTTTTGAAAATCAGGGCGTGGGTGGGTCATTCGGTATTGTCGAGGTGCTCCGAGTGGAGAGACGGAAGCCAAACGAGGAGACAGTCTCGGCTGTCAAACACCGACAGGGTTTTAAAGCCCGCCCGCCATCGTCCGCGGAAGTCGGTGTTCTATGCAAGATGCCCTTGCGTGGAGGTGCCCCCAGTGGAGACACGCAGAGGGACGCTGCTGTGTGTGCTGGTCCCACCACAGCCTTGCTTAGGAGGTTTGATGCAGGCCACGTACTGTGTGTCCACTTACATCACTCACTTACGCCCTGCCGCAGGTGCAAGAGGAGCAGGATAGTGCCCCCACGAGACACCCACTAGTTTACATAGATCGTGGCCATAGTGTCGCTTGGACTCGGCGCATTATTTGTGTCCTGGGTGGCCCTTTCCAACTTTGTTCGCTAGAGAAGTGATGATTTACTTGATACCGACTTACTTTACTTTACAGCCTTCTGTGATTAGTAGTGCAAGCCACGATGAGTATGCCCGTCCCATGCGGGAAAGCCTGCGCCTAGCCAACATTCGGACGGCCCTCCTAGTCACATAAAGTTGTCTGAGCTCCCCTCCCCCAAGCATATACAGTATTTGGCCTCTGCTTCAGGCAAAATGCTCCTAGGTTTTGCTAACGAACAGCCTCTTCCTCCGAAAGCAACAGGTGCACACAGCGGATCAATCTAGCCAATCGATAAAACTGAACCCGGCGTGATGCTCTGACTTTCCCACCCATTTCATTCCGAATCGCGAATTTATAAAACAGCTGGCGCTGTTTTCACGAATATTGCGCCCGAGGATAACACACTTAGAATAACGATGCATTAAAAAGCGTCTCTTTTCTAGTGATTCTTCCGAAATTTACACCTTAAAATGTTTTTCAGGCTGACAAGGAGCAAATTCTAAAAATCGAAAGAGAGTGGTCCCAGCGCAATTGTTCCGTGATCATTTTTGATGACTGGATGAGAATAAAAAAGCTTTGGGCTGATGGCGGTGTGCAAAAATGTTTCGCTCGATCAAACGAATATCAGCTCAGTGATTCAACTAAATAGTAAAAAAATTTAAGGTAATTTGTTGAACTCTCACATTTTTACATTTTCAGTTTTTGCGACTCCATCGATCGCATTGCGGACAAAAATTACGTGCCAACAATACAGGACGTGCTGCGTATTCGTGTGCCCACTACAACTATTGTGGAAATGGATTTTAATTTACGCGAAGTGATTCTAAGGTAAATTCTCCATACCCATGAAGGACCTGAGCAGACCCGTCTACAAAATTGTATTCCCTAAGATTGTTTGACCAACGTAATATTAGTTTGGAAAAGTTAAACACAGAATTCCTGCAACAACGTCCATGTTGTTGAGTTTACGCCAAATCTGATTTTGCATTTGCCCTAATATGCGTCGACAGAACGAGTTGGACTTTTACAAACCAAATAAAAACAATGCAAAATGAATAATTCCGATTTTCGAATTCCTTTTGTGGCGGCTGGTCCAGTGGACAGTTTTTGGGCCAAATGATCGACGAGGTAGTTTTGTCAGGCCATCGCAAAAAGTGAGCCCGTTGCCGTGCACCATGCTATAATGCAGTAGCACCAGAGTCATCAGTCGGGATGTCCTTTAGGTTTTGTAAGATACCTGTATGCATAAGACTAAACACACAGTACCGTACTCAAACAGATATCAAGTGTATGGTATCTAGCTATCTAGAGAAATTAGAAACTCTGGCCAGTGTGTTATACGTAGAACTATTCTGAAAGAGTTATTTTGGATCTTTCTGCACTTCTTTTTTCTGATAATCAGATGCGATGAAGAGAAGAGGTTCGACAGCAAAAGCCAATGTCGTACTCTGCAACGATGTATACTAATTTAATGACCAGACCAAATTTGTAGCCGAAAAATTGAAAAAAGCCGCGCTGAGACCCTCTGAAGGCATGGACAGCATGGAATGGCAACATTGCAATGCACGTCTAGCAGGAAAAGAGACAGTCATGTTGACACATCAGCCATAAATATGAAGTGCGGGCTGCTGTACTGATGATGAGTATCGACACCAAGTACGCATAGGGTGCAGTACTTACGACGTTAGAACCAGCACCGAGTGCAACTGCGACTCCGGCCTTGAATCACTGCGCCTGACTTGATCCGTCTCATAATCATTGGCTGCAGTTTTGCGTGGCTTCGTTTAGAGTGGTCGATGTTGGCGGGCAAAGGACGCAACGACGAAAATGGATGCACTGCTTTGAAAATGTTAACAGCTTGATTTATGTGGGTGCAGTGAGCGAGTACAACCAGGTCTTATCTGAAGATCCCACCATGGTGAGTAGTCCGCAAATGAATTTCAAAATTCAAAAAATTATATCATTTTTCAGAACCGTCTCCAAGAGGCCGTAAAGTTATTTGGGACAGTAATCAATTCGCAATGGTTCAAAAGAACTAATGTTCTTCTATTTCTCAATAAAAAGGACATATTCGCAGAAAAAATTAAAAAATTTTCCTTGGCTTCGTCTTTTCCCGAATATCAGGGTAAATGGCATATCGTGTTACGAAGTATGAGCCAGCAATAATTTTAAATTTCGCGCCTTTTTGTTTGTATTACGTGAAATTGAGGCTCCCACAGCGGCGGTACACAAGTACCAATTTTTCTAATTTAAAAGATACATTTATACGGAAAGCGCGCGAAATTCAAATGAGCGAGTGTAATAGCGTCTGTAAAAGCTGATATTAGTTTTCCTTGAAAAGTATTTCCATGTTTTTAGGGAGGCTCGATTACGACGAGGCTATAGAGTTCGTGCATTCCATGTTCGAGAAAGAGAAGCAAGAGGCGAGAAAACTTATTTACACGCACAAAACTTGCGCGACTGATACAGAAAGCATGAAGTTCGTCTTGGAAGCTTGCTTCGATATTTTACTCTCTAAGAATCTGAACAAAACTGGAATTGTGTAGAGACTTGTGTATTTTGCATTTATGGATTTTGAATGGGCCCAATTCTAATTATTTGATTTTCTGGGCAAGCATAGGCACAGCTGCTGATCGTGAGTGGAGGGGACACTTTCTTTGAGAGTTTGGGAAAATGCTGTCTTCGAGTCCCCATCGATTCCACACCATAATTTACATGTTTTAAATTTAAAAAAATATTTTTTGTCTCGTCAACAGTAAGTTCAGGTCGAAGACTTATTTCACTCTGCCAGCATTAAATTGTAGCCTTTTTTGACATGTGATATAGAAAAAATTTTTCTGCAGTCATCTCGCTGGACCACTTTCAGTGTGTGAACAAAAGAGTACAGCATGCACATATCTTACAGTACAGTATCATCTTCTGAAATTTGACGGGTAGAATGTTTTGGAACAGCTTTGCTTTCGATTTTTCTGTGGCCCTCCCATTACACATATGAGACGTATGATTTTTGTTGATTTTCTTCTCTTAAAATGTGTTGTGTTGTAATACAGTAAATTGTAATTAATAGATACCATTGAATATTGTAGATTTTTTCTTTTATTAAACTTTTTGTCGCCACATCCTATCGTCTTATCAGAAAATATTTCACCTGTTCAGATGAACCTAGAGTCATTTATTACAAGCACAGGGGCAGAAAAATAAGCACAGGTAGCTTCGAAGTGAAGCTCGACAAATAAGACAGGGTAGGCTGATACAGCAACTATCAGGTGCAAGAATACCTGCCTGTTGCCATGCCTACGATAGAGATGCTCCATTGATGAATCTACGCAAATAACTTTCTCCTTTCACCCCAGGCGATTCTGACCGCTTATTTTGTATAGAGGTCCTATGCACCACATCTGACCAACTCTTTGTTCGAATTGTTTGCAGCATTGTTGTCTGCGCATATGGGGATATCCATATTAAACAGTACTCAATATCGATATCTTTTAGCATATGGATATAAAAATCATATCCATTTTTATATTTTTCAGCTTAGCATATCAACAGTACTTTGCAGCGATTTTCGGAATAGTCATGGGGTCCTGAAACGACAAAACGTCAGTTTGACATCGGATGAACTAACTAAAATAACACTTACTATGTGCACTCAGAATACCTTTGGTCTCTCAACACTTCAGTTTTAGTTTTTACAAGTCGAATCGGTCAGAGGAAAAATCGAGCGTTAGGGTGACCATCCACTTTCCGATTTTACTTAGACACAGCAGCCAGTTTGTTTGCCTCCAAGGAAATCAAATTATAGCGCACGGCGGCATATGTTATTGACACCAGACAAATAGCTGTCTTTAAAAATCTTTTCCGACGAGGCGTTTATTAGCTTTTAGCAAGGGCGGTCGATTTTCACAACCATCTTGGCTGTCATCCTTTTTTGGGTGTCATAAGGCACCTTTGGAAAGTGATGAACTGTTGATTTCTGAGAGAATAAAATTGAGAACTAGGAAGTTCCAGCTTTATAAACATTCTGGAGAGTCTGCCAAGTTCAATGAAAGCTATATTTTGAAACAATTTCAGCTTAAGCGGTGAAGCTCGTTGAAAGGGGAACCAATCAAATTATTGCTTATATATTTTCTTTTGTCGGCGCATTTTTTGCCGCGTAAGTTTATTTCGTCGTCATATGCCGTGAAAATTTTGATGCCTAATACCGCTAGCTTATTCAGGAAACTACAATGAAGCTGATCATCAGGCGAATCCAGCTCGTAGAAAAAGCACTGAAAAATCGCTGAGATTTTCCCCCTCAAACAGGGCTTCAGACTCACAGTATGATCAGCGATGCAAGGTGAGGACATTTGCTCTGCATTCTTGGTGATATGTGTGCGTACCTGCAGATGCTACTTCCAAGGCGCATGCAGAGATTAGTCAGCCAGTCTCTCTAATCGATAAATATCTTGTGGTGAATAAAACAACGGGTACTTCTTGAGATAGGCTTGACTGCCGACACACACATACAATAAATGGTAATAATAGAGGCCCTCTCAAGCAGATACCTCCAGTTTTGAGACACTAAACCCCTTAGTTTTTTGGATGAAATAGTATTTTTGCCAGCAACTGCCAATTTTTGCTGGCAGTTCTAATCCAACCTGAACTACTAAAGCAGTACCGCAGCCCTCTATCGCCTCTCCCATTTTCTCGCCCCAACAAGATCGCCGAACGATGTTACTGTGAAATTTTTTTAATACATTTTTTAATCTGAATTTCTTAAAATCTTCTGGTACCGCACGATTCGTACGGTATCAAAATCTCAAAATTAGCATTCAAGGGCAGTTTAAACCTCATTTATGAATAACCTTGTTAGATGTTTTCATATTGTGGCAGATAACATGAACCAGGCAAAAATGTATGTCTATCCGCCGTTCATCGTCAAATATGTTCTCCCTTCCCCGAGGCCAATCAAAATTTTAACCGCATTTCCACCTTCTCCACCGTCGCTATAGATCGTATGGTACATTTCTTAAAAAAAACTCCTTTTCTGCACTTCTCTTCACCCCGCGTCTGAAATGAAAATCAATCGCACTTGTAATACGATATGCACCACTCCAAAAACGCATACTGCACTTGCTGACACCTTTTCTCCCGTTGTCATGTCATATGTCATATCATGTCATACTTTATCCATAGCCAAGCACCATAAGGCGCACTCGAGGGCTAAGGAACACATAATTGACAATCACTTTGTACCGAGGCGGGAGTCGAGCCCTCCCCTGTAAGTGCGCACCCAGCGTGAGAGGCAGACGCCTTAACCCGCTAGGCCACGACCCCGGCTAGACCGTTTCTCGCAAGAGCTGATATTCCAGTTCAGACAGGAAGAACAAAAAAACATTTTGTTCATTATTACAGTAGTCTAACCTGCACGCACTGTAGGAGGATGTCCAGCCCTAATCGTGAGTTCGACTTCTGATAGCGTGTGCAGTGTAAAGTCAAGCACACTGTTGGGTAGAGCGTCACTTTTTGTGGTGTGTCCAGTCCGTGTGACTGGTCAGTCGCTTTCTTCAAAAACTTGTTCGTCCTGAAGAATGCCTGGAAATCTGGAAATTTGGCAACGAGCTGTAATTCGATATCAGATGCGAAAGAACAAAGCATACAGAGATCCATGATGAACTCATGACTGTTTATGGGAAGAGTGCCACCACGCAGTGTGATTTATTTTTTCGGATCAGATATCGAATGACAGCACGGTGGTCGATTTCAAGGTTTCCAAGAATTTTTCATGGCTAAACAACTTTTGTAGTAAGCGACTTAGCAGATACAAGGGATGGGCTGACCAAAAGTTGTCTCATAACCGTGAATAAACGCTTCATCCGATGGCATGCTTCACCCTTTATATCTTACGGACTATACTGTAGCCGTGCCTCAATCAATCTGTCAAAAGAACTCGAAGCCACGCGAAGACAGTGGGCAGAGAACGACATTTTTTAAACTCAGGCGGGAGTCGAACCCAGCGTGATTTCGAGCCGACTAGGCCAAGACCGGGGCAGTTCAGTTGATTAGGCACCCCATTTTTCAAACGCGACCGCGTCATCAGCAGCGCTTTCTTCCCTGCACCCACGCACGTACCTCTTATTGTTTGAATCGCTATGCCATTAGGCGAAGAATCAGAATCTAAAAAGGCGCAGTTTAAAACTACACCAATTTTTGGTAGCTAAGACAGAAAACAAACTCTGCGCAAGGCCATTTTCGAGCCGCCCCCAACCAATATCTTCTTTTACTTCTTATGTGCGTAATTTAATATGGCTACAGGCTCAGCAATTATTTTAGACGAATGATAAAGGGCAGAATAGAAAGAGGTGGGATCAAAATAAAGTGCGTCGTGTGAATGCTCGTTTCGTGTCAGCTAGTTCAGGCCTGCTGTCTTTCTTGATGGGTGCAATCTAGCTTACGTTCGACCACCCGCTGACCACATCCGATACTTTAAATTTTTTCCTAATTACTCTTCCTTTGAATCAGTTTTGTGAAAATCGAGTGGCTACGTTAGTGCGCATGTTTATAATTAAGCGATAACGTGCGAGCGAGGAGGTTCGTTATCCAAGTTAAGTGGAGTCCTCTCGTTAAAACTGACATTTTTATGTTCTTCTAGGAATCTATCATTATAAATAGGACTCATCGAGTCTTCGTTTTCATTGCTTACACGATCATCTTCGCACTCGATCATGTCGAATAATCATAGTTCTAACGGAAGCGAAGAGCATGGCGAGGGGATTTGTCTGTTATCACCCGAACCTGAAGTGATCACTTTGGATATCCGATATTTCGTGTACGGCCCAGTTCTATTTTTCGTCGTCCTATTTGGCATTGTTGGTAACATACTAAATTTCCTTATTTTTAATAAAAGTTTCTGGGGAGGGCGGAAAGAACGACAGCAATCGCAACAACATCAACAAAGAACTCGGACGAGGGTGCCTAAAATGCACAAATATTTAGCCGTATTGAGTGTTTGGGATTTGATGCTGATCGTTTCGTCTTTCTTCCTCTACAATCTTCCCTACCTGATGTATGGTCGCGTTCGTATGTACGGGTCGTACGTACGAGTCTACCCGTACGCCTACGCGATGGCCTGCGCGGCTAGAACAGGTGGAATTTGGATATTGATCGCCTCGGCAGTGGATCGATATTTCGCTGTGTGCCATCCATTCACTCATCACGTTTATATCACCACCAAAAGGACCAACCTTGTGCTGGCTGCATTTTGTACTTTAAGTTTCATCTATGGTTGGCCGAGATATTATCACATAATTTTGGAAGATTGTTTTAACATGATCGTCGAAGAATGGACTGTGGTAGCTTTAGGGTCAAATCTTCGCGCCAATCCAGTTTATTGGTACGCTTATAAGATAGCGGCTGATCTGACTTTGGTCTCGGTCGGACCATTCATTGTTTTGCTATGTCTTAGTCTGGCCGTAGTTTTGGCCGTTCGACGATCGACCAGTTCGAGAAGAGCTCAGAGACAATTAAATTTAGAACGTATAGAATCGTCGAGCGCATTGCGGACGCGTCAAAATAGTTCCGTTCTGACAAACTTACAAGGCGACGAGACATCTTTGTCGAGGGCTAATCAAATAATCACGTCAATCCGACGTCACGAACGCAGTCAACGTCGAAGGAGTTTTCAAGAAACGCAAAATTCACTCAATTTTATGTTGGTGACGGTGTTGGCTAAATTTCTTGTTTGTCACTCGCTCCCAGCCGTATTGGACGTTTGCGAGACCACCATGGACCCGACCGCTTTCCAAGCGCCCTTCATGGACGATATGGTGCACGCGGCGAATGCCCTGGTCATCGTCAATGGAAGCCTGAATGTGGTTTTATATTTACTATGTAGTCGCCGATTTCGTCTGGGCGTCGTTAATCTTCTTTTCGGGGGTCTCAAACGGCAGCATAGTCGATCACCAGGCGTTTCTGAATCTACGCTGAGGGAGGCATGATGGACTCTGGTGATTTATGTTTCTGAGTGTCGGGTTTTCTACAAATTATTTTTCGATCACTGACTTGATTCAGAGAATTAATTCAAATACTAAAAAAATTGAATTTGCGGCTGACTGAACTCCCCATAACAAGTACTGTAGATACTGTTAGCCGTCCGATAAAACGCATGCAGCATGCATTCAAAGAATTGAAATTGACAAACTAGAGACAGACAGCAGACAAAGATTTTCAGAAAACGCGATGGTCGATGCCATGGTAACACGCAAAACCTACAATTCGTGATCTTGACTGCATTCCTAATGAAGATGGCAATGCAATATACAGTATGCCGTGCCGATAATGCTAGAAGCACAGCTGCTTCCTTGCTGTTCTGTCCAGCCCCCATCGTAGATGGATACGTTCAACGGTATGTACAGCACCAAAGAAAAATTTCAGAGTCGGCCTGACGGCCAGCCTGACCTGCAGTATAAGGGTGCTGAAGGATCAACATTCTGTGTGGAAAGAGCCAGCCTACCTTCTCGTAGCGGGCTCTTGAGTTGTGTCATTTGTATATTACTGCAGGAAATGTGCACCACGACAAAACCTAGGCCTCTACAGTACGCATGTTCGTTCTCGCATGACAAAAATAAATTTCTAATGTTGTGGGTCAACCTATCGAATAGTGGACGAAATCACGGTGCTGTTGTGTAGACTAGATCTCCAAAAGACCTCCCATTGGCCACATTGATTGGTGCCTTATTTTAACACCTCTCATCCAGACATACATATTTTCGTCCCAAACATGCCGCTCTGTCCTGTCCCGTCTGGAACAAGCTTCCCACCTTTTTCCCAGCGTCTCTTGTCTATAGCCTGCTCGTCTTTTGGCTATGTATTCTCTGTGCAGTACACTAGTGCATATTTAGAATCCATCGGCTTTGCAAGTGTATGACAGAACATGACCATAGGGTATAGTCGGCCGACCTATTAATCATGGCAGATGCACCTAATCGTAAAAGGGCACCCAAGCTCGCCTAGATGGCCCCTATTCTATCTAGCCCATCATCACAGAACTGTAATTCCACACACATTCATGTAGATGTCCTCAAGTGTCGTAGAATCAATGCATCCACAAATAAACTATGCTGGGAGATTTTTTTTGTTTGAAGCATGTCCGCACCATGAATGAAGATCATTATAAAACCCCCGCAAGCTAGCTGTCGATGGCTCAGTAGCCAACTTGGAATAGCTTCGTTGAGCGGTGCACTAGTTATGATTTGATGATTCCAATAAGCGGAATCACAGTGGTCTACCAAGGCGCGAGCCCAACACATGTACAGTACGCTGGTCTCCCGCCTGGATGCACAATGATGGCCGCCTGTGGCGAGGCTCGGCCCTCCACATAGATATAAACGTATCCAGCCTTTAATAGTGTTTAAAAAAGGAAAAAATTATCAAAAAGAAGCCTGGCGATTTCATAACAATTCAAACACCGACAAAATTGAGTTTGCGTTCGGTGCAAAAAATTAGTGAATGTATGATGCGAAGTACAATTCGAACCTGCGGTGACAATGGCCGCTATAAGATCTGAAGATATCAGGAGAATTTGTTGATATGCTTCTCCTTTTTACGACGCGAGCTTGAGACAGCTTTCTCTGAGTCAGCTGGTAGGTCTCTTCTCTGCGGTCACTGTCTATTTCCCTGTGCAAAACCGTGGTTAACTGACAACCAGTTGTACTATTCACTCATAATCAGCTCCATAGAGACTAGGTCGTCTGACTCCCAAGGGGAAGACAAGACTTGATGTAAATCCTCACCAGTTATCCTGGACAATCCGACCTGGGGGATACGACTAAGGGGCTCATAGTGTTTTGAATAGGTCCATTGGATGAAAGTTTGCTATTAGACCTCTGCCCTGGTATGCGTATGTGCTGTAGACCCTAAAAATAAACCAATTTGTTAGTGATGCCCATCAAATATGGGTAGGCAAAATCTTGAAAAAATCAAAAATGGATGCTCCAAATGGATCTTATTAGTACTCATATCTCCCAAAAACGGTTTTAGCCCAGGGAACACATGTGAAGGTGGCATGGAATATCAAAGAGAATAAATATAGGTGAAGGGGAGGGCACAAGTAGACTGTTCTGTATTGTTTATCTCACGCAAAAGCTTCAGTGCACTGACAAGAGATCGTGGGACGCGCATGAAACTAGCATACAAAGATTACTCAAAGAACACATTACGAAGCGATGCTCGAAAGACCTCGACTGAGAACAACAATCATGAAGGGAACGCCAAATCAGAACTCAATTTGTTCCATAAAATAATAATCGAATTTCAAAGCACTTCTTAAAAAGCCTTGGCCCTTGTGATATTTCCAGGTAAAACCAGTGAATGCTCTTGGGTGACTCTGACACTCATCCTCCTACCAGGCTCCAATACATGTCTATCGAACATTCTGTTAATCGTGCCTACCATGATCAAATTTGTGAAACTGAACTAGCTTCGGTCCCTGTCGCCTCCGAGCCAAAGGCTTCCATCACACAACTGATAAAAGGTCAGCATATTCACAGCGCCAATCGTTGATGATAAGACGAAGATGCGAACTGATGAGAGCGTGCACTGTAGCATTGCAACTAATTTTCTCCAAGCGCCAAAGCTCAAATCCGTCAGCAATTTGAGAGTTTCATTGCTGACCAAGTCAGGGGGGACGTATCGTTAGATGACAGAGAGGTTATCACGCCTCGACCGATTACTTGATCTTTGGAGTTGGAGTTGGAGTTTTGACTGCTCACTTGATCAACAAATCAGTCGTCATTTTTCATCAAGCAACACTCAAGTCTGCACTTTAGCAGTTCCTTTGCAGCGCAGGATCACGCAGCTGTTTCATACCAATCATAAAATTCCCGCTAGATAAAGCGGGTTTTATGGTCAAGCGGGAGAACTTGGTCAAGTTGTCTCTGTGCCTTGCACGCCTGGTGGTGGGTGACTCTCTCTTTATCCATTCGGTTCCATGAACGAGGCTTGTGTCAGAAGCCTCGTTCATGGACACCGAATGGTGACAGTGTGGTGACAGAAGCCTCGTTCATGGACACCGAATGGTTCATGGTTCACGTTCATGGCCTTTTGTGAAACCATCGTGCCTGGTAAGCCATGGCGAGTGTGCACGAGGATTACAGTTGAAGCACAGTATTCCTGTCCAAGACCTTGCCAGAGATCTTGGCTATGTTACCAAATCAGCCACTCTATGAACCACCGAGTACTTTAGGATGCTAGTATGCACTACGACTTATACGGACAGATAACCATTAAGGGAAAGTACTGTAAATCACTTTAATCTCGCGGTTTTCGCGGATGGCCTGGACCGCGAAAATTTCCTTCCGCGAAATTTTTATGTTGAAAACATGGATTTTCTGATAGAACACAGGTTCATGGTTTTAGCTTATTTTTAGCCACCCTCATAACTTTAATTTGAACTTCAACCCACATCAGTTTCCATAAACGTTTCGAACCACCTTATCAAAGAATTTGGACATTAGTCACCTCATCAATGTCGTGATGCGCTGGACCAGCATCTTTAACACCACTAAAGAGATCAGCCTTTTCTCAATCTGCGACCACCATAAATTTATGACCAGAAGCTATCAAGAGCTTTCAGAACCCATTGAGCATGCAGTTGTTTGATTACTGACAACCTGATCCACTTTTGTCGATTGCTTACATGTCCATCCGGCTAGGGACCATCCAGGATGCATGCCTGGCAAAGGTGCGTGTTAGTTGTTACTCCGCGATGTTGGTGGACCCCATGGGCTAATCATACCCAACTGTACCGAAGAGGGGGCTGGGTTTGAGAGCGTCTCACCCCATAAGACCTCTCCTCGTTTATGGAACCCGAAATGAATGAGTGGTGATTCACCCACCGCCCACCGCAAGGCGTGCAAGGCGCAGAGAGAACTTTACCTGGTTCTCAGACAGCCCGAGTCGAACCCAGGCTGGCGGTCTCCAGCTCTGCCAAGCAAACTGTGAGTGACAGAAGCCTCGTTCATGGACACCGAATGGATAAAGAGAGAGTCACCGACCAACAGGCGTGCAAGGCACAGAGACAACTTGACCAAGTTCTCAGATGGCTACATAGAGTTGAATCCAGGCTGATGGTCTCCAGCTCATCCACGCAAACTGTCAGCCACGCAAACTGTGACGCACGACTTTCACCGCTACACCACCCAGGCGGCTCCTTACTGTACATGCATCTAATGGTTGAAGCTCCTACGTGCAGGAAGGCAGGGATAACGGAGCTGATTGCGTTCTTTAAAAAGATCGAACATTCCCAAACAGTCTGGAGTATCAGCGGGCGATTCATCATATGCATAACCAGTACTTATGACTGACGATCAGCCAGAAACAGCGAAAAGTTGTATCCGCAATATTTGGAAAAAGTCCAGAACCGTGAAAATTGGGTACCGCGAAATTAAAGTGATTTACAGTATTCATGGAAATACGTAATTATATCCATATACTACTTAAGTTACATAATCAAACCCACACTGCTATAACACCAATTACAAGTATAGTAGGTACAGGCTAGCTAGGTTTTTATGACAGTTTGATAATGGAATGAAATGAAATGAATAGCAAAAGCTGAAAAATCACTTCACCAAAAATCCAGCCATAAAGCTCCCCATTTAACCCTTCACCCTCTACCATGACAGCAGTGTAAGTACCTGACATAGCCTGTCGCGCAGCATAAACCACCCAAATCATAAGACTAGTGCAGAAGGATAAGACCTAAAACATGTTATTTCAGTATACGGTACCGTAGAATCAACTAATGATTAAACAGGCATTGTGACCATTTAACACCAATCTCGATGCCTCGCATGGATTACAAAACTAGCGAATAGTATACAGCCTCAAAGCACAAGAAGTGGAAAACACTGAGGCAATAAGTATATGACACGTAAGATATTTCCCCGACTCCTACAAGAAACATTCAATGAATGCTGGGTTACATTATGTGATGCCATCTTTAACAGCACTCCAACGATTCCAAGAATCCCGCATAATAATGCATAAGCAAACACTTGCGCACCACAAAAACTGAAATATGAATACGGAAAGTCATGAATCGTTGCTTACCACGCACCCACTGGTCAACCATGTCAATAAAAGTCGGGTACTGAGTGATCCATCAATTTCTTGATCAATCCGTCGGCCATGCTAAAATGACAAGTGGTAAATAAGAGCAAAACTTGAACCAACAAAGACCCATACCACTTGACCATATGATCAAAAATGACTGATGGCATGATAGTCAAAGTGATGGTTTGCCCAGCGCCATCCACCAAAGTACCGATTTCCTTATCCTTCAACCCGATCACATTCTGTCCGTTGACTTCCAACATTTGATGGTCGATCAATAAGCCATTGCGTGCGGCCGAAGAGTCCTTGACCAAGGCGATTATCTTACCATCTTTATATTGGAATCCAACACGGCCAGCACTGTCTTTGTGCAAAGTTACAGTACGTTCAAAAGGGCGATCACGAACTGCCAACACGATACGTTTGGGATCAGCTTTGGAAAACAGTTTCATGGCTTTTTCGCCACTGTAACCAGCCACATTCTCGCCGTTGACTTGTAATATTTGATCACCGAAACGGAGACCAGCCAGCGCGGCCGGTGAACCCTTGGCGACGAACTGGATGAAAACACCCTGAAAACGCAGGTGAAGGTGGTGGTAGGTGAAATGTAACGGAGGCAGGTCAACATAGTCATGCATGGATGGGTAGTGAGATCCCACCCTCAAATATAGTCTGAATGGAATGGGGGTGTGGCGGCTGATGACATTTAAACAGTGGCCATGACAGCAAAAAACCAAGTTCAACTAACTTTGTTCACATCCCGAAATTTCAATCCCACTTTTCCCTCAGCATCTTTGCATAAAATAACTTCGCGAATGCCGTGAGTCACTTGAGCTCGCAACAAACCAACATTGTTGTCGCCAGTCAACGGAGCCACCATGGAGCCCCCACCGTAAGTTGACAAAGCCCCCGCGGATGGACGAGTTGTGGCGACTGCTTGACTGGCTGGCGTGACTGGCACGATTGGGCCACTCGGAGGTTCCAACCGCAAGCCCATGTATTCCTCCATCAATGACGGATAGCACAATGCCAAATTCGATGAGTCACCAGCGGAAGCGCTTGCATAACCGGTCGCTGGCGGATATCCGTACGGCGTTGGTTGCTGTTGCTGTTGCGCCATAAAAGTTTGGGCCGCCGATATTTGGGCCTACAAATCACACATTTTCAGAACGTTACACTTTTTTATTTCTTACTGCAGCTTGCGGAGAACATAGTCAAAAGGCTTCAAGCTGAAGATACTCATGATGAAGACTGAGGGGAGGGTTGGAAGGCACAGTTTTATCAATGATATGGCTTCCAATAAATTTCATTATTATTGAATTACTTCACCTCCAAAACAAGTCAGATACCAACAAATTTCTGTTAAATAACCACACCAACCCTCACCCAACCAAAAAATAACTTTACGTACCTTCTGAATTTGATCAACTTTCATATCCTCTAACGTTGGATATAAATTGGCCATGGTTAATATTCTTTAGGTCGATAAAAGCGAAATATAAAGTGATACTCAAAACCAAGCGAGCTGAGAGAACACTTCCCACACAAAAGTATCTAAAGAGATATTTCGGCAATGATTCTTAGTTATGAAAAGGATGGCTAGGTACGAAGGTGTCACGCGATCACGCCCAGTTAGCTGTCGTATGACTGGTGCACAGCGGACATTTGACGTAAAACCTGTATGAATCACTTGGAATTACTCCTCACTGATAAACAAACAACCAGTGCGCCGATGTACAGTAGCTTATATTACTCACAGGAACATCCACCAAAAAGTTTTTTCAGAATCAGAAATTTCCTGATCACCACTCATTTATTTCCAATATTAGAGCAGCCCTGCCCTTGAGCACGGATGGTATAGCACCGGTGCAATCCCCACCCACAGTTTCCTGCGACCTTCCGTCGGATCGTCCCACCCCACCTCCACCTGTTAGTACTGTTGCGCAATCGTAGTGACCTTCGTATATCTCACTCGCTTAAAACAAAGAAAGGCGATTTGTTATTGCTCAGAACATAAGTAGCATTAAAAATGTTATAAATGTTACTACTTATGTAAGAACTTGTGTAATCGGAGACAGTTTGATCGTAGATGACAATTAGTTTTTTATTGTACAGTATTCAGTGGGTAGTAAATACTAAAAATGTGCACATTCTTGCAGTAGGTAGGTTGAATTCTGCAAGTCGACTGGCGTCTGCTGCTCGGCGGGAAACGGGTTTAGTATACATTTTGGTAGACTTGTCATGCGGTGTGTGTGTGTGCAGTACGACTCAAGATTCTCTGTTTGTCAAAAGTGTAGCGCACTCCCTTATCGGGCATATGGGAGAAAAACGTAATCTTGTACGGCTGACCTAGATAAACTGGCTGAGACGTGAAATCAGAGCGTCAGTGATTTCTTTCTATTCCATAGAAAAATAGACGCGGGCGTCGGTCGGTTGCCTGCCTGCTGGTCATTTTAACTTGCTTTGATATAGCCGAATTCGCGTTTTAATTATGCCACCAGTTAATTCCAAAGAACGTGCTGTGTATGTGGCCGTTAGTGTGGCGGCCTGTGCCGGCTGTTTGATGGGTGTGGGCAGCTTATTACTCTATCAACGACTGCAACGAGATGCCAGAGGGTTGGTTGAACCGCTCAGGTCGGTGTTGTGGTGTGAGTGCTGTGCCAGTCTTTAGTTGCATGCTTATTTCAAATTAATAACTAACATTTAGTTATTGCCTGGTCCAGGCTCTGGGTCAATAGGCTCATCAGGTCTCAATATGCGGTGAGTGGACTAAAATATTGTCAATGTGGGACTCTGCCTTTACTGCCTTTTGCTCTAACCATTTTTTAAGCTGTTTTTTCCTTAAATTTTGACGATTTGTTCTACGGAATATTTTCATCGTATGCATGCTGCACTTTCAACCTTCGCTGTTTTAACCGGATTTGACGTCAGTTAAGCGGCAACTGCAGTATGCCTGTGTCTTTCGTTCTTCCTAAAACGGAAGCGCGGAAGGAAAAGGATATACGGCTGGAGAACAGGATACGTATACTATGGGTGCGGTTTTTATAACAACCTCGCCTGAAGAGGCAATGACATCTTGGGCCAGTACCTTTGAGATGACAAAATGACTGGTGCCATCTGATTGTAGCATGAGAAAGCTTTTTAAAAGTAGTAAGACTCGATAGGGGGACTGTCTCAAAATGCATTCAGTATAATTCTTCCTGCGAAATAAGGGGTCCTATATGCCCTCTACAGTGCAATATAACGGTCTGGACGCGGGCGAATATGCTCTCAGTTTCAACTCGTGACCCCTTTTAATTTACGTGCTACTCGCCCTTGAACGGCAGATCTTCTCGTAGAACGAACGTACGTAATCAATTTCCAGTGTCACACGCACGAAGTTTCAAGGTTAGGCACAAAATTCATGCACTTTCGAGTTTTGGCTGTGGTTCAAGGGGACGTGAACAAGAACAATGTGACCAAAACCTTGACAGGGTACTTATGAGCTAATGGCGGCCGCGGTGGTGCAGCGGCTCGGCATTCGTCTCTCCGTGTTGCTTGGCAGCGAGTGGCTGGACTCGTCCCGGGTTCGATCCCCGGTGATGGAGGTCGGTTTGTCCTCGCTGACCTTGCACACCAGGCCGTGGATGACTCACCCAGTACCGTCGAGGTGGTCTGAGTGGAGAGACGGAAGCCAAACGAGTAGCGAGTCTCGGCTGACGAACACCGACAGGGTTTAAGACCCACCCGCCATCGTCCGAGGAAGTCGGTGTCCTGTCCAGGATGCCCTCGCGTGGAGGTGCTCCTAGTGGAGACACGCAGAGGGAAGCTGCCGTTGGAGCTGGTCACCTCACGGCCTCGCTTATCATATCATGACTGCTGGCCGGCTAGAGGCAAAACGGGTTGGAAGTTCCGTGGGGAACTGGGGCTGCAGGAAGCCCAACCCACAAAACTTTTAAACAAACTTATGAGCAAATGCCCAGATGGCACCTGATCAAAAACTTGACTCTGCAGCAGGAGTCGAGGATCACCCTTGGATTGCTGGTCCAGATTGCCAGTAATCCGAAATGCGGGTGCTGGTTCGATTCTCGCTCAGACCTAAGTTTTAGTTCTCTGAGTATAAGCTTATCACAGATAAACATGCAAATCGACAGGCGAGGATGAACTATCAGGACAACCAGCCCAGCACTATACTAATTGCACGCTTTGCTTTCGCATGCACGCTTTTAACTTTTTTTTGTTTTGCGGCTTGGCTATGTGCAGGATGACACGCTTGGTATATTCTTTCGACTATCACTTTCTCACACCTCCAACCAATGGCATGTTATCGTATATGATGTGGAGATTTACCAAACCAACACCGTTTCACCCTGTCATTCATCATCATAGGCGCGAAATGGTGGCCATACGGCGCGAATTAGACGATTTACGACGTTTAGTTGAAAATCTACGTGAATTCCAACCACCAAATAAAGCTTCGTCTTTGACCTCGTTGTCCGCAGCCGAAGACATCGCTAATGCTCTTTATCAGCAGCATGGTACGTACTCACGCTTGACTGCATTTTTATGACTGCTTGCACTCTTATCGAGCTGGTTTTGAAAGTTTACAATCAAATTCAATGACTGATAGTGCAATGATAAGATTGCGATAAACCTTTGATATGGTCTTCTCTTATTTTGTAGTCGCCGAAAGACCATCCCCTGGTTCGTCGCCTGATGACGACTTCGCTGAATTTTATGACGCAAGGAGTGAAGAGTAAGTGCCGTCAGTCTGACCATAAATGGGGTCGATAGACTTTGTTCTACCCCTACTATCATTGATTGATACTCTAAATAGGTGCGCACACTCTTTACTCCTTATTCCCTTTATTGCGTGTAACTTTTTGCACTTGGCTAATCAGGGCAAGCCTGCTTCAATGCCTAGTTGTTTGTCACCAATCAAATGTTCACCGTAAACAATATTCCACGTGGTTGGCAAAAACTGCGCAGTAGCCGTGATTGGCAAGCTTTGTTGTTTATACTGTTGGGAGTCGATAGGTTAGTGGCTTGACACCCACTTGAGGACAGCTGCGCTGCACTTTAATGAGGCAGCTACTGTAGGGCTGAAGAAGTTTACTCTGGTTGGAGAAAGCATTCAGAGAGGGCGAGTGAACTGAAAAGTACAGTTGCACTGGGTTGATGCAATTACATAAAAACAGTCCTGTGCAGTGTGTTTATTGTGGTTTAATGGTGTAAAGTGATAAGACAAGAAGTACAAGTGAACTGGGGAGGGTTTTGAAGACGAACGATAAATAGGCTTGATCTTTCACTTAAAAAAATATGGGTTGTCGTAGCACTTTAACAGGATGGTGGTAGAATTTGTTGCTGTCATTGGAAAATAGTGCGCCTGGAAGACCTCTCACTCATCTACATTTACTGTCCACAGTTTCTCGTACTGTTTCTTGCATATGAAATAACAAGAAACCGCATGATAAGCGGTCATTGATGCGGGGAAGGCTTCTGGAAGAAAGACTATTCCAAAATACCCTTAGAAACCGCTGTTGTCTGCAGCAGAAAATCAGGGTCTGTCATAAAATAAATGACTTTTGGTGCCCAAAAGCTTGACCGAAAGACCAATTCCTATCCTTTTTGACACCCTGATCGTACTATACAGAAATTCGAGAAACAATCAATGACAGCGATAAGAGGGTAATTGGTGACCAAACACTAAAACAGTCGCAAGCTGAAATTTTTTGTCACCGCACGTTTTTCAGATTACTGGTCTGAAGCTGATGTTCTTAAATTGCGCGTATCCTGGTGATGCATATATCCTCCTTGATGTTAGCCATGTTATACATCACTGTAGGTACTGTGCGGTACGTAAAGGTTACTATTCTACTTCACCATCAAGCATTATGTCTTTCCAATTGAAGCGGTAGACTGTAAGTTACGGTAGCAAACCTTCCTTATGCAAATCAGTGAGGTTTGCTACCGATATCTGATACATGGGGATGTATGTACTACTGTAACAAGATGTTACCTGTGAGAAAACTGCAGCTTAAGACTGGAACTGCTGTGTGTCACGTGATTCGTCACACTAAAACTTCTGTTTGCAAGTACAGTGGTTTTAGAATTTTATTACATCTTATTGGGTCACATCAGCTTTATAGATAACGCAATGTAGTGCCTTTTTTGGTCATAATGTTTTCTCCAAATTTTGTGTGGAAACAGTAGGTGTTACATGTTTTTGACTTATTTTGTGGCTGCCAGTAGGTGTTCAGCTGTATTTAACGCATGCCTGCAAGTGCGACATGGGATGGTGCCCGACATTCAGTTGGCTTTATGATAATGCGCGAGTCCAGTGTAAAGTCAAGTACATTGTTGGGTAGAGCGTCAATTTTTATTGTTCCATGACGGTTTCGATGTGTCCAGTGCGTGTGACTGGTCAGTCGCTTTTCTCAGATGTTTTTTATGGAGAATTCCTGAAATCTGGAAATTTAGCAACTAGTAGTAATTCGTTATCTTATGCGAAAGAACAGAGATGACAGATAGAGCCACGATGAACCCAGTACTGGTGTCAGTGTCAGCAGTGTCAGCTTTGGTCTTTTGCATCAGATATCGACAGCTCGGTGATTAATTTCAAGGATTCCAGGAATTTTTCATGACTAAAACTTTTCAAGTAAGCGACTCACCAGTCACAAGAGCTGGGCTGACCAAAATCCTTAAAAATGTAGGCTCTATCTTATGGTCTGCTTCACTTTACACTGCGCTGGCGCGTTTTTGAAAAGCCAACTTATTGCCGGACGGACACCCTCGTACTGTATGTACTGTAGACGACTGGAACTTCAGTTATGAAACGTTACGCTGACACTGCACTGACGAATCCTTGCTGCGTGTGTACGGTACTTGAATAAGATTGTGGCAAACGGCAACGCGTAGAACTTATTCTGGAAAGTTTTATCTGTTGATATCGCTAAATTTCAGTAACCAAGCATTTTACAGCGCATTTCAATAGCAGTCGACTGTACGCTAGGATTCCATCTTTACCACCATGGCCATGATGAACCTGGCATCCTTCTCACTTACCTACATTTATTGTCCACAGTTTTTCGTGCTGAATGCTGGACGGGAAATAACAAGACGCCATGTGATACGCGTTAATTGATGAGGGCTTCTGGAAGAATATTCCAAAATACCCGTAAATACCGCTGTGGGCTGCAGCAGGGAATTAGGGTCTATCCGCGGATGGTGGTGGCCAGGAATAGCTATCTCTTCAAGGCGGTCAAATCCGTGTATAAACATAGTCTAATCACTTTGACCAGCTACCACGGCTCGCCACGTCGCCAAACTTTCCAGAATGTGTTCCATGGTCAGGCCCTACAATACTGTGCATGTTGGTACCGTACTTCTCCCATCAGACTCAAATGTCCTTATTTCGAGTGGTTTCCTTGTGAGTCACGCATATTTTTCCCGCCCGCGGTCTCCCGCAGTCCTCTTTTTTCCTCGACCTCACATCGACTCTACCTCGGCTTACTTCTGCCCTGTGTTCACGCTCGCAAAGAAATGAATGCTACGCACGACTGTGGAAACACTCCTCACACCTCGCCTTGTAAGAGCTGTAGACGACCTGAGGTTCACATGCCCCAGTCTGGCAGCAGCACCCACAATCAGCCACCTTCATTGTTTAAGAACGGATTATGAATCACCGAATTCCATGAGTAATGGCTACATGCATCCTCCCAGCGGTGCTTTGGACGAGGTATATCGAAGAGCTGATATCCTAATGGCTTACGAACAAGAGTTCAAAGTCGAAGATCGAAAAGAAGCGTACGAATTATTGAAACAGTATTATCCTCAGGTAAACTAGTCACTGTAGTTAACTTGAAAGAACTTATTTTATGTATTCTATAGTGGAAATCAAACCTTGAATTTTTACGGCGTCTTACCATCGCTACTTATTTGTATGGTAGAGCATTGATTCATAAAGATGAATCGAAAAGGAAGGATTTGTGCTACGAGGGTAAGTCAAGTCAGTCAAGTGATGAATTTGCGCATTATTCGAACCATACTTCTTCAAGAATTTTAGAAATAATATGATGGAAAGTTTTGAGATTAGGCCATGGGCTGTTGCTGAACAAGTTGGCCTTGGCTTATGCACTTGAATCGATTGCATATTCTACGTAGTATGGCCCTCATACTTGGTAGGTCATGGCGAGTGGGGGAGAAGAGAGTAATCGATACTCTCCCCTGGCTGGGGACTTCAGCCTCTCTGGTTCATGTTTCAGCTGTAGGTACAGTGTAATCGCAAGACTTGCCTGCTCCAGTCAGTGATCTTGTCCGGCCGACTTGACCCGGCAACCTCCCTCCTACGCCTGTCACGACTGGCTACACTAGGTACAGTATTACCCGTCTGTGAATTTTTAGTATTCAAGTATTAATACCATTCGAAATCGAACGATACTGTATATTGAGTGCTAGACCAGTCACACAACATACGAGTAGGGTGTGTTGACGCTGTGCACAAGGCTCACTTTTTAGTGGGTAATGGCGAGTGGTGGACAGTTATCGATATCCTTTGGCTGAAACATGCCAACCCTTTGTGCTGATGTTTCAGCTGCTGGTATAGGTCCCACCGACTTTTGTCGGTTGCATCCTATCCCACATCCGCCAACTGTGGCTTGCAGCTCTCACATCACATGGTCTGGCAGAAAGATTGTGACATCTATATGGAACTACTCTGAAATGGACACATATCTTGCGACATAACAGAACTTATGGGACTAATTTTGAAGGGTACCTGTAACGAGTACTTTAAATCTGAATAGCTTTCTGTTTCAGCGAAAAATTACGCATTCGAGGCACTTGGCCTGGATGATAAAGATGCAGAGACTCACAAATGGTGTGCCTTGACAGTTGGAACTCTAAGCGATTTTGTTGGAGTTAGCCAAAAGCTCAAGGATGGCTGGACGTTCAAGGTATGTTTGTGTATTCTTGTGGTGTGGTGAAGCACTTCTTCAATCTTCATCGGGCCTCGTTTTCTGCATTATTTGGCTCTGAACAAGTTTCTGTATTCGAAAGTCTCATAAATAAAAGCAGGGCTTTCAATTTTAGTTGCACGTGGACAGAGCCATAGAATTGAACAGAAATGATTCTCTGCTGCATCACTTATCGGGTCGTTGGTTCTACGAAGTGGCCTGTTTGTCTTGGCTGGAACGGAATGTTGCTTCAGCTCTTTTTGGTGGAGTGCCGAAAGCTACTTACGATGATGCTTTGGTTGAGTTGCTGGAGGTACAGTAAGTCGTGGACAGGAATCACAAAAGCAGCTCTCACGTACAAGCGCCATTTGGGTGTCCCGAATGTAACTATGACAGCTGGGTGTATTCTTTAAAACAGTAGGAGAGAACAGGAAGAGCGGTTCCAGACTAACTGAAAATACTTGTGACGCTCACTATCTCCTTGCCATGCATGCAAAATTTAATCATCCTCAACCGCAGTTCTTTTATGTGCACACAAAAGGCAACAGAGTGTTAGCATGTTGTGCACAGAGAAATATAAGGTCTCTGGAATTACTGTTATTGAATTCAGGCAGACCGTTTGAAACCGGACTGGAAAGAAAACCAGTTATTTATTGCCTTGTCATATCACCACATGGGCAATAAAACTGAAGCTAGAAAATTTTTGGAGAAAGCTAGAGCAGCGCCGTCAGTTTCACTTGACGTAAGTTTTTAGAATTTATCTTTCCCGTCATATGGGAGTGAAATCAGTCCCTGACTGTGAGTCGATCTTGCTCTTGAGAAGTTTTGTGGAATTCTCACTTTTTTCAGGATGCCTTTGCTGAGAAGGAGATCGAGAAACTCTGGCAGAAATATGGATAAGTAGTTCGCGTCGCCATTTCCAGTAATGCAAGCAACAATGAGAGCACAGCCTCGAGACTCCTTGGTGATTGATGTTAGTCAAGCGTTGGAAACTAAGGTATTACCATATTTTTATGTCATGTGTACAAAATTCATTGTGCCGTATACTAAGATTTTATTGTGCCGCATACTCGTACATCTGGGAGTTGGTACTTCCTCGGGACGGCAGTGGAGTGTCCATATTTTGAAAGCATAAATCCCGCTTCATGTACCATTCTTGCCAGATTTTCTAGCAGTGATTTTTGTGCCATTTGATCCGCATCTGTGCTATAATATGCACACCAGTGCGCCCATGTATTATATAGCATGGCGTGCAACTGCACTATGTACTGATTGCCCCCATTAGCCATGTACTCCTGTAAAATTGGTTGTGATAAAAGTTTAAGATTATTTGCTTGTAACTGTGCGTGCTAGACGATGGCAGGCGTACCTTTTAAGTGTAAGAAAGTTGAGTAAACTCGCAGACTCGGGTTTATAAGGCAAAAAATAGAGGAAGCAGGACAAGAAACACAGTAAACGAGTAGCAGAACATGAGCAATTAGTAAAATGGATACAAGAAAGCTTTATGCATGCTCTACTGTATTTTTCTGTGGGCCAGGACAGATAATGTAGATGTGGTACAGGCCCGTGGATTGAATTTATGGTTTGCCAGCCGTTTGGTCAGCTTACTATACGTGTATGTGCTAAAAAAATCACTATGTCATAAATATTTAGAAACAATAAGATGGGACTCAAGCTTATAGCACTCAGATTTTGTAGCACTTCTTGCATTTCGTCCTTCAAAGTCATATCATGCGGTCATTAATCCCAGTTTGGAGTCATGAAAAACGGTCATGGCCGTTCATGTGATAGAGTGTTGATGTCAACTCATGAAAACGTTCAAAATTAAAAAATATTACGTCGATTTTAAAAGGCGCGAAATTCAAATTCATCACCAAGGACGCCGCACAATGTGGCATGAACACGCAGTCTGTTTTTGTACTCCATTTCAAAGGCGGGGGGGGGGGGGGATTTAGATTTTGTTATTGTTCTGGACTTGTGAAATGGTCTGTTACGCGCGAAAAGAAAAACTAAGAGTAAGCTACAGAATGTTTAATAAATATTTTAGTTTCTGGCATCGCTTTCATATTTTCACTTTCCTTCACACTTATCATTCTAGCACTTCTTCAAAAGACGCTTAATTTCTTTATCCGCTGCTTCATCCTAGAAAAGACAGGTTCAGACTTCTAATTCGACTGGCGAGTCTTTTATTGCTTTGTGCAGGTATTGAAACATTTTCAGGTGCCTTTGCGCCTTTGCGCCCGCGAGATACACGAAAAACTAAAGTACGTGGGATTCTTTTTTCCGATGGGTGGTACCAACTGAGAGTACATACATAAGCTCGTGTACACATGGCTCACGAGCAGTTCCCACGTTGCCCCAACTACTACAACAAATTGTGCGAATTAGTTACCGAATGGGTGGGCCATGCAGGGTACAGTACCTTGGAAAACTGCTGCAGATGATGGCCTCTGGATAATGAAGAAGATAAAACAGCCGAAGTAAAAAAATTAATGTGTTTTTTGGGTAACTACATATGCATTCTTAATTATTAAACATGACTGAAACACAATCAAAAAATATCTACACACTATGCATATTAGAAGCTGTTAAAAAAATCTCACAACTTCTAGCCCCAGCTTTTTTATTCAGGCGCATGATGTGAAGAAAATGAGTGACGAGGTTTTGCTTCGTTTCTTGGTCTTGCAAAAGGCAAAAACTCGTATGCAAAAGAATCGAGCTACAGCATGCACACAATGTGGCATGAACACGCAGTCTGTTTTTGTACTTTATTTTCCTCAAGCTGTAGGCATGCAAACTACTTACATCCGCCGACAAATTAGGAATATTTTCAGCCCGTTGCAACCATTCTTTCTTCTTTGTCCGATCTCCCATTCGATCGTAGCATAAAGCAATATATAATTGGTTTTCTTTCCAACTGTCCGGATTAAAGCGCTCTGCCTGAAACGTCGTATCACAGACTGGATGGGCACACATGTACAATAATTCGGAAACTTCTAAGAGCAGGGGAGTATCTGAGTACATTCGAGGTCTTGCAGGACACTGTGTCTTAACAAATTTGTTTTTTGGGGGCTCTGAATTACATGACTTTTGTTTGTTTACGGAAGCCATTCTTTTCAAACCATACCTCCAAAAACTCGTGTAAAGCGATCCCGTAAGTGGATTCTGGTGGTTCCGAATACAATGCCCAGGCTATTTTGCGTTCGAGCCAACTAAGGCCCGCCACATTGAACGCCCATCTGCCGTACATGTGATGCAAGGTCGAATCTTCTGGACGTAATTTTAATCCCTCGTCCAAGTGGTGCTAATAACAGAAAACTTATTATAATCAACGAACGTATTTTCATCTATACTTTCCTGCTGGTTTGAGAAGGGTGCGGCTTTCCTGCAGCTTTGCAGCTTACGAATTGATCGGGGATCAATAATGGAAAAGTAGCATTGCAAGTAGTGGATAGTAATTGCATGACACTTTTCTGCTAATAACATGTCTTGAAGTTACTAGCAACACAGATCAGATTGATAGTCGATCGATTTCGATCAGCAAATCGATTTTTAATCAGCATTGATCGACAAGCCAATTTTTATTCACTGTTGATTGACAAATCGAATTTGATCAATAAATCGATTGACCAATCAATATTGAGATCAGCAAATCGATTTTGTAATTCAACATTGAGATCGATTAACCGATTACAGGCTTCAGATAGCCATAGAATACCTTCATAGCGTGTCCATTTTTTATCTTCTCTTCCGTTCCAACGTAGTCGCTGATCGTTCCCAAGGTCATTGAGCAATTCAAATGCACGTCCGGATCGTTTTTATTTATTTCCAATGCCTCGAAAGCGTACTTTTTGGCTGAAATAAGCGAGTTTGAACATTAGTGGCCTGACATATAAAAAATGTGCAAATCAGGAGCGCTCACCTTCGAAGCATAATTCTTTATATTTTTTCTTGTCGGACAAGGAGAAAGTTTGCATGTAAATGTAAGTCAAATGAGCTAACCGCCATAAATATTCGTGGTTTTGAGAATTCTGGAAAACATGAAAGATCGAACAATTAAAGCAAACAATTCAGGTTTTGCTTTGAGAAGTCTGTTGACACTGTAATTACCAGCAGAAAGCCTTCCTTTTAATGTTTGTGGGCTTCAGGCCATTTTGCCACGCCAGCAGTCAAACCTTACAAGCAAGGTTGTGCGAGGACCAGCACACACAGCAGCGTCCATGTGTTGGTCTCCACTGGGAGCACCTCCACACAGGGCATCCTGGACGGTACTGGACACAGACTTCCTCGGACAATGGCGGGTGGGCTGTGAACCCTGTCGGTGTTCGACAACCGCGATTGTCTACTCGTTTGGCTTCCGTCTCTCCACTCGGAGCACCTCGGCGGGTGATTCACCCAGGGCCTGGCGTGCAAGGTCAGCGAGGGTTTATGGTTCGCAAACCGACCTCCATCACCGGGGATCGAACCCGGGACGAGTCCAGCCTCGCGCACCCAAGCAGTACGAAGAGACGAATGCTGAACCGCCTTGCACCAGCAGGGCCGCAGCAGGCTTACTGTGTGAAGATAAACATTTTATCTTTAGCCCTGGGGATATTCTTTTTGAAAAAGATGCACCTCTTTACTTATTTTTTGTTAATGGATGGGCTCACCAACTAAAATTTGAATCTATAATATGTCTGAATACACAGAAATTACATGGGGACCATACAGTGATGCGTAACTCGTACTATTCCGTACACCTAGGATGTCGCTTGATGTTTCGAAGCTAGCCTCACTTCATGGTCTCTCCCTCACCTCGAATGAAAATATGCACCCCACCACGCTTTCCCTTTACAGGGCTTACGGCATTACTGCGGCCAGCATTCTAGAGAGAAGATCCTGCCACTCCAGAGTGAAGATCCTGGTCCTACCACTAAAATTTACGCTACGTGAAATCTGTCTCTTCACTTACCTCTGCGTAATGCTTCTTGAGCAATTCGTATGCTTCCTTTCGATTCGATCCATCGGGGCGGTCATTTTCTTTTTTGATCAGATGAAATGCTTCATCAAAGATCGATTGCAAATTTTTCTCCTGCATGACGTCTCCAGCCATGGCCTATTGTTGACAAATGGACAAGAAACCAGGACACGACAAAATAAAAATGGCACCAGAACTACACCTGACCAAGTCCGATAATTTGTTGAAGATCGTGTACTAGAACATAATAATAGGACGATGGCCTGGCCTGGCCGCGTGGTGTTAGAAAACTAGATCCGCTCAAAGGCTATTACGACGTGATGTCACTGGGTAATACTACGCCTCCACACACAATGCACATCTGGTTGGTGAAGATGGACGTGATGAGGACTCACTTTGAATTATTCACCTACTGCAAAGTATTGTATAGACAGCGAGTCAAATAAATCTATGCATGCTTTGTCTTTGCGCAAGCAGTTTGTTTTTTGGTCTTGTGCCCTGAATCGAGAAGTAAATAATTTAAAGCGAATGTGTGCCTCACACATACACGCGTAACTAAAGTGCCGCATTCTTCCACAGGTGTGTAAAATATAGTTTCAGGACAGGCTGTCATTAGCTAAAAACAGTGTTTCGAGATCTGCGCCAAATCGACTGGCTGCAAAATCAAGGTCAGTTGTTGGACCTACCCCTTCGCCATAAAAGGGTGATTATCGAGACCAGTGCGCAGTTTTCAATCTAGTCTTTCCGAACTGACAGATATGAGAAGTCTATGTGCTGCTTTCCTCTCTTTTCAAATGAGTTTTTTGCCTTACTGTATGAGAAAATGAGACAAGTGCCACCATACGGACGAGAGGATAAACCTGGAACCAGATAAGGATGGACTATAAGGAGGGAAGATGACATTGCTATTGCGACACCGAAAATAATAAAGGATAATTTGCAATTTCATCTTGAAAATATGCGCGACACTTTACAATTTGATATCAACGAAGAAATAACCTTATTTTGAGCACAGCACAGAAAAGAAAATGCCTGAACGTGTGGTGCCGTCTCGTCACCTGCAATGTCCCAACATGGCAGTATCGCAGCACGAGATGCCTCATAGGATTCCAACTCGAGTACACACATGTCGAAGTGATTCGTATGCGTCACACCTCCTTCATTCTCCAACCTGCTGGATGCGTCAGCGTTTGCTTTTCTTATCATCTGCGGCAGAACGTTCTGAATTCTACTTCGACTTCTCGTTGCCTTTCTACTCTACTGATTCTCCAGTCTACTTGTGGCAAAAATGGCAAATCTTTCGTCGCGGCCCGGCCACAGGCGCGCCTTTTCGACCATCAGTGCGGGTGGGATAAGTGTATCCCCAATCGAAGAAGAACCATCGATCGAATTGAATTCACTGCCAAACTTGCAACATTCTGTGGGCGGACGAGGAGGCACTCGAGTGATTGATGTGGAACCACAACCTGCAGCATCTCAAACAGAGTTGGAAAATGGCGTAAACACTCAAAATTCGATTACTGCAAATGGTACTGCGTCAAAAAAGGCAACAAAGAAGAAAAGTAAACGAAATTTACCATCCAGTCGGGGTACAGTATTGACGATCGTTGGTTTCTTTTTATCCGGCCTCATGTTGATATTATCTGGGGTGATCGTGTTGGCGGTGGAGCATCACTTCGCTTTCCGCGTGGCCAGTGGTATCCTATTGACGTCAGGCGCGCTATTTGTTTCGATTTGCTTGATTTTACAACAAAAAAATATCAATAAATTGGGAGACGCTTTGAAACACGATTTATTTAAATTATTTAGTTCTAAACATGATTTTTCATAGATTTGTATTTTCTCCTCTGTATTTTAATGATTTTATGCCTTCTTGCCACTTTTTGTAAAAATACAGGTTAGACTGGTTGTCTATGGAAAAAGTGTCCTTGTGCGCGAATTCAACTTGAGGGTTTAGACAAGCTGCTTATGACGAAACATGACACGAACCTGTTCGCGCGACAAAGGAAAATTAAATTACTTGTTTTCAGTGCAGCTTTTTGTTGAACTGAGAGTTTATTTTCTAACAAGCAAAAAGAAACAAGCCGATCTTTCTTCACCAATGGAATGCTTAATATGTCTTCGATACTTATCCATAGATACGTACACCGACAATTAAAACTTTGAGTGATTCAGTATGGACTGTGTCCTTTCCCCGATTGACCGTCCCTGACAAACAGTCAAAGGGGTCACCGTCCTTCGTTGTGTTTAGCCTCCAATATGTAGACACCGGAACCCGACCCGACTTGAAAGTCCCTGACCAGAAATTGTGGGTCCGGTTGACCGGAATTTGTTCGGCAGCTAAGTCTCCTTGAGATAAAGTGAAACCTTGCACAAATTCTCTGAACATGTGGTGACTTTGCTGTGAAGGTGAGCGTGTAAACATATTTCGATGGAGACATCTCATTACGCTCCCGAGTTTTCATCTGTTGTTATTCCCTAGTAATTCTTACGAAACAGCATTCCTTTGCATTTTCCAAATAGTGACCAAATAATAAAAACCTGTGTTTAGCGACTAGCTGAGCGTTTTGTGTTTAGCTTTTAGCGACTAGCGTAAAGACCCTAGTCGCTGCCACTAGGATCTTTACCTAGTCTTTAGATAGACTTGACCAATCATAATAATAGAGACTACTTGCATAACGTTTGGCCTGAGAGACAGGCTCTACTGGTTCACCCACGCTAGAGTATCCTAGTCTTTTACAAAAGATATTGCTTACAAATTCATATTGTGCTGGAGACTAGCTCCCGTAAGGACCTTTGCTACTGACGGAGGAATGTGAGGGCACCTATGTTTCGATCGCAGTAAATTGGTTTGCAGTGTACAGTACAAGAATCAGGTCAAGGGAGTGATTAGTGAACAGAATACATGCGAGTGTTTTACTGCCAGCTATACCCAAGAACTTAAGTCAAATGTGACTGTATTCCTAAGAACACCTGTTTGAAATTATCAATTCCTTCTCAGACAATGGCTAGTCCCACCCCTTCATCATAGTTTCCAAGAATGCGAATGAAAACTTACGATTAGATGAATTAGATGAACCCTTTCGCAGAAATGCACCAACGCCAACAACACCACCACCGCTGCCCCGCCAGCTCCCGCCGCCACCGCCACCATCGTCTGCAACACCACCACCACTGCCACACCGTCGCCATCGCTGCCCCGCAATCGCCCACCATCGCCGAGAACGCGCAAGTCGATGCGGCGTTGACTTGTATTCAGCGTTTGTGCGCTGAAGCTGAATTTGCGCCTTTTATTTAATGACCCGTGCTTTGTCGATTTTTGGCCGCTGACTTAGTGTGTAATCTCATGTCTGAGAAAAAATATGATAGGAGTTTGAAAAGACTGAGTGTAAACTAGGCCTTGGCGCGAATTCGAAATCAGGTGCTAGTGTACACTGCACAGAATAAGCCTGCGATCAATCAGGTTCAAGCATCGATTAATGACCTTCGCCCGCCTCAGCTTTGCCCGCCCCATCTTCGCCCGCCTCAGCTTCGCCCGCCCCATCTTCGCCCGCCCCATCTTCGCCCGCCTCAGCTTCGCCCGCCTTAGCTTCGCCCGCCCCATCTTCGCCCGCCTTAGCTTCGCCCGCCCCAGCTTCGCCCGCCTTAGCTTCGCCCGCCCCAGCTTCGCCCGCCTCAGCTTCGCCCGCCCCAGCTTCGCCCGCCCCATCTTCGCCCGCCCCAGCTTCGCCCGCCTTAGCTTCGCCCGCCCCAGCTTCGCCCGGTCGCTAAAAATGAAGTGGTCATAATCGCTTATCCGAGGTGCGATAAACCGTAGATGTAGGATAATGAACCAGTTAATGTGTCGTGAATTAGCTGTGCTAAGCATGTTTCCAGCACGTACAGTAATGTACCACAGCTCACTTCGCCCACTACAGTCGGCTATATAAGGCTGCAAGCAACCATGGCATCTCATTCTGCTTGAGTCTGCTCTCCAGGAATGGCTGCCCAGTCAAGTGGTAGATTATTTGATGTTATGGGAAGTGGGCAATGCAGGACCGCCACCGAGTCAGTATGCTGTAGTCATGCGCAAAGCTGTGAATAAATTTCCCAAGAATCGACAATTCTTGCTAGTAGCCGACGCGCGAGGAGTGAATATCACCAGTCTCAAACGATTGGCCAACAAAATATTCCACAACGGGGTCAGCTGGACGAAGATAGTCATCTTTTTCGCCTATGTCGTACTCATGGCCAGGTATTCTCCAACCAGCGCTCAAGGTCTGATTCAATTTCTGAAATCGTACAGCACCAACGAACTGGCTTTCATGGTTCAGAGACCATACGTGGGATGAGTTCATGATGACACAAGAATGACCACATGTGACATAGTGGCAGTCTCTTTGATGCTAGCCGTTTTGCTGCTTTGTTTGATGCTATGGTCCTACTGATCGTGTGTTTCTATTTTTGTGAGCGCTGACAGCATAGAAAGAATATAATTTTTTTTGTGTCACTGCAAAAATGGAGTCTGAAAGACAAGGACAAGTCGATAGTAGCTGTCGCATCCACTTTCGAGCAGAGCATAAGAAAAAGATTATCCTCAGTCTTGTCGCCCTGATTGTCATTACCATCATGGCAAGCACTTTACCTTTCGAGTCCAAATACAAGGACAGCAAAGCAAAACACTTTTCCTACTATCGCTACTGTAACCGAACAATACGACCAGCCCGGGATGAGCATATACATATGCTGCACTAATGAAAAAGTCAAGTATACAGTTTATCTACCTTGATTCAGAAATTTCTTCAGAGCATCCATATTACTGCAAAAGAAATCTCTATCCAACCAAACAGATACAATTAAAATACTATCATTTCTATCACTGTGACAAATCAGGTCCATATTTTCGAAACCAAACATCACCATAATATTCTGACAGGCAAAACTTACAGGGCTAAACTGTTTCATTTTCCACTCTTTATTCTCTTGTTCCAAATAGAAGTTTGTTCTTTTCGTGGCGATTTCTTCCACCGTCAAGGCCTTGCCAAAACTTGGTTGCAACACCGACTTGACCATAACTGGCCACTTTCCACCTTTCTTGTTCTTCATTATGGCGTCAAGAGTTCCGGCCAGTAAATAAGAAAATTCCGGCAAGGCTGGAGCTGCTACCATTTCTAATTCCACTTGATGATTCTTTGACCCATGGCATGCAGGCGCTCAAAGCTTTGTGATGAAATTTAGGAAAATCCATCGTTCGACTTCGACAGGAGAGAGAAACCAACCGACTGCTCACGACCAAGCCAAGCCAGGACAATGACTGTCTTGCAGAAGTTGGCCTATTCATGTAGATTTCCTAAAACTGGCGAGCTGGTGCCGTGTTCTGACTTATCCAGTCAGGTGATCGGTGTCTATAGAAGGATGAGCAGAATGCGATCAGCTCAGTTGTGTCGCCTGTCGTCTTTCGAAATGGTTAGTGAAACTTATTTCTGCGAGTACTGCCAGACAATGCTGTCCCTGCACAACAAGAAGAGGACGACAAGCATCATTTCAAATGCAATTTATGAAAAAATCTGTTATCAGACACCCACAAAGTTAGCCCAGCCACTGTACTCTGAGTAAATGCAGGGCGAGACTAGGTTGGCTGGCCTCACTCGGTGACGCATGCTTGGATGCATTACACTTTTGTAAAATCGATTCGAAAGGTCATGGGGTCGATTTCCTGTCCGATTTCATCCTTTCTGTTTTACACCAAAGTCTAGTACCGCATTAACATCTTTATTCGTACTTTGGAGGATTGCAACGCGACCCTCTGTTGCCTTGAAAACTGGGAAACAGTGAGGACTTGTTGCAGTAAGGTCGCAGCTGTCAGAAGAGGGTATGAGCTCTTTACGTTTAGCCTAGCCAGCGACACTAGAACAGAAAATTTAGCTGCTGTGGAGCCGGCTCGCTAAAAGCATCGTTTTAGGCGACCAACCTACTGCAATAGAACTCAAGACTGTCAGCCTGTTTGCCATCTCTTAATTGCCTGAATGAAGTAGCTGAGGGAGGGAATGGCCTGTTGCACTTTTTATCATTGGCGATTCTGTTTGATCACAATTTATTTACAGGATGGAACAATGGTTTTTCAAAGTTAATCGGCCATCAGTCCCGATATTTAGAAACTTATCGACGGCCTGAAAATTGAGCAGAGTCGTAATGAAATAAAGATGAAGCAAATTACCGCTGGTTAGCAACTGCCACCAGGAAAAAGGAAATATCGTGACTGCGCCGAGAGAATCGCCAGAATTGTTGGAAAGTATGGAGAAATTGATCTTGTTGACTATTTACGTGGTCTAGCCCACAATAGGGGCCATCCATAAAGGTCGACCGCACAAAATCTCGATTTTTTGACTCCCCCTCCCACCCTGACCGCATGCCGACCACTTATCGCGAACCCCCCAACCCCCCCCCCCCCCCCTTAAAAATGGTCGACCACTTCAGCCATACCCCCTCCCTTCCAAACGCAGTTTTGTGAAATGTTTCGACTTATGCTTTCTTGAGCTCGACAAGATGCCGTCTCCTTGGAAGACAAATCGTTTTTGATTTATGGAGCGGATTTCTATTTTGTAAAAGCCTCCACAAACTTTTCCCACAACTTTTCACCATATTTCTTAAAAGTTTTGCGGGTTGGGCCGCGCCGGCTCAGTTCTCTACGGGACTTCCAATCATATAGCTGGCAAGCAGTCATGATATGATAAGCGCGGCTGCGAGGGATAGGTTGGGATCCCAATCCTGATCCTACATTGAGGCATCGGGATTCTGCTAATAATTATGATATGCATAAGCATGGCAGGTACACTCTGATCCATCATATCTGCCATGAAGTAGTAGCGATGAAGAGGCAACAGCAATATCGGCTCAAATCGATAATGATAGCAACACTAATTTTACTTAGCCTAGGCTAACCTTGGGGGGGGTGTTCCTTTTCCCCCCCCCCCCTCTTTTTTCCTCCTCTTCCCCGTTTTTCTTCTTCTTCTTCTTCCCCCCTCCTCTCTCCTCCCCCCCCCGGCCCGCCTGTTTTCCTTGGGGAAGGTTTTTTTTTTTTCGAAAAAAAAGGGAGAAGGTGTGGAAAAAGGGGAGTGGGGCTGGCTTGTTTTTTTGGGGGGGGCGCGGGATAAAAATCTCGGGCTTGCCCTGATCTCGATCCTGGAAAAAGGTGATACCGACCTTTCCCTAGAGGTGACCAGCTCTCATGGCAGGTTCCTGTGTCTTCACTGGAAGCACCTCAACACGAGGGCATACAGGTTGAGAAGGGGCTTGGGCTTATCGTTAGCTTAGGGACCATCTCGACTGGTGTTTGAAGACAGTTTCCCAATTCTCTGCCCCTTGGGTGGGCGTCCGCCGTTTGACAGTAATTGGCAGTAACGTGGTGTCGCCCGGAGCCAGGTGTCCAAAGCCAGCGACGAGCTACTAAACTGCTGTCCTCCGTCGGAATAGAACCTCGGCCTCCCAGTCAGGGTTGCGGGCCAGAAAGGCGGATCAACGCCTAAATCAGCTTGGCCATCGCCTCCCAACTTTTCCGTTTCGGATCAGATGCCATTCCAGTTGGGAATAAGAGTCCTGATGAAGCCGAAATTGCATTATCGAGAATGAACGACCAAGGAGAAGAGAACACAAAAAGTTTTGAGGGTTTGAACGCGCACTACTGGTATTTTGGATAAAAGGTGTTTTTTTGTCATCGCTGTCTCGACTGTCGGCTGTCAGCTGTCAAACACCGACAGGGTCCACAGCCTACCCTCCATGGTATGAGGAAGTCAGTATTCAGTATAGGATGCCCTCCGTGTGGAGGTGCTCTAGCGGAGACGCATAGAGACACGCTGCTGTAAGTGCTGGTCCCCTCGCAGCCGAGCTCATACGGTTTGACTGCTGGTCGGCTAGAGGCAAACAGGCTTCGCCCAAAATATTTCTAAAAAAGTCATATACATTTGTAGTGAGGTTGTGTTGTCCCTGTGATTTGAATGTTGCGCCATTATTGTCCTGCGTATCAATCTTATATGCTAGTGAGCGGGTGTGCGTGAGGATGAGCGAGTGTGGATGGAGTTGAAGAGTGGAAGGCGGTTGCCTCGCTCTTATCGTTAGTAGAGTGAATCGTGCAGCTGGCGTGAGCAGTCGGGTCTTATTTTGAGACAAGAAGAGTCTGCACGATGTCGGTACCATTCTTCTTCGGTAAGTCTCATTAGGCCTCGTCCAGGTTGAGTCCCCATACTCGGCCTAGGACGTACAGGAGCTGGGAGCCCATCCTTAGAGAAGGGACGTCTTTACAATTTCAGTAGGCCCTGACACAGGATTTCTAACGGTTTTGAGACGTTCCCCCTAGCAGACACGATGGGGCTACAAGACCATAACTGATGGGGCCAAGTGCATACGGTACCACACGTTACAACAGCAGTGCCTGCCACAAAAAACACCCTAAAGAACTAATCACTGGTCACCATACATTTTCCTCGTCATCCCTTCTCGTCATTCCGATTGAGTAAACAGTTTTCAATAAAAAATAAAACAAGTTGGGCTAAAGTCATTAATGTTGCGCCCACAAATAACCCTAGTGTGCCACCAACATTGTTTACTAATTCTGTGAACGAATAACTTCCAACTTCCTGCAACGTGATTGTCTCTCCTTCGTACTTTGCATTATGTTCCATTGAAACTTCGATGAAACACTTCCTCGATAGACTGGCATTTTGTGTCCCATTCCACAAGGTTTCTGCATCGGGGATGGATTGTTGCCATTGTAAGCTGGCTTGGAATATGGTTCTATCGCATTTGGGCGGGCATTGGTCCAGGCATGCTTTTGTTATTCTATCGTTTTCCTCAGAGCTTTTAAACTGGTCAAATGTCCAATTATTATAAGAAACAATTTCTAAGAAATTGCAATAAGAGTTTGGGGGTTTGGCCTTGAATACGAATGAATATTTGTATAATTCACATTTTATCAATTTCTTAAACTTTTTATTTTGACAACGTGCCGCGCACGACGCAGCCGATTCTTTGTCAGCCTTCGCACAACGGGATTTGGAATTTTCCATGGTTATTATTCGACGTGAACTAATCAAAATTTTACTTCGTGTACGAGTTTGCGCATAAATGGGAGGAATTTGATTACTCAAAAAATCCATTTCTCCATCGCCTAATTGGATCCAAAGCGCGGGAGCAATTGCAACAACATCTTTTGTTTTGTCATCAAATTTCACAGCCGCCTCGATTGTTGTGAAGAGACCACGATCAGTAGCCTTGAATGCGTACATGTGACACAACTGAGAGGACATGAAGTACTTGCCCATAAAACTGGCCTTCATAGAATCCACTTGTATGGCGGCTGAAAGATTTTGCAAAGCTTCTTGACTATGCACTGTTTCGAGATCGATGGCAATATATTTATAATAATCGAGCAAAGAAGTAAAATTTTGAGATGAATAAAAATTGTAGAATTCCTCTTGGCCTTTCGTGAGATTAATTGGCCTCATATCCAGCCATTTGTCAACATAGCCTAGAGAATATGTAAATCCATCCAATGAGAGACCCAGCGAATGAGCCTTTTCTGCATCCATCCAAGCGTCCGGGCAAAATCCAACCGGTGGAATGTCATAATAAGAGGAGATGTTCAGTTTCAGCTAGAAGGCGCGAAAAATGTGCTTCCTATACAATACTGTAAATCCTGATGTTGGGCACCAGTTACTGCCAAATCCTTGTCCTCACTAGTCAGAGCTATGGCAGGGTGTGGTGGCACACAGGGAGGCACTGACTGGCAGTACGGTATAGATTAGTCTTTGTATCAGAAGCCATCAAAGAAAGAGGGGGGACGTGTATTCAACGCACTCTGGGCCGAAGTCTCTGGGGCAAAAACTCTGAGTGGAAGGAGGCAAGTCTTACGATCGACTACAACTGCCGCTGAAACATCAACCGGACCTGAGTAAATGACGTCACCCAGCGCTGGGGGGGGGGGGGCGAATGAGTGGGGGAGACTTCGATCTTCAGACCGCCAGGAATGCTGGTTCCAGACATGCCGTGTGGTAGAGTACTACGTATACTGGCCAGCAGGTGGTATGTGCAAGGAGCACAGTTTCTGGTAGGTGCTCACCTTCAGTCATTGCACTCCCTTTCTATGCTACAGACTGTGAAGGCAGTGGAGCCCACCTCTGCACCTGAGCGAAAGGATACGCCCACCCATATCATAGGCAAAATCATGAAAATGGGAATTTCCTTCCCTTTTGTGAGGTGCGGCCTGTGCTCTTAGCACACGAAAAACAAAAACGGTCCTTCGTACTCCTTCTTCACAGGAGGAAGCACGAACTCTAACATGATGGCACTCCCTCCCACCGTTTCTTTGACCCCCCATGCTAGTGACCCTGCATAGCCTCACAGGAAAGTGTCATCACAGTATTTGACCACCTTACTGTCCGCTAATTTGGCTCGGCATATTTCGACTAAGCACCTCGGCAGTGCCGCATGATTCATCAAAGATGTATCAAGCAAAACAGATCTCTCTTGCTGGGAATCGAACCTGAACACACTCAGAGTACAGTTGCAGTCCCGAAACCTTTGATTGCAGTCTTGCTTTGCTCACCTTGGTGGCAGTTGGTTCGGCCAAGTATTCAGCGATGGTCTGATAAATAAAGACAACTGTCGCTGCAAGACCCAAAACGAACAAGGCTGCCCATGAATATTTGGTGACCTTATTCTGACAAAGTAAAGCCTCCTTCAATCCCACAACCCCCGTTACTCGATCGGCCAAACGATCGCTGAAAGAAGCTATAAATAAAATATGCTTACAATCTATTGGTCAAAAGCAATCATTTCTTTTCATCACTTCCTTCTTACTTTTTTCGAGAACTTTTCCGATACTTTTCTCCAAATGTGCGATTCTCTCTTCAACTCGGGCTAATCTGGACTGAGATTCGTAATGAGAAACGTAGTGCAATTTGGCACTGAGATCATTCAACTTGGTTTCAATGGACTCCAGGCGGCTATCGTAGAGAACAGTTTGAAAAGGATTACAGAAATTTGATGACTTTTTGGCTTCCTCAACACTTTGTTGTTTGAAAAATTTTTGCCAAGCTGTTTCAGACATTTCAGTTTACAATATCAGCTGTTCCTTGCTAACCAATCTAAGGCTCATAGGTGTTCATGGCGAAGTTGCTGTAGTGGTGGAACTCTAAAGACTAGAGGGCTTGTTGCAAAACAACTATGAAAAACGATATAGAAGAGCAAACATTCTTTTCATCAATATTGCAATGGAGAGGTTATAGCAGAAAATGGCTGTATTATAGACCGCTATGGACAAAGATGGTGGACAATACAAGCGTACACAAAATCGTAACACAGGGTGTCTTTGTAAACATCATGCTCGAATAGGATCGAAAATAGGCACTTACTGCATATTAAAAACTGCATCGATTTTTTTCTTCAACCTACCGTCTTTTAACTGATCGTGAGTAGCCGAGTGATTTGTTCCCCTCTAATAAAGCTGAGGTGGCACGAAAAAGAAATATCGCAGCTGTCCGTCTGTTACGAATAGGATGTGATAACAGTGAATGGTCAGCAGCCAGCCAGCCAGCCACTCGGCAGAGCCAATTGACCATCGGCAGGTCTTTGGTTCGAACCCCCGGAACCTGATGTCTTCTCTGCGCGTTTAAAACCTGCGTCGCGCACGCTAGGAGTGTCTATATCACACTTCGAAAGCTAGGATGCGGCGGAGGAAGCAAGAACAAGCAGCGGAGAAGTAGGGAGCACCTCGGTGGGAACCTTGGTCAGCCTCCTCTGCCTTGACCCAACTAGAAAGCCCGCATATGGGCTTGGGAAAGTGCTTTGACGGACAAAAACTAGGATGCGAATAGTAACCCTGTGTTCATGAAGCTGCTTGTTGTTCGGCAGGGCGAGGATATGGTAAGCATCATCTCGATCAGATAACTTTTACTTTCAAATATCCGCTCTCAAATTTCAAAAATTGTAAAATTTTCTTGAAGGAATTATAAATTTGAAGAAGGGCCAGCCGAGCAATCAAACTGGTACTTGAATGCCCCGTAGTTTGTGCCGGAGACTGGGATCGAGGAAGGCGGCTCCGGTCAACTTCAGCTGCCCACTAGTGCCCTGTTTGAGGACCAGGTTGGCGTGGTGGACATCGAAGCCGGGGAAGCAGGTGACTCCGCGGTACTTGTGCTTGTAGTGCTGCGTGTGAGGCACAAGGGCGAAGGAGGGGTCGCCCAGGGTGCTGTTCTCGCCGTTGTAGAGCACGCTGCTGAAGTAGTGCCCGGCCAGGGTGGGCTTGTTGCTGCTGAGCCTGGCCACGTCGCTCTTTGGAATGGGCGTTGGCTTAACTGGCCACCCGGAGACTGGCCTAGCTGCAAGCTGACTGATTCTTAATAGCTGCAATAATTGCAAGCTGACCGATTGCCACATAAGTGTAACCCGCATCTAATGATGAGGGTTCGTCTATACTGGTTTGCACCGCCCGGCACAAGTTGCAGGCGACTCGTGCCGGGCGGTTCAAACTGGTATAGACTAACCCTCATCATTAGATGCGGGTTTCACTGGTTACATTAGCCTCTGCAGCCTTATGCCGCTGGCCTTCCGCCTAACAAGTAAGTCAATTTCTGTGGGCACTACTGTAGTTCCATACCCATCAAGTTCGTTCGGCCACGAATTGTAGAACGGCAAACTATGCTATGCTGTGCCATTTACTCTCTGGCCAAACACTTGGCAGTGCACTTGAACGGCAGAGGACATGTGAACAGAGAACGACAAAACGAACTAAATGTCTAGAAAATCACCTGGGGAACATGACATCTAAACGCATCGAATGAACCAAGAGCAATATCACTGGGCATCTTGTCAGTCTTCCACTAATTCTTTAAAACAGAATATTCAAAGCATTGCGCGTATGTGCTCTTGAAAACAACCGGGATTCCGAGGGAGTGCTCTTTGACTAACCGCTCGCTAAAGGACCTCCTGAGTCCGAAGTGTGGATGAAGCGATTATTCGGATAGGGGTCAAACAAAGTGCACGGGCCATTATTCGCACACGTCTGCACAGACAATTTTAAATTTGGGCTTTCCACGGGAATATCTTATGAACTGTTGCACCTGGGGAAAATTTAGAAAAGCATTGGATAGCTTATTATCTCGTGGTCATTGTGATATTTTTTAATCATTCCAGGCCAAAGGTTAGGGGTGATATAGCCAGTATCGCCCAAGCAACTACAGTTGGCTGCGTACAAAATACGCATACGCAAAGTTTGCGTATTACGCATTGAAATTTGGATGCGTACACGTGTACGCATTCCACCTGGTCTGCGCATATACGCATGCGCAAACTTGCTTGTACGCAATACATACAACGCGCATGTTGATTTAAGCAGCTGGAGCTAAGTTAAAAATTATTGGGAATTTCTTTCCACAAACCAAATTAGCAGCTGCAAGAACTGAAACATGTACTTTATAGATCTTTTACTTACTGGTCGCAACAAAGCCAATGTTTGACTAGCGTTTATCGAGGCGAGGAGGCAGTTGTTTCCATAAAATTCGGCACAAATTCTAAAAAAAAACATTAGCTAAAGAATTTCTCTTACCAGTCAATATTTGTCTGACTTTGTCAAAGTGTCATTATCAAATCATCACAGGATTTTGCAGTTTGTGCGTATCCTGATTTTGGTATAGCAAGCCTGGCGCCATTTATGACTAGATGTAAAATGAGAGAACACCCATCAGGAGTCGAGTATTTGGCGACAGAATTCTCCAGCAAGTGAATCCGCCAGTTTTCCACCCATGTCAACGGTCAGCACAAGGTTTTCTAATATTTTTTCCATAACGATCAAAAATAAACAAAAGACTTACACGTGGGAGGAAACTTACGAAGCTTAACAGGTAGATTTAAGCCTCCCCTGTCGTAGCTGTAAGGAATCGCTTTAAGGCTGGAACCCAAACCAGCCACCTCGGAAGGCTCAGTGACACTCGCGATTTCTGACCGATACTGCAGCTCCCGGCTGGAGGTCCTATTTCAGCTCTTTGTTGGCACCTTTTGGAGGCTCTGTGCTTTTTTCTTGTAATTTTGACGTCAAGTTTTTGCCCCCGGATCTTCCAGCTTATTACAGGCAGATCCTGATTGACTGGTTTTCGCTTCCCAGATGTTCTGGTCCAGCAGTTAGGGCAGAGGACACTGCGAGGATCGTTCTTTGGAATAATCGAGATTTGTTGATTGGCAGGCGCCCTTTCTTTCTCCAAGCCTGGTGTGATGCTGGTATTTTTTTGTTGGTCAGCTGTTTTCAGATAACGGCACGCCACTTGGCTGGGCCATGTTTCGGGTATGCTTTAATCTTCCTCAGACTGAGTGGTTTCACTTTAGGCAGGTTCTTTCTTCCCTGCCCCCACAGTGGAAGGCTACTTTGAAGGATTGTCCTCGGGTTCTGGCTGACCTACGGGTATCTGAGGGCTTTTCCGGTCCCCCCGGACCTGGGTTCTTTAGCCATAAGACTACGTCCCATGTTCCTATTCTTGGAATTACATAGGTCAAAAACCTTCTATTCTTTTCTGGTGGAACTGAGCTCCCAATTTCCTACGGCTCAGACAAGTTGGAGGAGAGAGCTAGCGATCCCAGACATCCTCCCCTATTTCCGTCTTCTGTTGCGCCTTCGGCTACCTCCTCAAATGATAAGCTTCCAATGGAGGTTGTTGCACAGATTGGTTCCTACTGGTCGATACCTTTTTCTTCGGAAAATCTGTCCTACGGACATCTGTCAGTGGTGTGAGGAATCTACGGACACTATTGAGCATTACTTTTTTGAGTGTGTGCATGTTCGGTCATATTGGGGGTCTTTTGAAAATCGTTTGCAGCATTGTGTAGTGGAATTTGTCCTATCGAGAGACGTTGCCATCCTGGGCTCGACTGACTTGTCACTGCCATTGAATATAATACTTTTGTGGGCACGTTTTTTCATCTATAACTGTAAGCGGAAAAATGATCCTCGTTTGCCTCGTTTTGTTGGTACTATTCGGAGTTGGTATAATGTGCTGTTTTTGGTTGCTTACAGATCACATGGAAAGGAGCTTTTCAAGTGCCAGTGGAAGGACTTTACGCGTCTGTCCATAAATGATACCTGCGCCATTCGTTAGAAGTTCAATCTTGTCGTTGGCCCTGCTGTTTTTTTCGTTTGTCATCCACCTGCTTTTTGTTGTCTGGTACGCCGCTAACATACAACTATTATTTGGGTACTTGTGATATAAGGGGATCCGACATGAACCGATCTGAGCTAATATCCCAGGTGCATGTGATCGTGGGAAGCAGTGAAGTGCACTGTCTATTGCAGTCAACGCTTCGGCTGTAACCTACGATGTATCCGCTCTATGATGATAACTGGTGTGCTCGGAGAGGGGAGTGGAGGTGAACCAAGTTGAACGAGTGCTTGAAAAATTGGATAGCATCATCTTTTTTGCTTGCTTTCATGCCTCCTTTGCTGTTTTGTTGTACGTGTTCCCGCCAGAAACAGGGTTTTTTTTCGCAGGCTGCACTAACATTCATATATTATGCTTTGACAAAAGTAAAAAGTTATATACAAAAAGGCTCAGTGACACTGCTCAGTGCAAATCACGCCCACAGGATTCGAATCCCGATGTCGTACCACTGAGCTATCAGGGCCACGAAATGAGAAAAAATAACAGCTCGCTCAAACTTGGTTGAATCTAAAGTGCAGCCCATGCTTGCCGGAAAGGAAGATCGTACCCCTTGCTCTCACTGCACACTGCTTCACATGCTGACCAAGGCTGCGTGCAATCGCACGTACGTACGGCCTGACGAACCAAAAGAACCAACTGGGCGAAAAGTTGGGTTTCCAGAAAATGTTGAAAGAGTATTTCTTTAAAAAAATCTCTTATCAGACAACGAAAAGTTTAGCCCAGCCATCGTACTCTAACCAAATGCAAGGCGAGACGAAGTTGGCTGGGCTCCCTCGGCGGCACATGCTTGAGTGAGTTATACTTATCGAGACGTGATATATCTACGTTCATGCTACGTTCAGGGCGAGCTTCTCAATCGTACTCCCACACTCACCCATAGTGCATGCCTCTGTGATGTGCTCGGTGCATCGTGGAGTCATGGGGCCGATTCCCTGTGGGACTTTATTAATTCTGTTTTTCACCAAAGGCTGGTACCCACATGAATATACTTATTCGTATTTTGGAGTAAGTTCGGGAGTTTGTGGTTTTGGAACACGATTGCCTTCTGTTACCTTGAAATTACTTGGGAAACTGAGGACTTGCTGCAGTAAGGTTGCATCTGTCGTGACAGCACGAGTACTAAATGTGTAGCACCTACCCAGTGACTGTTGTGGTGGCTGACATTTCAGTTATGGACATACACTTAGTTGCACTCTAGGACTACATATATCATTAGCTATAGTAAGAAAAATACGCAATACGCAAACTTGTACGCATACTATGTGGTGGAAGCATTTCATCATACGCACCCGAGTTTTCATGTTTGTTATCCCGAATACATACACCTTCCAAAACAGCATTCCTTATTATTCCCGACTAATTAATTGTAAAATACCTTAGTTGATCTAAAAGCGACTAAGTCTTCTAGTCTTTAGCAAGATTTAATCAATTCGAATAGTATAGACTACTCGCATAATTTTTGCAATCAGAGACAGGCTATACTGGCTAAATATTGAAATACCTAAATTTATATTAACCTATCCAAGAGTATGCATCTAGTCTTCGCAAAAGGAACCGCTTACAAAGTCATACTGTGCTGGAGTCATATAGCTTGTCAGAACTTCGCTACTGGTGGAGGAATGTAGGGTGCAAAGACTTTTGAACACAGCGAACTGTTTCGCAATGGTGACGTGAATGGTGGTCGAGGGGACTATTATTGGTGCAAATTTTTTGTGGTTTGTGCTCAGACTGAATAGCAGGCTTTTCCAGCCAGATCTGAAGACTTTCCTTGTCACATTCAGGAATCAAATGTGACTGCAGATAATCCAACGACCTGTTATCAAAGATCATCAAGTCCTTCTCAGACTATGGCGTCCCACCCATTCATCAGAGTTGTTAAGACTAGGAGCTCTGAGATACCGACCTTTCCTTATGCAGAAATTACCTTATGCAGAAAATTCGGTCATTGTCACATCTTGCACTTTGTCTGACATTCTTGAAAGGTACGCAGAATTGAAACGCTGTAATGCAAGGCTCTATACATGCATGCATGAGGCAAATTTCGCAAGTCCTGGAGTTGAACAGCTATGAAAAGGTTTCAGATTCCAGCTGAATACCAATGGCCAATTCGGTTTTTGTTGTATATATGTTAATGCCCGTCAGCGCTCACTCGTGATGCTTGGGACCACGATAGAATGTTTATCTGGCACTGTGGATCTTACGAGTACCTACGAAGTCTTCCCGCGAGAAGTCAACCGCGTAGGGAGTAGTTACAGTACTTCACCACCAGTCACCGAGCGTGGGCTATGTTTATCTCATGTCTACAGTACCTTCTGCTGATCTATCGAACAAAAAATTATCACAGCGGTAAGAAAACACTGGAAAGTATTACACAGGATTTTCATAGATATTTATCAGGTCATTGGGTACGAGGAGGAAGTCAGCAAGTGGAAATGGTCAAGTCAAGGGACAGAGCTGATTATGTACAACAATTTTGTTGAAGTGAAACGGGGCGCCACCGCTGATAGTGACGCATTACATGTGGACCAGCATACAGCACGTATCTTATTGTTCGTATGTGCCTATTGCCGTCGACATTGTTCAAGTGGATATTGATTTTGTTGACGGCAGAGTTACAAGTTGATTTCGTTGTAAAGGGTTGATGAACAACAGTTTGGCGCGCAGCAGACTGGGATCTTCATTAACACAAGCCAGCCCGTCGTCACATGATACGTTAATGCTGTGGCCAGCCTATCATCTCAGGCGTCATTGGTTTCCATGTTCTGGGCACCCATTCGCGGCGCATGCGTCACGCGCCACCCCTCTTTTTAAATCGATAACCGTTTGAGCACAATCTTAGCGAAACCAAAAGGGCCTAAATTGACTTCTGTCTCTCGGCCCTGGTGGGCGGAAGAGTGGGTCATGAACATACTGTTTTATATGGTGGTTTAGTCAGAAGACACGAAGTTCTTATCGATTTTACCAAACACTAAAGTACTAGTCGGAATGCAAAGCAAGTGTAACACCCCGCGCCTGGTAGGCCATGGCGAGTGGGAGAGAGTAATCAATACTCTCCTTTGGCTGGGAGACGTCAACCCCTCGGGTTGATGTTTCAGCCGGAGTTATAGTCGGAAGACTTGCCTACTCTAGTCGAAGTATTTGTCCCTCAAACTTCGGTCGGCCGCCTCCTTCCTACGCCTGCCATGCTTGGTTACACAAGTGCGCAAAATCATACAGGCATACAGAATATAAAGGCAAAAGTGCGCGGTACGTGAAGCTAACAAGACCAGCACAAAATAAGCATAGGCGTGGTTAAGCTGTCAAGAGCTCCTGCGACAGCTGGAGCGTCGGTCAGTCCCCAGATATGGCTTGCTATCTTATGGCTAGGCATGTTTGATCTGCTAATTACATAAGTGACCAAAAGCAAATGGTAAAAATGGCACTTGCCAGGATGTGTGCTTATTGGAAAACGCATTATTCAGTATGGAGTCTTCCCGCAGTTGCCACGTGCCATGAAGCCAATGTCATTTTACAGTTTCCACGGCATTTGGAAAAGGCTATAGTAAAATTCTTTGTGACAGCTTTTAGCAAATAAACCGCTGCTCCCTGTTTTGTCCGTTCATTTTTTTCGAACAGGGCAACGCGAAGGGTTGACGTGCTGTAAATTTCTGTGGCGGGAGGTCCAAAAGTTCCAGCTGGCAAAAACTGGCAATTGGTCAACTACAGTACACGAGTAAGCACAGGACTGCTATACATATCAGTGCTGACTGACACACATTCTGTGTGCACTAACAATTTCAAGCAGTCTATTCTGAATGCCAATCATGAATGTGTATCACTAACTGCCTAACTGCTCCTTGCTTGGCAATCACAATTCCTTTACGCCTGATAGTTGTACAACAGATATCGTGGAACGCACGCCTCGTCATCTTTCTCTTTGCCACCTGTGATTCCAGCAACGCTTTCTTCGTACGTTGGTGGTGCTGAAATGAAAACTGTGCTACATTTCTAAAAGAGGCATAAGACTGAACTTACGTATTCCAACCACATTATCGTAAGCTGGTGGAGCAGTCGGCATAGCTCCAAAACCATTCAATTTCTCCATCCCCTCTTGCAGTGGCACAGTACCAATCACAATTGGTAGCTCGGTGTGCAATTTCGGACATTCAGGATCGCGATATGCCTCGACCAAAATATAATAGGATACTTGCATGGAATTTTCAACGTCGAAACTGGGCACCACAGCTGGAATATACAAAGGCCCCGCTTGCCAAGTGTACGTGACACCTTGACGGACCTTTTCCACTTTGCTGATAGTAGATATTGCAACAGTGGTTAAACGCGACTGAAAAGGAGAAGATGAGAAAAAATCAGAGCAATGGAAGACACAAAATAATTGAATAATGCGGTGGGTAGGTCCTTTAGCCAATGAGATGTAGCCTCAAGGTCAGTGAAGTAGCAATACTTACCGTGCACATCAATCGCCTGACTACCCAGTCTCGTGAAACATTACCAGTATACATAGGTGCAGAGCAGACGCACTGGAGTCATCCGACTCTACATGTCACACGGTGTCTGCAAAGGGCTCGCAGTCTAGCTTTAGAGAACTCGAAAGAATAAAACATGCGGTACAGCAGTGTAAAGTGAATTTTCAATGCTGGTGAGCTGGTGGAGAAGGATAGCTCATTTGACTTCATTTCTCGTACTGCACACATCGTAAATTCCAGATTTGGCTGATCTATTCTTCGCTATCCCACGTGCATACCATGTATGTATCTCCAAAAAATGGAGTATAAGAGCCTGGAGCGTCAGTCCCTATTGTAGGTGTCAGACCCGCCACCCTGTCCCACCATTCCAATACTTACGTCCACATCGGGCTTATCCACCAGACACACCACATGTTGCATCAAGTGCAGTTTCAACAATCTGATTGACTTCCTGGCCCGATTTTCCACATCCACTCTGACATGCACGGGCTCTCCAGGCACATAACCTCGCTTGTCCATCGTGGCTGCCAAACGTATCGACGTATCAGTGGATGCTTGCCCGAGTCCAAACACTCCGTTCTTGCACGCTTTCCACGTATCTTCGCGGATTGGCTGACGTAAAATAGGCGAAATCAAATTCAAGTCTTCGGGTTTCACTATAGTAAAATACGATTTGCGCGAATGTTTGATGGCGTCTTGGCGCATCAAACACGCCTTGACTGAATATCGAATGTAGCCATCTGAATGTTTCGCATCGAATGATGTCGGCAAATCGTGGGGTAAGCGAAATGTAAAAGTGAATGTATGTGAACCTGGTTTTAAGTGCGGACCAGAATTGGTAATCATGTAATTACGATGCGATCGCAGAAGGCTATCGATTTCTCCCTCCACTGGATCCACCGGTTTTGAATGTTTCTGTAATGCAAGGAATGATTAGAGGTCGGGCAGAGGGAGGAGGAAACGATGCAATCATCTGTCGGCTAGCTTAACTCTGGCGCCTAGTGGGAGAGAATTATTTTAATCTCCCCTGGCGGGCAAACGTCAACCTCTCGGGTTGATGTTTCAGCCGCAGGTATAGCCGAAAACTCGCCTACTGCGATCGGAGTTTTCGCCCCACCAACATTCTCTCCTGCACCTGAAAGTCTTGGTTACAGAGACCATAAAACCTGAGTTTAACCTCTCGTCAAGATGACGTTTCAGCCGTGACTTCACCCGCCTACTACCATTGAAAAAGTGACTGTCACTGGAAGATCAGAACGACCGGTTAATTTTAGTTCTAGGCATGCACACACAAAGCTATGCTACCACATCCTCTTGGTGATACGCAACAGCAGACGTCGTCAAAAATCGGGTAGAGTTGCCTCAGTCAGGGTAAAACAGAATTAACAAAAGGTAAAGTAGCGCAGCCTGTGCCACACGGTGAGGACGACTTTTTCCATTTGGTAAGCCTCTTCTGTGCTGCAGCGCCTCCTTTTTTATGTGGTTGTCTCTGAACGGGATTTCAGGAAAGCCAAACTCTGGAAGCCCCCTGAAATGTGAGGCTTTACAGCACACTAAAATTTACAATGTAATGTGACCAATTGCTCATGTGAAGTACCGTCATCCGGGGCTATTTCGGACGTTTTCTCCCTACTGCGCAACAATCATTATCGAACATCTAACAAAAAAATCCATGAAACCTGTAATTTAATGCATCAGTAGAATGCCAAGATGTTGAAGAACCGAAATACTGCGTGAAAAATCTTATTTAGTGCACCTGGAAGAAGTTTTTTGTCAAAAACTGCTTCCGAACTGTTTTCCGAAATAGCCCCGCTGGTCCGAAATAGCCCCGGATGACGGTACCATGCACAAACCTATGGTACTTTACACATGCTATACGTACACGTAGTGCACCCAAGTACACTCGAGAAAACACGGGCAGTGCGACCTTCTATCTTCTATTCTCTGCACTGCTGCCAGTACGTCATGATTGCAACACAAATATTGCACAAACTAAACATACACAGGCAGCTAACCCAAGTTTGACCACCCATCCATGCTTTTACCTGATTATTATCATTATCTCCAAAATAACGCCACAATTCAATTTTCTCATTGAAATACACATTTTCCGACGAATAAGTAACGCTTCGATAAGCCGCATCTTTCACTTCTCGATTAACCCACATAACACGGGCCAAACCATAAAAATGTGCCAGGGCCGAATCCACAAACACTTTGTCACTTAATCGTAAATTCACCGATCCAGTTACTTCATCACCAGGATGATATACCGCCCATTTTTGATCGAACTGAATATGAAAATCCTCAATTCGAACCATTTTCACTCTACTCGCTGACCTGAAATTATAAAAATGCTAAATTTTGTTTAGATTCGCAAAGATATAAAGAAAGTACGGGGACGATAATAGTCATGCGACATGGCCAGTTGACGTAACTGAATCCCATTGTAAACAGAACAGTGCAAATAGCTCCCCCCCACCTAGTCAAGACGAAAACTAGACTGTCAAGCGCGAGTCATACTCTGCAGAGGCTGACAATGCACCCAGTCGCATGACACTAGCTGCAGTTCTGACATGGCAAGTACTGAAGGGCAAAAAAACTGCCAGTACAAATTGGAGAAAGCCATCTCATCGAAATGCAAATTATGCATAAAAGCTTTTACTGACATTACAATGCAGTGATCACGTGACGACCTCCAGCAAGCTTACTGGGCTATGCGACTGCCGATCTGATACAGTGAAATTGATCATAGTCTAAAGTCTCAATTACTGATATATATCACTATCCCACCATAAAAAAATTCTCAATCAAATCGAGTTATAAAACCAACTTTTACCAAAATGTTTTGCTATAAGGCTAGAATCTTTTCAATTATCTCTTCATTCAAAGGCACAAAGTCTTTATGTTCTTTGCTAAAATAAAACATTTCGGCAGTCCGCAAACAGAACCACATGGCATGCAAATAAAGTGTGCTATTTGTCAGGGGTGCTCGGAGAAATGGATGCGAGGCAACATTCTCCACTTGCTGAAGGCAATTGATCTGAAAAAATTAAAACTAAAGCGGATGGCAAAAATCACGTTCATGTTCATGTTCATGTTTTACCACATCACCAAACGCTCAGGCGCACTCGAGGGTGAAGGGACACAATTTACACGAAATGATTTACCAGCCCGCGAGTCGAACACTCGCCCGTGACTGCGCACCTGGCGTGAGAGGCAGACGCCTAACCCGCCAAGCCACGAGGCCGGCAAATCTAATCAAAGCCTGTTTCCAGCATTTATGGCCGAAGATCGCATGCTTGAAAGCAATTTTAATTTTCCCGCCCTTTTTGAATCTTTAAATTAAAAATTTATTTTGCTAAGCGTTTAGGAAATTTCCTTTTTTGTGATAAACCTTTACATAAGTCACCTGCTAGCGATAGTTCACTGTCTATAACCCATCATCTCACGATTAGGGATAAAAAAAGACTTTCTCCACAACTCTTGCATAAAACCCAGGGATAGGCCCTTTACATCTTCATGTCGACCAAGGCAGGAGGGGGTTAAATCCGTTTTTTACCCCTCCCTTAACACACAGTTTTAGCATATAAAGAGTGGAAAATGATAAAGCTGCAGAAAATGAGGAGTGGGGATATCTTACTGTAAACGGGTGCCGATCAGCACCTGCATACATGTATAAGTTTACATGTCTTTTATGTGCATAATGCATATATATTAGCGTTCGTTCGGGATCACTTTTTCCGGGATCGGGATCGCGATCTGGACTCGCTCAATCCCGACCGGGATCGGGAGTTTCAGAGTGTTATTTTTTCACTTTTAATTCGATGTAGGTAACCTAAAACCCGCCCCAAGTAGCCAGCAAATATAGAGCTAAAAACTTTTATGCGCAGTATTCATGATGGCATTCAAAATCATGCAAGCAAAAAGATCTAGAATTAGTCACCAACTAGCAAACAAATCCCTCACTTCCTCCTTACCAGTTCAATCATCCACCAAAGTTTTTCCAGCTTACCCTTCTGGAACACTCCCTTCCCGATCCCTTCCTCTCCCCTTCCCCTTCTTCACACATCTCCACAAAATTCAATCCCGACAATTTTTTATCGGGATCGGGATCCCGAACGAACGCCAATATATGTATATACATATGGATATATGAAGTATGTGTACACATACAGTATATATGTATACATATATATATATACAGTATAGATATACAGTATATATGTATATCGCAGTAAAATAATATATAGTTGAAAAACTGACCATGCATATAGCTGTATTATATGATAAAAGGAAAGCAACATACCTGTGACAATTTGTCCAAGAATCCCAGCTTGTGATCCGGATCAATGGCAGCATCAAATCTTTGCGATTCGATATCAGGTATAAAAGTCAATGTTTGTTGCTGCTTTACAGTCAAGTGCAACTTGTCCAGACTCGACTTCCCATAATTGTGCAGATATTTATTGAGTGGCAAGTTATCGCCATCAGGAGCACCATCCTTATACTTGTACAAGGTTGCCATGGCCTGAAAAACCCAATTATTTGTAATAATAATGGGCTAAAACATTCTCCAAAACAGGTGACTGTAATACGGGTTAGTTTTACTATAAGAGGTATCCACCTTGCAGTCCGAGTGACCACAGACGACCACGTGATGCACTCCAGCAATGACGCATGCCAATTGTAATGCAGCCGGTTCCGTCGCTACGCCTGGAAACAGAGAAGTGATGACAAGTTTACAGTATGTTGGTGATCCAAGTTGGCGTCCTGGAGAATGTAAAATTATCATAATCGATTATTTTACATCAGAAAGTTTGCAAATAATCGACTATGCTATGCACATGGATCTATGACGATTATTTGAATGTATGCGACAATTTGCATAGTGGATGTCGATTGATTTGTTGGAAACCGGACTTGCGGTTGATTTATCTGAATGTCACATCTGTATTCTGTAAATGGTAAAACAGGCGTCCAGAATTAGATCACGCAGGTTTCCATGGTTTCTACTGCTTTACAGGGCTTGGGAGAGAACATCGTTATAGGTGTAGAGGCTCTACTGGCAATCGATACTCTGCACGGAGCCGGCAGCTGGGAGCGTCACCCGTCAGGGTGATGTTTCAGCCATGTACTAGGTCGGAAGACTTGCTAGACTGGCCTGAGTTTTTGGCGTGGTGCAAAAGCTCCACTGGTCACTCCCTCCAGTAATACGGACCCAGTCGTATTACAGAGAGCCTGCACCTGATCAAGGTGTCGCCTTGTAGCAGTGGAAGTCGATTGAGTGGAATTGGCGACAAGGACGAAACAATTTACTACGGCCTACAGCACAGAAAGAAATGCGTGCGGACTGCTCGCAAGGGCTACCAAAAGATGTTCTAACCGCCTCCTCCCTGACCTAGTCTCAGAGCACAGAATATCACAAAGAGAAAAGGTTCTAGACGAGGAAACTAAGGATACCTTGGCACCTACAAATCTGTACCTTGACCTATCAAAGAAACCTGTCCCACCAGTGCCATTCGACAGAAAAAAAGGCTCAACGAGAAACTTTTGTCGACACTCCGGAGGGCAGGAAGTAGCCATCCGCTGACGCACACCAATAGCCCCAATACACTCAGCCCACCAAATAGCCCCGGTAAACCAAAACATTGTCACGCATACGCTCGACCATGTGATAAGCTTAATAACCAAAAAACCCACAAAACATACCCGGCAAACCCAAATAACGAAAATGCGATCGCCAGAAAAAACAAAGGCAACGCACTCTCACTCTCGCTAATCGTAGTTCACGCTTCACTATCCGCTCCCTTTGCTCGGCACACCGGTTATCTTCAGTAAGAGGATACATCGTGGTCACAGCCGAAGGGTTCACTGCAATAGACAGTTCCCATCACTGCTCCCAACGACCACATGCAAACCGGGATGTTAGCTTTGCTCAGTTCGCGTTTAGATCCACGCAAACACTCTGAAAGGGCACTCGCAATCAGTAAACAAAATCAGGCAAAGTCAAAAAATTCAACGGTACAGAAAAAAAATCATATCCCAGAAAACATAACTTCTAACGAGCAGTCCACAAAACATACGCATCTTACCCAGACTCTCCCAAATAACCATCTCACCTCCTCAAATCCCATCTTCATAAGCATCACGGCAGGGTGCCCACGGGGTCGACTCACCTTTTGCAGCACATACAAAAGGTACCCCACACTGCCCCTGAGCAACTATTTTGGGGCGGGGCTCGAAAGTGGGGAACTACACTATACAAGAGCAAATGAGTACCCGCATCAGATAAACCCAAATATTACACCACGGATCGCTTCCAGTAAAAACCATGAAACCACAAGAACTTGGTCCTGACTGGGATGGTATCGGGCAATCTCAGGTCTTCCTCCAGCCCATTTCTACAGCCAGGTACAGCAGGTACACAAGGGTTTCGCAGAGAGATCCTGAGCTTTTCTGACAGTCATTTAGAAATCAGATGATAAAACGAAAACTTACCAGGTTCAACCCCTGCATGAGGCACCATGTTGCCTGGATTCCGTACAATAAACATTGTCGATCCATCGTGTATTTGCATGGCTTTATATGGCAGTATACGGTTATCCATACAACTCAGGAAAAGTGCCGTTGGCTAAAAAAGTCTTCCCAATCGTTTGCTGCGACAAAATAAAATTTCCGCTTACTGTATGGCCTGAACTAGCTCTTGCTAATTCTTCCATCATTTGTAATTTACCTGTCTGTCGAAATTTTAAAACACCTCGCAACACTTTCTCCACCAAATCTCGACCCGCCGAACTGGGCATTTTCGTTGACTAAAATGACTGTCTTGTCAGTCTCAATTGACTGCAAGTCTTCACACTCCCAATTCCCATGAAACCTTAGCTACCCTTGCCTATCCTCACTCCTTATCAGTCAAACATCACGATGATCCCTCGTCAAGTCAAACAACTCAAATTACTTTTATCGCGCTCGAAGCAGACAAATGTCCATTCCAAATGATACTCGCAATTCTCACTCAGTTTCAATTCAACGCACTAACAAAATGAGGGTTACTCAAATCAAAAACCGTCACAAAATTTTTGAATACAATCGCTTCCATCATTCAAAAATGAACAAAAGTTACCTCAAAAAAAGGTTTTACCTGATAACAGCAAAATAAAATGCGCATTAGCTCAAAAGAAAAATAAAAGACCATCGTCAATTGGTATTAATTCCAATCAAAACTTCATCATCGACTCAGCTGAAAAAGTCAAAAATCCTCAAACCAAGTTAGTTAAACTATATATACTGAACATCAAAGCAGCCCTCCAAAGTCACTAATTGTTGCAAGTCAATCAAACCTGTACATTAGCTTACACTTCCGCCAACATCTTTGCCGCTGCCCCCTTCTCGCCAGACACTCTCATAAGACCCAACCGCCAAAAATTGCTTACGACACATTTCCGAAGCACAATGACTGCGGCGTGCATTGTTGTTCTTGGAACGATTGAACTATTAGACTATTATTATGAGGCGACGAAGCCGAAAATGCTAATTCCAACGACGTTGCGAATTTAAATTTATGTCTTCTCCCATCCGGCGAACCGAAAATTGACGACTGATTACTAAAGCTATCGTTATTCAACATAAACCCGGTCGATTGTTTCTCCGGGGTTCCTTGATTTTGTAATTGCCACAATTGACGACGATGATCAGAAAACGAAAATAACGGACTCCAGTTGGAATCGGATGACAAGAATGGATTCGTAAGACGTACGGGAGTCGAGAACGAAGCTGGCGGAGGCGTAGAAGCCGCCAGATGAGATCGACGAGGTGGTGTCATCTCCACCAATTGCAATTGTTTTTGATAACATTCCCGCTGAGCAGAAAAATTGATCGGCTTCTCTTCGTCATATTCATCATCTTCTTCGCTTTCGTCAGTCGTATCGAACGAATCTGCTTCCGGCATTGTTTTATCACTGTTGCTACCGAAAATCAACGGACGCGTAGCACTGGTCACAATTTGTGGACGGACAGGAGCCTGCAAAGAGAATATGGTTGTAGCTTTTAGAATGCCCCTTGGAATAAATAAGTGGAAACAGGCAATCACTCAGAAGCGAGCGGACTTACTTCCACTTTTTGCTGTGCCCAATTGAGAATCGAAGACTGAGACAGCGAGAATCCTTTGTTGCGCTCGACATAAACCTGCTTGGCTTCCCATAACTGCGTCGCTTCCATCTTCGTTGTATGCACACCAGTTCTACATGGCTCGCTTGGACGTTTGGCTTTCATGGTAGTGGTAGTAGTAGTCAGCTGAAGATGATTAGTGGGACGCAAAAGCGCCGGCGACATTCCTTTCATTCCATTTTCAACAGCGTCAATATCATCTGAAAAGGTAGGGCATCATGTATCAGATCAATAGAATCTGATTATTTCGAAGAAGTATAGACAGGGACCTATTGCCGTGATTTTGATTGAAAATCGAGTATAGTTGTAAGAATTATTGCACAGAAACTAGATAAGAAATGAAACCACCCGCTCTCAATTCGTTTCGTTCATAATTCTTACCAGGATTAGCGTATGCCTCTCTGGCTGCAGCTGCATGTTTTTCCCGGCTTTTCCGAATTTCCGCGTTGATCTTGTCCAACTTGTCGCGATTCAGGGCCCACAAACAGAACTAAAAAGAACGAACAGCACACTCCAGCGGTTACAGTATCAATGTAAGATGAAATATTTATCAGGTAGTCGGAAGACATGGCTGGTAGCCCGGCACTCGCCCTACCTTCCTTCCCCCACCGCCATCATCGACTACGATCTTCTCGAATGACTTATTCAATGACAAATTATGACGGACCGAGTTTTTCCAACCAGAAGCAGCCGTGCGAAAAAACGGAAACGTTTCGCTGAAAAAACCTGAATCTTAGGCAAAGCATGTTACAGAAATCTGTAAGGCTAACTGGTTTTTCGAACAATTATCTCCCCCAGCACTAAGAAAGTACCGCATGATTTGTGATAGGCAACATCGCTGACTTCGTCTGCGGGGAGGGGGGTCTGATCTTCTTCCGGGGGGGGGGGGGGGGGGGGGGGGGGTCGGGGGCGGCGACTTGGCGGCCCATTTTGGTTGCTTGTAAAAATTGAATTTTTTTAAATTTGAATTTTTCCCGCGAAAATTAGTTAGTTTGGGCCTTCCAAGGCAAAACATGGGGTCTTTTTACAGCAAAAAAATGAAATTTTTCTGGGGGGGTCAAAAATAAGAGGTACCTGCACAACCTCGCCGGGCGACACAGCAGGGTCTTCGCCATGTAAAAAAATTCTCTTCTGCTAAAGATAGTAGAGGGGGGGGTGAAAACAGTAAAGTTACCTGCACACCCTTGCCGGGCGGGACAGGGGGGTCTAAAAAATGAGAAGGGTCCCCCTGTACAAAATTTTTTAAAAACTTTGAAGGGGGTTCTGCGCTATGTAAAAAAATTTTCTTCTGCCAAAAAAAGTTGGGGGTCAAACACAGTGAAGGTGGAGGGCACAGACTGCGTGACCTGCACACCCTTGCCGGGCGGGACAGGGGGCCTAAAACATTAGAAGGGTCCCCCCTTCACAACATTTTTCCAACATTTTTTAAAGGGGGGGGTCAATCACAGTAAAGGTAGCTACCTGCACACCCTTGCCGGGCGGGACACGGGGGTCTAAAAAATGAGAAGACCCCCCCTTTACAAAATTTTTCAAAAATTTTTTGGGGGGGGGTCTACACTACCTTGGATACCCAGTCAGCGATGTTGGTGATAGGGACAAGGGCATACTGTAAAACTACCAGTCAGCTGTCAGGAAGAAATATATCTCGTCCTCCGTTACTTACCATATAAATGCATAAATATCAGCCACATGCATCCTTCCAGTAGGACTATTCTTCAGTGCCAATGCGATTAATGAACTGTAAGAATACACCGGTTTTGGATAGGTTCCAGCCGTGGGGGGATCACCATCACGACATTCGACCGACTCGATTAAGTTTTGCTGTTGACAAATAGACTTGTTCAGAGTTTTGCTCTGTCGTTTCGTATATTTCCTTTTTACAAGTGAAGTTTGAACCACCACTTCCTCCTCTTCCTCTTCTTCCTCCTCATCACTCACGACGTCGTCGTCATCGCTCAAATTTGATATATTCTGTTTCCTCGGTCTTTGCCGGCCAATCGATGTTTGAGAAAAACGGCGATACTTTTTTGACGGAGAATATTTGCTTATATAACTGGCACTGCTTCGCTTCATCGACGGAAATGGACTTGGTTCAAAAATATCGTTTTGAAAAGAAAGAATCGTCTCCGGAATGATATCATCGATATTATCGCTAGATGCCAAATGTTGAAACACAGAAACGTCAATTTTTTTCATCCAACCACTGCTATCGGCAGGATTATCTTCGATTCCAGAACTAGAATCATTCAAGCCAACAAAATTGTCACAGCCCAAAAATTTTTCCAGTTCCTCGGCAGAAAATGATAAATTCAAACTCATTCTTTAAAGGAAACCCAAAAACCTCTTGAAAAATAAACGCTTGACGATGTGGACTCAAAACTTATAAAGTCGATAGAGATAAACAACAGAGAAACCGTATTTCGTAAAAGTTTTCGAAGCAAGAAAGAAAAGAAATAGAATTGAGTAGAAAAAGGCGCCAAGAATTTAATGTTTTTCTCGCGCACACTTCCATATTTATTTCAAAATTTTGTGCGCCTGCACATCACGAAATGATTTGAATTGATATAAGCAGTATAAAAAGCGGAAATTTCGAAACCTATTTCTCGACTTCACGGAAAACGCAACATGACTAACACATACAGTACTTATTGTTCCCCGACTTTATTTAGCCCTGACTCCTTCGAAGGCACTTAGAGCCATCATTACTGCACAGATACATCCAAAATACTGCTACTTAGACATACAAGTGACCAAAGCAGCGCCATGCCACTGTGTCAGTCCATTTCACACCCCAAAACATTAATTAACTGAAACCTAACTGCAGAACATTGCAACAAAAAAATCAAGTCCTCGTTTTTTTTTCTAGAAAAATTCTGAACTGCCATATTTGGCTTTTGAGTCTCAAAAAATTCTCGATTTTTCCATTTTAAACCAGATCATTATTCTTTCCGAATGGCACTTTCCAGATCGAGTTGTTCCAAGCAAATTTCTGTGACTGTTTCATCATCAAAACCACTATATCCGTCATTATCGTCGCTGCCTTCTGAGTCTAGCCGAAGTTGGGCCAAGTCGTTCTCATCTTGATAAAAGATACGGGTAATAACCGAAGAAAAACCGCCTCCATCTGCAACAAAGCATTCTTGGCCGATGAGTAGAGCTCTAAAAAGAAAGCATGTGCACTTATGATTTGAATTCCCGCCAAACTCATATGATGTTGATGCTCAGGTAACATAGCGGATGTGCGGTGAATAACTAGTTGCGCAGCCAAGTTTATGCTGACGAAGTCCGCATGTTGTTAGTTCCACTCAAGCTGCTCGCTTCCGAGACAATGGGTCACAACCATGCTCTCACTCCGTACACCTCTTACCCAACATCGTCAGGCGAATCACAAACTTCCTTCATGCATGGCAAGTCAAATAGATCCGTGGCGCTGAACCACATTCCACGAGCTCCTGTGCGCGGATCACGAATAATCAACGAGTCGCAATCTTCTTTATTCTCCTCATTATGAACTTTTCTTGAATGCTCATTATAAATTTCGCGGCAATATTCTTCGCATTCTCGAATAGCTCGCTGCTGGCGTCGTTTTAATTTGATTTGGGATGGCATTACGATTTTTGCGACCGGAAATCAAGACAGAGAAATTGCACACTCGCAGTTTGTCAGTTTCGCAACTCAAATACCTGCCAACTTACCCATTCATACGGATGCTCATGGTTTACGTCATCGTTTGGGCTCACATCACCAGTCATGTGATCAGCGATAGCATGCGGCTTAGCTTTGAGCATGGCTTCACACTTTTTTATCCATTCTTCCTTCCGTTGATAATATCGATTGCACTTTTTCCAACTGAAAACTGCCATTTGAGACGCATGACCGATTGTCTGTTCAGTACCATCGGGACCACGGCCAATGCCCGAAAACTCGACTGTGTATTTCGAATATTTTGCGATAATATTATTACACCTGCAAAGAGATGCGATTCTAGCACAGCTCGACCAGATTCCCTTCTAAGGTGGTTTATATTCTGGACTCGAAAAAGGCTGACAACAAACTTGCAAAAAAACCCTCTTTCGCCCACCTATTTACCATTTTTGGAATTCTTTACGAGTCCATTCGAATTTGTGATCATAGTGTCGAAATTTTCGATCACCCATATTGAATAAAACATTGAATTCCGCATTTGGTGTCGTAAAAATGACCAAATATGGTCGTAAATGAGCGAAAATCATTTCAACAGCACCAGCTAAAACGTCATCGTGTAAATGCTCGATTCTAAAAGAAATTAAAATATTTGAAAGATTTTAAGCGAAACTAAGAAATCTATTTACAATTCGATGGCGATCACAGCATCAGTGCCATCCAATCGATCGTCATACTCAGCTATGCTTCCTCGATAAAGGTACGTAACGCACGGAGCGACGTTTTCTTGGAAATCGTCGTAATACAAGTAATCATTCGGCAAAGGTTGCAAATTTGACTCCGCAATTTTTATTTGGTTTTCGTCAATATCAACGCCAATCAAAGTGTGAATCGACTTGATCAAAGAATAACGAATTCGCGACATGAATTTGCCTTCGGCGCATCCGAAATCAACGACCTAGAAAAACTGGTTGTGCAGTTAACATTTCAACAAATAAAATTACTGCATCACCGAACGATTAAACAGAAATACATGCACAGATTTCAAATGGTAATACCTACATATAACATATTGATTGGAATAGGCACAGCATCGACCGATCCGACCTTGAGCCCGGACCCCAGCCTATCCAGATGACGCACAGTGAGTGGCACCAACAGCTTTGTTCCCTCACTCTACAGGGACACTAGAGAACCAGCGATTCAGAGAGGGGATTCCAGAGAAAAAAATAGGATCTGCTCATTATGATGCGCCACGAAAAATAGTTTTGTGCAGATAACGGTTGGAAACCTTTAATCGTCGATATGGCCGATCCCGGAGCCGGATCAGGTCAGTCGATACTGGGACAGTCGACTACAGCACTGGGCCTGACTACCATTTCATTCGTTTACGGAAAGTGCGGAAAATTGAGTATCTCATGCAAAAAGCATTATGACGTAGCAGTTCCCGCATTTAAAACATCCTTTTCGACCTAGTCAAATCTGAATCCTCGAGTTGGAGAAAAATCTTCTTGAAGTCCTGATTCAATACGCAAGTGCACCGCCAAGAAACTATGAGGACTCGTCGACCAACCATGCTGATATTTTATTTTTTGCCTGGATCAGATTGAAATCGGTCTGATCTAGGCCCTGTATCTGATCGGCATCGCATAAGTTTCCAGGCTCAAGATCAGATCAGTCGATGCTAGCATGTATGAGTGCTTCAGACGTTACTGGCCCAAGCTTTCATCCGACGCACAATAAAACGTCGTGTTTTACGCATAGCAAAGGATTAAGTTAGAAAATCAATGCCAAAAAGCGTCTATGAGATTATCCATAGTCACAGCATCCAAAACCTGGCACCCGGTCAGAGGGAGGGTCTGAAGTTTTCGAGCGCTAGAAAAGGGGGGTCCAGAGGGCAAAAAAGACAAGTTTCTTTGCATCTACTGTGGCTTAAACTTTTCACAGTAATAAGGCTCACACATGCTCGAAAAATGATTTTTCCAGGTACCCTGGGTAAAAATAAAATTTCCCAATTTCCCAGTTTGAAACCTCAGGATGCAATTTTCCAGTTTTTCCTGATTTTGGCTAAAAGATTCCCACTCCCTCTGATTTTTCCGTGTTTTCCAGATAAAGATCCAAATTATCCCCTAAAAGAGACACTTTCTGCATGGTTCGACCCATGGGAAACAGGTAACCAACCTTCAATTTTTGTGCCCCTTTTTCATGTGTGAATTCGATGCACCCATGCGTGCTAATAGTGACGCGTCAGTGCTTTTTTGTGTAGACTCGATTTTCACGGGATTATCCCAAACAACGTTTTTTTGAAAAAGCTTGGGCGATATCGGCCATAACTCTTTCAGTCTTTCTCGATTAACGACACATCAGGTGTTCGCTAATGAATGAAGAGTCGAATGCCTGTGCGAAAAGGTTTTATCTTTCATATCTCGAGATGTTCGGCGCCAAAGTTGAAGGTGGCCTGGTGGAGGGGGGGTCAGACCATATTTCAAAATTTTAACATTGCAAAATTGACAAATTTTCAAGCCTGGAGGGGGCACGGGGTTTACTCTCCCCCCCCCCCTTTCCCCCCTAGTTTCGGATGCTGCATAGTCAGCTGTACGAGGACGTAATTAGAGGGGAACCGTCAGGAATGACATTCGCGGAATGTGATTAATTTTATCAAATAAAAAGCCTCAGCGAGATAATTATTGGCACTTATGCAATTTTATTATGGATGCAAAAAAATTTCCAAGCCGCATCAGGAAATAATATATAAGCTCAAGTGTTGATAAACCAGCATACGAGTAATACGACCTAGGCCCTCCTGGACGGAAGGAAAACTAGTCGATGAAGGCAATCGCGCGCGGAAAGAAGTGGGAGCAAGGGCTGCAAGGCAAGGGCAATAAGCGAAAGATTGACCCTGATGTCTGATAACTGTCACTTCTGAGTAATGGCGGCCCCCATTTTGTATGTCAGAGGCTTCTTATTGACCTTTTTCGAATTAATCCTTGGGAAGAGCAACTGATCAGCCGAACCTGATGTGAGGTAACAGGAAAAACCCCCCAGCTGACGACTTTCAGACTCCCTGTTCCTTAATGCTAACTGGGAGACGGGGTCAGGCCGGGGGGGGGGGGGGGGAGGGGGCGGGGGTGGGGTTAGACCATTTTTCAAAATTGTATCATTACAAAATTGACAAATTTTCAAGCCTAGAGAGGGGCACGGGGTCTACTCTACCCCCCCCCCCCCCCCCTAGTTTCGGATACTGCTTAGTCAGTTGTACGAGGACGTAACTAGAAGGGAACCGTCAGGAAATCAAAAACCTGACGCCTCTCACGCAGTTACGGGTTACGGCGCAGTTACGGGCGAGTTTTCGACTCGCGAGCCGGTAAATCATTTCGTGTGAAATGTGTCCCTTCACCCTCGAGTGCGCATAAGCGTTTGGTGATGTGGTAAAACATGAACAAAAGAGGAAAAAATGCGTTGAAGTCATAACGCGTAGCTGAGTAAGCGACGGGAATTATAGCAAACTGTATTGAAGTCAGATTAGGCACGCGAACACATGCCATGCGGACGAGTATGCAATACGTGTTGTAGTCTGCCTAGCAGCACCTCCCCAATCGATAGCACAGTAGCAGAACCACGTCTTCTAGTACCAGTCAAGGTGAAACTTAAGGTCTTTTCGACTGGCTGGCCACGAGCCGCTGTAACCAGCATTCCTGGCGGGTGGGAGACGTCAGCCATTTCTTTTTTATCAGCGGAAGGTAGAGTCGCGAGACTTGCCTTCCTTCAGTCAAAGTTTGTTTGTCCCAAAGACCGCGGTTTCTCACACCTCCCGCGGCCAAGGTGCGCTGGTTACACCGCCTTGTCTCTCGGCCATGGTGGGTGCCCATGTAGGGCCCTAGGTCCTACAATTCACCCAGCTGAAGCGTCTGTCAGGTCCAATTGGATTTGGAACAGCCGCTTGGATCAGAAAAAGCTCAGGGAAATCCTTTAAGCCTTGGTGGTACTTAGAACATTGTTTACGCCCCACATAGTGCATAACTCCGACATTGTTACGTATGTCATTTTTTCCAGCGCCCCATATTTGGTCAAATGTTTAGACGTACGAGTAAAGCTTGACAGCGCTGTAACTTATACGACAGGTATTTTAAAGTGTAAAGTTGTAGAGGCAGAGGTGCTGAGCTTTTAATTCCAGTGTTGGACCAAATGTGAAAAAATTACATAGCGAACAATTTTTATCCCACCAAGGCTTTGCATTTTTTACAGATCATTATATTTAGCGAGTCTTCTCGGACGACTTCAAGAGATAATAACAAGTCTTACTTTATCCACAACGCTGATATATTTCTTGACTTCATCGATAACCCTGGAATAGCGTTGAATATAAAGCGGGGGACTAAATCGAAATGACGAGCCTTCATTCTCAGATAAATGTCGTGGTCTGCCGTAAGCATAAGCAGCAGTTGGAAACAGGAAATCGTCGTCTTCGTCCAAATATATCGCATCGCCACTGGCCATTTCGAATATACTGCACCTACAAAAAGTGCGTGCGTGCTAGGGTAAAAACCAAAAGAAATTTCTATACGTGTACCTCTGCGAACGGGTGATTCTCTAATCCTACTATCCTTTTTTAAATCAAAATCACAAATATCTATCTCTACCTATAACCGCAAATACCGTAGATACATCAGCGCCAAACGCGCGACCACGAATTTTTGTGCTCCTAGCAGACATCTTAGATCAAAGTATTCAAAAATGCGGGAAATTTAAATTTATGGTTCGTGAGGTGAAGTTGGAGGATTCCACTGGAATGGACAGCACGTTTCAAATTCGAAGGTACGATATTAAATTGTTTTGTCACTTACCTAAATATAGCATGTGTCACGAGGCACGATGCAGGGTCGGCGTTCGTATTCCCATTTTGCTTGGCATGAAGCTTTTGGAACCAGTTTGTAAGCCATAAGCATGTCGACCCATTACTCCAGGATAGGAATGGGTACCCTGCGGTGTGGGGGTTCGCTTGGCAGTCGATCCTCTGGACGAAGCTAGCAGCTGGGAGCCTAACCCGTCAGGGTGATGTTTTAGCCATGGGCCACCAGAGGTTGGAAGACTGGCCTGGGTTTTTGACTATACAGTGATTTTGAGCCGGACATTACGTACGAAAGTCAAACGGGCAAACAGATTATTGTCAACTGTTGAACACCAGCGGAGCATCTTGTGTAGAGGCGTCAGAGAGACGCCGACACCCTAATGTGCGTACTCGTCCTGCCCAGCCTTTTTTTAAGGTTTTACTGCTAACAGGCATCAGGCAAAGCTGATTGCGAGTTGGCTCAAGTGGGTGAAAAACAGAAGGCTCATCGACTGATCGTGAGTCGAACAGCAGTGCACTCCTTGCTTCTGTTTTTCACCCACTTGAGCCAACTCACAACACAGTGTGCCTTGTCACTAACTGTATCCAGGCAGGTAACCACTGCGCAGTCCCTCAACAGGATGAGGCACTACGCTATATTGGACAGAATCGCAAATCCATTTCCCACAGTGTGCTTTAGACCCCTCATAAATGGCTCTTCTCATTTCCCGTTTTTCAAAGCATTAGGGTGCAGGATTTGTCTGTTCCTGTTTTTGAACCCTCGATCCCAGAAGGGCGTTCTCGTGACGTGCATTCGTTGCTTATGTCAGGAACGACCTAATAACTTTCCATGATGCATGGAAACCCGCCAGGCCAGTGTACTTGCTCAGCTCTGCACGCAAAGTCTAGCAGGCTTCCTGTTAGCACTGAGAGAAGCAAACGAAGTTGGCGTTGCTTGGAAAGAGAAAAGCCATGTTTTATTGTTGATTGGGCCGAAGGGCAATGCGTGGTGGAAGGTATACATAAGAGCAGTGGCCGGTGGTGACAGTTGATATTGACGACGGAATCGCGAAACACCATGCCAAGGCGACGGCAACAGGCTTCGCCTAATATGTCAATTTCCGTCCTACTTTAATGTGCATAGAATTTATAAAGCTTCGAAGGCGGCAGGTAGGCAGCAGGAAGCTAGGCGGTCTAGTGGAAGCCCATTGTGAACCAAGTCCCTATCTCTTTTTCCATGCGTACAAAACGGGCCAGCCGTAAGGCCACGCGGCCACGCCCAATCCATAATAGCTAAGCGCTTGTGCGTCGGACGCAGAGGAGCCCGATGATAGCTATTCGATTTTAGTCCGCCTTTCAGGCTGGTATCGTTTTCGTTGTGTAACAGAAAGGTTGAAATTCCTCTTTGCCGCCATCAATGCCTCTTGTGTACTTATGTACATACATAGCGCTGTCCCGTTCACGCTAGCTATTTATATAGCACACCCGCCGGCGTCCCCCATTGGCCTCGGCTGTGTTGCCTGATAGTCTTATCGCATTCTGCCATGCGCACTCTTCGCGTTATCGCCCGGCTTGGATGAAAGAAGAATTTCTTTTCCTTTTAGCTCAGTGAAGTGAATCGGCGCATTTTGTGCGGCTCCCGCTTTTCAACGTTGCTAGGTACAGCTAAGGTTTACTTCCTCCGGCGCTACCTATTCAAGCTGTCTTCCATGTGAGACGTGTTTCGCTACAAGCTAAGCATGGATTCGTGCGTGAGTGAGCAGATGTTTGGGGCTGTTTTTTAGAGTGGCTAGTGAATGTGCTCGACGTGACTTAGAGAATGTGTCTTAGCCCTTTTGCCTGCTCTGCTGACCACTACAACCATTGCGTGGCAAAACTATGTAAATGGGCGGCCGGGGCTGATAGCCCAAAAGTGGTTCTGAGCAGGTATGAAAATCGTACCCAACTGTGCGTGCCTCCACATCCGCAATCATCATCATCATTATTCCATTATTCCATTATTTTTTGATACGCTTATCCCCACCTCAGAGGTATCGGGTTCCGACTGGGCTACACAGTGCAAAGTCGTGCGGCGTCTAAGAATCTGAAACAATTGGTTTTAACCAAACCAAAGCAGGCTGAAGGAGAACAGAGCCTTCGTCGCATCCTGTCCGACCAGTATAACACCCCATGATCTTGATTTATTGGTCGAGTGTATCCCGCCTGGAAAATTTTTTAGAACCCGAGCCTCGTCTTGTTAGAGCTGTTTTAGGATGTATTCCATCATTTCTCATCGGTCGAGAACGCAGCCATGGCCTCTGAGAATGACAATTCTCAATCATTCCCAAACATAGGCTCCGTTTTCCGCGGTCGTTGTCGCGTGCTAAAGCATTTTGCCGTATGCTGATTCCAAGTAGAGTCCTCGGGGAATCGAACCCGTTCACCTTGCGAATCGCTAATGAAGCCGAGTGTTTTCCATCCACTTCCACTAAATGAGCTAGCTTGACTTGACTGGAAGCAATGAGTGAAATAGAGTTTAGAATTAACGAAGCCTAAAAAGTGAACGTTTGGCCTTTCGTTAGCTTACAAAACCATTCCATTTTCTCGCAGCCTACATAGCACTCGATAGCCTCTAGTACAAGAGTGCTTGTCGAAGACGCGCAGATGCTGGCTCTCATTGCTGAAACCTGTGCGCATTCTCGAGCAAGCTAGCAAGATTATTGGCGAAATGATCTTGGCCTCTTCTCAGGCCCGATCTTTCAAGGGTGCTTCAAACGAGGCGCGCTTGGCAGTCAGTTCAGTAAAATGAAGAAAGGAAGGCGAGAAGGGAGTAGTTGTTGTGGGAACTGGATTGTAGATTATTGAAAACTAGACTTCTTGCTCTTGTTCGGGTCTGTGCCCCCTTCCTTCCCCTGTGCAACGTCGTCCTTGCCATGTACGGCGCGTTCATGAATCGTGTAGTTATGGTGAATAAATTTCGAAGGGGAGCGAGCGCTGACGATGAATGTCGTGCACCCGGTTCAATAATGATGCGATAGAAAATGTGGGCATATTTGTCAGATGCTCACTAGTCGAGAATACAAACTGGATATAATTCATATGCAAATCAGAAAACTCTGATAATTGCTGATGCTAATTAAAAGAAAAGTTATTTTTCAGGGCTATTTTGATTGGCCTGCTTATTGCACCTGTTGCGAAAAATTCCAAAAATGGTAAGTCATAGAATATAAGACCGTGACCTATTGAAAAAAGAAACAATTTTAGGGCAACGTGTCGACACTACCATTGGAAATGTGCGCCAATTGTAAGTTCGCTCTTCTGCTAACAAGTTCGGGAATCGATCCGAAATTTGTCCTTTCCATTTTTAGTCGACGCTGACGAGATCCGTCGTTTGGCGCGTCGATTTCGTAAATTGGATTTGGATGGGAGCGGCACATTGAGCGTGGATGAATTTATGTCATTACCTGAATTGCAGCACAATCCGTTAGTGCAACGAGTCATTGAGGTTTTTGACAAAGATGAGGATGGACAAATCGATTTCAAAGGTAAACTTTTTTGACCCGTGAAGAAAATATAGGCGCAAATTTTTTTTCATAAAGCAAAAATATATTTTATTTGCTTTCAGAATTTATTGAAGGCATTTCCCAATTTAGTGTGAAAGGAGAAGACGAAGAGATGGACAAGCGGAAGAAGCTGGAATGTAGGAATGCAAGATCTGTGCCGACACCCTTGCAAATAATTTTTTTTTAGTTGTGTTCAAAATTTATGACATGGACAAAGATGGTTATATTTCGAATCCGGAATTATACAATGTGAGTGTATCTGTCCTAGTGTCAACGGTTTGCATCTACTGTACTGATGAACCCCATCTGAAACCACATTTTACACATCTAGTGCAAGAATGTGGATCTTTTTTCTGTTCGCCTCATCATGTACTTATATGCCTAAACAGTGCACTCACGAACTTCAGTGCAGCCAAAAAATTCTTGCACAGCGTGTAAAAAAGAGTTTCAGATGAACTCCCCCTGATTTCCCCTGTGCGCGCAAGTGTTCAATCAGTGCCCCCATTTTCGGAATAGATGCACTTTCCAGGTTCTAAAAATGATGGTCGGCACAAATCTGAACGAAGTTCAATTACAACAAATTGTGGATAAAACCATATTGTACCATGATAAAGATGGGGATGGTCGTATTTCGTTCGATGAATTTTACGACGTAAGCACATCTACAGTCTTCATTATCTACAGTACTGTCAGCCCGTTTTTAGATCGTGGCGCACACCGATGTGCATAAAAAGATGGTTGCGAGTCCGTGATCTCCTACATTAGTAGATCAAATGTACCCTGTGTGCGTATGTCCTTTTGAAAGCTTGCTTGATAGTATCCTTGTAGCGTTACGACTGATGTTTTTTGCCTGTGTGTTTTGTGCTTACCATACAAACTTGTATATGCAAGGTGGGCGAATCAGTCTGAATCCAATGCAATTTCACATTGAAACGCTTTCGCAGTTGACGATTCCATACAGTACTGCCTTTTTCATGCTAAATGCGCCACAAAAGTGCAGAGCGCGGATAGAGCTTCGGATACTTCAGGGATACCAAGTGCGCCTACACAAGCGTAAAACACAGCAGAGAAATTATTTCGAAACGGGTCCGAGGAGGGAAATTATTCGAGGGAGAACTTCGTAAAGGAGAAGTTAAAATATACAGCTTATTTTGGCATTGAAGTTCTCCCGAATCAAGAAAGATTCAATTCTGAACATTAGCACCAACTCTTTACAGTACTGTACATGGAGTTGACTAGTAACCAATTGACTCGCTGCCTGTTCTACAATGACCATCATAATAGAATATTTAGCAACTGTCAGCACGTACACTTTCAATACATAGGTCTAACACACTGCTCCGCCCCGGGGAAACTGTTTGAGGGCACTATTGAACCAAATTGGTTCTGGAACGGGAACGAAACGGGGAGGGGAAACCCAAGGAAGTATTTATGGTAATGATCATTCTAACGAGTCTTACTGTTTTAAGTCCTCCGAAGAAGTTACTCGTATGTCTTGTCATCATCCTTTATTCACACATACGTACGTAAACGAGAAAGTGCACATGGAAAAGCAGATGGCGCACATGGAAACGAATCAGAAATTATGGTTGGTGAATTTGAAGTTGTTTACTCCAAATTCTGGAGGATCATGGGTGTGGACCACCATTCAGGTCCGACAGTGGGTTCACAGTTCGACCCAAACCCAACCCAAAAATTTTGAAGTCGAACCTATTCTAAAACCCATTTTTGAAAAGTCAAACCCAATCCGTTCACTAGTGAACGTAAACTCATCACATAAAACCCATGGTTTTTAAAAAAAATTGACTAAAACCACTTTTGTCCAGTGGATTATATTATCAGCATGACACACATTTTTTTAAATGCTTTCATTGTTCACTAAAGGACCTCAGGCAAAGCAATCTTAGCATAGTGGCTTTATTCGGAAGTCTCCCCAGAGAGAGCGGTTGGGAGATTGTGGAAGAGTCGCCCCTCGCCTCCCCAGGGCTCCAGGTTGCACATTTTGTCAGTGCACATACTCTGTAAGTTGACCTTACGATGAATGCATTCTTGAGCAGTTGAGTGATTCGCACTGTACTCGCATCTTCATCTGCCTTCAGAAAGATCTCTAAAGATACCAGATGCAACTTTTATAGCAGCTGATTAAAAACCTGGCGTGATCTGATCTGACTAGACTTTCAAATTCGGTGAGCTCCTTCAAAAACAGACGGTCACTTTGAGAACGGCTCACGTCTCAACGACCATCCCCTTTTCAAGCTTCAACTTTCAAACAACACGACCCCAAGCTGAGGGGACCACTTTCCACCAAGGCAAGCCGTGTTTCTCGAACATAGAGATGCTGGTCTCCCGTCATCATATTCACTCGCCAAAGGACGAAAAGATAAAAGTGACTTACCCTTTTCTGACCACTTGAGCGGCCACGAACTTCGATCACGGCAATAATCTCATAAACTGAATTGTGCGCCCGACTTCTGTGCACTGCGTTTTTGTCACACCAGGATCTGTCGACTCGAAACCAACGGACGTCATATCGTACAGGCTAAAACGCTGTGCCGATCAACCACAAACACCACTTGAACTTGAAAAAAAAGTGTTTGTGATTGAGTTCGAAAAAAGGTCAGTTTCCACAACCACCCTGCCAAAAACCCAACCCAGCCCAACCCTAAAACCAAAAACTAGGTTGGATTTTTGGACCCAATGTCAGACCTGGATAGTTAACATACATGCTCAATTGTTACCCGGGGCTGTAGGATTTCAAAGGGCCCGACCGGGGTGTAAGTGGGGGCTTAAAGGATTTCGAATACCTCTGGCGTGTGTGCTCTGCACAAAAGTGCCTCATTAGCAGTAGACCACCAGGGACCAAAAGTATGAGCTTGTTTGTTAGAAACTGGCACGATTAATTTGTTGTCAAAGCGAGAAGTTTGAGTTTCATAAACATTGCTCTACTGATGGATTGAATACTCACAACCATTCATCTGGGAGACACTCCGGGTCTGTACTCAAATGGGTACACAGTGTGCTTGGTTTGTTTGACTCTACTTAGCATGCTTGTTGTGGTCTCTCAGGATCTGTGGACGGACAACATCTATAGTGCGCTGTGGATTACCCAGCAGGAAGAATCCATGTACATGTAGCATGTTAAAACTTATTTACAGTACTTTCGCCTGTGAAGGTCCAACACTTCCGTGATGTCAGCATACTGCTTCTGCAAATCAGCAATGGAATTCATTCAAAAAGCACAATCCCTAAGCTTCTTCGCCTTTCTGGTTTCTATGGTAAATAAAAATGTGAGTCCCATGGGTTAGTGCATGCAATATCGTTATGCATAAATGCATCTTTACCCTGTGAATCTTGTCACTGGAAACTTTTAGCCTAAACAAGACCAAGAAGGACAAGAAGGAACTTTACAGTAAGACTGACGTGCTCATTTCATTTTCTGGCTCACATGTACAGTACATAGTATAGTACACAAGGGAAAAGATACTGCAATTTGATGGTGGAAATTATTCTTACAATTACTAAATTACAGGTACATCATACTGCCGATCTACGCCAGCGATGTTGTGAAACCTCCACCTCTGGGTCACTTGCACTACGTGGGGTGGGCAGTAAAGTGCCCAAGGGGGCCTATGTGGTGGACGCAGTGGAGTAGTTTCGCGAGCGAATGAGCAGATTTGTTGCCGTGGAAAGGGTACCCGACAATTTGGTGCTCAGATGCATGCAAAGTAATCGTACACCTCTCCACCCGGGCACACAGCGAACCAAAGGACACAACCATTCTGCTGGACCTACCCGAGGTCGTAAGCAAAGATGAAAACACACCTAAGCCATCCTACCGCAGTATAAGCCAGATCATCCTCTCCTGTCTCACGATCAGTGCAGAAGAAAACTATGCTGTAGGTAGAAAAAGAGGTCAACTTCTCCTAGGATGATTTGGAAATCAAACCATGCAGATACAGACAAATAACTGGAATGGCAGACAGGTATGCATATTCGTGTATACTGCTCATCATCGCGACACCTACTGTACATAGAGTATATCCTCTAACCCTGGTTCATGTCTAGACATCCACCTTTTATGACAAGTAGTTTAGTTGCACCACACTAATGGCGTCTGATCACGGATAATAAACTCAGCGAACCTATACTTCCTCAAAATTCCTTCCTCCCCATATGGATCAGGCGGAGTGGATGAGACTTGCGGACGGATTCGTGATTTGAATGTCGCGCGCGGATGTTATGCGCAGTAACTCGTATGTTGTTTGAATATGATGCTTGTTACGAGCAGATTAAGTACTGTACACACCAGGAACAGGGACGGGAAAGCAGACGGTTTAGGTCTCCATATTGTATGAGGTTGAAGCTTTGGGTCTTATGCTAATTGCCCTACGTTCAAGCTAAAGCGAAGCGCACGATCAGCTTAGCAGTACGAGATATATAAAAAGGCGGAGGATTATAAAAAATCTTCAAAAACGGCAGTTGACTCGATTGATGGAAGCTGAGCAAAGATCTTTTTTAATCAGTGCCTCTCGAGCGTAGAGTTCGAAGATGACCCTTTCAGAACACGCACTCTCCTCCCTTCTGCCAGTCAACCTCTTCAAATGTCATGTCATCTGTGTTTTATGATTTAGCAGCCACTCAGAATATCAAAATTAAGGATCGAAGCAAAGATATCATCCTGCAGCGACCTCGACTGGCCACGAGCAAGTGAAGAGGAAGAACAGCGAATGCATTTTTAATAAAAAATTTGAGTGAACGGCAAAGTGTCTGCTCGCAAGGCACTTTGCCCCTCCTGGACCCCCGCTTTATAGCCCTTCTTTCCAGAATCAAGATTATCTAGCCAATACCCTTTTTACCCCGCAAATAGTTCCCCGGGGCAATATCGGATTCTTATACATGTCCTGTGTGTAGTGTAGCCCCCGCCATGGTGTTTTAGATGGAGAATAGAGTGCGAAAGTGCTCTCCACCAGTGGATAGCCAGGGTTTAGGATGGCTGGTCTACTCAGCCATTGCAAAACGCAACCACAGTGGATTGGGAGATGTGTTAGCGGAAGGTGCTTTTTCTGCATGAATATCTGCAGCATGACTGGGCAACGAGCAGAGATCATGAAAAGATCCAGCTCGTGCTCTATGTACATGGTGGGTTAGGAGTGCCTGCATCTTGGGCGAATCGTAAGTGCGCACTTACTGGCGGGCGTTCGACTCGCGACCGCGGCTTGGTGAATCATTTTGTGTAATGAGTCCCTCCATCCTCAAGCGTACCATTGCTGATAAGGTAAGACATGACCATGAACATGAAGTTGGAAGAAGGGGAGGAAAGATTGTTGAAAGCGTCTCGCTATTCGCAGCTGCAGGGTATAAATCTTGAAGCGTGGGCTAATTGCAAGTCATAGCTTTAGCATACAGTGTTTTGGTTGCTATCGCGTAAAGCACCACAGCTAGTATCCTTTGGGAGGCTGACCAAACAGCAGTAGCACACACACACACGCACATTGTGGGTTTGATGCTGACATCGGAGAGAATCTGTGAGTGATAATTTCCTCGCCTGGGACGCATAGGATAATAATTTTCCCCAGATATTATTAGAGTATTAGGCTGGTGTGCGCAGTTATTTCAGGAGGAGGCGGCATCAAATAGAACAATAGCTAACATCTGGTTATCTCGCTTTGTCTGGCTCATTAGGCCCGCAATAATACGTAGTTTAGATCTAGGGTGTATAATCATTCCCCAGGCCTTTAGAGGGAACTTTGTCAGAAGAGCCTATGAAAGGTCTAGGCAGCTGCAAACTAAGGTAATTAGCTCCCCTAGTGCACCAATTAACGCACTCCACTTAATCGCGCTTTTCATGAGAGCATGTGAATGCGGCTTAATTTATAACTTCACTAGCGAGTATTGTTTTCAAGGTGAAACCAAGGAAAGTAGAATAGCTCGTATGCAAAAAGACAGGAAAGGGAGTTCCAGTTTTTCCAGCAGTGATTTGTTTTTTTAGCTCAATAAACATGTTCGAATAACACCCGAAGCCAGACACCTCGATGATCATGTACAGCCCGTGTCATTCGTTTGCTAGGTCTTGGTGATCTCTAGCTGCGAGCCAGCGATGGCTGACAATAACATTGCAAACAGCGTCAATTTTTCTATCAATGCTACCACAAGTTTGTCTCCGCAATGGCAAATCATTTTCGTCGGCTGTTTCTATTTCTCTCTATCTTTGCCTTCTTGCATTTTGCACATTCTGGTATTTCTGTCGGTGATTAGGACCTAAGGTGACCTGCGCGATCTGCCACCATTTTATATTCTCCTTTATAATCACTATTTGGCTGATGTGATTGAAACACTTTTTTATTTATTCTACGCCTGTCCATGCATTTGGGCGCGGACGCAAGTATATGGCAAAAAAGTAGGAGATATTTTGGGAGAATTAGAATCGGTCGATTATTGTGCAGTTCTTTTTTCAACCTTTCTTATGTCGGCCAATCGCGCATTAGCTTTGGGTGCACCGAATCTAAACACAGCAATTTTCACCAACAAGCTTGCCATAGTTTACAATTGTCTGACATGGTTTGGTGGTGCGGTGGTGTCGGCAATTAATAGATGGCTTTCTTGTCGCACTGCATTTTTGGAAACAAAATTAGTATTTTCTACAGTATGCGTTGAAAAACCATTCGCCAGCCCCGGTTCAATTGCAGTTTACATATTTGTCTATGGTGTCATCGTGTTCTATTTGTTCGCGCTAGTAGCTTTGGCCAAACAACGAAAATTGTTGCAGCACGCCGATGTAGAGAAGAGATGGAAGGAGCATCAGACAAGATTGTTCCTGCAAGCACTAGCCATATGGATGGGTGTTTTGGGGAACACGATTGGTAAGAAGTGAAACAAAATTTGATGCTTTTTTGAAATTGTGCTTCTTTCAGCTTTTCGTATAATCCCACTTTTCCCCGCTGGACTTGGCATAGCGATTGCGACTGGAATGGTTATTATTGGTCAAAGTTACATAACCCCCGTTAGCATGCTCGTGTTTGTAAAAGACACTCGCAGTGGCATAAAGAATTGTTTTCGAAGACCAAAGTCTTTGGTCTATCTTCTGCCGAAACTGCGCGATACCCAGCAGGTAGAAATTTTCAGAACTCCTGATCGCTGTTATGGCCCCAATATGATGGACAGGGAGTTGCTAATGATACTGTATGTACTTTATTTTGCGGTGAATACTGATCACAGACTTTGCTCTGCGTGCGGTTTGCACTCCTTTGGAATGTTGTTAACAGAATGCTTTTTCCGTGTCATGAAAAGAACCAAAATGGAGGTTTGGCAAATGTGTTACTTGTATTTCTCTAGTGTCGAGAGAGATGGGCAGAAATTGCGACAAGCCATGTACTCCATGGAGACCTTTCATTATCTCCTAGCTGAAAAGATTTCTCGCTCGAAGCCCCTTCGTTCTTCATAATTAGCATCAAGGTTTTTACCTCCCATGGCTATGCTAAGGTTCAGAGGTCGGATCGGTTTTTGTGTCAATATTGAAAAAACGACCATTCTGATCTGGCCTGAAAGTACTTTAGTACCAAAGTCCACATCCGTATTATTGTAGAGGCTCGACTAGCAATCGATACTCTACACGGAGCCGGCAGCTGGGAGCGTCACCCGTCAGGGTGACGTTTCAGCCATGTACTAGGTCGGAGGACTTGGTACGCTGCCCTGGGTTTTTGGCGTGGTGCAAAAGCTCCACCGGTCACTCCCTCCAGTAATACGGACCCAGTCGTATTACATTATCACTGTGCGCTGCGGGCAGGTGCACTTAGATGGTGCAGGAACATGGTTATGGAACTCAAAGTACCAATCAGCAGGGCATATTTCAAATTTGTACCCTGCTAGCCAGACACGCGTCAAAGGCGGCGGCAGCGACTATTTACGACTGCAACGAAGCCTTGTGCGCGGTCGCAGAGCACGGGATGTGCGTGGAGCTCGCACGCTTAGAAAACACGGCGGCAGAAACAATTTGTTCTATACTTATGCAATCGAGATAATACTGGACTAATGAGCCTACGCCTAACGCTAAACCTAGGACGAGAAAGGAATAAGATATGAAAGAAAAAGCAAGGGAGGTATATAATGCGATATCCTCTACAAAATAAACCCATTTCAACCTACTTACAATTATTCACTGTCTGTGTCTAATTTACTGTCTGTGTCCAGTTTGTGCACATACTTGGGGATCATTAGCACAGAGCCCGCCTTCTGACTCCCCTGGGAAATGACTTCCCTGTGAATGAGCTAGTATACAAGGCCCACGAGTCACTTTTTCTGTGTCTACAGAAGGAGTTTGCATCGAAGTATGTAATACACCTGAAGAACAAAGCATTTCTACATCCTGCAAATGTGAACGTGAATTGGACACGGACATTAAATAATTGTAAGTAGGTAGAAAAGGGTTTTATTTCTACTGGATATTACAGAATCCGACTCCCTTGCGTCTTTCATATTTTATCACTTCATTTCTCATTCCAGGCTTAGGCTTAGGCTCATTAGTCTGATATTTCCTCGATTGCATAGCCATCGAACAAAAAGTTGTTTCTGCCCGCCATGTTGCAAGCGAGCTCCTCCCACGCACGGCCAGTGCTCTGCGACCACGCACACCCTTTCGTTGCAGTCACAAACAGACGCTGTCGCCGCCTTTGACGCGTGTCTGCCTAGCAGGGTACACATTTGAAATATGCATCAGCAGGAGAACATGCAAATATTTTTTATTCAAAGTAAACATGACGTTGCAGTCGAGTCCTCTTATTGTAGAGAATATGTGAGAAGGTCGCGGGCGGGTCACAGACCACAGGAAGGTTAGGCGTCAGTCACAGCTTAGTCGGATGCGGCTTTGTCGCCAGGTCCGGCAATGGGTTCAAAGTTCGACCGAAACCCAACCCAAAACTTTTGAAGTCGAACCCAACCCAAACCCATTTTCATCATCATCATCATCATCATATTTACTTCATTGGACAAACGCTAAAGCGCACTCTAAGTAAAAGAAACACTTCAAAAGACAATTTTTAATAAGTCAAACCCAACCCATTCGTTAGCGAGCCGAAATCCAACCTATAAAAACACAGATTTTTTGACAAAGTTGACTAAAACCCAAAAAACCATTTCTGTTCAGTGAGGTATATTATCAGTGATACGTACATTTTTTAAGGAAATTTTATGGTTCTTCACTACCTGAGGAAAAGCAATCTCGTCGTTAGCGTACTGCCTTCACTCGAAAGTCTTCCTTGAGAGAGAAGTTGTAAGGTTAGTGGAAGAGTCTCCCCTGGCCTCCCCAAGGAGCACATTTTGACACAGCTCATAACTCTGAAAGTTGACCATGATTAATACATTGTTGAGCAGTTGAGTGATTCGTGGCGCATCTTTATTTACCTTCAGAAAGCTCTCCAGGAATACCAGAAGCAACTTACATTATCTAACGTGTGATGAACTGGCATGAGCTAATCTGCCCACACTTTTAAGTCGGTTTTTTGGACTCCTCCGAAAACAAACTATGACCCGAGAAATATCCTGCTCATATCTCAACGATATTCCCTTTTCGAGCTGCAAGACACAAATGACATGACATCAGTTGAGGGACCATTTTCACCAAGGGACTGATCTTACAAGCCCTGTTACTCGAACAAGAAGATGCTGGTCTCTCGTAATCATATTCACCCGCCAAAGAACGAAAAGACAGAAGTTCCAATCAAAAAATAGCTAAACCAATGAAAAGCTGCAAGGTGTGCGAGCCTCCATCTGATTCATAAAAAATCGCCCACAGGTCACAAGTCAATGCTTTTTCTGAAAACTTGTGAGTTCATGAATTTAGATCGCTTGTAGTTCTTGTTGCATACCTGCAGAAGGTCCCGCACTCGAGAATGTCGGTGACTTATTTTGGGAAGCTCGAGTCACTTGTGGACTTGTAACCTGGTGAAACCTGGCCCAGATGTGATTCGTAGCTACTCCAAGCTTAGTGTTCTCTTTTTTAATGTTTTTTTAAGTCACACGCTAGGGACATCGCGAGGACATATTCATAGGGAACATACTTAAGGAGTGTTTGAAAAGGAAGATAATAATCAGGCGCTAGCGCTTCCTCGTGACTGTGGGCCGATAAGAGCTCGATATGATCTGCTGACAGACGATTTCTCAGTTCCGTCACAGTCAGACTGACATGCCGAAGTAGACTAACCAGGGGCAGTGGGCATTCGAGCGGCTGGGGTCTTTGACCTCGGCAATGATCTCGTAAGCTGAACTGTGTGCCCGACCTCTGTCACACCAGTATCTGTCGACTGTCGAGCGGACATCATATCGCAGGCTTCAATACGCTGCGGGGACCAACAATGCTCATGCCAACCCGAAGTGGAAAAGCGGTTTCTTGGGTTGGGTTCAGAAAAAGTTCAGCCTCCACAACCCAAAACCACACTGTCGAAAAACCCGACCCGACCCAACCCAAAAACCCAAAAAATGGGTTGGGTTTTAGAAGCCAATGTCGGACCTGGGTTTGTCAAATCAGACATCTGAAATGCTTGCAAGTAATTCTGATGTCCTACGAATTGGAAATTATTTATTAGATTCCAGGATACGAAAAGTTTGTCCCCCACCTTAAGTACCCCGAAATTCGTCCCCGCATCAACTATTGAGAGCTCAAAAAAGATTTTAGGAAGGAATGACGCCAGATCACAATGGAAAAGGCTCGGCACAAGCGCTTTTCGATCGAGTCTATTGCACGCTATGACACGGCATTCGGACACTTCGTCCCCGCCATTTCGTCCCCGCCATTTCGTCCCCGCCATTTCGTCCCCGCCATTTCGTCCCCGCCATTTCGTCCCCGCCATTTCGTCCCCGCCATTTCGTCCCCGCCATTTCGTCCCCGCCATTTCGTCCCCGCCATTTCGTCCCCGCCATTTCGTCCCCGCCATTTCGTCCCCGCCATTTCGTCCCCGCCATTTCGTCCCCGCCATTTCGTCCCCGCCATTTCGTCCCCGCCATTTCGTCCCCGCCATTTCGTCCCCGCCTTTTCGTCCCTGGCCATTTCGTCCCCGGCCAACATACGAGTATAAATAACCTGAGTGCTCTGATGCAATGTCTTTGTTATTGTTTCGAACTCATTGTCAGTGGTACGGTGGGTTTTTCCTCATCAAATTTCTTCGAATATTTGTGCGTTGGCCTTTCTCAGTCATCACGAAAATGGCGGACAGGGTTGTTTCAGTTCGTAACAAACCGAAACTGATCCATGAAAACCACGTGTATCTCTTTTCGAAGATGACAGCGAATGGGGAGAATGCAATTTGGGTTTGCGATACCAACAAACGAAAGAAAGATCAAGAGCACATGCATCAAGCGAAGTGTAAAGGACGAGTATGGACCGCTGGATACGAGGGTGAAGTCATCAAGGTCGTGAATCCTCACAATCACGTTCAAGCTGAAGGGCTCAAAGCTCGGTATGAAAATGAAATCGACTTCGCTCGTTGGATTCGAATGATTCTAGCCGTCGCGTTTGTGCCACCGCCTTCAGTGATCGACGCCTTTGAAGAGTTGGTACAACTATGAGTTGGCTTAGGTTTGGTTTGCGTTTTGGGTCGTGCTTTATCGTTATTGCATTCTTGGTTGACATCACTTTTTTCTGTGACAAGTACATACGAGTATGCAGTGCAGTGAGGACATAGTGGGTCGATTGGACAACTGGGGACGAAATGGGTCAGGGACGAAAAGGCGGGGACGAAAAGGCGGGGACGAAAAGGCGGGGACGAAAAGGCGGGGACGAAAAGGCGGGGACGAAATGACCTACAACCTATGACACAGCCTGGTCCTGGTGCTAGAGCCCTGAACCAACGGACTGGATTGCCAAGTGATCTTGGTTCTCTCGGCAGACACTACTACATCGACTCCTACGTCCTTCCTTCATCCGCATACTGACGGCCCCTCCATGAAAAACAACACGCTAGCAAAGCCCACAGGAAGTTCCTGCTTAAAAGATTTTGAAACTTTGCGCTATTAGAGCAGCGAACCTCGGGAACTCAAAAGCGGACGACGACTCCACTCCTCCGCTGTCCATTTTTGTCTAAAATCCTTGGACGTCGTTTATAGATGCCTAAAATGTGTTCACTCTTCACCAAAACAGAACCAAGTTCCTGCCCGTCTCCTCTCTCTGTGTCTACTGGAATATCTCTGTTAGCCGTGCAGTGCACTCGTGGGGTTACCGTAGTGAAATCATTGGAACAAAATAAAACCTTCGGCCCGTGTCTTCTGTTGATCGGGGCCTCGCCACGTGAGAATTCAGGCCCAGTTCCAAGGTCTACCCGTCCGACCTACTCTCTGGACTGGTGCAACGGGTGCATTTTCTAGGATTCCTAGATTGCATCTGAAAATGGGTCTCTCCATTTTGTATCGTTCAAGAGCAAATTTGCGACAATGTTTATATTTTACACCCTTTTCTAATGCCTCGTTTTCTACAGCCAAAACATACGTTCCCTTTTCTCCGAATAATGCAAAATCTATTTTACGATTATCATCAAGAAAAAATGAAATTTTCACACCAAATTTCGTATCGAAAATATCGAAATCCACTTCAACGCAGAAAGAATTTAAAAAAGTTCTTGTTGCAAATCGAGGTTTGCACTTTTTGCGTTTTGCATATATTCTCATTTTGTGAACATTACTTTGTTGTAGGCGAAATAGCGATTCGCGTTTGCCGCGCTTTGACCGAACTGAATAAAACTTCGGTGGCCATTTATTCGGAACAAGATCGAATGCAAATGCATCGTTTAAAAGCCGATGAAGCGTATTTGGTCGGAAGGGGGCTGCCACCGGTGGCTGCCTATTTGAATATAAATGAGATCATACGAGTTGCTAAGGCAAGTATTTTAAACGAATGCAGTGGTTTTGCGAAGTTGACCTCGAGGGAGGTTTGGGTGGGGCGAAGGGTCTAATCCTCAGTAAAGTTCGCATGTCCTCTGAATTCGGTCTTCCTCACACCACCTACCATAGTGTAAAGCGGCCGTGGTGGTGCAGAGCGGTTCGGGGTGTCCACTTGCATTTCTTGGGAGCGCGAGGCTGGACTCGTCCCGGGTTCGATCCCCGGTGATGGAGGTCGGTTTGCGAACCAAAAACCCTCGCTGACCTTGCACGCCAGGCCGTGGGTGACTCATCCGGGACCATCGAGGTGGTGCGAGTGGAGGGACAGAAGTCGAGCACCCGCCATGGTCTGAGGAGGTCGGTGTCTGGCCCAGGATCCCCTCGCGTGAGGTGCTCTTAGTGGAGACACAGAGGGCTGGTCATATCATGATTGCTGGCCGGCCATGGGCAAAACTGGCTTCTTTTCGGCCCAAAAAATAGGGAGTAGGGGAGAGAACAATACAAATCGGGCAGCGAATATCTTTACACTTTGGCAAAGATATCAGCTTTGAAAAGCAATCCTTAGTATGGCAAGCATCATGGCGTTGAAGCCTGTTTCGTTAGCAGGATGCAGTGGCTAGTGTAACCCCCCTCCCCCGCCTGGTAGGCCATGGCGAGTGGGAGAGCGTGATCGATACTCTCCCATGGCAAGGAGACGTCAACCCCTCGGGTTGACGTTTCAGTTGTAGGTATAGTGGCATGACTTGCCTGCTCCTGTCCCGCTGACTTCGGTCGGCCACCTCCCTTTCGCCTCCCAGGCTTATGATACAGTGACTTTTTTATGATCTGGATTTTCATTGGGTGGATGCAGCACTGTAACTAAAACTGTTGTGACCAGTCTGTCGAAGAATGTTCAAGATCTGTAAATCTGAGAAAATTCTGCTCTAAACCCCAAAAAACCGTCTTTTGAATCCGTCCTTCCAAGCTGGTAGGAACCCAAACTATCGGAGTGTTCCGCCCTTAAATGCAACTGCTGCAGCTGGTTTTTCGGTGAGTGTAAAGTAACCGACAAGTCCGAATTGATTTTTGGCGCAATTGCAGTTTGATCAAAAGATTGTTGGCGATGGTCTGATCTTGAAAGAATTGTTGGGGCGCTGTAATATCCGTTCAAATCGTCATCTTACAGCGCCTTGCAAGTCTGCTGAATCGACTGATGTGCAGTATATATCTCGTGATCACAGCATGAAATGTCAAGTAGTGATTATCTTCGCGCTGGCATTCTGGATCTACACGATTAGCTGTACGCGATGCGCCAGGGTCGTGGCCTAGAAGTGGTTAAGGCGTCTGTCTCGAAGTCTGGGTGCGCATTTACAGGGGAGAGTTCGACTCCCGCCCAGTGAAAAAGTGATTGTCAAATATGTGGGCAAAATTCGAGGTCAATTTTGTTGTATTCTAGGCCAATAGTGTCGATGCCATTCATCCCGGCTATGGGTTCTTGTCCGAACGATCCGATTTCGCCCAAGCATGCAACGATGCAGGTATCGTGTTCATTGGACCATCGCCCGAAGTTATGGCGAGAATGGGTGACAAAGTGGCGGCCAGGAAAGCGGCAGCTGGAGCAGGTGAGTGAGTTGAGATCCATCAAAGGGTGCGCGTGCTTTCTGTGATGTACAGCTCCTATGAGAGAGTGGGTTGTGTTTGCTAGTTAATGGATAATTAAATTAGCAAACAGAAGGGCAAGGGTCTCGCATGCAGCACTGTTATACCCAGGATGTTGTGGTCATGCCATACTTTATCCCAACCCAACCGATGGTGCCCAAATACGCAGGCGGACTGAAGGCAGTCCAGTAGACCATGAAGGCCCGAAGGGCACCTGCGTGACTGGCCTAGAACTAGTCAGGATTAGATCTAGGCTCGCTCTGTCTCAAGAGAGGTCGAGCGTAGGAAGTGCCTGGTGGTTTAAACCAGTATAGACGAACCCTCGTCATCGGATGCGTTTTACAATAGCCAAGCGGCATGCAGCGCGCTCGAGGACTAAGGAACATATGCTCTACATGTTTGACAATCATTGTTTACCCTGGCGGGAGTCGAACCCTCCCCTGTAAGTGTGCACCCAGCGTGAGAGATAGACGCCTTCACCACTAGGCCACGACCCGGGCGCATACGCGAGGTGCCTTGTAGATGGGCAGTCGTACACATACTATAAGTAGGGACGAAATTGCTTGGGATCAGCAATAGGAACAGTGTGTGCTGTATAATCACAGGATTCTCGATTTTGTAGGTGTGCAAGTTGTCCCTGGAACACCAGGTCCTGTTACAAGCCCCTCCGAAGCGATCGCGTTTTGTAAACAATACGGACTTCCGATTATCTTCAAAGCGGCCTATGGAGGTGGTGGACGAGGAATGCGCAAAGTGACGAATCTGGAGGTGAGTACGCGTGTCAAACCGTGGCGTCCTATGGTTGCCTGGCTACTAGCGTTCGGCTTCCTATTCCTCTTCATGTACCCGCTCGTGTGACCGATCCGTCGTGGAGGTGTCCGCTAGTCGGCATAGTAAACTCTGTACGGTGCTATCGTCCGGCTATTGGGACCGCGCAGTGAGTGATTCGAACCTGCAGAGACTCTTGTAGGCTCACCTGTTCGTGCTGAGGACGGAAGTCACATTGCCCAGGCCATAGTGATGGTGTATGGTGCCAGTTGCAGTGTACCCCGCCGCCTCCTAATTGAGCCTTGGTACCATAGACGGCCTCGGGGAGCTCATTTTCAGTTCTATCTGACGTGCAATAGTTAAAATCACTGATGCTAAATTGGCTTTGCTGCCTTGGTCGGGCTTAAGCCAACAGTTATCACTAGGCATCTGGTGGGCCGGGCGCTGCACCCTGATCGGGACGGCTCAATCCGATGAGACTGTCACCCTCTCACGCCGTCAGCTGTGCGTCCAGCTGACGTTGATGCCGCTACTGTTGCGTGTATCCATGATTTGAGATAATAGCTTCGGGTTCATGGAACGTAGGACCTAACACAGCCAATACAAAATACGAACATGTAGCAAGAATGGCACTCGCACTGTGCTTATGTTACTTGTATTACACATGAGTATGGTATAGATAGATGTGACATTACTAATCAGCGAAAATCGCGATTCGGATTGTGCGTCTAGTTGGGCGGTCTAACAGGCAATTGTGTCAGAATGTCATCTTTGGTTGTGTTCCTTTGCAGGATGTTGAAGAAGCGTTCAAACGTGCCAGTTCCGAGGCACTGTCAGCCTTCGGAGATGGATCATTGTTTGTCGAACGATTTATCGAACGACCCAGACATATTGAAGTTCAAATTTTGGGTATGTACTTGAGTGAAAGTGAGGGCAGTAAAGTAGAGCTCTACCTTTTGGTGGCAGCATGTGCAACCCTCATGACTGGCGGGCCTTGGCGAGTTGGAGAGAATGATCGAAACTCTCATCTGGCTGTGAGATGTCAACCTCTCGGGTTGATGTTTTAGCCGCAGGTATAGTCGCAAGACTTGCCTGCGCCAGTCGGAGTATTTGTCCCAACATTTTCTCGTACGCCTGCCAGGCATGGTTGCACAAGTGAAGGCAAGAACATGGCTTGATGGATCGCAACCAAATTGATGGTGGAGTCTTGATCGAGCCCTGATGTGATCGTGATCGAGCTCTTGATCACTGTGCTGTGACCAATTGGTGGCATTTTATCGATCGATAAACACACTGCTGGTTTCAGGTGACAAGCAGGGCAATATCGTGCATTTGTTCGAGCGCGATTGCAGCGTGCAACGTCGTCATCAAAAATTGGTCGAAATCGCACCAGCTCCACACCTCGACGCCACGATACGTCATCGTATATTGAGCGATGCTATAAAACTGACTAAGCACGTTGGATACGAGAATGCGGGCACGGTCGAGTTCCTGGTCGACGAACGTGGCAATCACTTCTTCATCGAAGTCAATGCCCGCTTGCAAGTCGAGCACACTGTCACCGAGTCTGTGACGGGCATCGATTTGGTGCAGGCTCAGATACATATCGCCGAAGGCAAATCATTGCCCGACCTGAACATCACGTCGGACACTGTGCGGACGGTTGGATCGGCCATACAATGTCGAGTGACCACTGAAGATCCGGCCAGGAATTTCCAACCGGACAGTGGTCGAATTGAAGTGTTTCGAAGCGGGGAAGGATTCGGTATTCGATTGGATTCAGCATCGGCCTTCGCCGGGGCCAATATCACTCCTCACTACGACTCACTGTTGGTCAAAGTGATTGCGCATGCCATCGATTATAAGAGCACTGTGGCCAAAATGGTGCGTGCTTTGAAGGAGTTCAGGATTCGTGGGGTCAAGGTGAGTCTGATGTAATTGTGCTCGTGAGATGGATCTACAGGGTTGGGGGGGGGGGGGGGATACTGATCTAAAGTTCTGTCGACATCTCTTTTCGACATCCATTACAGACCAACATTCCATTCCTCTTGAACGTACTTCAACATCAGCAGTTTCTCAACGGCGCCGTTGACACCTATTTTATCGACGAGAATCCGCAGCTCTTCCAATTAACGCCTGGCCAAAATCGAGCCCAAAAATTGCTGCATTATTTGGCAGAACTGAAGGTGAACGGATCGTTGACGCCGCTGGTCACCAAGATCGAACCGGCCAAACTCAGCCCGCCTCTGCCAGAGGTACCTCTCGGTAAGGGTAAGATACGTGCTGATCGAGAGGGTGGGATCAAATGATGGGTCAGTGATCGATTATCGAGTGATCAATGGGTTGACTCGCTGATCGATTATCGATTGATCAGTGGGTGGATTGATTCTTTAATCTTTATCAAGTCTCGATGATAATAGATTGACTTGAATTGCAGGTCTAGGATCATCGATTGATCGTCTTGGTCTGACATGGTGAGAGTATCCGCCTTTCTCATTTCAGGTGCCCATCCGCCGAGCGGTTGGCGTGATGTGCTGCGCGCCAAGGGACCAGCGGCATTCGCCAGGGCTGTTCGACAGCACCCAGGCACGTTAATTATGGACACGACGTTTCGCGACGCGCATCAAAGCTTGTTGGCCACGCGTGTTCGAACGTACGACCTGAAGAGAATATCACCATTCGTCGCACACGCGTTCCCGCAGTGGTTCAGTATGGAGATGTGGGGAGGTAAGGCGAATTCATGGTGCCAGTGCGGGAGGGGCTTTGCATGTATTGTGGGACTGGGGTCAATGGATGTACGGGGCGAAGGATACACTGACCTAAGTAATCGATGAGGAGGCCTGCTGGGGCCAGCACAGTGCCGCCATAGGACACCCAGCTGATCTGTCTTACAATTAGCATTTAGGACGCGTCCTGAACTGATAGTACCCCTCAGGACTTGAAATAGAACAGGGCCAGGGGAACACAGCATCAGCACAAGGCAGCGTAATGTCGTATGCTTGGAGGTTGACCAGCATGAAGGAGTGACAGGAGTCGAGACGAAAGTTGACTTCCCAAATGCAGGCCTCGTTCAGAATATTGGTGGGATCTTGTCTGCCGCGTATGAAGGGACACATCGGCTGTGCCATAAGAATGATACTCTCCCAAGGACGCTTTTTCTTCTTAGCTGGGAGTCGATGCAACTTTACACTACGAGCTATACTGTGAAGGATGTGTACAAAAACTTGGCCCGCGCCACTGGGATTACTGGTCCACAGGATTAGCAGCTTGACTTTTTTCTTGATCCAAGTTACTAACCTTTTTTCTAACTCTGCTGCATATTCAGTCGCGGCTGCCCTCCTGTAACATTGGGTGTACACGTAATATGGGTCTTCACACACAGTGGCTTCACACTTCACATATTTTTTGTCCCCTAAGCATCAATCTCATCCCTGCCTTTGCCCCAAAATGATGATAATGAGAAGCGAGTTGAGAGCATCCTCCGTGATGAAACTATTCTCAACGCTACATATTCTGATCTTCATCTGCCACACCTCCCGGTCTTTAGTTATCCAGCGTACTGATGGCCATTTCTGTTTTCAGGCGCGACATTTGATGTGGCCATGCGATTTTTGCACGAATGTCCTTGGGAACGGTTGGAAACATTGCGTCAGTCAATACCCAACATACCCTTTCAAATGCTACTGCGTGGTGCCAACGCCGTCGGCTATACAACGTATCCAGATAACGTGGTCTTCAAGTGAGTACTGCTCTGCTTGGTCGTTGTGTTAGGTGAATTCCTTGTGCTTTACACTTTAAATAGCAAGAAATAGAAGCCCCGAGCGGGAGTCGAACTCGCCCACTGACGATGAGATTACTGATGCAGTGTAACAGTATAATGGTTTGTAGACTGGACTGTGCTAGTGGTGCGGGTTCGATTCCCGCTCGGGCTCATGTTTTTGGTCAGTTTCTGCACATTTCTGACAATGAGCCATATCTGGCTTCCAACTCGAAATCCTAGTTTGGGATCACTGTGCAGCACATCGTAGTACGCGCAGAGCGAGGGTGAGACTGTGATATGGAGCATTTGAGAATCAGGCTCAAAATGTGTTGCTTTTCTAGATTCTGCGAGCTGGCAGTGCAGTGCGGCATGGACATATTCCGCGTTTTCGACTCGCTCAACTACGTTCCCAACATCATCGTGGGCATGGAGGCTGCTGGGAAAGCAGGTATGGTGGACTGTGAATATGGACAGGCTTGGGTGAGGTGATGAGTGCTTGCGCGTTTAGGTGGAGTCGTCGAGGCAGCCATGTCTTACACTGGTGATGTCTCGGATCCTGATCGCACACAATACGATTTGAAGTATTATTTGAACTTGGCCGACGAATTGGTCAAAGCTGGCACCCATATTCTGGCCATAAAGGTACCTGGGATTTGGTTTTTACTGTCTCGAAGAACCTGGTCTGAACGGAGCGGATGGTGTGCCGGACTGGCTACACGAATGGGATGCCCCCATCACCATAGGCTAGGCCAGCTCCCTGTCCAGCTTGGAAACTCATGTCGTCTCCGTTTAGGATATGGCGGGTTTACTCAAACCACAAGCAGCGCGCATGTTGATTTCGGCCTTGCGTGATCGTCACCCGGACATACCCATCCATGTGCACTCGCACGACACAGCTGGTGCGGCAGTGGCTAGTATGCTGGCCTGTGCCGAAGCGGGCGCCGATGTGGTCGACGTGGCCGCCGATACAATGTCAGGCATGACATCCCAGCCGAGCATGGGCGCCGTCGTGGCCGCATTGCAGCGGAGTAAATATGATACTGGTAAGTTGGAAGATCCTTTTATCTTGAAAATTCTTTGTTGGTCGGGTCTTTTGCTGCCCCAGTTAGCCCACGGGACTTGCAATCCGTTTTTGCCTGTGCCGACTATGGCGGGCATGATATCATAAGCGAGGCCGTGAGATGACCCCTCTGGCGGCTGGTTCTCGCTGAGATCTCCCCCAGGAGCACCAGAGCAATCTGCCAGCACCAACGTCCTGCGGGGAGAATGGAGGTTTGTTCCCGACTGACAGTTGCTCCTGATTCTCAACTCGTGTGACGTCCGTGCGCCATGTGAACAAGTATGGGCCAGGAGGCAGGTCCGGTAAGTCTCCCCCTGTGATCCTGTGGCCCAAAGAAAAGCGAGCATAAATTGCGGGGCCAGAAAGCTGAAAAGCAATGTGAGGCAAACTGAAGCAGATTCAGGTGGCGGCAGGCCTTCTGTTTTAGACCCCTCCATGCTTGTCTTCCTTGTTGTTAGCCCCTGCCAGCGGGACCCACCTGCCTTTCTGATTCTGTCCTCTGGTCAATAGGTATCATTGTCAGCTTAGAGATTAATTGGCCGCTCTGATAAGGTTACTGTTCAGTTTTGTCTCACCTTATTCTTTAAGCAAACAACATGGGAAACTACACTAGAGCTCACGAAAATCTGCTTTTCCAGACCCTGAAATTCGAGAAGTTCGCCCCCGCTCCTGTCCCGCATCCCATCCCCTTTCGGCTGCGCGGCCGGGGTCGGAAATCGACCTCGATCCAAAGACCACTTTCTTTATGCACTTTTAGCCACCACCCTCCATGGCTGGTCCTTGCCCATACTTGCGGGGTGAGTCGCACAAAGCCAGGTGCGCAATGCCAGCGACGGACTTACTAAAGTGCTTTCGAAGACCAGTCCGCCTCCTGGGAATGCACTTGCTAAACTGCTCTTCCAAGTCAGAATAGAACTGTGGCCTCGCAGTCAGAGCTACCGCGGTTTTACCATGGGGAATCATGCCTTTGTAAGCGACAATGCCCTGACAGGAAGTGAGAGTTGAAGATTCCCCTCGCCATCATGCTGATGGTGCCAGCCCCATGCCGAAGCGGCCATGATTTCTTCAAAATGCTGTTTTCCTTTGCGTCCATCTTCTGCATGGCCTTCTTCGTAATCACTACAAAAGAATTCCAAAATCTTACAGTTAGCTGCTCAAAATTTCAATTTTCCGGCCCATGTGAAAAAAATGGAGTTTTTCAAAGCTAACGAGAAGTTAAAATTATTGATTAGACATTTTTCAGGTGTGGACATGGAGCAGGTGGCCAAATATAACTTGTACTGGGAGTTGGCCAGATTATTGTACGGGCCATTCGAATGTACAGTCACCATGAAGAGTGGCGATTCTGGCGTGTATTTGCACGAAATTCCTGGCGGGCAGTTTACTAATCTACAATTTCAAGCATTCTCGTTGGGATTGGGTGATAAGTTCGGCGAGGTGAAACGCATGTTCAGAGAAGCCAATTTGGCGTTGGGTGATGTGATCAAGGTAAGAATGGTCGAATTACACTCGAGAATCGATCTCGGTATTGGAAAAGATTATGACATTCAGATTCAGCACTCGAGTTTTAGTCAGGCAGCCAAAATTTTGGGCTTCTATCTCCCTCTTTGCAATCAAGAACTTCTATTTTTTGACATAGCTGCTGGAGGTCCAGACCTCTAGCTGCACCCACTAAAAAGGTGGGTGCTGAATCTGAATATTATACTCTTTTTACAATATTCCGACGTCGATTATGTGTGTCAGCGCACTGTGGCTGATACATTGAACTTCTAGAAAGATTTTCTGACTAAAATATGGGCAAGCTTTGGATGCTGGACTTGAACTGATATGTGCAAATTTTCCCGCCTGTTTTGGAGATTTAAATTGAAATTTTTGGCGGTGGAAGTTCTTAGTGTTTGCAATAAATGTGCGAAAGCGGTACCTGCTGCCGACAATTGACTCGATTTCTCTGAATTTATCATCTTGGGGTCTCTGTGACACATGTTTTCAGTCAACTGACAATAAGCCCGGGGCTTACCCCCTTCTGCCATAAGCCAATGCATGCTTTCGGTATGCCATAGGTCTGTTGTCATGTCATACTTTATCCATAGCCAAGCACCACACAGCGCACTCGAGGGCCAAGGAATGCATAAATTGACATCATTTTTTACCCAGGCGGGAGTCAAACCCTCTCCTGTGAGCGCACCGTGATAGGTAGACGCCTTGACCACTGGGCCACGACCCGGGTTTCGATGGTTATTGGTCCTAAACGCTGTCCAGTGTAAACCAATTCTGTTCTATGTACTGTAGGTGACCCCTTCGTCGAAGATCGTGGGCGATTTGGCGCAGTTCATGGTGCAGAATAATCTGACTCGGCAGACATTGTTGGAGAGAGCGGAAGAGCTCTCGTTTCCGAATAGCGTCATACAGTTTATGCAAGGTCATATTGGGCAGCCGCCGTACGGATTCCCAGAACCACTGAGGACAAAGATTTTACGCGGACGTCCTGCGGTCGATGGGCGACCAGGAGAGAAGTTGACGCCCATGAATTTTGATAAATTAAGGACGGAATTGGAGGAGAAACATGAACGTCAGTTGAGGTGAGAGTGAGAGGGGAGTTTGAGCCAGTCTGATAAGTGGGCTGTGGAGAGGGTAGTGTATTTGGTTGCCTAAGCTGACCATCGCAACTTTTTGTTTCAGCTTTGTTCTTTCGCATCAGATAACAAATTACAGCTTGCTGCTAAATTTCCAGACTTCCAGGAATTCTTTATGACTAACAAACTTTTGAGTAAAGTGACTCACGAGTCACTCGGAATGGGCACATCAAAACCATGGAACCAGTGTACTTGACTTCACACTGCACCCGCGCATTATCATGCAACCATCTCATTTTTGGACCTCTCTGAACCTTGCTGTAGGAAAGCGTGCTAGTTTTGGTTACCTGCCGGTGCCAGGATCTTTCTTCGGCATATGGGCCAATATCCCTTAAATTCTGCAACCACGCCTGCCAGGCATGGTTGCAGAATTGAAGGCAGCATGTGGTCGACTAAAGCTGGCGGGACAGAAACTCTGACTGGAGCTGGCAAGTCTTGCGACTGTGCCTACGGCTGGAGCATCAACCCAAGCGGCCAGGCCCACCGGCAGAGGCTTACAGCTCCTACCCATAGCACATCCAGTGGTGACCGAGGCGCAAAATTTGGGGATATTAGAGAAGTGACGGATTTCTTGCTTTTTCAGAGACGTGGACGTTATGTCAGCAGCTCTATATCGATCAGTGTTTGACGAATTTGAACATTTCCGACAGACCTATGGTCCAGTGGACAAGTTCCCGACGAGAGTATTCTTCAGTGGGTTGAGTAATGGCGAGTCGACTGAGGTAAGACCAGACTGGTGTTTGGGTGTCGGCCAACCATCTGCCCTCTTTTAGGTCGAGTTGGAGAAAGGAAAGACTCTGCACATTCAAATGTTGGCCAAGGGTGCACTGGACGCCGAGGGCCAACGCGAGGTCTTCTTCGAACTGAACGGTCAGTTGAGGACCATGTTTGTGAAGGACAAGGAAGCCACCAAGGTCAGAGGAGATAGTCATACAGCACATGTTTAGGGTATTAGGGCGAGAAATTGTGGTTTGCAGGACATCGTTGAGCATCCGAAAGCATTGGAGGGCGTCAAGGGCCAAATCGGTGCGCCAATGCCTGGCGAGATTTTGGAAGTGAAAGTAAAAGTTGGCGATAAAGTCAAACCGAAAAGTAAGCTCAAAAAATTATGTTTTAAAAATATGAACTTGTACGAAATATGTCGGGTCATGAAATAGCAGCAGTTTCAGCGGCTGCGACTAATCTATAGACTCTGCAGGGTAGGGTTGGAGATAGCGTTTGTTAGGGACCCCGATAAAAATAGGTGGGATTCCTAAACAGCCAAATCCACGTTTTGACTAATGCCAGCTACACGTGGGCGGGGGAAATGTCATGAAGGCATCGTGTAAAGTGCGCATGCATGAACTGCAACCCTGCTATCGCGTTTAGAATTAAGGAAAATACAGGTTTGAAGTAGCGAAATCAAGATTCGGGCGTTTAGACTGGCCTTGTTGACGTGGTCAGCGTTGGCAGATATATGTAGTTGCTCAGACATTTCCGAATACCAGCATCAAGGCGTAGAAACCAGCTCGATAAAGGCATGATTGCTGTCTGCAATACTGATCCCACCCCGACCAGCACTGACCAAATTCCGATCCTGATAAGCTTTTTCCTGAACGAACGCTATTTGGAGCAGGACCTTGTCGGCTAAAAATTGCTGACAAAAATTCACTGCGCACGCTTGAAAGGGGGTTCTTTGCAGATTTCCTTAAGCATCCAGACTTTGAGCAAGACCCCCATGATGAAGGGATAATTTGCAAATTTCCCGCCAATTTTTGAAATTTAAAGTTTTGTCGAAAAATGTATTTCTTGCTGCATTTAATATGGCTTTCAATTTTCCTTAAAAAACTGCGTTTCTCGGTTTTTCCGACTCTGTAGTCTTACTGGGCAAAACATGCTTTACCATGAGATCCTCGGGGGGTAAACGTGCACACAGGGCCAGTAGCCCTTGATAACTTTTTAACTTATCTCAATGTCCACGACTAAAGTAAAGAATTCAAAGAAATGAGTAACTTATCGCCAGCAGATGCCAGGTTTTTAGATGTAGCAAAAATACATATTCTCGGGATCAAATTAAAAAAATGGCGGGAAATTTGCAAATCGTCTCTCTAGCATTGAGACCTTGCCATAGTGGGGCATACTGCCTTCAGTTCTGACTCGTAAGCAGTCACTGTTCAGCATGTCTGAGGGAATATTGCGTGTCTTTTTATGTTTAAAAATTTTTGTAAAGGTTGAGTGAAGTCTGCTTTTTGTGTTTTAGCATCTTTGGTCGTTTTAAGTGCGATGAAGATGGAAATGGCTATCGAAAGTCCAGTTGAAGGTACAGTCAAGAATGTGCTGGCTATGCCTAAAATGAAATGTAAGGCAGGTGATTTGTTGATTGAGATTGAGTAGGTAGTAGAGCCGGAAAGGGCAGATGGTAGGTACAGTATTGTTAGACTCCAAGTTTATGACATGTAATTTCGGTTAATCGTGGTGCTCAATTTCTTACATAGTCGTATGGTTGTAGCGGGTATGCGGTTGCCTAGACTCGAATTCGTGCCGTACAGTGGTGATGTCGGGATGTATGAGATGGTAGATTTGGTAGGTCAATAAACTGTGCTTGTCGGTGACTGCTGTTGACTGGAGTGGACTTATGAGGTTTTTTTACTTTACCTTGCCGAAAATCACTGACAAAAACAGTACGAAATACACAACAAACATGCCCCCCCTGACAGTGTTTGCTCGTCTGACCACTAGGCGATGAGGAAGTGGAGCCCTGGGGAATTTTGTTTTGTCTAACAAAAACATGTTCTTGGCAGAAGTGGCGTGTTGGAATGTGGTCAGAAATCACGCGCACCTTTGTTGGGTAGTGCTCAGCTGTTCAGTCTGCTGACTTTTGAGGTGTTGGATACAGCTAACTAGTCAGGCGACCAGCATTGAAAAGTGTAAGCCAGGGGGAGCTAGTTCAGCAACTGACGCCGTCTGGTGCCCGTTTTGCAGCCGCTTCTCGTACGAATAGTCGAAAGTTTCGGAAAGCATAAAGTTGAAAAAACAAATATTCGAAGAAGAGCCCCTGCTCTCAAAGCTAGACGAAAGTCGGCAGTCGAAGTCGAGTATGCTAATAGAAACGAGTCGCTACTGAAGCTGAGCTGTCGACTTGACTGTGAGGGAAAGCCAGGCTTTGTCCATTTTCGAAAATTCGTACTGGGAGATCGAAAACGGTGAAAAATATAATAAAATGAAAACTTTATTTCAAATTTGCATTTCTTATGTAAGTCGAAATTTGAATAAGATTGGTAATTATGTAGAGGATGGATTGCCCAGTGAATGTAAGGATATGATTTTGGACTGGCTCAGTTCGCACGATCTGTTGAATGAATCGTGCGTCAAAGTTTTATTGGGTCGAGTTGGATTCGTGGGTTCGTTAAGTTGTGTGAATTTTTATTTGTCCGAGCAAGTGGACGATGATTTGTTGGCGACTATTGGTCTCCTAAATAAGCGTCTGACCCACGTGACCATCGTCTATTGTAATCGAGTCACTGATCGAGGAGTTCGGGCGTTGACTGAAGGCCAAAGGCATTTAGTCAAGTTGGAATTAAAAGGAATAAAGGTAAGGAAAATATAAGAAATCGAAATTGATGTCTAAAACTTTTCTGTTCAAGTGACTTTAAAATTACGATATGATAAAACTTTGTTCTGCAGCAATATTCAAAACTATTTCGGGCGGGGAAACTATTTGAGGGAGAATAAAGTTTGCGAAACAGTTTGGCATTAATTCTGATATCTGATCTTGACATTTAGGTTCTGATGATTGTGATGACAGTGGGAAAAATCATCCCCAACGCCCTCGCAGTGGAATTCATTCAATGAGCATACTTTCAGGTCTTCACCCTCCTCCATCTGAACCTCGTGGAGTGGTGGAATGTACCAAAATGCGGTACTCCATTGTCGCAGGGCACACACACACACACTGAACATCCCCAAATTTCCTTGAGGCAACTACTTGGGTGAAAAATTAATAAATTAACCTAGTTCTAAGAAGCCAAAAGTTTTTCAGTAACTCCACAAAAAAGCCAGATTCCACCTGGGACATACTGTGCAGTAGAGGTGAAGTAAAATAAATATGCTGAACTAATTTTCAAAATTCCTGCTGATCTCCTAACAAAAAAAAGCGAAGCAAGGCAAATTAGTTTTTTGTTCACTGACTCTGACATATATTCTGCCTGAACCAAAAATGTTCAGAGACCATCCTATCCACGATTGCCGCCAGTTCACCTTGAGTAATTTCGTTCAATGTGTTTTGCAGAGATTTTTTATTGCATTTGCACTATCGCACTGTAAATCCCAGCCTGACAGCTTAGGTATTTTATAGTGCCTAAAAACATGAGTTGTATATGGCTGGTCTAAACTACGCTTTTTCCAGATGTTTATTGAAATTTATAATCCTGTCGTAAAAATGGCATTGACTGCATTGATCGTGAGTCTGACGCAGAGTGAAATTTTTTTACAGAGCCCCTTTTTTATTCAAAAAGATTTTTACCAACGGAAAAAATTTACAATGGCGTCAGGTTTGCAGTGCCATCGTTTCTGTAAGGCGAAAGGGAAAATTTTCAAACAGGTTTATTGCAAAAGACCACACAGTCTGCAGTAAAGTGGCTTTACTCACAAAACAAACACGTTTCACCATTTCCGAAAAGTATTCGTACCCTGGGACCTCACGCGCACAGTGTGCGTACATGCGGCACAAGCTCATTTCAAGTTGTTATGAGGCGCCAAATTCAATTCAAAACGTTTGTGTCGCAAGTCAGTAGAACTCTTATTGCATACAAGGCGGTGGGTACCTACTGCAGATCACAATCAGCTCGGTGTATGCAGTGCTTCGGTATCCGTCGATCTGCTATCACTAACCGAATAGTTTTTATTTTCAGCAACTGACGTCGTATGGCATAGCAGGGATTGTCTGTGACGAACTTCGCACCATCGACCTAAGCGACTGCCCTCGAATTTGCAGCAGTGGCATTGTGCATTTGGTTACTCATAATACGCAGATCCAAAAAATGTTCCTCAACAGTTGCGCATCTTTGGATGATTTATCAGTGTACGCAATCGGCGCTCATTTGGGGGCAAATCTGTTAAGTTTGGAATTGGATTTCATGGATCATTTGCACGATCCATCCGCCGCCATCACCTACTTGACTGAACATTGTCCAAATTTGGGTCAACTTTCATTACGTCGATATTTTTCTATAGCAGGCTCTAATAATCATTTCTTACATTTGGAATGCAGTTTACAAAGTCGTCAATTACGTGAATTGGATTTATATGGAAATTATTTTTCTGTCCTACCAAAATTACCTGATAATATCACTAATCTTCGTTTATCTTGTAGTGGTACAGAGAATGTGCAAGATTTGACGAGTCGTCTACAAGCGCTTAATAATTTAAAAGATATTCGCATTGTTTTAACATCGCGTGAAATTTCTGATACTTCAGTTGAAAGCGCTTGTCAATTTTTAGAAATTTTTCTACCACAATTTGGATCACGCATAACCAGTTTACAATTGATGGTTTATCAAATACGCGATAAAACATTGAATTATATATTAGATTATTGCACTTCTCTGACCACCTTCAGTTTGAATGTTGTCCATGTATCCGGGGCAAAATTAATCCATTTATTTCAAGATCGCGATCGTGCGCGTTTATTAAAATCGATCAAATTTTATCGATTGCAACTGCCGTGCAAGGTATTGTTTGCTATTGCCAAATTTTGTGTGAATTTAGAAGAAATCGAATTCTCATTTATGCCATGCGTCGATGATCGATTTTTGAAGACCATAGCTCTCAATTGTTCGCGATTGAAAGTGGTCAATTTGAATGGATGCCAATGGGTCACCGATAAGGGCCTGTGCGCATTGGCTCGAGGTTGTCAGTTGAAAGAAATACGAGTTAGGGCCACGTCGGTGACGGATAAGTGCGTTTATGTCTTGGCTCAATGTTGCCCAAATTTGGAATGGATAGCACACGCTGATTATACTGGAAAACCAAAGTTTTCTGAAGATGCATTACAAGCTCTGAAAGATTCGTGTATACAAAGAGTTATTTGCTAATAATATTTGCGAGTCTGTAATATTTTTTCAGTGTGTTTTTTTAAATTTTTGCCTTGTATAAACTATGCAGTATCATTTCTCAGTCATTTCAAAAAGCTGGGTAAGGGTGCTAGTGTTACGCAGCGTCCACATTGCACCTTGGCTGATCGGCTGCCGAGCTAAAGGCGCGTTCACATTGGCCGACAGCAGACAGTGCCTGATGCAATGTGAACGTGTTCAGCCCAGCCGCAGCAACCGCAAGCCGCAGGCTTACCTGGCCGAGCTGGCCTCAAACCATTCAGCTGCTGCGGTTCTAATGTGAACAAAGATAGGTTGTGTGGTTGCTGCGGTTTGCTCGACAACCGCAAAAACCGCAGCCAATGTGAACCCGCCTTAACCGAGCCAGTTGAGCTGACATGAATTCACATAGCATTCCTCGGTTGGGTCAGCTTGCGGCTGGCTCATCGTCAGTCTGCGGCTTGCGGTCATCTCAGCTCGGCTGGGTCGTTCACATTAGAAACCGCGACGCTGTTTAGCAGAGGGCTTCTGGGGGACTCGATCCCAAGTCGACTTTTTTGGCCCACTTTTTTTATATGATCTATCGAAAGTACTCACAACACTGATTGTATTTACAAAAGTAAAATTTTTCTAACATCCCTATGTATGGAAATATAGCACTTTAAAGGTCAAATAGGGTCACTTTTGGTCAAAAAATCATAACTTGCTTAGTTTTGGATATGGACCAATTTAAAAAAATTAAAAATGACCGCTGAATTCCAAGGAACCTAAAACCTTTTTTAAAATTAGCCTAACTATAACCGTTCATGAGATATTCGAAAAAACCATTCGTGATCAGGCTCATAATCGATTATGGGTGGATTATAAAAGCTAGATCTCCCTGTTATTTTCACTGGAATAGTAGCCTGGGGTCGCAACATTAGAACTATCCTCATTTCCGCACTACGGACCACAGTTATTGTGCACATGGCCGATAACTGCACCCCATTTGGGCAATTTTAGCTAATCATGATCGATCGATTCAGCTGTTGATTACTCGCGCTGATCAGTAATTGCCTATCTTGTAGCCCTTAAAAAGAGCTTTCAAAAGTTTTCTCCGCGTCAAATTTCGTTCATTTTATTCAAGACATTAAAGAAAACTCAAATTCAGCAAGAAATGCCTGCGGGACCCTACTTTTGAATTTCCCGCCGCGAGCAGCTTGTGACATTAGAGCGGGATTGGCTGCTTACTTTGGAAAATCGCTAGAAAAAAAATAACTTTCTTATCTTTTCACTATGTGTCAGTCTAATTTTGTACGGAGTATCTATCTTTCGAGAAAAAAAGAAAAGCTATAGATTTTCTGGCGATTTCCAAAGTAAGCAGCCAATCCCGCTCTAATGTCACAAGCGGCTCGCGGCGGGAAATTCAAAAGTAGGGTCCCGCAGGCAATTCTTGCTGAATTTGAGTTTTCTTCAATATCTTGTGTAAAAATGAACGAATTTTGACGCGGAGAAAACACTTGAATGCTCTTTTCGAGGGCTACGAGATAGGTAATTACTGATCAGTGCGAGTAATCAACATGACAATGGCTCGCAGAAAGTTTCCCCAGAAGCAAGACTACTGCAGGGATTATCATCGTCAAAATCAAAAGAATACAACTAAAATATGTCTGCTATTGGTCTGCTGAACGATGAGCAATACATGACCGATGCGCAACCTGTTGCAGCAGCTTATCTTGAGCATCACGTACATATCAACAACGCCCACATGCACTGACGCACTGACTAACACATTGTTTACTCGGTAGACACATGGGGATCAGGTCGACAGAGTATCTCTAATGATCAGAATGAAAATAAGAATGAGAAGGAACAGTAAAGGGCCGTCCACATTGCACCTTGGCCTTGCAAGCTGAGGTGTCGTTCATATTGCGACTATCAGCTGAGCCAGCAGTCAGCTCGATTTGACGCTTGCTCGGTTTGTGGCTTGCGGTTGGCCCAGCTTGGCTGCACTGTTCACATTCAGCTCAGTTTGCGGCTCAGAGGCTCGGCTGGGAAAGCTGAATTCAGCTTTCCCAGCCGAGCTTACGATTAGGATGATCGTTCTGGGGTTATCAACAGGAAAGTAGCCAACTTCGATAAAAATATGGATTGAGATGAAATTATTGAATTATTGTGGGCTTATGAAACGGTTTATCGGTTCCAGTGGCTAGAAATCTCGAGAACTTCAACGTTTAAACCAGGGCATTGAGAAAAAAGCGGATAGTCTGATGTGAATCGGCATCACTTGTGTTGTGCGCTAGGGAAACGGGTGGGACTGAGGTGTCAAATTTGGCATTTTAATCCAAAACAGGATTAGAGAAATGGTCTCGAGGAAGTCCGCTAGAAATAGTGTGATTCAAGATTTGGAGAAGGCCTGCCACCTCCACCGGCAAGGAGGCTAAATGAATTTAGAAACGAGCAACTACAGTAGAATTGCAATGCGTATGTATGCGCAGGGGCGATTGCCCTGCGTTATATGAAAGCATGAAATGCCAATGGGTCCAGGTGGAACGTTTTCAGCGAGGGGGCACCAAGTCCAGTTGAGTTAAACTTGTTAAGCAATTCTTGCAGCCAATAGCGAAATCCCAAAGTACTTTATGTTCTATTTGCTTCCAGTGTAGATACTGTAGCTCTTTGGACAAGAATCAACTTATGATCGATTTCGCCCGCGCGAAGGGAATCTCAAACCCTCGAGCCGCCAATTGCACCCAGCACCACCAGGGATCTATTCGAGTAGTGCTTGGACAGCGCCCAGCTGTAGATTATACAAGCGTCAAGCAGCCTCTGCATTTCCACTTCCGTTATGGGAGCCGAAACATGAGGTATGGGGGCACCCACAGGACTTTCCCCTGCCTCCAGTTCGTTCTAACGTCCACTTTGGATAGCCGCACCAGCCCAAATAAATGGGACTGGCCCGAGAGCGCAATCAGTGAGCTGATATGTCGCCATTGGTTACACTGCAGTACAGTAGATTGACAAAGGTCAGTCTGAGTTGGTAAATTTAAAATGTTGGGGAAAATTATTAAATATTGCCCAGGTCCAAAGAAACCTAGCGAACCATATGACCAATCTCAAGCACATTTATGCTCATTTTCAGGTCACGAGGTTTACCACCATTCAAAACCCCTTCTAAGCATGCACTCGATAGTCGGCCAGTCAATTTCACGCAAAAATTTGATCAAATCGCGTTCTCACATAATATCAATGAAAATCCCAGTTTCCCACACCTTTACTTTTCTAAAATCAAAATCTTATTATCTAGAGTCTGTTTCATGTTTTACCACAGCGCCATTGGACGAATGGGTCGACGAACCACTGCCACCGCCAACAGAAGTCGTATTCGGAGCGGAATTTCCGGTTTGCTCTCTAATTGCTCGATATTGCATGGCTTCTTTAGGAAATTCTTCCGTTAATTCTTTTAATAAATGAGCACGAAATTTCTTGTACAATTCAATCTTCCCATTGACTTGTCGATTCTTATTCAATGTCCTTTCCATGCACTCCTTCGTGTACAGTTGTGGATTCCGTCCTGCATCGACGAATTGATCGAATAATTCCAATGGAATTTTCACATCTTGAAAATGATGTTTTACCTGATCTAATTCTTGTAAGCCGGAAACTAAGGTTTGTAATTTTTGATTCAATACAGCTTGCGAACTAGAGCTACTCGACGACGAGCTGACACCGCCGCTCGACGACGTACCGCTCGATCCGAATGTTGGCAAGACGGGGGAAGATGCCGATGTGCTCAACCCTCCACCGCCGCTACCATTGCCTGGAAAGTCCGACACAATTACGCACAAATGACGAGCATTTTCGACAAACATTTCCAGCGTTTGTTCTAATGAATCAAAACGTGATAAAGCTGTGCTCGATGACGTATTCGCAGCACCGCCCGGAATGGACGATTGTTGAGCCATGTTCGAAGGCGTACCAATATTCGATGAGGAAGGACCATTGTTAGCTGCCGATGAGGAAGGAGGAAAAAGCTGGTGCTGAGAACCATTCATCGTTCAGGTTGGTCTTAGGAATCTTAGAAATTTCCAGTCAGAAACAATAATAATTTTTCGAACTATCACCGCAGTTTTATTAAACACTTTTCATTTAACGTTCAGTAGAATTTAAAGACTTTACACGGAGCTGGCCACCACATACAACGGAACCACAAATTGTAACTTTTAACGTTCCTTATCTTTCTACCTTCGCAGAAAGAATAGAATCGAATTGGCTCGAAATGATGGGTCGGGCTTACTGTAGTTTGCGGTCGCGCACAAGTGGAAATGCAAGAAAATTAAGTTTCAGAGAAATGACTTATGTTCACTCATTTTTTCGCTCGGCTTTCAGCAAAGAAATCATATCAATTCTTCCAGCTAAGCGATCTCACAGCTACTCAACAGTTTTAAACTTTCACGAACGGTGTTGCTTATAAGAAAGGTAAAACAAAACTATATTTTACCGAGCCCGCGGCGCGCGATGGACAAGACGCGAAACAGTCGAAGAAAGATTCGTAAATTTCATCTCGTCTACCCTGCTAGGCCTGGGTTGGTAGCGGGTCAGGACACTTCTGTTTATCAACTTGTTTATACTTCTCAACACAAAACAACATCTACTCACGATACACTTCTACCGCCTCCACTCCACAAAATCACAAAGCCAGACCCGAGCATGCAAAACATCAACCGCCACACAAATTGCCACCATATCAAAACAGTGATTTAACAAGAAAGCTCCCGATGCCCGTACCATATGGCCTAAATTGCGAAAATAATTTCCCACACACATAAAACCCCACACTGGGCCTATGCTCATTCATCAAACCAGCAATCACCGTCATCAAAGGTCGCTAATTTCACATCACGTTATAAAAAATTCAAGAATGCATTGCAGGAAACATCAATAATTATAAATAAGTCAGGCTCAGATACAAGGCATAATCAACTGATAACACGATCAGATCACAGGAGCAAATAACCCATGGTCTACATATTATATTCCATTCGCCCCGTAATCCATTTTAAAAGTATCAAAAAATAACAGGCGCAACCGTAACTACATTCTAAGCGTAATCGGATCCCTCCTCGTGTTCAGTCAAAGGCAACTTCATTGAGTACTTGCCATTCTGCACGACGCCCACGCCCATTGCATCCGGTTCGACCGCCTCATCGCTCGACATCGTGGTCGTTGGTCGATACACGCCCGAGCCTCGCGTGCTCGACGATGCACCATTTCCGAAACTGGAGTGATATTGATTATCCACAGGTTCCGACGACAGTCGCAAATGATCATATCGATCGCCCGTGCCACCGTCGACCACTGTACGACGATAGACCGGATTCTCCAAAGTGAACCGTTTCGGACGACGCGTATTCCTGGTTGAATAGCGCCACACGGCGTAAGCGATCTGCAAGCACGAATATTAGTCGTTATCCCATTCACAATCCTCTCCTTCTCAAATCCTGCATGGCAACGATTTTCATACCGCCTTTCCCACAGCAGAACTTACAAAGGCCACAGCGAGTGCGATACACACGACGAACGCCACCGTCACGAAGGCGATTCTGCCATGTCTCGGCTCAATATTACTCGTCTTTTCCGCATCTGCAGCACCAAGGTCTCAAAAATCAAATAAGTGCGTTATATCTCTCTCCTTTGACGAAGTTATCCAAAAACACTTTTACCTAGTCCCTCAGTGCCATTCGCAACACAGCCCCTTCCATCCTTCTCTACGCTGTATCCATCCGCGCAATGGCACGTGTAGGGCATGTGCTCCTTGATTCCTTTTTTCGTCGGGTCCGACCATCGTGGCAGACACAATTGAGCGCAAGGGCTGCCCTCGCATTTGTTATGACCTGAAACGCAATTTTTATACTTTCTACACAAGCCTATTTGCTTCCTAGTCCTACACCTCGCTCCGCTAATCAACATACCTTCGAAACAAACCAATTTACTTACTTTTAGGCTGGGACATTTCATGCACCACCCGTATGGCCATAGGTCCTAGCAATCCCTTAGAGAGCGGCGACGGGTTCACTTGTCCCGTGTACTTGTGCGCCGAATGCACACCCTCCGTGTCCCAATCGGTCCAATATATATTCTCCTCGAATACAGCCAAACTGAACGGATGCTTAACTTCGCTAGCCGACACCAGAACCGTCTCCACACCTGTCCCATCGTAGTTGGCGCTCTTGATAGTTTTCAGTTTAGCATCCGCCCAAAAGATACGCTTATCGACCAAATCCACAGCTAGTCCATTCGGCCATTCGATATCGCTGTCAATGATCGTCCTTCGGTCATTGCCATCCATCGAAGCCCGCTCTATCTTCGCTTCTTGACCCCAATCCGTCCAGAACATCAATCTGGAACAAAGTGCCTGTCTATCAAGTGCCATGAGCATGAGCATGCAGTAAAAACCGCACCCATCACCCTAGTCACTAATGTAGATATCCCTACTACATCTAACGGCCGAGCTGATACCACTGGAACGAGCGTGCACTGCGCAAATAATATCTCAATCAGTCCAAAATTGCACTCACCCTTCAATCGGATCGACAGCAATGGCCCTGGGCTCATCCAATTTCTTATCAATCAACGTCTTTCTCATCGACCCGTCGTAATTGATCACAGACACCGTATTGCGTCCAGTATCCGTCCAATAGATCAAATTATGGACCCAGTCAACAGCCAATCCATCCGGCGTCGACAATCCATCATCAACCAAAACCTTCGACTGATTCTTCGCCCAAATCACTCCATCATTGCCCTTTACCGCTTTCGACAAATCCAGGCTAAACCAGAGCTACTTTAACTAACGATAAAAACCGCCTAAGCAAACCCACAGCACCCACCTGTATATCTTCTCATCAGCCACGTCAGACCACACGAGTGAATTGCTCGTGTAGAAATAGTCTATGGCCACCGCGGATTCCAAACCATCAATAAATGTCTTGGCTCTTTTGGTCGACAAATCGATTTCTTCGATAGTCCTTCGATGCGAAAACCAGAGTTTCGGATGCTCACCTAAAAACGAGCACAAGCTTAGACTATCACTTATAGATTTTCACCACACCACAACACAAAGAATGGGACTCCGTCTACTCCAGCATCGATCCGGGGTCTGGATTGGATAGTACACCACACCTTATCATTTTCCAGCAGATAAAGCACAAAATATTTTAGTTTCTGATCCAGCAGTCGATGCTGGCCTCTAGTAACAGATGACTTCCGCCTCACGCATGGGGACGGTCAGCTAGGCGGCCATCACGATTGCAAAACTTTCCCTGCCTTCTTAATTTGAATCTTCTACCTTGTCATATCTTTGCTGCCAAGAAAAACGAGACCCAAATATCAGCTGCACCACTGCACTGACCCACTAGCATCTGACTGGTTAAAAGGGTGTCTTTTGTAGACTTCACAAGTATGCAGGGACAAGCATCTCCTACTTTCCCTTTTTCATGTGAGTGATTTAGAAGTAGTATAGCAGATTTGCGGGTATTTTTTGCCCTTTGTCTCTTGCTAGCATTTGAGGATAGGTGCTCCAGAGCCAGGGAAACGGGCATCATGGCTTTTGGAGAGTGAGGCGGGCAGAAGGAGAAGGGGTGATAACATGATAAAATGTGAATAAGGGTATGATGCTTTTGGTTTTTGTTGAACTTACATTTTGCTTTGTGTCAAATAAACATATACTACGTCAAAAAAATATGACGAAGAATGATATCCCGCTGTCAGGGTTTTCCTAGGATCAGGCAAGTAGTCAAAGTGACTGGTCAATTTTGAATTTTTTGATATTTCAAGATATCTTCAAGCAGGCTGCCTGCATTGCATGTTGCGGCTGACAGAGAAGTTTGCGCATCCAATTTAGGCAGCCCGCGTGGAGATATAATCAGAAAATTCAAAATTGGGCAGTCACCTCGCCTACCTGCCACTTTTGACCAGAACGCGTCCAGGCGTCGAAATTTGCGCAGCGTTTCCCTGAGTATTGGCCTACAGTATGAGACATGTCTTAATTCCAGAAAAACCTCAATAGCTGGGTAGCATTCCTTGTGAGATGGTTCCGTTCTTCCTCTTGCCAATCGTCCTTTTGGACTCTAGCAAACGTCTTTCCCTGTGCCCACACTTGAAAGCCAAGCCAAAAGATCCTGGCCCCATGCGAGTGAATAACCCCAGCCAAACAGAATCAAGGTTTTGGCCGCCACTCTACCCTCACAAGTCAGAAGCCCTTACTTACCCAAAGCTCGACAGTTGATCTTATCCCTCGTTAGCATATACCCCTGATGGCAAGCGCACGCGAAACCGCCCTCTTTATTGTGGCATTTCTGAGCGCATCTCTTCGGCCTTTCCGCACACTCGTCGATATCTAAACCAAGAATGGTCGATTGTACTCAGACCCCTGTCACCACAATGCCCCCCCACTCACCCTCGCACACAGTGCCATTCACACTCTTCGTCACGCTCTTCTGAAAACCGAACGGGCAAGTGCACACAGAGCCGAACATAGTGCTCACACAAATCGCCGATGGATCGCACGGTTTTGATTTGCAATAATCCATTTTCGTATTGTTACACGTCTGGACGGGTGCCTCGTCATTGTGCGTGCCCTTCTCGTTCATTGGACAATCGTATTTCCGATCACAGACTCGACTTTGAGAAATACAAACATTATTTCCGCAATCGAATTCCAAAATGGGATCGCATTTCTTCGTAGGAACTTCAAACAGAATACCTGAATTTAAAACTTTTCGAAAATACCTTTGCATAACTTACCCGGAGTCGGTGCGCAATCCTTCTCGTCATTTCCATTATGACAATCCACAACACCGTTGCATCTATAAGCTCTGGGTATACATTGTACCGACTCTTCCTTTACCTTGACACTGCAAGCGAACTGTTCCGAGCTGCACGTCACGCCCACACAATGAGCCTCGTCCGAACCTAAAACATCAAGTCTCGCCTGCCACACAGTGCAGACTGCTGACCCTGACCGACCAGCATCCGAAACTGGGGGAGGCTAGGCCGTACCCCTAGGCTTAAAAAATTGTCAATTTTGCGTGGTTAAAATCCGAAAAAGGGGTTGATCCCCTCTCGGCGGGCCATTAATTAGTAGCCCCCCCCCCCCCCTATGGAACAGCCAAGGAAATCCTGACCCCTGTCCAGACTTTTTTGGAGTGGTCCTGTGTATTCTCGAAATGAAGAAATATGAGCGAACACAGAATGCGCCGTAATTTTGCAACACAAAACTCTTTTGATAGCAAAATATTTGAATTTGCCGCGCGCGTTTATGCTCAGGCGCAAGAAGCTTATGACAGTCGTGAGGGAAGTTTGGATGAGGGTTGCGCGATCGCAAGGCTCAGGCTAAGCAGGGTTCGTTCAAGTTTGGAAAAATTGAAAAAGTCAGGGAATCTGAGAAGTGCCTGGAAAACCCGCGAAAATCAGGGAAAATGGGAATCTTTGGCCAAAATCAGGGAACCCTATGACAGGTAGCATTTTGACGTTTCAAAGTCGGAAATTTATTTAGGAAAAGTTTCATTTTTTCCCACGAAACCTGGAAAAATCAGGGAAAATCATTTTCCACGCCTCGCAGGAACCTTGTTAAGGTATAAAGTTTATAACACATTGGATACAAGAAAGTTTTTGTTTAAAAACCTTTCTTTCAAGCGCACGGAAAAATTTCAGAGGATAGGTTTGGGATGCTGACCCTGAACACAAACACTACTCACCATCGGGACAATCCGGATCGCCATCACATTTCCACGCGCTATGGATGCAGGCTCCGTCATCGCAGAGAAACTCGTACGGACGACACGTCGCATTGCCGTGATGACTGTTCGACACGCCATAGCAGTTCTGTTCGTCTGATCCTTAAATTTAAACACCCACCATTCACTGTACATCCGCATCAATCGCGCAGACTCCTTACCATCGACACAGTCCCGCTCACTATCGCATCGCCATCGTTCCGGAATGCATTTACTATCGCCACGGCACTTAAACTGAGCCGGTCCGCATGTGTAGTCTGAAATTGATTCTCCCTTCCTCTCATCTGCCCCCACACTCATCAGCCATAACCACTCACCACAATTCATCTCATCCGAGTTATCACCACAATCATCATCGTGATCACATAACCATCGTTTGAATATGCAACGTCCACTCTTGCATTTGTGCTCTTCCGGCGTACAATCCGTCGATTTCGTACAATTCGCTTCGTCCTCACCTTAAAAAATCCAAATACTAAACTTAACACTTTAAACTAAAAAGATATCTTACCATTCTCGCAGTCTTTCTGCAAATCGCACAACCATGTGCTGGGGATGCACAAAGTGCTGTTCGGACATTTGAACCGACCTTCCCCACAAGTTCGATTTGCTAAAACAAATTTAAATATGAAAACCCTCCGCGAGCGAACGAGTAATTTTGAGTTTAGACGCAAAATTCAAGATTTCAATGAGCAATTGTAAATGATTTTCACACAATTCACTTCTTCACTGCACTAATAAACATGCAGCTACATCGAAACAAAAGATCAATCATTACTGTGTGTCTAATGTCTTTTATACCGTAGTAGGAAAAAGCGGGCCTTAGCTGTCTCAATTACCTGGCCAGCAAATAACGCTTTAAGGAGAAGCCCTACGGTAAATGGTGGTCTCCACACTTCGCTGTTCTCGTCCCCTCCCCAGTCAGCTTTCACGCAATGCCGTCCTATTTTCGTAATCGTGCTAACGGCTACATCTGAATCACCATGCCCCTTGCTATCAGGCCAAAACAACGCAACCTGAAACCTTTCGCGCTACTGTAATCACCTACCCTTTCCACCCTCTGCAAAAGAGCCTATTGGATTTCCCCATGCATTGCTCACTGCTATTCGCCCGCGCACTCGTCACCCAACCACATCACTCACCCGCATAATTTATCTGCCTATCTGCTGCATACTGTAAATTTGAAAAAACCAAAGACATTTTGCCTCACTCCCTTACCGCACAAGCCTCGATATTCATCCGAATTATCGCCGCAGTCATCTTCGGCATCGCATACCCAACGATTCGGAATGCATTTACTCGACGAGGCGCACTTATGTTCACCATTGGCACACGTCTTCGCGTCTAAACAGGATCAAGTCAACTTTTAATTGTGAAAAAACACTGGTAAAACTAGTATCTCAGAAGCAATCATAGCAAAACGAGCAAAAAACCATCAGCCTCTAGATTGCTCAAGGATACGAAACAGGCACAAACATGGCGCTGAATGATGCAATGCCAATTCATATAGTGCCTAACGTATAGAATGACAGTAAGGAAAATTTTCGCTGAATTGAGAGTACATCACTTTACTTTATGTGTGCTAACTAAAGGCACATATAACTTCAAGTCGGCCGAAATCATCAGTTTTCCTAATCTTGCATGCACATTCCCGCCACGCCAAGTACAATTCATGCTTGCTTGCACGCCCATTCATTTCCTGCCGCTTATTTGCACAGATGCTCCACGCATTATTCAATTTAAATAATTTAAAACAAATCAACCCATCCCTAGCACCAGCCTCAAACCAATAATGACTCTAATTTCCTTCCGTATGACACATGCTCAAATATCGGATACCTGGAACGCACTGACACTCCCTAGAATGCATACGCCCTACTCCACACTTGGCGGGGGTTCCTCACCTTAATTCCCCGATTACGCAATGATGAGTCAACCAGTCAGTCATGAAAGCATCCTGTCTGCACCTAGACACTCTCAGTCATATGGCGCGTGAGTAAACAGCACTTGGCGCTCGGTGATTGCCAGCTGGCACCGTATCATACGGAGCAACCGATACATTACGGTTTGTTACATCAGAAAGCATTCTTGCTATCATATTAAGGAACGTCGACTTGAGACCTGGCGGGGCAATAATGTCGAAGGAAGAAAAGCTCTCTTCTCTTGCCGACATCCACACACGGCACGTGACTAATCCTCTACGGCTGACTCGTGCAGACACACTTCCCCAGGAGATACAACCTACAGCCGCCTAACCCAAGAAAAAACTGAACACACTTTCGCGCCATGTCACTCCAATCTCAGAAACAAATACATACCGCAGTTGACTTCATCAGACGAGTCCCCACAATCATTGTCGCCATCGCAGAGCCACGATGTTGGAATGCATCGCCCGTTATTCTGACATCGGAATAAATTGCTCGAACAGGTGTTCGATCTCTGACCAGTTACATTTGACGAGCCCAGAGGGGGTAAAACTCCTAAAAAGGTACGAATAATGGCTTGAACAACACAGCCGCGTAGGAGGGCGCGTGCTAATTTTTAGGGCTAGGCCTAGATTAAAGAAAGCTGGAAAACCATGCGAAAGTTAACAGAGCCCTGTTAGTCAACAGCCAGATTTGTTAATTGGCGTGAGTCCGAAAGGAGACAAAACCCGAATTACTTTGTGGAAAAAGAGGATGTCGACCACGATCTATAAAACAATGGTAAATTACTCCTGTTTTACCACATCACCAAGCACTTAACAGCGCAGGGAGAACGGGCGCATACAAGAATTTCTTTACCGGGCCGCGAGTCGGCCTGGTAAAGAAATTCCAAGTCGGTAAATAAGTTCTTAGTCGGAAAGTTAGTCGGTGCAAGGCGCCGCCTACAGATCTAATTTCCCTTCCATAAACCTAGCTTTTGAAACCAAACCTCATCCAGGCCGCCCACAAGACTTACCAATCGCCCCAGAAACTTTCTGATTCTCTACCAATAAAAGCCGATTCGAAAATAAAGCTAAGACAACTAATGATGCCTGCCAAGCAGCCATTTCCGAGCTGGTTTATCGGGAAATAGAGGCCAGTGATTTGATCGCGTCCGTTAATTTCACGAATACTATACTTTGTGAGACCAAAAGCTTAGCTGGTATTACTCAAGCATTTATACACCAACACAAACAACACAAAACGCGCAAACTTCGCCAAGAGCACGTGTCGCGCGATGCGGAGTCATCCCGGGGGGGGGGGGGGGGGGAAGGGGTCCCGCGCACATCCAGGCAACGGACCATTTCAAGCAAGTCACAGTTACTGTATATCAAGAATCGCGGGAATTTAAAATATATGCCTAGTGACGCCAGCTTCATTTTCCTCGCTTTACTGACCACCAACACACAAACACATCGCACCGTTCTGCCCTAAACCCCAAGACCACAATCAGCATAGCATCATCAATTCATATCCACGCGTCAACACATACTCGCATCGCAATGACTGGGCATATCACGAAATGAATCGAGCGTTCTTAAAGAATATTTCTAATAGCCTTTCAACTACCTGTATCCTCAAATTTACAAAACGTTTCCAAAAATTCTTGCCAAAGCAAAACCGTACCCTTCATTGCTCATATCATTTCTATTATTACCATTCCTAAGGAATAGAAGAAAAGCAAAAGAAACCAGAAAAAGTTTGCAGGCCACCATTTGTTAAGTCCTCAGAAAAAACACAAAAAATCTCCTCCCAACTATTCACCAAAATTTTTCACCTCCTGAGTTGATGCAGAAAACGCATCTAGGCAGCGCCCAACGTCGGGAAACTCTCCTCGTCCATCTTGTAAGGCGCATCACGTTGACCGCCGCCCCCTCGGAAACCTCTCCCACCACCACCCTCGCCACGATAACGCGGCGATTCCTCGCCTTCGGCGCCTCCGAAACCGCCACGTCCACCTCGGAAACCTCCGCGACCACCACGACCTCCGCCACGACCGCGACCGCTTCGAGCGAAACCACCACCGTCGCTGAACACAAACTGAATGGGCACTTCCTTCTGTTTCCTCTTCTGATGAGCATCCTGAAACCAGACAACTGCTGTTAGATCACACAAAATGACCAACCACCACCTCCACCTCGGCCCGAAACAGCATCTTGACGACTGACCACCCGCTTCACCCTCCGCAAAACAACCTAACAATCCCAATCCTCTTCCCGCGCGACCACCAAGTTATTAGGCGTGCATACTTCGCTGCTGACCCTCAAGCAATTCTTACCTCATCCTCCTCTTCATATCCCTCATCCGTATCCTTGTTCATTTCATCCTTTTCGCGTTTTAACTCACGCAACTTCATCTTCTTCCACTCAGCTTTTTCACTTTCGCCCTCGCCTGGTTGACGAGTATTGAAAGCCGGTTTGACCGCTTTCTTCTCAGCCTAAAAATACAACAGACTGGCCACTGAGAAGCTACTGTACATTAGTTAGCCTGGTAATATGGGAACACTGCCACTCATAGCCCTTCAAATTATTGCAACTTTGATCTAGCATCGATCTGAGGGGCAGCTCAGTTCCTAATCTAATCCTGGACAACGCAGTGTCCGGGTATGGATCGATAATTTGCATATTATGTCCCATTGTCCTCTAAATACTGACTGTATACACAATAAAATCCCGATTCAGGGCCTGGTCGGTTCTAACGTTACTACAGCCCTTGGGGAGGCCTGATTGACAAGAGTGTTAGCGAGGACATGGGGCCAATTACGGCATCTATGACGAAATTTGACTTTATTGAATCATATCAGCTAGATCGGGATCCAGGCACAAGGTCAGATCGATTGAAGCTAGCCGGCATGGGGGGGGGGGGGGGGGGCGTAGGACGTATTGCCCTATCATGCAAAGCCCAAAAATCCCCCGTTGGAATGTACGAGCACTGTACCTGCTTGGCCTTCCATTCGTCAAAAGTCAGTTGGTTCTCCGCCTCATCTTCCTTCTCGGGCAAATCTCCTACTTGTTCCTCTCTATAACAGGAAATCCTTACGACCACAAGCCAAATAAGAATATGATGTGCTCTTACCCAGCTTTGCCACCTTCCACTTCACCTTCGGCTGGTTGAATTTCGTCGCCACTCTGGGCCGTTGCATTCAATCCTTCATTTTCTCCTTCCAATTGATCACCTGGTGTTCCCCAGTTGAAGGCGCCGCTTCCTTCGCGTTTTTCAACGGCCTTTACGCCCGTTTTGTCACTTCCGCTTGTACGATCGAATTGACGGCCACGTCCTCCACCGCCGAAATAACCTCGGCTACCACGGAATCCGCCACCACCGCGCCCGCGACCGCGTCCTCGATAACCACGATCTTCGCCACCGCCGTAGCCAAAATCATCGCCGCGTTGGACGTTGTCATTCGGTTCTATCGGAGCAGCGTTTTCCCACGGTTCCTGAACGGGGTGCTCGAGGAATCCGCCGCCACGTTGCGCTTGATCGCTGAAACCGCCTCCGCGTCTACAAGAAGAAATAAGCTTTCAAAATCGCCCGGGGAAACAAAACTAAGGATGATATCTTACGCAAAGCCGCGACCTCGGCCACCGCGGATAAAGACACGCCCACGCCCTTGGCCTCTTTCCTCGTTTTGTTGAAATCCTTGCTCACCGACGGCTTCTTGGTTCTCGCCTCCGCCGAAACCTCCAAATCTTGGTGGTCTTTCGCCCTGCCTCGGAGGACGGTCACCACGTGGTGGACGCCTTGGACCAGTAGCATCACCGCGTTGACCTTCCTGACCACCGCCAAAAGGCCTCGTACCTTTATTCTCCTTGCCTGAAACGGGAATTTCGACTGAATCACCAAACAGCAGGTAGGGAAGCAGCAGCTATTCAAAACGCTCAAACTACGTGAATGTCAGATAAATCTCATCTAAGATCACCAAAATCGGCCAGGGAAACATAACTATTCAGCATACCTTCGCGATCCTTCGTTTGGTTCAACGGTTTGGAATCGGATGTTGGAGTACGACCGGGCGCTTGTTGCCTTTGAAGTGGAGCTGCGATTTGTGAAGGTTTCTTATCGGCCGTTGGCACGACTTTTGCCGTTGGCGTTGTCACCGGCTTCTTCACATCCTTTTTCTTCGAATCATCCTTCTTTTTTCCATCCTTTTGATTCGCAGCGGCTAACTGCTGTTGGAGAATTTCGTTCGGATCATGTTCGTCGTCGACGAATAATGAGTATTTATTGCTCACGTGAACACCATAATCGACGTCAGCCATCTCCTGCAGCAGCACTTTTCAATAAGTGTCGAATGTTAAAAACCTTTGCTCTGACTTTAGAGGTATAGACGTTATATTCAGAAATTTGGCAACAGCGAGTATTTATGACGATGACGCCGATCTTCTTACAGTCATATCGTCTTAGGAAGAACTAATAAGAATAGAACAGGGATTGCTTTGCTGATCACGTTCAAAATAAATCAAAATACCATTCAAAAATAGAATTTTTTCCGCACTCTCCAACACTAGAGCGACGAAGAAAACAATGACCACTTTTCTAAAATTAACCAAACAAGAAGAACATTGCCGAAAACCTGTTATTTTTGTCTTTCAAGGCTTATGATCACACTTGTCACAGCAAACTTTTTGTCATAAGCAGTCTAATTCGTGGCACGAAAACCCAACATGACTTTAAAAGCGCGGGAAATTGATTTTTGAAATTGAAAACCGCTATGAGTCACTTATAAGACGAACTTGGGTTGTAAAAATGACTTATAAGGTCGACTAACTATTGCGTTCCAGTTCGTGATGTGTAAAACTTAACATGAATAAGTTTATTAACAAAACTGCAGTATTCACTCAAGTATTTGCTTGAACTTGCGCACAGTGACTTGGCTGTCCTAATAATATACTCGATGAAGAATGGCATGAGTGTGGTGTAAATAGGGAAAGTCCAGAAATGAAATGAATTGGTTGGCATCAGTCATTTAGGGGGCGAGAGGAGAGCAGCTGCTGGATAGATGTACATGTACCACCCAGGTATAAAAGTAGGTGAGCATTGGTTTTCCAATATTCGTAGCCAAATGTTGGCCCAGGCTGCTCTGTTCAAGCATGTTGCAGTCAGTGGTTAAATTTTGTGATGGCGGGAAGCCCGTTTCGCTGACGTGTTTAGGTCGATTTCATGATGAATTACACTTTGATTCGATGCTTTGCGAGCATACGGGCCGGGCACACACTGTCTTCGTCGACGTTTTTCTTTTGCTCATCAGTCAAAGGCCCGATCGGCGTTGGTTGTTCTATTTGGCGGGCCTATGTGCGAGTATAGGACAGGAAACTTTCACTATACCTCTCCCACCACCACTAAACTAAACGCTTCGTTCAACCCCCAACGAGATGAGGAGAAAGAGGGCCGGCTGGCACGTGAAACTAGTTTTTCGACAAACAAGAACCTCGCGGTCGGTGCAGAATATTTGGGAGGGACGAAGGGATTGGCGCCCTCGCTTGGTCTCCCCTCCTTCGCCATATCGTCCAAAACCGAATTTACACGAGGTTTTTACGTTTCACGATATGTTTGTAATGTTTGTCTTGTCTCCCACTCACCCCACATACGTTTTTTGTCCGAGAATTTACAAGGGCGCAGTCAAAAATTTATTACAACTGTTAGTCGGTCGGATTTGGTGGGTGGCAATGTTTCTGCAGCCAAGTGTAAAGTGTTCCTTGCCTGCGACCACGTCTCACATGGGATGGATATGAAACTGTTGGGACTGTCTGCAGGGTAAGCCGTGCTGTGCTGTGTTATAATAACTCGATTGAATGGCGTGGCAGCGGGTGAACGTGATTCGTATGGGCTGAATCACTATTCTGCACAGGCCATTTTTGGACATGTGTCATCGCAACGAGTATGCGTTATTAGAACTTCTGATGTGAGAAAACTGCTGAGAGGGGGATGACTGCTGTTGCTTCTGTCATAGTTGTGAGACACTGCAACAGAGAGGACTAGTTGTAAACATGATGCAAGTTTACCATAATTCTTCTCCAGACCTGCAGCATGGACTTCTGGGGATAGGGAATACAAGAGAACAGGTAACTCAAAATTGTGATTCAAGGTCCTTAAGATCGATAAGTCCAGCAGGATCCTGGTTTGGGAAGATCTGCAAGATTATTTCTAATCAAACTGGATTCTGGATAGGCAATGCTGGGTATTTTGCTGGGGAGCGACATCCAAACTGCAGGGCCTAATTATGCAACATCAACATTTTGACCTTTTGTCACCGAGTCCTCTATCAAACTATTTTTCGAGCCTTGAAGTTTCAACTTTTTGAATTTATCAGGTATAGATACTAATTCTCCTGCAAGGGCCGTGTTTGCTCTGTCCGTGCAAAAGGGCACGCCAGGCTGGTGTGCTTATTTTTTTGGTGACCGCGTATGTTCGTCTTAAACTTTATCACAGTCATGTTGGGTCGAGGGCGTCGTTTCATTTTGTTTACTTTTGTACTATGCGAGGTAGAATTTGGGCCGGGATGAGAAGGTGAGCTCGAACGGCCACACGCTCTACGCATCTCGCCATTCTTCTTATCTCGTCCCAGGACTGCGATGAGGGTGCGAGTCCAACATTGACCAAAATCGCTTTTCGACTGAATCGTCGCCCGTGTTTTCCTAGCACACCCACCTCGCTACGGATGGCGTTATCGGGTGTGTCTGTCCGTGCCGTATTCGGCCCACGTGCTCGATGTCTCGCTCGGGTCGAGATTGTCTTCTGTTTGCTAGGCATCATGCGGCAGGTGCAGTCAGTCGGTCGGTGGAGCGGTTCAATTTCAAGTGGAGAATTGTTTCGACTTAAGACATGCTCGGACTCAGCTGGAGGCTAGATCTTCGCAGGGATATTTTAGTACACTGCCAGATCTATGACTTCCAACTCAGGCAGAGCGTGGAACGATTGATGAGTGTTGAAAAAGTGATTGGTTTTTGGATGGAAAATAGCATTTGGATTAAGTGGAGGACTGGATCCCACTGCTTTAAATGTTAGTGAGATTCTCATTCCTCCATTTAAGCCAGGTGTGCTTCGTCGACGAGATAAATCGGTGTGCTTTTGTGGTGCAGTCAGATGTCATTTGAGTTTTCCTGCAATTTACTGTACAGTAAACGTAAACGTAAACGGATGCAAACGATGTCCGCCCCTGCAAAATATTTCGGAGGTCTAGTTTGCACGCATTGTAAACGTACTGTAATGTATGGTCGTAAGGACCTACAGTTTGTTCATAGTCTAGTCTGTATCAACTCCTCGCAGCACCCTTCAGATAACTTCGTAATGTGAAGTGATAACAGACCATCCTAGCAGAGATTAAAAGTTTGCTGCGGGAAAAACACTACAAAACACGGGGGGGGGGGGGGGGGTCGAAGTCGCACCGACTTTTTTGTCCCAGCAGTCGCATCGACATACTGTACTTTGATTTTTCCTGACAGCCTGAAAGTGTACTACTTGGCAATGCGAATCACAGGGGTGCAAACTATTACGAGCTGACCATTACATTGTGTGCCTTGGGCACATCAATCGCCTAGGTACACTGCAACTGTATGCCCAACCGCTGGCCATGACTAACGTATATATTAGCAAAAAATTCATGAAATGAAACTAGGAAAGGTAGTACATGTGGTTTGATGCGCCTTCGGAGCAAGCCGGTCCAGGCTGACAAAAGGTGATCAAGAAAGATCCTGCCTGGCTACTGGCTGGTCACATGTACTCGCGGGTTTTTAGGGTTGACAAGTAGACCATAACAACTAGCCTCATTTATGTCACCAGCTTGGGGAAGGTGGCTGCTAGAAAATGCTCACATCTGCACTTCTTGTGTAGTGGATATTCAGAGACTATGTTATGCAAAATGCTATTACTCAGGACAGCGCTTTCAATTTCGTCATCTCCTGCTTTAAGCAATGAATTTTGAGGAATCTGCATCTTCGCTGGACTTTCTTGCAGCTATTGGGCGCATCGAGTTTCCGAACGCAGGGATGTACAGTATTGCATGCCTGTCACTTTTGAGCCGATGCATGGAGTTTATGCTGATGAATATTAGCAGCTCCTCTTTGAAAGTAAAAAAGGATTTGCTAAATCATGGCAAGAATGAGTTTTAATAGCCTTTAATGCAGATTTTCTACACATCTTTAAAATTTATTTGGCGGCCATCCAAAGCTGAATAGGTAGGTCAAGGAGCTAGGATATAACACACGCTTGAAATGGTGAACGCTCAGGAGGAATCCCAGAAGACATCATTTTAACGTTACACAACTCGGGAAAACATTTTTCTCAGTCGCGCTGGTAAGGGTTAGGCTTACACTTGGAGTCATAATTTTTGTAGTGCGTTTATCAGTTCTGTCGTCTGTCCTATTGCCTAAGAACACTGATATGCGTGGCTGGGCGCGTAAAATTATAATGACAGCAATTTAAAGCCAATATACGTAATTTATTACGAATTACTATCAGAACTGCTCATGAAAGTTAGCTCCATCTCTATGATACCTGGCGCCCAGTGACATGAATGAGGCTAGTTGTTATGGTCAACCCTAAAACCGCGAGTACATGTCACCAGCCAGTAGCCAGGCAGGATCTTTCTTGATCACCTTTTGTCAGCCTGGACTGGCCTGCTCCGAAGGCGCATCAAACCACATGTACTACCTTTCCCAGTTTCATTTCATGGATTTTTCGCTAATTTCACTACTTTTTCAGTCCTGACTCTTCTCCACCTGCCCACGATACCCCCTCGAGGACTGGCCGCGTTCGAGCACATGCAATCTCGAGTGCAAACAGCACCATTCTTCAAAATCTGCCGCCCTCCTCTCAATCTTCCTCTAAAGTCCTCAGTGTGACATTAGCTTGACTAAGATTAGTCCTTTACCCGTGTATGGAAAATAAATATTTTGTTTTGGTGGGTGACAAGCGTTCGTTTAGAATACATGATTCAGTACTTTAAACAGGCGGCAGTAAAAAATTAACATTGAGTTTTTCAAATATTTTGCAGCATTTTTGCTTACAATATTTGCACGCTGTCATTGGCGGCATAACATTTAAAAAAATTTTGCCGGCGCATCCTTCATCCTTAATTATAACCTGAATTTTCTGCCGTTTACTCGCCAAGTTTTTGATTCCAATGCGAAGGAAGAACACTTTTTTATTGCATGTTACTCTTCTCTTATTGATTTGACCTCGTTTGTATCCTTAACAAATTAAGTTTTAGTTCGAATTTGAATTTCCCGCCGTTAAAGTGTTCTTCTCTGCTGCTGTCTTGTAAGTTCCATGCTCTTAGTGCTACATTAGGAAGGAAAGGGCTAGGATTTTAGATCCACTTTCCCAGATCTGTGTAACTATGAATATTACGTTGGCGCATTGCATGGCTCATGCAGCGACCCCGTTTTGCTTCTGACACGCGCAAGTATGAGGGAAAATGCGAGCTCTCACAAACCATTTCTTCTGTCATCCGCTGTTATTGTCAGTCAGTCTTCATAACACTCCTTTTCTCTATAAACACTTTTTTTAAAAGTAAATTTTTCAATTTGAATTTCTCGCTTTTTTTGAAATTTTTTGTATAACCTGATCCTTCAAGTATTATTATCATAGTTGTGCATGGACAGCTTTCAAAATGGACAAAAAATGTTGATTCTCATTTTTTGAATTTCCCGCCTTTTTAAAACTATATAGCTTTTTCGTGTGTATGTATTGAGTTGATAAGCGTTTCCATGAATCCTTTAATTCCGATCAATCAATGAGCCATCAAGTTATATCCTGCAGACTTTGTCCGCGTTTTTAAATTTTTTAGGTTTTTCTGTTCAAATTGACCCCCAACAAAACCCGAAACTTTAAACTTTTGTAATAAGTAACATTTTTCAGTCAAGAATTGCTCCCCGCACCTCCGTGATTCGATTAAGCTTTAAAAAGTTGCCCTGCGCCTCTCCAGACGGTTTTTATGAGGTCTAAAAGTGCGAAAAATGATAATTTCACCTTAGTAGACCCCCTTCTGAGCACCCTACAACAATTTGAGGCAATACGTGGTCAAAATCAATGCCAAAAGGCACCAGCAGTGATGTTGCCCTGTCGTTTGAACTTATAGCTGGATCCCCGCTCTCACACAGCTTCCGATCGGCGTTGTGATCTATCGGGTCCATACATACATACCTACATACATACATACATATATGACGTGGGACGTTTTCGCCCATAGAAGGATAACCAGTAAAGATTTTCAAAAGATTTTTGGTACACACCTTCCCCAACTAGTCCCTCATATCTATACCAAATTTCATCGGTTTCGGCCACTCGGTTCGCGAGTTATTGCAAAAATAAAAAACCTGGTCGGGATTTTCACCCTCGCACCCCTAGTATGAGTGGAGCCCGAACGGAAAAAGATCTTGCAAATTCCTTCGGTAGAACTTAATCTAGTGTAAAGTTACACTAAGAAACGAAATTTCATCGCTTCGTGACATCAGGCTGTTGAGATATCGTTGTTGGTGTGGCACATGTACTACATTGGGGGACGCTACCGCGCCCCCATGGATTGTTACAGGAAAACGATATCGTTATCGTTCGTTAACGATATCCCAAAAAATATCGATATCATTAATCGTTAATGGTTTCTCAAAAGATATCGTTAACGCGTTAATATCGTTATTTTTTCGCTGTAAAGACGCAATGTTGCCGCTTACTTGTTAGAGCTGGGAGTCTGGCGGGAGTACTGTCGAGTTCCTCTGGACTCTGACAATTAGCACTGGAGAGAAACAGTGGACTGGCCGCCTCCAAGGAGGTCTGTCAGTCAACTGTATCCATTTGGGGGACCACCCGTTAGTGCCACTTGGTCAGCCCCCGCCTTGTCCAGATGATGCTCCCCTGTTCAGATTGCAGCCGCACAAATTGGGTCCTGCTTCCTGAACCAAATCGCGGCCAGGACCCCCATTTATAGAATCTAGCTTGCTGGCTTTGGCTATTTGCCCTAATGGCCTATCACCTTGCATCATTGTCCACCATTGCACTAGCAACAACGCGGCCGCGGTGGTGTAGGTGGTTTGGCATTCGTCTTTCCATATTCTTGGGAGCGGGAGGCTGGGCTCGTCCTAGGCTCGATCCCCAATGATGGAGATCGGCTTGCGAACACTAAACCCATTCTGACCTTGCGCGCTAGGCCGTGGGCGATTCATCAGGTAGCCCAGAGGTGCTTCGAGTGGAGAGACTGAAGCAAAACGAGTAGACAGCCGCAGCTGTCGAACATCGAGTGGGTTCAACGCCCACCCGCCATCGTCCGAGGAAGTCAGTGTCCAGTCCAGGATGGCCTCGCGTGGAGGTGCTTCTAGTGGAAATACAGTACAGTACGCTGAGGGACGCTGGTGTGTGTTCTGGTTTCCGCACAGCCCTGCTTACAAGGTAGCAGGTAGTAGGCTTTAGGCAAAAACAAAATATGGGAAAAAATGCATCAGCAACAGCGACACCAAGGAGAATTACTACCAGATTCATGGCGCTCTAAGCTTCCAGTATTAATACTTCAAAAAAAACATTTTTGAAGTATTAATTTCTTGAGGATGTGATCTGTTTGTGGTGTTTATAGGATACTTTCGTTAATTTTACAATGACGCGCGCAAAATCGGACTTCTGCTCTCCAAACACAAGTCTCCTCAAAATTCTGTCAACATGCCCCTTTTGATTACCGTCAGTATTTTTAACTTTCTGCTTGTCAATTTTTCAATCCTGCTTGACATCTTCGAGAACACTGTTGACATTCTAGACACTCCAGTAGTGCAGGTACTTTCTGACGCCGCGTCTGGTACAGTTTTAAGGTTGAGAAAAATGTGAATGTTATAGGAGGGTGATGCAGCGGTCATTCACCTACAGTTGCATCCGGTGATTGTGATCAATACCATCCCTTGAAGCGCGTGAACTTGCAACTTTGCAAGTAAGAACTAATGGTATAATTAACGATGTCATATCGTTTTTTGGACGAATATCGTTATCGTTACCGTTATTTGAAAAAATATCGTTATCGTTATCGTTTCGTTAACGACGTTGAAAAGATGTCGTTAACGACATGATATCGTTATCGTTATCGATATCGTTAACGCTATATACGCTCTCCATGACGACGCATTGGGGTGGCAATGACGACGATGTCCTCCGACCTCACCTTAACAACGTCAACAACTGACTCAGGCATGAACCAGATCTTGCTGCTACCTGTTTAATTAAACTTGCAGTCAAAACGGGGTCATAAACTACACAGTCAAAATCATATCAAAATCCTGTGGCCTAGAAGGCATCACTGTTTAGGCTCGTTTGCATCCACCGCCCATGCCATGTCCTCCCATATCACCGCCCATACCGCCGCACCGCTTGGTCATTCTCTTTTCAGCACTGCGTCCTTGCATGCAGCGTTGTTGGCGGCTGACCTCGGCGTCGCGTTGGAGGAACATTTGTTGCTTGGCGATTTGAGCGGCACGTTGAGCCAAGGCGCGCTTGCCGCAGCAGCAGCAGCACTTGCAACAACAGCAGCAGCAACAACAACAACAACAGCAGCAGCAGCAGCAGCAGCAGCAACAGCAACAGCAACAACAGCATTTGCAGCAGCAGCAGCATCCGCGCTTGGTGCGGGACATGCGCTTGTCGGTGCTGGGCTCGAAGTCGGCGCTGTCGGCACGTCCAACCAATTGCAGCTCCCGTTTTCCATTCATGCATCGCTTGGGGCGTTGAGCCGACTCCACTTCGCGTTGGATGCGTCCCCAGCCGCCACCCATACCACCGCCCATAGTGTGGTCATCGCCTCCACCACAGCTGCATCGCTTGCTGACCGACACGTCCTTCGCTTGTACCAGTTTGGATTCGGCTAAAGAAGAACTTTTAAGACTCTAACGTCCAGTCATATGCAAGAATCGGGCACCTACCGTCCATCCTTTCGTGCTCATCAGCTGGACGGGCCAATGTCACAGCAGCCGTCGACAAGCAGAAGAGGACGATCAAGAGCTTGTTCGAGGCCATTTCCGATTGTGGCGATGGTTGGGGTGCTGCAAACACTGAATGCTGGCTGCAATTGAATGATTTGGTCATTGGTATCCATGCCCTTATATACAATTTTTTGCCAGAAATGGTCACGCTTGGCAAGCATGCGCCTTGCTGTGCAAATAATGTCTCATGTCACCGATTTTTCATGATTTATTATTTCCAGTAGGCGTTTTTCCACGATAGCTTCAGATTATGGAAGCGTTTGTATGGGCTTAGCTGTATTCGGAAATTAATTTGGCGCTGCACATGAAACAAACAATCGTACATCACTAAATGGCTGCCTAAAATAATATCCTCAGGGTCGTGACTCGATATTTTTGAAACAGAGGGCATTGCCACACAATACTTGTCTTCGACGCCATTACTGGCATGTTTATCGCATATATGTGTCCAGTGATTAGGGGACCTCCTCTGTTTTTGTTCTGCACTACTAGCGCAGACGTCGCAGAGTCATTACCACTGTCCAAAAAGATATGCTAAGAAAGTACAGGGTGCGGCATATATCCTGTCCCAGCATGGTTGTGGCGGTGTATAGTGAAAACGGCCCAAAACCAATCCACGCACTGTTCATCAAGCGTATCTGTAAAAAGCAGTTATCGAAATTTGTTTATCCTTTATCGAAACTTGGTAAAAAGCATTTTTAAAATCTTCAAAGCACTATGCACTATGCAGCGCACTCGGGGCTAAGGAACTCATAAATTGGCAATTATTTTCTCTCAAGGTGGAAGTCGAACCCTTTGCCGTAAGTGCGCAACTAGCGTGAGAGGCAGACGCCCACTAGGCCACGCGCCACCGCTGTCGTTTAACATGAGCGATTTTTTAGGTTCATCGAACAGCAAGCTGTTGTACAACGTTCTGATCGGCCTTCTTTTAGCTCATTAGTGCCCTTTGCTCTATGGCACTTTGGCAAAGCCTTGATGCATTCTAGGCTTCCATCCTCGTTTTTAGAACACTGATTTGAGACCGTATGCTTAAAATATTTGCTACAGTAACTACATGGATTTCTGGAATATTGCAAATGAATTGCCCTGTTGGGGCATAAAATCGAGGTTCTGCCACGAGGAAAGATCGTAGCTTGTAAAACCATCCCAACATCAGCTCAGGAAGCCACATTCAGTCGGAACAAGCACGCACACTCTGGAGTGAAAGCCAGTGTAAAGTGAATGTGCCCAAAAGGGCCTAGCAGAGCGGGGTCATTAGGTTCTGCCAATTTTTAAATCATGCACTCCTCGGTGCGCTCTAGTAGTCTCCAATTCTTTTAACCACCCCGCGCATGGCTCCTTGGGAGCTCCAAGCTTTTTTAAACGGTTTTGCGCTTCAGAGGTCGAGGGGTAGTGGGCGTCTAAGCGTTCGTAAGAGAGCGTGACGCTCCGCATTTTGTTTCAATCCACAGTTTATTCATGTGCAAATGACGGCTGGATCGGATCGGAGGATCCGATACGAAATTCTAATCTGATGGTGTTTGCAAAACTACTGGCAAAAAACTACTATTGCAATTTCTAACCGCTCTTGTGTAATCAATGAGACGAGATCAATATTCTGCAATGATGCTTCCATTTTCTGCTCAGAGTTTAAGGCATCTTGTCGTTATCGTTGTATGAGACTAGAGAAAACATAGATGACTCAGATTTAGCACATAGTTTGGAGTCGGACGCAAGAATATTAGCGGGCAGTGGAATGGAAACAAAGTGGAAATATCACTTTTTATAAAAAATTTTAAGTCATGTTACACTCATTTATGAGCAGCGTGGATCTTTCTTACTATACTTCATCAGCGTGTAAAGTACAGTAGATCCATGATGAGACGTGTGGGAAAGACGTGAGAGGGAGCTGCTTGTGCCATGGCACCATGATAATAAATTTTGTGTGCTTATCATGGGAAGTTGATGCAAAAAAGTTGATTCGCTATTGATTGCCAAACAAAGTTACATATACGAGTATTTCCCATTACCCGATCCAATCCAACCCGATTCGGCTGTGATGTGCTAAACTACAAAGTTGAGCTCGCTCAAGTTCATCGGTATCCTTCTTGCGAAAAGGATCCCAGGCAAAGAGCACTTATAGTACGCAGGCACTATAAATATACGGCCTAAAACATGCCTGTTAAACTTTTTCCTCAACGCACCTGGGTATCATACTTTGCCTTATGAACACGAGTCGACTGGTCCATAAATGCACCTTTCTGCTGATCTAATTTTTACTTTTTTATAGAGGCTTATAAAGCAGGCGCATCTTTAACAAGAGAAGTAGCTGCAAATGCGTGAATCGACCAGCAATAGGGGTCCTGAAATATTGATTTTGCAAACTGTACCATGAACTGTTCATAAACTTTCACAATATTAGGATCTCGAATAAACTGAAATGAAAGATAACACAAAAATATAAATACAGAAACCCCCATGTTTTGGCTCGTTTGCATCCACCGCCCATGCCATGTCCTCCCATATCACCGCCCATACCGCCGCACCGCTTGGTCATTTTCTTCTCAGCACTGCGTCCTTGCATGCAGCGTTGTTGGCGGCTGACCTCGGCGTCGCGTTGGAGGAACATTTGTTGCTTGGCGATTTGAGCGGCACGTTGAGCCAAGGCGCGCTTGCCGCAGCAGCAGCAGCACTTGCAACAACAGCAGCAGCAACAACAACAACAGCAGCAGCAACAGCAGCAACAGCAGCAACAGCAACAACAGCATTTGCAGCAGCAGCAGCATCCGCGCTTGGTGCGGGACTTGCGCTTGTCGGTGCTGGGCTCGAAGTCGGCGCTGTCGGCACGTCCAACCAGTTGCAGCTCCCGTTTTCGATTCATGCATCGCTTGGTGCGTTGAGCCGGCTCCACTTCGCGTTGGATGCGTCCCCAGCCGCCACCCATACCACCGCCCATCATGTGGTCATCGCCTCCACCTCAGCTGCATCGCTCACTGACCGAGACGTCCTTAGTTTGGACCAGTTTGGGTTCACCTAACAAAGTCACCCGGCCACTGATTCAGTTACATTTTTGTAGGTACCTTCTTTACGTTTAGACGTTAAACGTTTCCTCTCACGCTCAATCTACGAATACAGTCTGTGTGATATTCACCTTCACTCTGTACCAAAACCTGCTCATCTTCTCGTTCACTTGGACTGACTAATGCCACAGCAGCAGTTGCCAAGCAGAAAAACGTGATCAGAATCTTGGTCAGAGCCATTTGAAGAAAGCGATGGTTGACTTGATCAAAACAGTAGCGAGGGCCGACGAATGGAATGATGTTGACCTTTGACACAGATTCTTATATACTGAATTTTTCTGGGGCATAATCACGCTTACAAAACAGGCGTTTACGTGCAAATGAAATATCATTTCGGAATTCTTAGCTATTTTTTGTGACGCAGCAACGTAATTTGATTCACGACAAGCTGATCTACAGTATAAACGAAAAAGCGTTTTTCTGTCGCGTTTTTTTAATCGTTGAAGCAGCAGTCCCCTGCATTCCTCCTCCGCTTCTGCAGTTCTAATGTGAACGAAGCTAAATTGTACTGTAAAATATGTGGCCAATGCGGCTTGCTCGGTTTGATCGGCGGCCGCAGCCAATGAGAACCCGCCGTGTATTGGAGGAGTGAAAAATCTTTTTGATTTAGGCTCAAATTTCTTCAGATTCAGATCAAATAATTGGAGTTTGTGGGCTTTCAGAAATCTACGTCTCAAATGTATATATATGATTTGGCTATTCATATCTACTGTATATTTATATCTTTGTGGGACTTGCATAGATAAGTATCTAAAATCATATTTACTGTATATCTTTTTTAAGTTCATATTAACACTAGGGGTTTGACTTCAAAATGTTTGGGTTGGGCTTGGGTCGAACTGTGAACCCATTGTCGGACCTGGATTCTCACCACGCCTAACTAGAGGGGGGTGGTGGTGAATGATAGAAGGTCCACATTCAGAGGTTAGCGTCGTGGGTAGCATGGTGTGCAAGCTAGCTAAAGCAACGCGAAACATCCACAGTAGAGATGGTGTGCAGTGCGTGCGCCCAAGTCTGAAATCCTCGGGGTGAAATTCTGAAACTCGCCTCGACTTTTGAAGAGCACTGGAACGGACTGGAAGTCCTACGAAAGACTCCAAGCTCAAGAGCAACCTGACCTCTGTTCAATGTACCTTCTTGCAGTCACATAAATACCTATCACATCTGGCGCGGTCATGCAGCATCTGTCGAGGAATGTGCTGATAATAGCAAGCAAATTAGTTATGCCGAAACCACAGCAAGGGGTGGGGCCATGTATCGCACGTGTGTCATCGACGGTCAATCAGAGATTTTTCGGAGAGAGTTACATGCAAAAGGCCAAGTTCTCTCGGTCTAACTCTTTGACACAAAGCATTCTTGACAAACACTCCTAGAGCACATCCCTCTCCCATCGATGAATTATTGATGAATCGATCTTGAGTCATCTTCACTCGATTCTCCCCCATGTTTGAAGAAAGATGGCCACTTTTTCACTGTCGCCAATTTAGGTTTATCATCGCCATATATTTCGACCATTCGATCGTAAATTTCTGTGTCTTCTTTTGCAAAACTAATGACAGACCAATCCGCAAAATTTGTCCAATTCGTAATTTCTCTGACCCACTTCCAAATAAGCGACCATATTTCAAGAGCGCGCGAATAGATCAGCGTAATTTTTTGCAAGGTTTTACTGAGATGTGTGGCGGTGTAAAGTACAAATTTTACTGCTGCAGCTCATGGAGAAGGTACTTAGGGTACAAATTTTTTGGACTCCCTGCGTAGTCTGGGCTAAAATCATCAAATCCTTCCTTTTTTTGACTCTTATCAGTCGTGGATTCCTTTTAACTCGCCGCAACGCAACATGCGTGCGGCAGTTTTTGCTGATCGCTATTTTTTTATTACAGATTTTCAGGTTTTTACCACGGAATATATATTTGTTTTCATGTTTGTAAAGCCACTATACTCCAACACAACCAACAGCAAATACACATCAAAAATAAAGTACCAAAAAGGTCAGATTCCGCCGCATGGTTGCAAAAGTCAGTTGTACAGACGCATATGTGATGGCATTTGCGCGCGTCCTCAAAATTTTCGACGTCTTTAACACATCCGCTGCCTCTTTCTCCGATATTGCAAAATTTTCTGGTTGTCTTCGGCTCTATAAAGATGTTAATTGCCAGAAAAAGTATTGCTGTTTCTTATGATCTACGTGGACTTTTTGTAGATGAGATGAGACGAGATTGAGGATCATGGCTGGGAAATCGCATGACGATCACGTATACTCGGACATTGCTCTGACAGGCACTCTTTCCTTCTTAAAGGAAAAATTAGCTCTTACCTCCTTTCGATAAAGTGCAAACAGTTTTTGTGCAGGATGCACCCTTACACAAGCCAGTGTAACAGTTGGTGCCGTTTATACTCGTGCAATTGTAGCATTTTATCGAAACTCCTAAAAGTAAAAAAGATTTCTCCTGAGATTTCCTACTCAAAATTGAGATTTCTCTGAACCTTTGTCGTAGTCTAGCACTAGAGCAAAAGCGATCAATACAAAACTTTGCATTTGGTAAGGGCTTATGAACTGGAAAAAATGCAGCAGAAGATACCGTATATTAGCTGCACAAACCAGTCGAAGTCTGCCATGAAACAGCAGTCTGAGCATCAAGAATAAAAACTACGTATGATCACACCCATATTTTGGAAGGGCCAACGCTACGTAGACATGGATCGATAGGACGAGCTACAGCTGCAAGTGTGTTCCTAACTCACCATCGACTATCCATATGTTACAGAGCTGCAATACGGAACTTGGAGATACAGAAGTGCAAAAGGGCTTCTTCTTGTGAAAGACATCCGTATCATTTTGCCAGCACCTGTAATTTCATGAGCTGATTATAATAGCTTTTCTGCCTGTGGTGGTATAATGATGTAAGACTTGGAGAATACGGTGACCTTCATGAAAACGACGTTACTGAACTTGATGACCAGGCTCGACCGAGCCGGCTTTCGTAGCTAAACCAGGACTCAAACCGGACCAGGTGGCGCTTTTTACTAGACCAAGACCGAACTGGACTGAATCAGCCGAGCCAGGATCGAAATAAACCACAGCTTTCTTGCCGCTAGTCAGGCTAGACCAGACAAGTTGTAGCAAGGTTCAACAGCTTGTCCGATTGCGGTGAAGATCAGGTACACCTAGTAGTATAATCCTAGTTTAGGAATGTCCCTTCACCAGAAGCTATTTCTACTAGTTTTTCTATTTTTGCACTGCCAGTCGCTGTGTAATAATATAAGGCGCGCGGGCTGGTCCTGGTTTGGCCGGTTTGGTCTGGTTCGGCTCCAAAACGCTTGTCCTGGTTCAGTGGTTTGGTCGAAGCTGGCTCGATGACTCACTGCTCTGATAGCCACTGTTTCTCTTCCGCATTTTATTCCGCCGTGACCTTGAGGATTCAGTTTCGATATAGTCATTTGAATGATAAACCACGAACGCAAGTTCAGTTTCCTGCTGGCTTTATGCTTTTGCACTTTAGAAGCAACTCATTCCCAGCGTTTCCTCCAAATGATATACCACCTTGTAAAAAGCTTTTGCGCGTAAATGCTTGGCCGATTCATAAATTTTGAGTCCACGACTTGAACGTGCGCTAGGCAGCATACTCATACTTGTCTGCGCAAAAGCGCCAAATATTCCGTTTCGCAGTGCACGAAAAGCGAGGGCACTTCCAAATAAGGGTTTATTTTTGCGTAATTCAGCTCTTCCGCACAATGAAGCGCAAATTTCACGACGACACTGCAGCGAGGTCTGTTCCAGTTGGGCCTCTTCCAAAACGAACTCGTCGTCACACTCATTGCGGCCATCCAATTTCAAGCGATGGTCCATCGGCCAATGCTCCCGCTTGTCCTCGTTTTCCCAAGGGGAATTTCCAAATCGATCGATGGCCGCACGATGCTCGATTAGCTTGTTTCCGAAAAGAATGGTTTGAAAATCGGCGCGTTTTGGACATCGGCTGCAACGCTGGGTTCATGACATTAGCTGTGGCATTGGTCTTCCGTCCGCTGACCATCATCGGATTGGACGTCGATAAGAACTTGATCAAGGTGGCGAAAAAGAATTTATCAATTTGTCAACAAATGGTGCAAGAGCAGAGATTGGGACAAGGCCATGGAAGAGGACCGCCCAGCGATAATGGAATATTTCCAGTATCAATGATCCGCCTTTACGGACCAGTCGCAGCCCCCAGCTTGGAGGAGTCCTCTAATGATCGGTTAGGTAACTGCCAGTCTGTCAGATTCATATGCGAAGACTATGTATCGATTGACGAGGTGGATAAGAAGGTGGAAGTGGAAGAGTTCGACACTATTATGGCATTGAATGTCAGCAAATGGGTGCACTTGAATTATGGCGACGATGGGCTGAAACGTTTTTTCAGACGCGCTTACGCTCAGTTACGTCCAGGCGGCTATTTCGTTTTGGATGCTCAGCCATGGAACTTGTACAAACGAAGTTTGAAGAGCATTGGCGTAAGAGAAGGTTTTCTGGTTTGGTGCTGCATCCAGTGGCAGGATGTACAATAACAGGCTGGGTGGTCGTATTCATAGAGAAAGATACCCCAGGGTCTGAAAGCTGCAGGCCTCCTACTGTATAGTTGTAGGGGCTAAAATCGTGGGTTTCTGCCTCGCCTGGCCTGGAGATATTCATCGGATGGAAAACGAAGGCAACTCCGTGTATAAATCCGGCCAACCAAACACAGATTTTCCCATGGGCCAAACACACCTGATAACAAGGAAGCCTTCCTGGCAAGTTAGTGTTTCGAGACAAACGAGGGAGGTCTGATGTGTACTGTACCTCACCATACCGCCACAACGATGGTGTCGTACAGATTGTAAGACGAAGTACACTCTAGAATCGATGTCGGAAATTGACAAAAGAGTATGATATTCAGATTCAGCACCAACGTATTAAAGGGGTTGCCAAAATTTTAGACCGCTATCTCAATTATCGTCGAAATTTTCATTTCTCAATGGTCTCCCCTTTGCAATCAAGAATTTCGACATTTCGACATGCTGGAGGTCCAGAATTTTGGCTGCCCCCATATAATGCGTGGGTGCTGAGTCTGCATATCATATTCTTTTTTCAATATTCCGACATCGATTCTAGAGTGCACTTTGCCTTGAAGGGCGTTCTGACCATCATATGTAGCTCGCGGCGTTCTGAGCGAGGACGCGGAGGACACGCGCAACAAAACTTGACCTTTGACTTTGGGAGGGCTAGCGAAACATCTGGCCGTTGGGTGATGGTCACCTGACGGCGTCCGTTCTTGCCGGAAATTGTCGGGAAGGCCCACTGTCACTGCGATGTTCTTTTCATGTGATGATCAATCCCACCATGTGGCACTATTTTTAGGAAGTCAGTTCCTCATCCCAACCAAAGCTGGATTTGAAGCCAGAAATGTTCAAGGGCTATTTACTAAGCGAGGAAATTGGATTCGCATCTTGCCATGTTGTCGCATCTGAGAGCGATGTGCGGGAAGGTAAGCAAACGTCAGTCACCCCTGCAGTAGCGGGCTATATGTACGTCCCTTTTTCAGACTATCGTCGATCACTTCTTTTATTCGAGAAAAGCAGCAAGTAATCGTGACCTGGCTGCTTTGTTGTATTGTATTGTATGATGCTGCAATAAAGAATGGATGGTGTGTGCAGTAAATACGATACTTTCTAGCGTTCGTCGGGTGCATGAATGACGTGACTTTATAACTTATCGTGAGGTGCATCACTTCATATATTCATTTGCAGCATGGTATGCACCAGCACAAAGCAGTGAAACTGGCTGATGCCCTCCTGGAAAAAGCAAACTGCTATTTTATGCTTTGACCAAACAGCAAATGAGTCAGTCATGTCTTATCCCCCCTTCCAGTCGTATTTCGTCACTTTATTTAGGCTCTCATAAGAAAACGACATTGCATGCAATTAGCTTTGACTGGCAAAACTATTGCCTGTGAGGCACGCCCCAATGCATATGAGTCGAACCTTATGGAAAACTCCCTAAATTTGCAATTCTCGAGTTTACAAGCACCAGCCGATCCGCAGTGCACCAAACATTTGAATGATCACTTGGTCATTAACTTACTGTATGCACAGCAGATGTTGTACATGCAAGTACTAGCATGTACAGCATCTGCTGTGCCTCAACCCCAAACCCATGTTGAATTGTTTTATGCGCTATTATCTCTTGATGATCGATTTTGTATGCTGATTGCGACGCATCTTTTTTCTGTGGAGTATGTTTGTGTATTTGTGTGTGCGCGCGCCTTATCATTAGGGGCTGTGTTTTGTACAGTATGTGACTCTTGTACACCTGCTTGCAAGCCATCCTAATAAAAAACTGAAAAATTTGCTGTGTTTATGAGCCCCAAGCGAATTTATGGTACTCGAACTACATACATGCGGCAAAAACCAACGTAACAAAAGACATGGGATTCCTCCACACAATACATTGCCCAGCATCCTACGCACGACTTCCCTGGCACAGCTATAGGGAATTTTTAAACACTGCAATACAAAACACGACGTCGTTTTTGTTCAGTCCTCCTCTTTCGATGCTTTGCTACAGATTGTACAGATTTGCTTTGCGTCTGTCCCCTTCTGGTTTAAAAACCAAGCCTGTTGACAAGAGATCTAGTTTTTGAACCAGGACCGACCGAATCCGCCAGAAATTTTGCGGTATCAGAGAAAAAATGCACGTTGGTGCAAGCTTCATACGTTTTAGGAGAAAAGTGACTCTTATGGACCATCGCAGCTGCTGGGCGATAGATGAGCTGAAAGCAAACTTGAAAATTACCATAGACAGTGAGCTGTGATTCAATAATGACCTGAGGAAGGGAGCTAGAAACTGTGCCATTGCCAATTATTCTGAGAAAATTCTTTGCCATTGCTTTTTCAGGTATATTCCTCGTCCTATATTTTCGTATTATTCGAAAATCGCTATGCCCTTGTCCTCGCTCCTTTTAACTGTAAAAAGGCGTATTCATAAATCAAGTAAACGCCATCACCCGTGCACCCTGCCGAAGTGGACATTCGGAGAACCTAACTCGATATTTCTCTCTCCTTGACGCTTTAGATAGCTTTATTTGGTAAAGCTCTGAAGCCTTCTAGCAACCTGCTCGCTTCCATAATAGAAGAGGAGGAACTCGTTTCCAGCCCCACGCGCCCATCGGCTTCTGAAACGCATGGGCATTACGATATCGATCGTCTCTAGCTTCGAAGAGCGAGCTCGGCCGTCGTAGCTCCCGCAAACACAACTCTGCTCGTGGGTGGTAGTTAGTCTAGCAAGGAAGTAGGATCTCGTGTATGTAAGTGTGAAATCCGTCCAGCTTTAAAGCAGAGGATTCTTATTGAGGAATATTTAGTCTTGTACTTCTTCGTCCTAGAATTTGTATGATATTACTCTGCTCGGGATTAAATGGCGAGTGCAAGAGATCAAGATATTCTTGTTCGATCATATGGTAGTCAAATTCAGTCGTCGAACTCCATGTTGTTGAATCAGGTAGGCTTAGGTACATTAGCTGCGCCCACATCCCACCACCTCAACTACTCTCCAGCTACACCCTTTCCCTTTCGAATATGATTAGTGTCCTCACCAAGCTACCCTTCCACTGCCCTCTACCTGCTGTATCTTGCTCATCGAGCGAGCAGTACTTATCGAAGGCGGGCTGGCACAATTATGCTTTTTCTTAGGGCGGTTCAGCAGGACCAGTAAACGATGCCGATGACAGCGAGTTACTGATTCCTGGCGGCATGAATCGTTCTGATAACAGGTTTGTTATCATCATTCATCTCTCCTTCTCGTCTTATTTATGGGGTCATAGGCATTTAAAATTTAATGGAGGAAGCATGTTTTCTCCAACTGCTTCTGATAAATGTTTGTGATCGATCCAACGCAGGAATTGATGGCAGCAGGTGTAACAAAAAATTTTCCATAGTACGCCAAGAATGTGCCAACAGGAATACGCAGCATCAGCAATTGGTGATGGCGTAGTCAATTGCTGGAAGGTTTAAAGGTATTTTTCTTTATCTTAGGCTTAGACGTGCTTTCAGAGAAAAAATGCACCTTGTAGCAGGGGCGAATAACAAGGCGATTTTTAGCTGTAGGCCAATCAGTTTTGAAATTTGCCACCTTTGTCTACCAGATGCATGAAACTGGTGAAAGTGTGCATGGGAACTCATCACATGAATTTCTTACGCTCGGCACTGATGAAGAAGTAGCATAATTCTTCGCATTCGTCAATGCTTTGTATTGACCGATAAGCACATGCTTCAGGTCAGGTGCACCATTTCTCGGGCACGTATTTTTGATATAGGGGTATTCCGACTCTAAAGCGCACTGCTCCATACTTCCTGCGCGCCAGGTGCTGATTATTCAGGGGGTCCTTTGTTTTACATTTCTACCTGAATTTAGGCTCTGCACAACCACTACATTCCTCATTCCTACCCAACGTCTCGGATGTAAGCTGCCTAATGTTTACGCCCTGTACTGTACATGCAGAGCAATTCTTGCTGTACTTGCAGTAGTAAGCTCGGGGGCGATGAATCGCAAATGATTCCTTATGATCGAGATTTTCAGAATATAGTTTGTACACACGTCATCTCAAGCTGAACTTATAATTAGTTGTGGACGTTTTACGAAAAACGGCTGCACCTGACGGCAGCTATACTTTCAACAGTCGATGCAGAATTTCAAGGGCTATCGTTTGGTATATGCAATGTAAAGTTCGGCCCTTCGGCTCCCTGAGCTGTGCAGCCTCGTTCACTGCGTGGATTTTAAGGAACCTCCCGTTATGTACCGCATAGAAGACTGCTTCCTGTGTAATTCTGCCTAGCGTACAGACAGTTGACCAAAAGATACTGTAGCACATCAAAACGCACAGGCTGACTAAGGTACCTATATGGAAAGTGTTTTAACCGTGCTTCTGGTTTTGCAGATGGATAAAAAATGACGAACTCAGAGAACATATAAAACCGTTTCTTGCCTCAATTGCTTTAACTCTTCTGGGCAGCAGTGAGTCCATATTGATGTCCTTTTTTTCAAATTCACGATTTACAATGGTTTGTTTTTCTCGCAGTTTGTATGTTGGTCGGCATACTCGTCACTGTTTATCCTGCTGGTATCCACGCATGGGTATTTCTGGTAGTTGGATGCATTTGCTTGATTCCTGGAGGTAAGTTCCTTGAGTTCTGAAAACTGCTCTTCTTCTGACAGCTAACATTTAGCATATCACTTCGTTTATATCATTTGCATTCTACGGGGTCGGGAAGGATACACTTGGGACAGCTTACGGACATTTGCTTAAAAGGCGCCGAGATCAAGACGAAATCCTATTGCATATCTGTGATTACATGTTTTCATTGCACTGAATGCCAGTGTTGTGTGCTTTGCCAAAGACGAAGATGCCATGAGGATTCTTGCTCGAACGTCCTGTACTGTATGTGCGTGTTACTCGCACATGCAGGATGTTAAGTGAATGTTTTGAAAATAGTCATCTCATGAAACTCAGCATGCATTTTATTAGGATATACATAGGTACAAGAATTCTTGGATACAGCCTGCCTGTATGCCGAACGGCACATGTACAGCACAGGAGAGAATACTGTACAGCTGGAACATTTCCTGAAAATATTTACTACTTCCTGTACACATTTGTTCGAATGCTATGAAAACATGGTTTTCGCATTAGCCACTGATCGAATCCTGGCCAGATATCCAAATTTCATTCTAAAATGCACGGCTGGCAAAAAAAGGAGATTCCTTAGTTCATTTCTGCTCCCAAAAATTTGGATCCTCACCGAACAAGAACAATGAAGTTTTGGCTGCTTACTACAATCTTCTGCAGCGCAGGCGCAAATGCAGATTATAAGTATCACTGTAGGTAGGTCCCTGGGACCAAAACCGTTTTCTCACACAAAAACATCGCATTTCAGATTCACTAAAATTTTACATTCACAAATAATGGTTGGTCCTATTACTCAAACCGTGTCTGCTTTTAAAAATTTCTTAGAAACATAACTTCAGCTATTTAATTTACTCTTTCCAGTGTACTCTTGGGTCCGCCGATGCTTTTCGCTCAAGCGAGGTTAATGGATTTAGGACTGGCAAAAGTGCGTCCGAATTTCGTCGGCAATAAGCCACTTTTGCAGGTGATGACGCCAGAGAGGGCCGGAGGTCTTTCTCAGCATTGGCTCTGCTGCTCCCATTTTTCACATTGCCATTTCTTTGGACTGCTGGAGGTTGGCTCGAGAAACAAATGCGACGCAGCTGGCGAATGCACCAAGGGCTGGCGAATAGGAACATGATAAACATCCAAATAAGAAGGATACCTATCCCCAAATAAAATTTATTATCGCCCATGTGGTCTGGAATATTTGAGGTTGGAAAATATATTCTTTGCAAACCATGCGACCATCTATCCGCACAGCCTCCCTCCTTACGTGCTGATAGAGCCTCGAGAGAAGGAGCGCATGACTTGGTCAGGTAAGAAAGACAAGCGTACCGTTTCCTTGGAAAGAATGCCCTTGGGCTTAACTTTAAAATAAATTTATCGATTTTGAAGGCTGAAGCGGGGACGCAAGGGGCATATAATAAGGGGAGCCCGTAAGATGTTGGCGTCAATCTGTGTTTCGACTAACATGAAGCAAATGCTAGGTCCTAGTTACACGCTGCGGATGCAAAGGTTGCTAGCCTGCTTCAGTGGACACGACGAATCCTGAGGGGTTTCAGGCCAAGTGAGATGCCCAATAGAATAACACGCCAGGGATTAAATTGCGGAGGCACTGACAGTAAACAATTTTAAAACGGCTCGTTGAATTTTGTCCCTTAATCAGAGAGCCAAACAGCAGTCAAGAACCTACAGACGATAGGGTGTGTCCGCTACCTGCATACTTCTGCTGACATGAATCGTCATCAGCATTAGGAATTTTGTAGCAGTGCATGTCATGACCAGTGCTTATGAGCATTATTATTGCAAAAGGTATTCTTGTATCATTCTTGTATCTTGTATCAAGCCTTGCCCCGGTGCTGCCTCATGCGTTTGACGCCACCACTGTTCAAATAGGTGATCGGGCTGTCAATTTTGATTACCTTCATGCATCGCCCTGACTGTTGACTATGCGAAATGTCGTTGCGATGTGACCCCAGTAGCTTTCGATATAGTGTATTTGACAGGGTTACTGACGATGAGAGCATGTGATTAATCGTTGATCAGAAACCATGTGATTTAGCGATTCCGATGCACAAAAGTAGATAAAGAAGACCCCAGACGAAGATCTCGTGCTTCCCTCCCTGCGTCTTCTGCCAGTTTCGGACAGCTTCAATGTAAAATTAAATCCTCCTTTGAACGCAAGGAGTGACCGGATATACCTGGCGAGATCGATAACACAAGATTTTCAGGCGGTGCGCATACCACAGGCTGTGTCTGGGCATGTCTGACAATCAGTCCAAAAACACTGCTCTTCACCGTCAGGCTTTTGGTTTCCATTCAGCCAGACTACAGTGAGTTAGACTGAGAAAGTAGCAGATGATTCATTCATCGGGTCTCAAAGCCAGTTGAATCACAGATGGGAATCTCGATCACCCACCCATGGCAAGACTACAGCATTGTGTGGAATGCGCTTCAACACACTGCAAATTCAAGAGGAGAGGTTGGCAGTATCAGGCGCGAAGATGGAAAGGATCTTCCCAAACACGTGCCAAAAATTCAGAAGATTGGTGGAATCGACCCAGGACGCTTGTCAAATAAAGTGTGTCGCAATTGTGCGGCGCTGTCTCGTCCTACATACGAGAAGGGTCAGATTTCCCACAGACATTCCATTGATTGGAAGCCGACCACCCGCGTCCTACACCGCCACTTGCGGCAAGGGTAGCCTTCCTGACAAATACCACTCTTCAGTCAGTCAGATTCACTTTATTTGGCGAGCGTACTATGTGATTCTACCAATCTTCTGAACTTCTGGCGCGCGTTTGAAAAGGCCCTTTCATTTTCCGCCTGATACTTACAACTTCCAATGACAGGACATCCCTGTGCCGCGCTGAGCCTATTTTATGTTAGTTAGTGGCGTACAAAATAAGCATACGCTAAGCTTGCGTATTACGCATTGAAATTTGGATGCGTATACGCACACGCATGCGCATTCCACCTGGTGTACGCATACGCAAACTTGCTTTCACGCAATGCATACCTGTAATGCGGACTTTGGTATAAGCAGCTTGAGCTCAATTAAAAATTATTGGGAATTTTTTTCCACAAACCAAATTAGCAGGTGCACGCGGGCAGGGGGTCAAATATACCGTACTTGCAAGAACTCGAGCACGTACTTTATACATCTTTTCCTTAATAGTCGCAACAAAGCCAATATTTGACAAGCGTTTTAGCTCGGCAGTTGTTCCCTTGAAATTCGGCAAAAAATCTAAAAAACATTAGCTGAAGAATCTTTCTTACCAGTCAATATTTGCCTGACTTTGTTGAAGTGTCATCATCACATCATCACAGGATTTTGAACTTTGTGCGTGTCCTGATTTTGGTATAGCAAGCCTGGCGCCATTTATGACCAGATGTAAAATGAGAGAACAGCCATCAGGAGTCGGGTATTTGCTGCGATAGAATTCTCCAACAAGTGAATCCGCCAGTTTTTCACCCAAGTCTACGGTCAACACAAGGTTTTCTAATATTTTTTTCCATAACGATCAAAAATAAACAAAAGACTTACACGTGGGAGGAAACCCACGAAGCTTAACAGGTAGATTTAACCAGCTTGCCCAGTCGTAGCTGTAAGGAATCGCTTTAAGGCTAAACCCAAACCAGCCACCTCGGAAGGCTCAGTGACACTGCTCAGTGCAAATGCATCACGCCCACAGGACTCGAATCCCGATGTCGTACCACTGAGCTATCAGGGCCACGAAATAAGAAAAAATAACAGCTCGCTCAAACTTGGTTGAATGTAAAGTGCAGCTCATGCTTGCCGGAAGGAAGATCGTCCCCTTGCTCTCACTGCACACTGCTTCACATGCTGACCAAGGCTGAGTGCAATCGCACGTACGTCCTGACCAGCCGAAAGAACCAACTGGGGGGAAAGGTGGATTGCCAGAAAGTGTTGAAAGAATATTGGGGGAGAACGCTGGGGGTTTTTGCGCCGTTGCTGTCGCGGGCTTCACGGATTTTGTTTGACTAATTGATACTGTGAATTAAATCAAGCCCGCTACATCGTCCCGCCCAAGTCGCCAGTTACCAGCCAGTTCGTTGTTTTGAAATCGAGTCTATTTCGCCAATATGTCATGAAAATTCGCCAAATTCTGTTCTACCACTCGCTAGAATCGCTATTCTCTTCACGAATGCTGAGATCAGTCGCGCGTAGCTACTTGAATTTGCTTTTCTTATTGTAAGCCTCAGGTTGATTGCAGTTGGCGGAGTGTCTTCATGCGAAACACGATTTTGGAATTGCTCAACGTCGGAACTTAAGGTCCTAGTCTAGCAATGCTCTCAGTCTAGGACGCTTTTATGGTCTCCGGAATAATTATTTACAGTATTTGGTGGCAAGGTCACATAATTAGTTGCTACACGACATATGCGCAATACGCAAACTTGTACGCTTACTTTTTGGAGTACGCAATTTGCGTATCACGCAAAACGCATACACATTGAGGAGACTTTCCGCATATGCATTCAAATCAAGTATTGTTATCAACCGTATTTTGTGTACAGTTAGCTCTCCATGAGGTACATTCATTTGGTACAGTATCTGTCTGTCCATTTGCTTTCTTGCTTCGAGCTTGTTTCGAGGCATAATAATTATGCCTTGAATAGACCAAAAACGTGACAAACTTGTTTCCCAATAATGCGATTATTCATTGAGAAAACCACCGCCACTCGGGGCCACTGTGCAACAACAACCACCACACCACCACAACAACAATTCGGTCATAAGATACCATAAAGTGGAATCATGAAAGACTGCAAAAAGGTCAAGACTATCGATTTTGAAATGGATTTTTCGAATCTGAACCAGATTTGGCGCCAGATTAATTTTGGGAACCAGCCTTTTAACTAAACTGTTATTAGGTACGCACGGGCTATTTTAAGAGGGGCTATTGCAACGCTATAAACAGTCATTATAACGCTTCATCCAAGCTTTATAAATATATGTGAAAAGGCAGGAAATTTTTTGAATCTACTGTACAGATGAGCACACAACTAATCCACATTTGAACATTAATCCACATTCGCACTAATCACAATCCACATTTGGACAATGAGCATAACGGATCGTAAAAGCCATTCTAGCTCTTATAGAGGCTTATATATTATGGTCAGCTAATATGTGGCTCAAAGTAATAGAGAAGCAAGTTTGATACAACTGGGTTAAAGTTAAGGAAGACGACGGATGCGCCGAGTTCACCATTTCAGGCTTTTTACTGGATACACTTATTTCTCAAAAGATAACTCCAAACTCACTCGATAGCAGCAATTCGTTAAATCCTCTTCCAACTTCCGGTGGTGATCGATCTACGAGCGTGTCGCAGTTGGTCTTAATAAATTGAGCAGAGACATGATGTACGAGTGGTCTGGGTTTTGAGGGGGGGGGGGGCGCGTATAAATTCTTGAAGATTAATGCCTTTCTCTGATGTCGTGTTGTCATGGGAGGGATAATAAATGAATCATTTTCTACAGTATATCAAATCAGGCGGGTCACTCCGAAGCACATGTTTTTGAGTTCCGTGATACTCGTACGTGGCTTTTCTTGCAAGCTGCCAGCATGGTCAAACTGGCAATAGTTCTGTATGCCGTCGTTGGGTTCATCTTGACTGGCGTGGCGATTTGGGATGTCATGCACATCATACTTGATTATATCAAGGATAATCAATACACATCAGTCAAAGTTATTATTATCACTGATAAGTTTCCATTCCTCAGCTCGACCCGTATCTGTCTTTCCTATGGTGACAGCTTACTTCCTGGTTGGCTAGTCACTGGTACTGACTTTTCTTATGAATCTTCAATTTCAAGCGCGGTCACAGCCATTCCGGAGACGCTTCTGAAAAATGATCACATCTGGACTAGAAGCGATCCACATATTTATCAATCGATAACACCCCAAGACATCTTTGATGTATTTATTTTATACAAGTACGCTCTCACGTTGGAAAAGGCAAGCAACAATCGACTTTTTGACCGCGTCCTGATGCAATCTCTGCATATTAACAATAGCGAAGCAGCTGCTATGGCCTTGCTCGATTCATTCATCCAAAGCGATCGTACCGTCGATCTCTTGAAAATCATGTGGTCAGCAATGCGGCCGATGTTCTCCCAAAGAGTCAATTCCCTCAATGACGCTATAGCCAAGTACAGTAACAGTAAAACTGTCTTAGATTATGTGGATATCAATCTTGAAGGAGTCCTGCCGTGTTTCTTCATTCCGCTCGACCAAGATCTGGACGTGAGCACGCGCCAAGTTGAATACGAATTTGATATCACCGTCGAGTCCTCTGTGGATCTCGGTCCAGCTCCAATAAGCCCACCTAAGCCGCGCCCTGCCTTGATCAGGGTACAGATTAATGGAGATCACGTCCAGCTGCCTGAATCAATATCCGCAAATATATTTTTCAAACGATCGATCTCCATCCTTATTTCCTCTTACGGCACCTTCGACAAGTCCGACTTCCCTCCCTGCAGCACAGAATATGTCAGTGTAGAAGAGTGCATGGGCGACGTGAAAGCACGAGCCTTGGCCCAAATATGTCAATGCAGGCGATATTCGGAGCTCGCCAAGGCAGCTCTGGCAAACACGTCGATCACAAGTGGGACACCGGACAACAACTGGCCAAGATGCACTGCCAGACTGTATGATCAATGCTTGAAGCGTGAAGATACAAAACGTCGGCTCGAGCAATATCTGCACGACAGCACATGCGACCTGTGCGTAACGCACAGAATCAATTTTCAAGTCACCTATAAAGATCTTTCAGGCACACATTTTTTTTCCAAATCTCACACATCTATTAAATTTAGTTGCCTTGAGCAAAGTTATGTCTACTTTCAAGAAAAGCAGCAGTTTAGTGTGTCTCAGTTAATATCTCAGGTGGGTGGGGATTTGGGTTTATTCACAGGCTTTAGCATGTTGTGGATCGTGCAAGTTTTGTTATTCGTTTGCACTTTTTACAAGCAGCGTCGACATTCAAACCAGCAAATTCCACGTATTGATACAAGTGGCACCATCATCTCTGTGATAACTCAGGCACCAAAGGTTATGGCAGATAAAAACAAGCTGCGCACAAACGAATACCAATTAGCTTTAACTGAGATCGAGCACATGAAAGAAAATGAGAAACATATTTGTGACAGGGTAGAAAGTTCAGAACAAAAATTAAACGCTGCTTTAGAAAATTTTATATTAAACGACAAGTGTCCAGACACTAGCGTTTTCTATGTTGCATTGTGTGTGTGTGGGCCACTGACGACGCTACTCTAGTCTGGACAGTAGCTCATCTGTGTGTCCCTCTGTGTTTTATGTGAAGAATGTGTGTGGAAGTAAAGCATGATGAAAAAAAATAACTGGGAAACAATTCTCTGAGCTGTTTGTGTTCCTAATGCACAGGAATTCGCCCTGTCGAAATATATGTTGAATAAAAAATGAATAGGGTCAAGAGTAAAGCATGGTCAGTAAAGCCATCACACTGTAAAACTGTTGGCAATCGTACAAAATGTCATAAAGCCCATGCTTGCCATGAGGATCACTTCCAATGACTCGATAAACGTTCCGAGTGACAACAAAATTTACCTTGATCATTTCAGTGTGGATAGTAATGGTACTACATTCTGCGCTTCTTTTCCAATGGATCAAGACCTAAGTGTAAACACGCCCAGGGCAGAATATAAAAACGATCGAACAAGTGCCACATTGAACTTGGAAAATGGCACATCGCCTTTAATATACGAGTATGGTATTTTCAGCCTACAAATCAATGGTGAAAACGTGCAAGTGCCTGAAGGTTTTCCAGCCGACAAATTTATCAAGCGAACCACAACCGTTGTCATCTCAAGTTATGGTACTTTCGACATTTCTCAAGTTTCGCCATGCACCAATGAATACGCTACAAAGGAAGCCTGTTTAGATAACGTGCGAATGAGAACAATATCCGAAATTTGCCAATGCGATCAATTTAGCCAGATCATAAAATCAGTTTTCACCAAAAACATAAATTGGCCAGTGATAAGCAACCGGACCATCTGCAATGCTGCCATTTATGATCAATGCTGGGAACGAGCCAAACAAGAAGCAGACAGTCGAATCAAGGACATTGTGCGCCAGAAAATTTGCGAGCCGCGTGTCACACACAGGAATAACTACCAGCTAACGTACAAGGATTGCCGGGCATGATCAAAGCTAATCCAACGGCCAAATTCCGCTGCAACATGCTATCTTATGTTCTCTTTCGTGAAAAGGAGTTGTTTACAATGAAGCAGCTGATATCACAGATTGGTGGCGATTTGGGTTTTTATACCGGCTTCAGCACGATGACAATCCTCGAACTGTTCATGGCGGCTTTCAATGCATATGAAAAATGGAAGGCGGCAAAGAAAACGACAATTCAAAATCGACAACAAAACGCAGAGGAGGGCGAATATGGGATAATTACAAGCGAAATTCTCAAGCTTAAAGAGAATAGGAAATATAGTATCAGCAAATTAGATACTATACAGCCAAAGATCGAGGCATTGCTGAAAGAGACAAGATGAAATATGCTCTACATGTACCCACATACACCGGTACAAATTACTGCTGTGCTCTTCCCTTATTCTTAGACCTATGTCACTCATCATCTCATGCACACAGGCACATCGGAAACACCATATACAGCAGCAATATCTGGTCGACTGCACGTAATATGCCTGTTCACTTGTATGCCTTTCATGTGCATTATATCATGAAATATTGTGCTCGTACCTCTTCGCAGAAGAACATGAACTCAAAAAAACGCGCAATCTGCAGCACAGACCGTCTTCTCCTCATCTCAGCCAGGGCTCATAGCCTGCAGACAAGTAGCTAACAGATCGCAGATCTTACGATTATAGTGAAGGGCTGCCTTATATGTGTACAAGAATAGTCTTGACCAAAATAAGTTTTTATTCGTCCTGGTCTGTCCGGGGGAGGGTTGATTTTTGGCCCTTTACCCGTGGGCTGGGGGGCTTGTTATTTGACCCTAACTTGCTATCGCCTAAGGTCAATCCGGGATGCATGCTTGGCAAGAGCTCGACTTAGCCCCTACCCCGCGATGTCGGCGAATACCCCGTGGTGCAACCACACCCAGCCCTTGCCCTGTTAGTGAAAGGAAACAGAGTCGAGAGCCTCCCGCACCATGAGGCCTCCCCTCGTTTATCGACCCTGAAGGGATGAAGGGGGTTGCCAGCCACCAGTCGTGCAAGGCGGAGAGAGAACTTCACCAAGTTCATGTTCATGTTTAAGTTTTACCGCGTAACCAAACGCTAATGCGCACTCGAGGGTGAAGGGACACATTTTACACGAAATGATTAACCGGCCCGCGAGTCGAACACTCGCCCGTAACTGCGCACCTGGCGTGAGAGGCAGACGCCTAACCCACCGGGCCACGGTCGGTGGGCTAGGCGTCTGCCTCTCACGCCGCGAGTCAGAAAAGTGGGAAGTTCTCAGACGGCCAGAGTTGAACTCAGGGCCGATCGGTTTCCAGCTCTGCCAAGCTAACGCACGCCTTTCACCGCTACACGCTCTTGGCTGCAAATGATGCAGCGAGTCAGAAAAGTGGGAAAAATTCTGGCAAGCCAAGCAGGTTCCTTGTAAGTGAATTATTAATTATGAACTACGAATTATAAATTATGTAAAGCGAGAAAATGTTTTTAATTGACTTTAGGTCAGAGGTTAGTGCTGTTTGTTAGAAACGTAGGCGTGTGCTGTGACGTGCTGTATGGCAATGCATGCGCTTGGTGCCGGAATAGGAACTTTACTGTTTACACCGACAATTAATTTTCGCCCCCGCCTTCCCAGACTGAAGCACTACGTCCAGTTAAAATCCTGTATTTGCATTGATTTATCCACCTGCGCGTTTTAAAGAATGGTTCATGACCCGATTGAATGAATGATTTGGCGTGCTTGAGTTCTGGAATTACGGTCAACCTCGGTGGTCCATGATCGAGCGCTTATACCCAGAAGGAAATCTACTGCTCCTTACTCTCAGCACTTATTGGTACAGTATGCACTAGGCAATACCGCCACGGTTGTAATAAACATATGTTTTATATGAACTGATATTCCTGCATACCACTGTATCGATACCAGTTAAAACATTGTGTTCATTGCCCGCCAGAGCAGCAAGCCTCTACAATGCGATCGACAAGTGATAAACCATGGTACAGAATGCTTTATCGTGGCAGTCACTGGGTAAGAGGCAAACCATGGTTTTTTTCACGGGAATTTCTATTCAGGTGCTTTCAGTATCATGTACAGTACGGATACATTATTGGGATGTTGCTTTAAGCAGAGATAATGCTTTCAGAAAGGCGCTTAGTCGGCTAGCTTCTAAAAGAATACATTACGGATTTTCATAGAAACAAGTCACCAAAAACACCATACAATACAACACCAAAAAGTATTTTATTTTTTTCAGTGCTGCGCTTACGAAAACAAAGTTTGTAAAACTATTTTACTGGAGTGCGGACGAGGCTTTGTAAAATAATGAAGGGGTTTTTAAGTCATGTACTGCCCAAGCAGTGACTGCCGCAATCGTTGCTGATGCACCTAATAAAGCATCGCCATTGAACAATTTTACCTTCGTCCTCGCATTTGAACACTGTGGCGAAGTCAGTGCACCACGTGCATCCCACATCAACATATTGGCCATGAGCATTAGACCAGCAGCCCAGCCACACCTGTCTGACGTTGGCAGAAAGAATAATCAAGACTATTGCTAAACCGTTAAGCATTATTTTCTGAATCAGAAATGGCAAGAAACCGAATTTCTGTAGGTTTTTTCGGTTTCGCTTTCGTGGAACAGTGCTTATCAGAGAATGAAAACAGACCTAAGAAAGAAGAGTTTAAAAAAGCCCAGCTTTCGAAAAGCTTTAATATTAGCCTGACTAGAATATATAGATTTCATTTGATAAAACCAGCGTTCTAAACTATCTAGTGCATCTAGTATATGGCAGTGCATCTTGGAAGCTGGAAGTTTCTGTCCGCATCTCCATGCTCCAGTGACAGCAGGCAGGCAGCAAGCAAGCACTAATTCCGTACACTAATGTTGTCTTGCATTGTATTGACAACTGAGCACAAATCCTCCAACACTTTCTCAAGTACTTTATGGCGCTCATGAAAGCACGCATTCCACCCAGCCTAGCGTTCACTAAGCCCGTAATACAGACGTCATTTCTTATCTTATCACCCCGCCATTTAAAACGTAATGCCTAATACGAAAGTAGCCTCGATGCGTTTGTTGTTTGCGCAGTGGTCTCAAGAGCCGATATTTCGTAAAGTCCAGCTCGAAAGTTCATATTTTTGGAACGATGACTGCCAGGCAGAATATTCCTGAATGGGAGGTGGGTAGTCTGTGCAACTGTGATTAAAGGATTGCTTCAGGTTGATTAAATCGATGTTTTAGGCTATTGTCATAACTGTATCAGTCATGGCGGCAATTGCCATTGTAATCTTTGGGACTTGGCTTGCATTAAAATTACGTAAAAGGTGAAAATACTGCTTAAAATCTTATGCTTAGAAATAAGCCACGCCATTTTTAGACGCCGAATACCTGAAATTCGTGTCAATAATTCCCGTGTTCCAATTGCTGTGGTGACCGAAGTTCACACTTGTCCCATTCGAGAACCAGCCAAATAAATTTTGTTTAAAAATATCTCAAACGTTTTTTGAATCCCGTGTTTATTAATTTGTAGGCTGATAATTACGTCGGCAAATAAATTATCGATTCGGAATCCTTGGAAATTTGCATTTAAATAATTGAACTGAAGGTCTTGCAGCTACAAATGTATCCGTCCTTGACATCGATTTGGACGGATCGTGTGAATCAATTACACGAATTTTGGGCTCAGCTCAGGAGAAACTAACAGCCTTAGAACCCTTTACTCACAATCAGCACAAACAGGCACATAACTCTTGACATCTTCGACTACTACAGCACTATTCCACACAAACTAACTTCAGCCCACGAACGAAGCGTGGAACAAAGTAGGAAGCAGGGATGTGCAGTACATGACTGGCGTAATATCGTTATCCCTACTGTACAAATGCCCAGCCCAAAATTCGTGTAATTGATTCACACGATTCGTCCAAATCGATGTCAAGGACGGATGCATTTGAACACCAATAGTCGTGCCGAATTCGCGAAACGCCAATCGAGCACGCGAATGGCCCGAAAATTCACCAGATTTCCACAGTTCGTCGACACATTTTGAAGCGCGTTCGAATAATTTCTTCGAATACGTTTCGTTGGGGGAAAAGTGCGCAAGCCATAAAGCCTCGCCGGCATCCAACGGATCAGAAGTTCGATATCGATCCATTCGATGATTGACCATGGCTTGCATGTCCGAGATTTCATGAGATAATGATGGACCGCCACCAGTGGCCTGAAATTACAATTTTCAGCGCTTCAAAACAGAAAAAAACCACTTCCTGTCTTCTTACCTCGAGAACCTTGTACATGGTCAGTCCATCGTAAGGATCAAGACCGCCTTCAGATGACGTCAGTGGTTTCTTCAAATCGATGGACATTTTCCAACACATTCGCCCATTATTGACGAAACCCTTATGCGCTGTTTTGGCTAATTCCATGGCCCATACGTTATAGAATGGTTTGCCCGTAACCACAGTCATACGATTCAAAGCGAACATCCACTTGGTTAGGTAGTGGTAGTACTGACCGTCTTGGTCCATACCACCGCCTTCATCGTGCGGTTTGCCGATCCTGAAAGGCCGATATCTTGCAACATCAGCTCGCGATTACCAAAAGAAGGAATGTGAAGAGACGGTTTCAGTTAGTCGATCAGAAACTTTGCTTTTCCAAGTAATTTAGTCAAAGCTGTAGCGGTCTGTCACCAGCCGCCATATTATAGTGATTTGCGATTTGCTAGAATTCAGTATAAAGGACACCAACTGGCAGCCAGCACCCCTGGCGATTGGGAGTAATCGATACGCTCCCCTGGCTGGGACGTCAACCTCTTCGGTTGATGTTTCTAGGGCAGGTATAGTCGCGAGACTTGCCTACCTCCAGTCGGAGTTGATCTCGACTATCTCCCGCCGTCTGGGTGCGCTGGCAGGGGTGCGCTTACGACCATGGCAGGCGCGGAAGACAGTGCGGCCTAGGGGACAGAAACTCAGACTGTAGGCAAGTCTTGCGAGACTATACCTGCGGCTGAAACATCAGCATCCTGAGTAATCAATCTCCCAGCCAGGGGAGATTACTCTCTGCCACTCGCTATGGCCTACCACCGGGCACTAGGTTCACACAAGCCATCCATTTTCCACTCACCTCAGTCCTCCAATGGTTGGATGCTGGTCGCTCGCTCCATCCAATCGTCGTTTTCCATCTCGAGTTTTGCCCAGTACATCGTGCACGACATTGACCAAGGTCTCTGCTTGTTCCAAATAATGCTTCTCTTTCGTCTCGACGTACAAAGTCAAATAATTGACCACACCGTACGCATCCGTCCATAAATAACGCGATTTGTTGTCTTGAAATGGTTTAGGTCGCCAACCATTCGGTACGTACTCACCGTAAACTTTGTTCGTCACTTCGATGAAACGACTTACAATTACCTAGAATAAAATTGGATTTTTGAAATTTTGTTGCTTTAAAGTTAGGAGCGATTGCTTTACCTTTTTATCGGCCATTGCGCTCAGAAACATATAAAAAATCGCAGCATTTAGCATGGAAGTTCAAGACAGCGCATCAAATACGAACACAGACAACGAAACCATCAACATCAACATGCTGGCCTGTTTAGTCAAGAAGCATGTCTCCAAGCAGCGGCGCTAGATTTTCCCCGAAGGCTGCAGACTCATTCCAATTGTGCACGATCGAAAGCGGCAATTTGAGTTGTCTGCTGAAGTGCAGGGCGAAGAAACGAAACTGCTGCCAACCAGAAACGGAGCTCCACGAGATCGTCTTGGCTGGAAGGAGTGTAAAGTTGAGAGCTTAAAGGTGGGCCTAACGGGAAGCATTCGGCCCCATTGTCACCTCTACATTCGAGGAGCCGCGGTGGCTGACTTGGTTAAGGCGTTGGTCCCGCATTGCTTGGGCCAGCAACCCTGACCGGGAGGCCGGGGGCCCTGGCTGAGGACGGCAGTTTAGTAAGCCCGCTCACCCGGTACCGTCATGGCGGACGCCGAACGAGTAGAGAATTAGGAAACTGGTCCTCGAACACCAGTCAGGAAGGTCCTTCTCGCCCAGCATCATCCTGGACCCCTGGTGCTGCTGGCACAGGATGCCCTCGTGTGGAGGTGCTCCTAGTCGAGACACACAGAGGGAAGCTGCCGTGAGAGCTGGTCACCTCACGCCCTCGCTTATCATAACATGACTGCTGGCCGGCTATAGGCAAAATGGGTTGGAAGTCCCGCGGGGAACTGGGGCGGCACTGCATTCAACTGTGCCCCTTGAATAAAGCCTTGAAATAAAGCACAGTAAAAACTCAAATTCTGCTTACGTCGGCGACAAACCGAACCGACTTCCACCGCACCAGCAATCGGTGACAGAGTATTCTGTGATCTCACAGTGAGTCAGTCATTTGCATCTTCTTACTGTGCGAGGTACATACTGTGCGCTCAAACTTCATCTTCCGACTTACAGCTTGAATTCACGAGTCAGTTCGCCCATCAGTTCTGTACTGTACCTTCTAGCGGCCATCACCTTGCTGCTGCACGAACTGTACCATGTACAACACGCCGCAGGGCCGATTTGTTTTCTTAAAATGGTTACTTCAAAGGCTGTCTGCAAAGGGCCAAACAATCTTTTATTATACACCACCAGAGGTGAAAGCACAGAGTGAGGAGGATGTAATGAATCCCATTCATGGGTTCATTGCGCATATGGCAAACCGAAATTGTGGAAGCCCCTTCATTTTGCAACCATGCCTGGCAGGCGAAGGAGAAAATGTGGCCGGTGGGACGAAACCTACGAACTGGAGCAGGCAAGTCTTGCGACCACTATACTCGCGGAAACATCAAGCATCAACCCAAGAGGTGTCAACCTTCCAGGGGAGATTATTCTCTTCCCTGCCATGGCCCGCCAGGGAGTGAGGTTGCAATTTATAGGCCCTTAAGTTCAGTGTCAGGTCCATGGGTGACTCCCACCCAAGAAAAAAACAAGTATGACAGATGCACACTTTCTCTCTTTCACTTTTATTCTGAGCAACATGCTGTTTTGTCTTTGTGAGACGACTTTTCATCAGGGGCCTGCGTGCAAGTCAGATTGATGTGCATATCTAAGAACTCACGATCAGACGTCCATACCAACTTTGTAAGTCACGGTCGGATATCCGATCCGATCAAAAAATCAGCATGCGGAAATTCGGATCGGGTCATCCTATCTGAAGTATCCGATCCGAAATTCTAGCCAATGGTGTTTGCAATAACCGCTGGCAAACAACTACAATTGCAATTTTCCTCCAACCCCTCTATACAGTAGTGTAATGAACGTAGTGCATGAATGAATGTGTTTACCATGGGGAGCGGCCTCTCGAAAAAAGATGATGCGTTATGATTGTTCAAAAATACTGCCTTTCAAAGTCGTTTCCAATCAGCGTCAATAATGTGATTTGTAAGCTTTTCTTCAGGGCTAACATAAATACCCTTTGCATTTGATTAAAGAGAGTCCGGCACACTCTCCAACAATAGTTTGCGCAAACATGGACCAGCGGCTTTTCCAAAAGCACTACCGTGACACGTTGCTGTAAGCAAGAGTCTCCTCTTGCACTCCTCGCAGCAAAGGGGACTGGCTGATCCGCAGCATGCCTGGATCTGCTGCTGCTGTCTCACTGCCAGCTCGCGCTACTGGCAAACAAGTTGTCCGGGCAAGTTTATCAAGCGAAGAAAATAAACAGAAGCGAAACTTACCACTGCTCCTTGGAAGTATGCAAACGCTGCACCTTCGCTGCTTCACTGAAGAATGTCGCAGAAATTGATAAATTCCGTCGAATATTGTGTGGATGACAGCATTCGAGGTTTGCTCTCAATCAGTCCTAATCTACGACTAGTCGAGGTAGATAGTACTTGATTTGCACCTGTTGTCAATCCATCCAACTCAATTGCGAGGCTGCAAAAAATATTTTATGGAAAACAGACAAATTTTGAATTTTCAGAATTCGCGCGTTGTCGTTCGGTCGGATATTGTGGGCCAATGCGAATCTGGGAAGGTAGCGGTTATCTGCGGTGGTGGATCAGGGCACGAGCCCGCCTTCGCAGGTAGGCATTAATCTAGTCGATCTTCATCGTCTTATTCGAAAGCAATGCAAAATGCATTTTTCGGCACTTTTGCTGTTTGCTCCCCAGGCAAAGGCTAGTATAAGGCTGGCTGAAGCCTGATATTAGCCTAAGCTTAAGTTTTATACCAGACTAAGCCTAAGCCTAATACCAGCCTAAGCTAACCCATATTGGGGAGCAAACAGCAAAAGTGCCCCATTTTCAAAATAACGGTGCATGGCATTCAGCAATCAAAATTTTAAAAGAAAACCATCATTTCGCAGAGAATTCACAGAAACAAGCACCTGTCAAATTTATAAAACCGACTTCCGAATCTTATATCTATCCTAGGTTATGTCGGGCGCGGATTTCTGTCGGCAGCCATTTGTGGCGATGTGTTTACTTCACCGAATCCGAATCAAATAGGCATCGCCTTGAATATGTGTCGTCGTCCAGGTAAGCCAGGCTGCCGATGCGTTTTCTTTGTGATCACAATCATTTTGCAGCTGGTGTTTTGGTCTGCGTGTTTAATTATACTGGTGATCGGCTGAACTTTGCAATTGCTGTCGAAAAGTTCAAAAGTCAGAAAAATACGTGCCCTGTGAACACTATTTACGTGCATGACGATTGTGCTTTGACTGATCTGCGAGATCGATCGGCTGGACGACGCGGGTTGGCTGGCGGTATTATGGTATTGAAGGTGAGTTGGGGTACCACCTCATCAGTAATGTAGACACAGGGTGCGAGACGAATCGCCGCGCTGTTAAAAGGAAACAACTCTAAAAGAGGTCAGAGCAGATTTATTTCTTGGAATTTCTGAAGGAAATGATTTTAGATCGCGTCTGGGGCTGCCGAGTTAGGAATGAAATTGGACGAAGTCACCAAACTAGCTCAGGATGTTGTTGATTCCATGCGTAAGTTCTTTGCTACTTGTTTCCCCGCCTCTTCGATAGTAGTATGGGCAAGGGCGGCTGGGTTAGGTGGGGGTGGGGGTGGGGGTTTTGGAGGGGGAAGCGGAGTAGAGATCAGATCAGATCAGATCGCATAAGTCTGATCTGATCGCGTGTAAGATAGGTCAGGCCAGGTTAGGTTCGGGTCGAGTCGAGTGAGCGAGTTGTATGACTGTTTACGTACAGTAATGTATGTTCGCCGGACAATAGGCCTGTGCTTAGAGGCCAGATGAAGTTACGAGGCCAGGACTTGGTCCAGCCCAGATACAATTTGATCGCTTTCGCTTCCTTTTCTTTCTTCCTGCTGGACCCTGAGGTGGGGGGGGGGGGGGTTTGAGAGGAAGGGTTCAGTGTCTTGACTGGCCTAACGGGGGGGGGGGGGGGGGGGTCACCCCACCTACCCCCTTGCTCATACTTGCTTCGAAACACTGTTATTTTTGTAGGAACCATTGGTGTTAGCTTGTCATCGTGTTCCCTTCCTGGCCACGGACCTATTTTTTCATTGCCTCAGGACGAAATGGAGTTGGGACTTGGCGTCCATGGAGAGCCTGGTGTGGCTCGAATGAAGACAGTAACGGCCTCTCAAGTTGTCGACAGAATGTTGAAGCATATGACTGACCCCAACTCGGCCACATCTTTCGGCTTGGGTGAAGGTAGGCGTGCTAGGATGAGGAGACACCTGTGGAGATGGCAGCCTATATCCTCCGTAAATACTCATTCAGTTTCCCTCCTGGAGTCCATTCGGTAATGATCTCCCTCAAATAGTTTCCGTTGCAGTGTAGGGTACAGTGCCTATGCATGTACTGCTAGAGTGCATGCTATGACTTGGCCGGTGGACATTCTGTTGTGTCACTTCGGATGGAGAAGAGGGTAGAGAAGGGAGGAAACTATGCTCCTTTAGTAGATTCCATGTGCCCACGCTGATTGTCACTTATTTTGGACCACTTCGACACCGAAATTCGTTCCCTCCGAATAATTTCCTTGTCGCACAAGTCAGACCCATTTGAAATAGTAATTCCCCTGGGGATTTGAGATTCGGAAGGCTAATGACCACAGGGGGGGGGGACTATACAGTCGAGTGTAGACTACATTATGCGCCTATTTTTATTTTTATCATGTGCGCCCATTTCAGGGGAAGAGTTGGTCGTATTGCTGAATAACCTCGGCGGTATGTCTCAAATTGAAATGAACATTCTGGCAAAGGAAGCTCTAGAATGGCTGGGTACTGGAAAAGCCATTTGTGTAATTTTCCAGAATTATGGTCACTTTCCTTTTTAGCGGCAAAAAAAGTAAAAGTTCGTCGATGCTTCAGTGGGCCATTGATGACCTCGCTGGAAATGCGTGGAGTATCGATAAGCGTGCTCAAATTGGTGGATCCGAAATGGATTGAACATTTAGGTACTACTCGGGCATACTCAAAAGTGTCCAGGAGAATGAAATTTAAATTTGGTGGCCAGGGACACACTCAAGTGGGACTTGGGGAGATTGGAGTTGAGCAGTGTTTGAAAGCCACCAAACTAAATCCTGAATAAATTTGCTGGATTGCTTAAGTAGGGTATCACAATCAGACCAGAGTCAGCTACTTTAATGATCAATTCAGCCTCACAAAGCGAAACCACACCGTACATCAGTAATACGACTGGGTCCGTATTACTGGAGGGAGTGACCAGTGGAGTTTTGCACCAAGCCAAAAACCTAGGGCAGCCAAGAAAATCTTTCGACCCAGTTCATGGCTGAAACGTGACCCAGCTGCCGGCTCTGTGCAGAGTATCGATTGCCAGTCGAGCCTGAGCCAAGACCTGGGCCTATGTTTCAACTGAAACCCCCCTGGTAGCATATTCGAGGGGCCTTTCCTTCAAGAAAAGGGTCCAGAGGGGGACGTAATCGAAGGGGACCTTTCAGTAAATAAACAATACATACTGTATTTCTGGCTTTGCTGTAGACTCCGACGTCGAATCCTTATCGTGGCCTTCCAGTGCCTGGCGCCAGAATTACTCAGATCATACGTGCGCTTATTCGCCTAACATGGTCATTCGCCCGGCTCAAAGTCAGGACACTCGGGTGGTGGATAACGACAGCCGCGACGTAGCTAGTGTTAGTAAAGGTGAGGGAGTGCACTTCATTCCAAGCGCACAAATTTAGGCGAATTTTTCAGACACTGCCACTTTGTTGGAGTCGGCCATTCGTGCATCTTGCGAAGCATTGATTCAGAAGGCTGAGGAGCTGGATGATTTGGACAGTAAATGTGGCGATGGTGATTGCGGTGCCACCATGAAACGTGGTTCAGAAGGTATGCTTGAAACGAATTTAGAAGAGCCAGGATTTGTGTCATCGATATGCATCTGCATTCAAAGTCTGACCAGGCTCCAAAATCTCAGTGGTCGAGAGGCACGATCAGCGGGCCCTGATGATGGTAGCTACTGCAAGATTTGTGCACAATAGTAGCGTCCAGAATTTGAGATACGCATTTATCCGAGCCTGGCAGGCCTAGAAAAGAATGTGGCTGACCAAAAATTCCTCCTACTGGAGGAAGGCGCGTCTGACGACTACTCGTGCGGCTGAAACAGCAACCCGAGGGGAGATCGATATTTACCTTCCACTCGCCATAACCCGACAGGATTGAGGATTACACACATCAGTCCAGTTACTGTACTCGGTGACTTGCTTGCATTGCTTCCGAAAATCTTCCCGATCGACGGCAGAGTTACCTTTTTTTTCACAGATCCTTGATTAAGCTCCAAGTTTTTAATTTTAGCCATCATGAAAGCCATGCCTTCCTTCGACACAATCCATCCGCACATTCTGTTGCAGCAAATAGCAACCACATGGCAGCAAAACACTGGCGGCACTTCAGGGGCAGTAAGCACTGATGAACGAATATGTAGCGCGTGACTTAAAAATTTTGAATTTCTTCCAGATCTACTCCTTATTCTTCATGGCAGCTGCAAGCGCACTGACGAAAAATGCAGACGCTTATTCCTGGCTCAATGCTTTAATCAGTGGCACAGAGGCTGTCATGCGCTATGGTGGAGCGAAACCTGGCGATAGGACTATTGTAAGCAGACAGTCGACGCAGGTGCAAGCATAATCAATAATGACTTTGCAGGTCGATACTTTGCATGCCATGACAGAAAAGGCCCGCAAAATCTTGCAGGCTCGTGAAGCTGTGGACAAGAAGAAACTCGAAGATTTCAAGGAGGTATGCGAGATTGGACCCGATGCTAGAGTGACATGAGAGCCACCGGCTTCTCCATTTTTGCAGACACTTCGTTCGGCCGTGGAATCTACCACGTCGATGAAAGCTCGTGCTGGTCGAGCTAGTTACGTGGCCAGCTCCCACTTACATGCACCCGACCCCGGAGCAATGGCCTGCTATCGTTGGATGTCTGCTGCTCTCTCTGTCCTTGAATCAAAATTGTGATCAATCAAAACTTAATACCGTAGTTTAGCTGATATAAAATCATACGTAGAATGAAGAATGTAGTGAAATTTTGGAAATAAATTCAGTAAATAGTTTATTCCTTGCTAATTTTAAGTTTTTTGTGGTGAATAAAACGAATTGTTATCAGTTTTAGCGGCATTCCGATACTTCAAAAACTTATTTACACACAGGAGTTTTAAATCTCCCGCGTTTTGTACCCGACTGATGCATTTTCTTATTTCGTCTGCTAAAAGCGGGAAGCGCCCAATAAAAGATTCCGACGGAATATTTCCGTTCCTTTTCGTTTGTCCCCCCTTTTGATGGAAACGGCAAAATGCCAGCATCTACAACAAACCTAGAATACGAAGGAAGCAATTTTTTACGTCAGCGTTTGATTTTATCGACCATTTCGGGTCGGCCAGTTCGAATTGTCAATATCCGAAATAAAGACGACGATCCAGGGATCCGAGGTGCAGTAAGAATCAAACCTGACTTGGTTCATGTGCATTTTCGGGGAGCGGGGGGGGGGGGCGAAAGGAAAACAAAGAAAAAATCAAAAAAAAAATTAACTTACCGAAAAAAAAAGCAGGCGGAACCCCTTCAAAAAAAAACCCTTCGGGGCCGGAACGTAGGGTTTCGATCAACCCGGAAAAAAAACCCCCCCCCACCCAACACTTCCAGACAACACTCTAGCGTGGAAATGAGAAAATATACCTCGCATTTTGTTACGTAAAAATCAACAAATATCTAGTAGTTAGAAAATCTTAATTCGCTACAAATTTTTTTGATCTCTGACAATACTTGTTATTCCGTTGGCTCCAATTGTGACTTGACTTTTCCAAAAAAGTGCCTATTTTCGTTTAATTCGTCTCTTGGAAAACACAAAATATTTATTACATTATATAAATCCTAATTCTTTTAGAATACGAACTCACCCTTCTGAAATTATTTGATTCTGTCACGAATGGCACGCGGATTGAAATCAACGAAACTGGAACTCGTCTTCTTTTCCGACCGGGTCTTCTGACGGGTGGTTCATTTGAACTGGATTGCGGTACCGGTCGTCCGATCAGTTATTATCTAGAAGCTGTTGTTTATTTAGCTCCATTCGCTAAGAAACCAATATCTGCAAAATTTTTCGGTGTGAGCAATTGTCGAGATGACGTTTCCGTGGATGCAATCAAGTCCAGTCTCATTTCGGTTATGAATCGATTTATTTTGGATACGGAAGGATTAGATATAAAAGTAAGCATACTTTTTGGTTGATCCTCATTTAAAAATCGATTGAATCTGTTTCAGGTCATCAAACGTGGGTTAGCACCTGACGGAGGAGCAGAAGTCGAGTTCACAGCCCCGATATGTCGGCAAATCAGACCAATTCAATTGACCGATCAGGGAAAAGTGAAGAAGATTCGAGGCGTGGCGTTCGCCTGCAAAGTATCGCCACTTTTGGCAAGTCGAACCATGGAATCGGCTAAGGGAACGCTGAGACAGTTTCTGAGCGATATCTACATTTATACTCATCATACGAAAGGAGTGGCCAGTGGACAGTAAGCAATCATTGTTTTTGACTGAGTTCAGCTCTAATTTTCTTATCAATATTTTAACTAGATATTGTATTTCTGATCTTTACACCATTTCTGCCATCTTATGAGTTCGCGTTACAGCGACGAGTTGACTACAGTTGTGTCGCGAAGCACCGCCGTGTAGTGGTTTAGTTTCTGATTGCCCCAGCAGACCAGAGCAGCAATTTATTTGCCCCTGAGTCGCCTTATTTATTTGTTAAAAGTAGAGAAAGATATCAAAAAAATATTGCCTTGAATGGGAATCGAACTCAGACACTTGCGATTAGTGCTCTTTGTGATAAATGCCCACTTTCCTACTTTCAGATCGCCTGGCTTCGGTATCGTGCTGACAGCGGAAACGACAACTGGCGTGATTTATAGCGCCGAATCGACCAGTAAGCCGCGCGGTGCTGAAGACGATCCTTTGACGCCCGAAGAAGTTGGTCAGCAAGCAGCTCACGCCTTATTTCAACAGATCCACTTGGTATGTTCCTTTCCGTCAAATCCGAAGTTATGACGATGGATCTTCCTGTTTAGGGTGGCTGCGTGGACTCTGGGCCTGCCCAAGCCTTAGCTCTGTATTTCATGACTCTGACGCCGCAGGACGTTTCAAAACTCGTCGTTGGACCTTTGTCGCAGTACAGGTACATGAATCTGTACAGCACATCTCGCATCTCCAACCCCGAACCTTGCCTTTTTCAGCGTCCATTTTCTTCGTCATATCCGCGATTTCTTCGGACTCACGTTCAAAATTGACAAATTCCACAAATCGCAGGGGGAAGATGAATACGAGACGGCTTCGAAGCTTTTACTCACATGCGTCGGAATTGGATTTAGCAACATCAACAAAACGCTACTCTAATTCGAAGAATCTGAATTCATTGTTGAAACTAAATTTATCAAGATATCGAATAAAAGATGATCCAACACATCTACCCAAAACACTACATATTTCTAATCCTCTCATTGCCTACTTCACGCATTGGGCAAAGCATACATGTGCCCGAAACTATACGTAAGCGGTTTCTCATAGAAGCGGAAAAACATTTTCGCTCCACGTTTTAGTTGATCCTGAAAAAGAAAATTCCAGTTTTTTTAAGAGTTTTACAGAAACCTTCTCTTACTTTTGTCTTCAAATCGTAATAGCAATCCTGCCACGTTGGATAAACTGGGATAAACGGCTGAGTGCCAGCGACCAAACTAGAATGAAGATAGTTTTAGGCATCAAAATGCAATGGCAGGCAGTGACCCACCTGGTGCCATTAACAGCCATAACAGTCGAGACTAATTGCAACGGATAGAAAATGCTGTTGACTACGTACTGAAAGAAAAATGATTTTATTGCAGAATGCAAACGCAAGAAATCATTGGCTGGCTGGAGGCAAATGGCCTTTGCTATCAAAAAATTGAGCAAGCCTCTCGACTTACTGGAACCATAAAATGAATAATGCTCTTCAAAGTTTTAGGTGGAGAAGTGGAATCCAATCGATCTTCATCCAATTCGTCATCGTCTCTGCTCTCTTTCTGAAATAAACCAATGCGAATCAATGGCCTTCTTATTCATATTTTACCCAGTAAGCAAAGCAAATACAGGGATGCGACTGCTTACTTCGACGTACGATTTCCACAAATACTCGAACACATAGGATGCACTGGACACAGTCCAATATATGCACAACTCGCAAGCGATTTGAGGAACCAGGCCACTAGAGAAAAGATTTGAAATTTTTACGAAATGAGAATCAGAAGAACGTGTTAGAAAATTACTTACGCGAAAAGTCCAGGCAAACCTTCTTCTTTGTAAATTTGACGCAACGAACCAAACACATTTTGATACGTTGTCTCACCGCCGACGTGTTGCGCGATCATGCGAATCATGACAACTGAAAAGGGAGATGCAACGTTAGGATATAAGTCAGCAGGCATATGAGCATCAAGTTCACTCACCTTGGAACGGTCTGGCAACTACGATTCCTGCGGTCTTCGACAACGTGCCCCGTGCCACCTTCAATAATCAATATTCCTCTCAAGATTACCGCAAAATAAAACAGACTTACGCGTCGGACAAACTTCTTCGCATCCGCGTGGGGCTCATTACTACGAACAGTATTTTCATCATTATCACCCATGCCGTAATATTTCGTCAAATGCTAGAACGGATTCTCATGGTCGTATCGCAAAGAAAGGCGTGAATCAAATTTCGTGACCCACTTACATCTTCTGTGACCATCGTGGTCACTACTCCGACGAAATTGCCGCATATCGACGCAGTTGCTCCTCGATAGATAGCCGATAGGCCAAAATTTTGGTATAATCTCTTGGCTGTAAGAAAAAACTAGCCGTAAAGAAACAGCGAAGACGAAATCGACTAGCAAGTTACCATACACGAACCCGTTGGGCAAAAAACGCTTCTCACGACCAAATAAACCCCATGCTCGTCCTTTCTCCAACGGAAATGGTTCGTGGCCCAACTGGAAAGTAGAATGCAAAAAAATTTGAAGTAAAACGAGCATTGAAACAAGTTTCGGCGCAGTCCGAAAGAGTCAATTGTACTTTAGGTTTTAGATGCAGACAATTGATTCAATTCGCAAAAAGGCAATAAATCAAACAAAATGCTGACGATGAATGAGTGAAGAAGGCAATGAGAATTTTAGAAGCATGCAAAAGCAGCTAGTCTGGGGATGAATGTACAAAAGATGCACTTTAAAAAACAAAAACTCTGGGCCCGCTTACTTGAATCAACACTTTTGAAACTTGCAATGGTTGAAAAACCGATCCGACACCGACGGCGAACGCAGTATTCACCAAACGTTTCGATCGTTTGGCATCGTCGACGGCGGAACTCAGCTCGCTGTCCTCTCGCGCCCGAGGCATTCTGGTAGATTATTCAAATATATCTGAAAGCAAGTTTTGTGAAAAAATATGCTAACCACAAAGAAAAATTACAAAGGTTTTGCAGAAAAGATACAGTAGCTCAAATAAAATTTTGCTAAAGGCATGACAAAAATTTTTAGAACTTGTTGTGGCTTGGTTAGTTGGGTTAGTTTAATGGTAAAATTAAGTTACAGCAATTAACTGTTTGGGAGTATTTTGAAAAGTTATCGTTCTCAGACTGAGCAAAGACTTATTAAGCTGCTTGCTTTTTTTTAATAACATGACGTAGCCTTGTGAAAAAATTTTTAATGGCCGGCCGGTAGTTTTTCATCTAAACCTTATCTTTACCGTTCTGTAATGGACCAAGTGGAGTGCGTTTTGCCTCGCGGAATCAAAACTTCGCGAAAACGCAAAAGTTTACGCAATTAAAACTTTCGGGTTCGAAAAGGGAAAGTTATTTTTCTTATTCTTTTTTCCATCCGATTTGGAAAACGGCATGATCTAACGGATCGGATGCAACAACTTTTTCTTCGTTGGTGTGGCTGGCAAAGTTGAACATCAGGCGGTATACTGTAAAAAGAAAGAATAAAAAATGAGTGTAAGTCCAAGGTTTTTCCTCTTGTTCCGGGTTCGTTTTTTTCGGAAAGTGTGGTATTTATGTATGTCACCGCTTGATATGGGCTCAGGCATTTTATGCTCTTACTTTAGGCTTTTGGTGGCAGGCCGGACGAACCGATGTTGACTGATCAAATCGATGATGAGTACGATGTTCTGAACGAGGAAACGTTTGGCGGAGAAGTTCCTAGTAAGTGCCTTTTTGTCCCAGGAGTATGCTGTGGTCATAGATTGATTTAATGGGTTTGTTCAAATCTTGATACTCGATTAAGGTGGCAATGGAGTTTAAAAAAGGATAAGCTGATGATTTCATTCCAGCCGTCCGTTTTTCATCGAGTTTTTCTTCCATTGTCCATTAAGTTTTTCAGATGATGAGTGGGAAGGTGATCAAATTGCGGATGAATTGGAAGCGGCCGAAGCAGCGGCAGCGGCTGCAGCAGCAGAAAGCAGCCTGTTCGATTTTGCGGCGTCTCGATTGCCTATCAGTGACGCAAGCAACGAAGATCCATTGGTACTTGTGACTATACTCCATCTAGCCATTACTTCCAGCATAAACTTTTCAGGATTTATTGGAGCAAAGTATCAGTCACTTGGTTGAAGATGACGACGACGCGCCTTTCAGTCGTGGACAGAAAGCATCAGTGAGTTTAGAATCCGTGTGTTTGAATAGGCGGTGTTTAATACTTTGATTTTTCTTTTTAGATTTCAATGAAAAAGCCTCTGACTGACATTTTCGCGCCCGGTTCTCCTCAAACGCCATTTTTTCAATTAGATCAAAGAAATATTTGGAGTGATTCTTTACAGTCGGCGCCAAAGGCAGTTCCGACGACGACGGGTCCTGCCGTTTCTGGTCTCTTCGAACGCATGCGTATCAATGGCGGTGAAACAATCAGCGCGCCTCGTCCAGAACGTGGACCCGTTCTGGTTAAGGGCGCGAAGACAGCGGAAGAATTGGAAGCGGAATTGATGGGTAAGACAACGAGTACACCATCGACCATGCCGGCACAACCGCAACCGGTCGGTCCCGCAATCAAAAGTTGTCAAGAACTGGAACGAGAATTGATCGAAATAAGTCGTACGGCCGGTAATGCTGGACTGATAAGGCCACCGCAAGGAAATCCAGCCATGGGGGCGGACGGGCAAGCGATGCCGATGATGCCCGCAATGCCGCAGATACCGAATATGCTTATTCGACCACCTCCCAATCATCCGTTGGCGAATCCCCAATTCAGGGCGGCATTAATGGGTAAGCAATGTGTAATCTTTTCTTGCGCCTTTTATGTTTAACGAAGACTGTCTTTCTAGCTCGCTGGATGGCCGCAAATCCGGGTGTTCCACCGCCCGTGTGGTTTCGTATGCCCCCACCGCCGATGGTACCGCCGCCACATCCGCATGGACCCGGGTATGTCGGGTTCACTTACGACTGTCGGTGTCCTATAAGGCAGACATGTCTTTTGGTTCTGAATAAGACCAGTTTAGGTCATCAGGATCAGTTTGCTTTCGTCAGTTTCAGTGGCTAAATTTTGTGGAAAAAAGGCGTTGTGACAAGCACCAGATCAGACTTAATTGTTTGTTTCAGCTATCGTCCGCCCATTACGATTCGTCCAGGTGCGAATATGCCGCCGATGAACTTCAACAATGTACGCTCGCCCCAAAATGTTGATCCACGTGCCATTGGGTTGATGATGCAACATAACAATATTCGACGACCGATGCCACCAAATTTTCCAAAACGACGCTTATTTGATAGCCCTGGTCGGTTTGGTGATGGCAATTACGAGCACGGACGGTATCGGGAACGAGACAGGGATCGAGATCACTATCATCACCATCGCGGGGATCCATTCGCTGGTTTGATGAGTCGGAGAGAACGATCGTGGCTCATCAAAATACAAACATTGCAGTTGCACTCTGAGAATCCATACGTCGATGATTATTATTGGATGGTGAGTGGAACGGGGTGGGTTGTCGGGCTGAGGGGCCTGGTCTGGTCGTTGGCTCATGCTACAAATCACTACGAGCAAGGTCCATATGCTAGATGGCCAAGAGGTGATCCGCATTCGTCTGTGCAGGTTTTGCCGCCGTTTTTTGAAAGCAACTTTATTTTTAGTTGGGGTTTTTTAACAAAAGTCTGGCCATACAGTAGTTCGCTCGTTTTTTATAAATTTGATATCTAAGGGGTTAAGGTAAATGCGCCTTTTTTATCAGCCTTCAGGGGAAGTGGGTATACAAGCCCTTGGCAACTTTTCAGTCGATCAAGCGATGGAGAACCCATGCTGCCGTGCCGCCTTCATGTTCAGACATGCTACAAAGTTGCCTCGGAATACATACTAGTGCCGTGAGCTAATAGATGTCTGAAATTATAGATGTATCGACGCCGCAAGATGACGAACGATGGCAGCACGGTTTACAAGGACGCTGATCAGAACGACAATTTTGAACATCGTGTCTACGTGCCACGTATGTGCTTGAAGTTGAATCGATCTTTGCGTATGCATGTACATGTGATCCTGTTTTTTAGCATCTTTCGAAGGTTCTTTGGGTAAAGTCCAAGTATTATCGGCCAATTTCCCACGTCAAGTGTTGGATTTGCCTGTCGCATCGACTAACGGTGATGGAAAACAGCAAGGCGCTGAGGAAAGCTCGCCCCGCGATTCCCCACCGGTCACAAAAAGTGGTCAGCCTGCTGGAAGACGTTTCAAAAATATCTTGATCGAAATCGAAAATTTGTACCTGATGCTATTGGAAGTGAACGATTTGACAATATTGCAAGAACATAGTGCGTCGGCTGGAACGGCGGAAGAAAAGTAAGTGGTCTTGGTGGGGGTAAATCTGATAGCCATGGGGGAAGCCCTTAGGCTTGGTGAAAGGGGTCCTGATGGCGGCGCATATGTGATGGTCCTGGGGAGGGAAGGGGATATGAAAAGGCGCTTGGACGAGGGGGACCTCGACTGGTGGGTCATACTGTAGTAGGCGCCAGTGAGGTGTAGCTCTAGGATGCTTCCTGCCGCATGAACCAGGAAGCATGCGTGCAGCAATTGCTTTGAAAGCATATCCAGCTCACAATAAGTGTATGCATTTTTAGGGAGAAAGCGGAAGCGCGCGCCAAAAGTCTGGTTCAAACGATCGTATCGACGCTGCTGACAGAGGAACGTGTCGTAAGCGCGCTGGGTGTCCGAAAAGGACGCCGCTTATTGTTTCAATTAATGCATCATTGTGAAAAGGTAGGTGTTTTTTTGGAAAGAGTTGTCTCACTTTTCTGAGTAAGTGCTTGCTTAGTCGATCGGTGTTGAAATGGTGGTCATTTTCAGGCGGATTGCATGAATCTTATGCAAGTGATGCTAAAAAATCTACCCGTACTTGCGAAGAAGGAGCCGAATCAGGAAGTAAGTGATATGATGTTAGTCCAGGGTTTTTTTGTATTGAATCAATAATTTTTCAGATATTGGCCGCAATCAAGGCGATTCTGGATTCCAAGTTGGCGAAGTTGGACGAAGCAGAGTGGGCGCAGTTGTGGGATACAATTACGGTCGATGCGGTTGAGAATGCGTTGAAGTACAAGCTCGGCATTGGGTTGTTGTTGATGTTGGTACAACGCTCTGCTGCGGATGGCGTGAAGTTGTCGGAAGGGTAAGTTGGGGTTCTGGTTGGTTGGGGCAATTTGTCATGGTCATCTGGTTTTTGTATGATCAGTCGGGAAGGCCTCTTTCTGGTGCCGCTTCCATAGGATGCCCTCGGCGGAAGTGATTCTGGTGTCGTCGGAGGGAAGCGTCGTGAGCGTTGGTTGTCATGGCTGCTGGGCAAATCGGGTTGGAATGCGAGTATTGAAACTGGGGGTCACAGAATTAACCCACAAAACTAAGGTTTTGTCGACCAGCCTGTTGATGAATTGTGGTTTGCAGGGCATCGAAAGTGGTTGAGCGTTGGGCGAGCGTCATGTACTCGAATCTTGCAGCCAGCAATAAGGAAGGTCGAGTTGGTGTGTTCGAGAAAGATGAATGGGCTCAGTTGTCAGCGTGGTTGAGCAACGTGGCCGGTGCATCGGTTCCGCCTTCGGTCATTGACGCCCTGGAATCGTGGTTGGTTGTCTAAGTGTTTTGGGATGCTTAATTTTGAGTTGCTTGGGGATGAAGGTATGAATTTAGTTTTGATTTGTTTGCTTTTCATTTTTCTGATAGATTAGATTATTTTTGTCAGGTAAGCTTACAGCTTTCAAGTATTGGAGTATTTGCTAATGTGCTAGGGGTGGTTTTGGTTACTTTCCTACTCTGGTGTGCGTCTAGTGGTGTCCCTGTATTTATTGACTAGCATATTTGCTCTTTGTGCTGTCTCGGTTCGTTCTGGCCGTTATCACTGTTGGTGGGGCCATACATCTGCTCTAATTGGCCTTGGCGGATTTGCTTGTCGCCTACCAACACCAACATGGAATTATGCGCCTCGACTGTTGACTATTTTCTTAGGCAGTGACAGAACCCAAGGGCGTTTTCTCGGAAGTGTTGGTGTGTTGCAGGTTGACGTTTTTCATGTTCTTGGATGTGAATTAGAATGGGTCTGGGTGTGTCGCTAATAGAACCGAGATTGACGTTAGTGAGGTCTGGTCTGTGCCACACTGGTATTAAGTGTTCACTAGTGACATGTGTATTCAAATGAGCAAGGGGTTCTCCGTGCAGGGAGAGTGCAGGGACGGTGATGTCAGTTAACCAAAGGAGAGGTGAAACGGGCAATGGCTGTAATAAATCAAGAAATTAGATAAAGCACTACATCGCTTGCGAACGAATACATTGCCGAGACGTGGTGCAGATCACTTTCTCTTTTGCATATTTCCCTTTGGGCCACCGCCTCGACCCGCTGAACCGCCACGATTCGCGGCGCCACCTTTTTGCTGAGGAGCTGAAAGGAGTAGCTTAGTATTTAAAGGAATAATAAAAAGATGGAAAAGATTTACGTCGTTTTCCCTTGTTCTGATCTTTCTGAATTCGTCTCGTTTCTTTCACTTCTTCTTTGACCATGTCCAGGACCTCGTCAGGAATACGCAGGTATTTGATGGTCGAGCCACGAACGTACACTTCGGGCATGCGCCAAAAACGATCGCCATCCTGGAAGGAAAATCAGGGGAGGCTGTATGCTGATGAGAGACGGCTATCACTGCCACTTACCCTGGAAGTACAAATGACCTCGCGCAAGTGAATATTCATCCAATTATCGCACGAAGCCAAATGACCATTGTACGTTTCCCCGTTCTTCAATTCGACAAGCTAGGAAAGAAAAGTCGACTAAAATCGGGTGGCCCACTGTGGTGGAACTCATTAGTGTTGTGACGCTTTGGGGAGGGGGGGGGTGTGGCTAGGGCAGTTGGCTCGGCAGGGGAGTATGAGAGCAGACCCCCGGGTGAGATCCGTGCTCTCCCTTGCCCACTCCATCTGATTAGTTCTGAATTGGCGGGGAGCTACCCTTGTATTTGTCCAGCCCATTCGGCAGACCTGTGGTGTGGGCCGTGCTGGCCCGGGACTTGGATTAGTATACGCTGAAGGGGCCTATGCAGTCGTTCCCTTCGGTTCATACTAGATGAGTCCAGGGTTGACTCCAGGGCAGATGCTTGGTTTGTCTGTGGCAAGACCAGGACAGCTGTGCTGAGACATCGTCGCGAAGGATCCTCTGGTTGACTTTGGCGCCATCGACGGTGGAAGTGTTCGCCAGCGTGTACATTCGACCAGGCGCGTATCATAGCACAGAGCAGTTGCAGGCACCCAGAGGGCTTGTTATAGGAGTCGGGGTCTCAGCGAGATAAGCCTTTCTACCAGGCTAGGGGCCATAAAAGACCTTGGACCGCTCGCTTGCAAGATCAGCCCGATCCCGCCGCCACGTGAGCATAGAATATCTGTCGCAAGTTCAAATAACACTACACTAGTTCGCTCAGGGGTCCTCTTGGTCTTTTTAGCTTTTCCACTGGTGGGTCACTTACTGTTAGTCATAAATGTGAGAGACGGCGACACTCAACTTTACCACGCCGTATTGCTACAGTGTGGGTGGGGGTGGGCGGAGTAGGCCGCACAAATCACCCTTGACAAACCGAGCCCAGCAAGCAGAACAAGGCAGATAAATCTCTTACCATCGGATGACCCTGCGCCGTTCTCAATAACGAGAGTGGTAACTGAAAAATAAGAAATCGATTACCTACGCGACATACTGTAGGAGATGCCTGGAGTAGAAAACCAAAATTAGGGTACTTATCGTAGAATTAGAAAATTAGGGATATAAGATGGGCCCGTAAGGAGAAAACGACGAGGTTTTTCTTCTACTTGCATTCGAAGGATCCCTTTCCTAACCAGGGGCAATGCTCTCATCCACACCTGCTTTTTTACTAATTTTAAAAACAGTATATCGATAATTATGAATGTAAAATCATTCCGTCAGTCAGTTTCAAAACGGAAAAGGATTTAGCCAAGGATTCTACCAGAACTTTCGAAGAACTGACCAAATGATGATGTCTTTCCTCTTTTGGCCATTGTTTCTGTAGTTTTGGCTTTGCTCACATCTTGTTAGCTTCCCATATACAGTAGGTTTCTCGCCTTGGGACGCAAATCTATTTCAAAATCATGTTTCATGTAGGATACAGGCCTTCCATGATGCGAAATACCAGAAAATCTGAGAGAATGCCCACGTAAGGAAAATTCAGTCATATTCGAAAGATCCTGGCAGAATTATATCGAAATCGGATCGAGCTGAAAAGCTGTATAACCAGATTTAATGACAGACAATCCAGTGTCGATTTTGCCCGGCGACAAAAGAGAAGGGAAAAACCATAAAAACTGAATTTCAAATTTTGCGCGCACCGTATTTCCTCGAAATCCTCCTCCATCTTGGACCAATTTAGAAAAATTTCTCGCCCTCCGGGAGAATTTTGAGGAAATACGGTAGGCGAGTTAAAAACGCCGATACAATCAGTTCATGCTTACCACCATGATGAAATCTTTCGAAAAAACAGAATCGTGAAGCTCGCTGAAAATTTTTTCCTCAAACTTGTAGTTTTTATCGTTATCGTCAATTTATCTCTCCTGGAAAAGAAGAAACGCGAATACAGTAGGTCGCAAGATTCGCACGGCTAACCAAATAATTATGAAACCACACCGAATTTAGGGCTTGAGTGTTTTGGACGGAAAACACGAGTCGTCAGCGAACTAAAATCTTATCTTACTTAACATATTTTACAGTCCCCTTGCCTGATATAGTGTTCGAAATACTGTATCCGTTGATTTGTAATTTAGGCATGTTGTTTTCATACGCAAATTACGGAAATTTTCCCGCCATTTTTAAACTTGACTTTTTCGAAAAACTTGTTTCTGTAGACACAAGAAGTGATGATTGCAAGAGGAGAAAACGAGTTTGACCAATGAAAACCATCCATCTACCTGGTTTTTACGTAACCATGTTTGGCGTGGCAACAAACATGACAAATATTGATCGTCTTTGGGGGTTTTTTTTTTTTTTTTTTTTTCCCTTTTTTTTTTTCTTTGTTCTGCCATATAACAGTAGTAGTGAGGCCATGTTGATCGTGTTATCGGCCACCTGGATCTTCAATTCCAAGACTGCGATCCTCCTAACAATTTATAGACCATGCGAAAACAGAAATTGTACAAAATATTTTTCATTACTTTATTTATTTCGATAATTCTAATTTTTTTCAAACTTTCAAATATTCCAGTTATTTTTCTCCACGAAACTTCATCGCATTTACGTCAAAAAATTCCATCTGGTCCTTATTGTTATTCGGTAACAAATTCGATTATTTTTATTCATTTGACAGATGAAACCAATGAATGGAAACCGATCGAAATGGCCGCTTTTCGAAGCGCCGCATCGACGAATAAACACAGCGGGGTTTGTGTTTTGACAAAAAGGAAAATGTTATCTCATAAAAAATTAATGGAATTGCCAAACTTAGAATTTAAGCTCTTAAATATCACTTGGTTATTTGAGAATACTCCTTTAATGGAATGGTATCAGACTTATGTCATCGATGGGAAACTTAATCACGAAAATAGCAACATTACTTGGGAAATGAGCGATGCTTTACGATACGCTTATTTATACAAATATGGTGGAAAATATTTGGACACTGACATGTTGACTCTACGTGACCTAAGTTCGCTAAAAAATATTATTGGTTGGGAAAATGACGAATGGTTGAACGGAGCGGCGCTAATTCTTGAAAAGGGCCATCCACTTCTAAAATCCCTTTTAGACAATTTTTTGAAAAATTATGATTCCACAAAATGGGGAGCTGTCGGACCAAAACTGTTAACCAAAGTGCATAGAGAGAATTTAGTGGATAAATCAACTTATACAATCCTTAATCCTTCTTATTTTTTTCCTTTGAACTATACTTTAGTTGAAATACCATTTGATGGGAAGTTTAGAATGGAAGTAGAGCGGGCGGTCAAAGATTCTTATACGGTACACCTGTGGCGTTTTCTTGCCATGAAATACTGGAAAAAAAATGCTGTGATTTCTAGAGATTCGTATATTGCCAAGTTTTTATAAAAGATAAGCCATAAAGACAGAATCTGCCTGAAATTTATACAGCATGCGCAGTTTTTATAAAATATGCGCCTTGAAATAATCTTAGAAAATAAAGACTTGGTGATTTGTCAGTAAATATTGCGTACTCAAATTATTACCTGCCAGCCAAGCAAATTATTACACACAATTTTGTGCCCACTGCACGCACCAGCGTTGCCAGACGCCAAAAATGAAAATCTGTCAGCTACAGAAAAAAATACCCAAAATTGTGCCATATGCTGCCACAGTACTTTCAAAAAATTTTTGACATAAAACCTTTTTTAAAAAAGCGTTTTATCATACATGTGAGCTGACAGAGATGAAAAATTTCACTGCCATGAATTATTACCAATCTGAAAATGTGCAAAGTACTTTTTTATCCTCCGAATCATGGTGTGAGTTCCTCGCAGCTTAGGGACACCCTCGACCTCGAGGAAAAACGGCCGAGGGTCGAGGTTCACAAGCAAAATGCAACCAAAGGTGTTTCTGAGTTTGGAGACGAGCGCACAAGTGCGCCCTCCTTGCACGTAAAAAACCGCGCAATTTCTCTTCTTGCGTAATTAAATCATTGTGTTAGGCCTGCTCCGCCCAAATCTCTTGCCTTTTTATCCCAGTGGGAGATTTTTCTCTTGAAAATACAGGCGGAGAAGCATGAAAATAGACTTGAACTTGCGGGACACATTACAAAATAAGCCAGGGACTGTTGGCATAAACCTCGACCCTCGACCCTCGACCTCGACCCAACCCCGACCACGACAAAAATCACCCTCGGCCGAACACCGATTGCAGCTTTAAGAGTTGTCCAAACGCATCTAAAGTTTTAAAAGGTCAAAGTTTCGTAATTGCTTCGCGCGCACATACAAGAATTCGCTTTGATATAATCAGAAAAGGATTACTTTGATTGGCGCAAAGCCCGGATACACTATTGCGGTATAATAGTGTATCCGTGGCGCACCGCGCCAAGCGGCAACACAAGATTGCAATTATAAGGGTTCAACGGTAAGGTGCCAAAACCTGCCAAAATTTCTCTAAAATTCCACAAATTGTGCCAAGATCCGATTATGCCATGACCCACTGCCACAGCCTTAAAATTCTGCCAAAATGGCATAATTATGCCACGTCTGGCAACGCTGGCACGCGCAAGCATTAGCTTTGCGAGTAAAAAGCCAAAAATTTAAAATTCGCGGAGAAAAAGGTCCGCTAGATACTATATGGCAAATTCTATAAAAGTTAGTTGCAGGTAGGACAGCTACATTAATAAACTTGAGAGAAACCGAAAAAAAATAAATTTTTCATTTTTGGCAGCATTTTTTCGGCGTTTTGTGGTTTCTAGAAATGTAGTTATGATTTTTTATTTTTAAGCTATTTGAGCTGAAACCATATTTTACCGAATCCGCGTGGTGGTAATTATTCCAATCTTTGTTCGTCATCGAGTTCGGGTCAGTTTTCGTTCTGTCATCGATCGTTTGATCAGTCGATTACTGAAGAGTCAAATCGTAAAAGCTTCTTATCGAATGGCAGAAAATCAAGATTTTTATTTGCGTTATTACGTTGGGCATAAAGGAAAATTTGGACATGAATTTTTGGAATTCGAATTTCGACCGGATGGTAAGCGCTGTTTCGTCGAAGCATTTACTTTAATGTTGTGCGTTTTTCTTAATTTTTTCACGCATGCCTGTGTTCATTGCAGGTAAATTACGCTACGCCAATAATTCAAATTACAAAAACGATACCATGATCCGAAAGGAGGTAGGCTTTGGTTTGATTTGAGACAGTCGTTTTGGAGGAAGAACGGAAGGGATTTGGGCAGGTTTTTCTTTGCGCTTAGAAATAACCTAGTCTTGAAAATTAAATTTACGCAACGTTATAGTGTAGACTCAGTTTTCGACTTTTTGTTTTATCCTTCTAGGCTTGACTCTGGCGCAACGTGCTTCAGAAATGCTGTAATTGCGTTATGAACAAAAGGTTTCTGCGCCTAGTTGAAAAAAAACAGCCTAAAAACTTAAATCCTGATTTTTACCCTTTTTAAGTTGGTAGTTTTAATTTTCGTAGTCAGCATAAAACATTTTTCAGGCTTACGTACATAAAAGCGTGCTTCAAGAGCTGAAACGGATTATTGAAGATAGCGAGATCATGGCCGAAGATGATGAATTATGGCCGGCACCCGATCGCGTTGGGCGTCAAGTAAGTTTTGTCTTAGATCTAGATTGAATAAAATTTTCGTTAATCATGGTTTCACAGGAATTGGAAATATTATTGGGCGATGAGCACATTTCGTTTACGACCTCGAAAATTGGGTCTTTAGTGGACGTGAACAGCAGCAAGTACGTTTTATCTCCTTCGGAAGGGAGGGTAGCTAGAATAGGGTGACAACCAATACGTAGTCCGCCCAGAGAATTTTGGTAAAATTTCCAACCCCACCCCTCCCTCGCTTTCGCAAAACCACGGAATTTTGCTGCTGACCCCTCCTTACTTTGACAAACTTTTGAATGTTTGGGGGGGACCAAATCTTACTTTTTGCGGATGAAGAGGGAGGAAGAGACTTGCTTGCTAATCGGTGACTGCTTCTCCGCCTTTTTGCTCGCCTGATTTTTATTGCAATGATAAATACTGTACGAAAAATTATCCGAGGAAATTGAGTTTTTCTTTCTACATTTGCTGGATAGTCAGGGTTGATTGTACAGTAGGTCATCCACAGGGAGTAAAGAAAAGCACTCTTCAAAAATCCTGATTCCGAACGAACGCTAGATAAGCAGGGCCGTGAGGTGACCAGCTTTCACGGCAGCTTCCCTCTGCGTGTCTCCAGTAGGAACACCTCCACAAGAGGGCATCGTGTGCCTGCATCAGGACGAAACTAGGCGAAAAGGGAGGGGCCTTCCCGACGGTGTTCGAGGACCAGTTTCATGATTCTCTACTCGTTGGGCGTCCGCCACCGGGTGAGTCGACCGGAGCCAGGTGTGCAAGACAAGCGACTGACTTGACAAATCGCCGTCGAATACCTGTTCTCTCTCAGAGGATGGGCTTACTAAACTGCCGTCCTTATCCCGAACAGAGCCGCGGCCTCCCGGTCAGGGTTGCTGGCCCAACGAAGGTCAGGACCACGCTTTAACCAACCGGATCACCGCGGCTCCCAGCTGCTCCCTTTCGAATGCCCGAATTCCATTCTCGAGAACGAACAGTCAAAGAGAGAAGACAAGACAAAAAGGTTCGAAGGCTTTAGCGCGCACTCCTGGTGAAGATGAAAATGTGTTTTTGCCACCGAAAATTTGAAAACTTGCGGCGGTCGATCATCGTCCGCCTACGCTCCCCCGACCTCAGCCGACCGCTTTTTGTTAACCCTCATGGCTGCGGTCGATGTGCGAAAGACTTCATTGCCATACAATCTTTTATTTTCGGCTGGATCGGGATCCAGGCCTGAGGTCAGATCGGTCGATGCTGGGGGTGCTGTGGCATATTCGTGGCTTGCACGCTAGGAACGTCTGTAGGAAGCCTACTTCATCCATGTTTCGTTTCCGCCCGTTTCTTTACCAGGGTGCCCTTCTTGCCCCGTGCTATTATACGAGTATACGCTGCCGATCTTCATGTGTGGGCAATATGTGGAATGGAGGGCAACCCCCTCCGCTCGATCGGCTAAAGAGTTGTCCATCCCTGAAGTTTGATGAAGTATATTTACACAGTCTCCCTAGGCCTAACGTGAGATTGTAGTGCGTAGTGCAAGTAAGGGATGAATCATGTTTTTTGTGGACAGTAGCGAAAAATACACGTTTTCTCCAAAATAGTCAATTTAAATAAATTGATGTGCGAGAACTTCACACGCATTTTTGCAACCCCCCCCCCCCCCCCCATTCAGCGTGCAGACCTTGCTTTAACGTGCCCGACTTGATAGTTGAGTTTTTCGGTCATTATTTTAATTCTGTTATTTAGGGACCATGAAGGCCTGCGCACGTTTTATTACTTGGTTCAAGATTTGAAATGTTTGGTGTTCTCGTTGATCGGATTGCATTTCAAGATTAAGCCCATCTAATTCGATGAATACTTGCTTTATGGGCGAGGCTGTCTTGGCATGTCTTATCCCTTGACGTCATTGATTACACTCGTTTATTTGCGTTTGGTGTTCGATACGGATCGACTTTGTTGACTTTGGCTATCATCTCAGTTTTTTGTTGTAAGGGTATCGTAAAGTTGGCTGCGACATGTGTGATGATTTACTGGTGACCCTTTGGGAATGGTAGGTGGGCAAAATTTGAAAGGCGGGAAATTCAAAAAATGCATAAAAAAGTACAATCAAGTGCGTGCAGTGTAAAGCGCCTTACACTGCTCGCACACATTGATTAGTCGTAGCTTGGTACCTTCGTAAGTAGTACCATCGTAGTCGAGTGGGTTGGCGGCTCGCTCTCGGGTTCTGACCTATCTGAGGTTTCAAATCATGTTGGTTTTCTTCAGTGCTTTCCAATGACGTTGGTGTGTAGATCATTCAAGCTACGTGCCACCGCAAATGAGCTGCGTAAAACGTTTAATTTCAGGTTATTAAAGTAGCTTGCAGTGTAAAGCGGTAATTTCCTAATGGCGGGAAATTCAAAAAATTTTCCTGTTGCGCTCTTTATTCATATGCGCATTTTTTGACTGCGTATGTATATTGCACATACTGTATGCAGGTCATGCCCCTCGCCACCACTCCATCGTATGTACACAAAGTTGTACCAGACTCGGCGCGTTAGTGCCTGCCTGCGCAATCTGGTTTTTGGCTACGCAACCATAAATGTAGACTTTCAATGTTGGGAGAGGTCGATAACCTGAAACAGTCGTGCACGTTTATATTTTCCTCCATTTCTATCAAAAAATGGAAGCTATGCAATTGTTGGACAAGAAAAGTTTGGATGTGAAATTTGATTTATCTGGCACTCCATACACGGCAATTGAGAATATCGGGACCGGTGCTTACGGAGTGGTGTGCTCAGCCTCGGACAGTCGACAGGGGCAAGAAGGGAAAGTGGCCATAAAGAAGGTACCTAATGCCTTGGGTGCTGTTACACTGACAAAAAGGACATTGCGAGAAGTGAAAATATTACAGCAATTTCATCATGAAAATATCGTTGCTGTTGTGGATATATTCCGAGCCAGTGGCGATGTGTACATTGTATTCGATCTGATGCAGACTGATTTACATCATATTATTCACTCGAAACAAATACTTAGCGAAAGGCATATTCAATATTTTCTGTATCAAATCTTGCGCGGACTTAAATATATTCATTCGGCGGGCATTATACATCGCGATTTAAAACCATCAAATTTAATGGTCAATGCCGATTGTCTTTTAAAAATTGGTGATTTCGGTATGGCGCGTAGTATAAAATTGAATAATCACAGTGATCAATCGATTGGACAGGATCAATTCATGACTCAGTACGTAGCTACCAGATGGTACAGGGCACCGGAATTACTTTTCTCCATGCTGGATTATTCTTTGGAAGTGGACATGTGGTCAGTGGGGTGCATTCTGGCTGAAATGTTGAATCGAAGGCAACTATTCCCCGGAAAAGATCATATCAGTCAACTGAAATTGATCGTGTGCTATTTAGGAACACCACAAGACCAAATTATGAGGGCTATCAGCTCGGATATTGTCAAGAGGATAATTTATGGTCTCGGTCCCAAACAACCCCTGCCTTGGTCGTCCATACTGCCCAAGGCGGGTGCATCGGCCGTGAGCATGGTGGCCAGTTTGTTGCGTGTGGCCCCGTGGGAGCGACTGAGTGCCACCGAGGCCTTGGCACATCCTTATTTGGCCGATTATAGCGATCCGTCGATGGAGATCACTGCATCGGGCGTTGTGGATTTGAGCATGGACGTAGAATCGTTGAATGCCGAACAGTTGAGGGCTGCCATGCTGAGCGAGGCGGCCAAGTATGAACAGGGCGAGACAATTAATACCGCAACATCTCGATCGATCGAACTGATCGATCAGGCGAGGGATCAAGCCGTTTCTAAGCAATCGATTGATCAAGGTTTTTCCGATCAATCGATTAGTGCCCAATCAGATACCACGGCGACGGCTGCTCCGAAATCGGCAACTACAGAAAAGATGGTCATCGAATTGTCGTCATCATCGGCATCCGATGTGGAAATGTTGAGTGCAAAACTGAAAGAGAGCACCATGGACGAATCGAACAGTTCGGCGAGTTCGATTGATCCTAAACAACGATTGAAAGAGAAATTATTGCAAGCCAAGTCAGCCCAACCCGCGTCGACTTTTGTGACCGCCCAGCGTCGATATCAAGAACGCGAAGAAAAAAGACGAAAAAGAGCAGAGAAATCGGCGGAAAAGATACGCAAGGCTAGCAGTCTTCAAGAACCAGGCGGTGTGCTCCCCGTTGCAGCGGAGTTTGAGCTGAGTGAAAGCTCAATGAGTCAATACGATCGATCATTGTTGGAAAGATGGCAAAAATTGAGAGAAAAAGCAGAACAGGAGACAACGTCGAATGCGGTTCCGCCACCGGAAGCGTCGTTTGGAGATTTGATCGTGCAGGCGCTGCCGCAGGACGAGGAAACCAGCAGCCACAGTGCCAGGCAATTGAACAGTGCAGAGCTGTACAGTTTGTGGAAAGAAGCGGCCTCGATGAACGGAGTGAATCCGGAGGAATTGGTCAAAGATTGGCACATGAATTCGCCTTGATTTTCACGTTTTATCAATTTCTCCCATGATAGGAAGAACAGGCTTGATAGTTTGGACGAAACCTGTGGCTTATTGATATAAATTCTATGTTGATGTGTGTTGATCAGTTTGCTCGATTCGAATCATAAAAAGCAGGTCGGAAATACTGCACGGATCAGCACCACAAAATCACGATTTTCAAATTCCGATCCGATCCGAAATTCTACGCCGTAAATGTAATGAATGAGATGAGATAAATATTCTGTATTTACTCTTCTTTTTTTCTGCTCACAATTAGAGTTACAACTCGCAAGCTGCTGAGGTGTTATTGTTATTCGAGACAAGCACTGCTAAAATTGACCATTATTCCCTTAGTTGATCGAACTCTTGGGTCCACAGACCCAACGCATGTTATAACACAGGGCGAAACGGTTTTATCTGCATATCTCGACAACCAGCCATTATTTTGCAAAACCGTTCGGTAGTATCATAGGCTGATAGGTAGGACATGCTAGTACCAAAAATTATCGAAATCGATCAAGCGGCTCTCAAACGGCGGCCCGAAAGCCCCAAAAAAGTGCCCAAAAACAATAATAACTTCAATTGAAACATGAATCGTACGAAAGGAAGAACTATCTTCTAGCACAGGCATCGTACAGTTGCTACTTGATGCTGCAAACAGTGAGACCAACTAGGGGTTAAACCTATGCTGGCACACCACGTTTCCTTTGACCGATGATTGCGTGCGCCACAAAACAAATTCATTTTTCGTTTCAAAGCCGCATCATGCGTGATTTTACGAGCACCTTTGAGCTTCCAAGGCTTTTTTGTTCAATCTGCTACGAAACTAAAAAGAAACGGGCTTCGCCAACTGAATGCTGAACCCATTGGTGCCAGTGTAAAATAACGGTGACTACCCACGCCTCGATGAAGTATATCGTTTGGAGAGCGTAATTATTTATAGCACAACTAAGAATATGCACATAATTCTGATAAGTTACATGACCAAAATGATTGCTCATCAGTCTGCCAGCTGAACAAGTGCGAAAAAATTGGGCGGCTTTCGTGCCTGTCTCATGCCAGTTCTGCATGGCACTGTATGTTTGCAGAGCACATTCACATCTGACAACAGAAGCATAAAACTGCACTGTGTTGTAGAATGCAGTTGGGCACTGGATTCATAACGTATGCTTGTAAAATGCTGTTACGCAGGTAGGATAAGAGTACAGGGTCCTTATTCAGACAAAAAAGATTGGAAGTTGCACACATTGCAAACTCAAAAACACAGCTTTGCATTCTACAGTAAACAGGCTTCGTATGATATACACTTTTTCGGTGGGTTTTATGCGACGGATTGGGCCTAAAACAATGGCTTCTGAAACACGGCTGACTAAATAAGCAAGCTGCAGCTGCCTGTTAATATTGCCATATAAAGCTGGAAGTATAGTTCGATGCGATGCGAAGCTTGCGATGCGACGTTTTAGGCACCTTTTTACATTGTCAGTTGACCCAAAAGTGTCGCATCGCACGCATATTTGACGCATCGCATCGAACTATACTTTGGGCTTAAGGATGAGGACAGAACAGCAGATCATTCAGAAATCCCATCACTCACTGAGAAACTGACGATGCTTCAATTTGCGCTCCTGTTTGCCTTGTCTCAATTGGCACGCGTGGACTGCCTCGATCTGGGGCTCGCCAATGTGTCCTTGGACGTGCACCTGACTCTGAGCGGTAAGTGGATAGCTACTTCGGGCGCCGAGATGACATAAAGCTTGTGTCACTGCGCAGAAAGTGGCAGCGGCAAGAGGAGCTACGTGCAGTCGTTTAATTACCACGATGTTGTGGGTGAGCCACATCTTGGTGCTCACAGCCCCCGCCGACCAATGCCAGGCGACCGTCACCGTCGACGCGCCGCCACTCACGCAATACCAGGTGACCGTGAGCAACGGCCAGCCCACGCTGTACACTGTCCCTGCCGGGCACAATCGCGGCATCAAGTTGGAAGCCGACTGCGACCTGGTCGTCTACGGCCTCAACCAACGCGGTCAGCTGACGCCTGGCTAGCCTTGGCCGTGTCAGAGCTCGGCCAGGAGTACGTGGTGCTGGGCGTGCAGTCGTTCGTGCCCCTGCCCGACTACCCGCCCCAGCTGAGCGTGGCTGCAGTCAGCGACGGCACCCAGTGCGCCTACACGTTCCCGAACGGAACCCAACGGCTGGCCGCCTTGAACGCGCTGCAAGTGGACAGCTTGACCACCGATTTCGACTTCACAGAAACCAAGATCAGCTGCAGCGATAAGGTAAGCCGCGCAATCCGGCCAGGCTGAGCTGACCATAGTGCCTTCAGGTCTCGGTGTTCAGTGGCCAGCGCTGCGCCGTGGTTGTCCCGTCGTGCATGACCTGCGACTTTGTGGTCGAACAAATTCCACCAGTTCAGTCATTCGGTTCAGTCATTCGGACTGATTTTGGTTCCAGTCGACTTGCCGTGCGTGGAGGCCCCGTCCTGCTGCAACGACACCGCCTTCTGCTCCCGGTGCACCGAGGTCTTCCGAGTAGTGGCTGCCGAAGACGGCACCGTGGTCCAGTGGACTGGCTCGCAGAGCAGCGGATCAGTCAGCTTACAGTCGGGCCAGTCCGAGTACGTGCTCATTCCGAAGGGCGGCGTGACCAGGCTCAGCAGCAAAAAGCCCATTTTGGCCGCGCGCTACTTCAGCAGCGTGCTCTACAATGGCGAGAACAGCACCCTGGACGACCCCTCCTTCGCCCTCGTGCCTCACACGCAGCACTACAAGCACAAGTACGGCGGAGTCACCTTCGATGTCCACCACGCCAACCTGGTCCTCAAACAGGGCACTAGTGGGCAGCTGAAGTTGAACGGAGCCGCCTTCCTCGATCCCAACCAGGCCATCCCCGTCCCCGGCACACTACGAGGCATTGAATTACCAGTTCGACTGCTCGGCCAGCCCTGTCTTTTTCACCATTAACCACGACGGCAACCACAAGTTCGGCCTCTTCCTCTACGGATTCGGCTTCAGAGTCTGTTATGGACTGCCTGGGGGCATTTGAGAAAAGTTTCAGTGCTTAAATTTTAAGAGCGGAGATTTGAAAGTGAAAGTTATATAATCGAGATCTGGCTTACCTACTCCGCCCCGCAGGGGAAAAGCAAGCAGTTTCATAGACTCTCGAAAAAGTTCGTTTTAGCGGTAGAAGCAGCCGAATTCTGTAAAGTGATACCTGAATGAATCTCTGCGTGAGTCTGGTTGAGAGGGTGGTCCATAGCGTACAGACCACGCAGTAATTGTGCATTAGCGACCATGCATTGCACAAAATGAGGACCCAAGCACGCATGGTATAGTATGTTGTAATACGACTGGGTCCGGGTTCTGAAGGGAGTAACTGGTGAAGCTTTTTTTACCAAAAATGCACACAATGCTGACAAAGATGGCACTCATTGCTTCTGTACGATCAGAAAGATTGTGTAAGGGTGTGGCTATTCGAATTTGGTTAGCCCCCTCTCTTTTTCGATCTGGTGACCCAGACGGCCTTGCCGGTAAGTCAGACACTTCCTCCCTGCCCGCTCTTTGTTCGCCGCGCCCTGCGTGCCCGCTGATTGGTTGCTGTGCCTTGCCCGTTGGTGCCTTGTTGTCTGTCGAGCTTTCGTCAGTCAGTCTGCATTGTGTGAGTGTCCCGTGCGGTTGTCGAAGTAAAGTCTCGTTGATTCGTCTCACGTTTGCTATCGCACAGCACCTAGCTTGACTCGCTAGCTTACCACAATTGTGCCCAGATTTTGGAAGGTCAGAATCCACGCAGAAGCCTTCAGCTTTTTGACAGGGGGTGGCTTGAGTTTTTGGCGGGGTTAAAGAAAGTTTTTCTTGACCTGAAGCAGGTTATTTCCCGCAAATTTATTTGAAGAATCGTGAAAAATTGTGTCTGCGAGAAGCTAAGTTTTTAAAAATTTCGCCTCCGGCGGGGCGGGGGCACATCCCCTGCCCCGCACCCCACGACCCCCAAATCCTGCGTACGCCCCTGAACCGCTACACCACGGAAACACACTTCGGTCAAAAAACACTAGGCGCAAGGGCCATTGATGGCGATGGAGATTGCTCTATGGCAGACCATGGAACATACATATCGTAACTACTCATTCAGTTACCCCTCGATTATCCAAATTTTCCCAAAGTTCCCCCAAATCGAATTCCCCAAATTTTTTCAGTTTCAAGTCTAGGTCTTATATTCAGCTTCGTGGTGCTAGATCTAAAACATTTTATTCTGAGATGGTCTCAAATCAGCACGTCCCACCAACCGCCCAGGGAGCCTGGGATAGAGATTTTTCTACTCCAGAGATCACGCCATTCTTTCAACTGTTGCAGCACATGCAGACCACCACGCAACTCAAAAGCTTCCAATGGAAACATCGAATTATACTAATGGGTCGACTTTTTGTTTATCAGGAAAATTCTGAACTCCGAGACCTGTCAGTGGTGCGAGGTATCTCCAGCTACAGTCGTGCATTACGTTTTTGAATGTAGATGCCTGACAGACTTTTGGGAGCTCTTTCAGAATAATTTAGCGTCGTGCTCGTTTTTTCGTAATGTGTCGTCTGAAATGGTACTTCTTGGGTCGCTAGATGTTCCAGTTGCAATTAATATGCTTCTTCTGTAGGCTAAATTTTTTCTTTATCAGCGCAAACTTCAGTAGGAAAACCCATACAGCGGCCGCGGTGGTGCAAGGTGGTTCAGCATTCGTCTCTCCTTATTGCTTGGGAGCGAGTGGCTGGACTCGTCTCAGGTCCGATCCCCGGTGATAGAGGTCGGTTTGCAAACCATGAACCCTCACTGAGCTTGCACGCCAGGCCGTGGGTAGCTCACCCGCCGAAGTTCTCCGAGCGGAGAGACGGAAGCCACACGAGGACACAGTCTCGGCTGTCGAACACCGACTGGGCTCAAAGCCCGTCCGCCATCGTCCGAGGAAGTCTGTGCCCAGTTCAGGATGCCCTCGCGTGGAGGTGCTCCTAGTGGAGACACGCAGAGGGAGGCTGCTGTGTGTGCCGGTCCCCGCACAGCCCTGCTTACAAGGTTTGACTGCGGGCCGGGTACGGGCAAAACGGGCTTCGGCCCGCAAAAATTAAAAAAAAAAGAAAAGGAAACCCCATGCTTCAGTGCCTTCTTGAGTACGATCAGAAGTTACTATAATGTAGCCTTTTTGTGTCACATAATCGTGGCAAGCAGGAGCTTTTCAAAAACCAATGGAAACCCTTCGCGAACTTTTTCATTGATAGACGAGATTGCTCTGTGACAGTGGAGTTACTGTAGTAATACCTTTTCTTTACACACCCACTGATGATTCATGTGACCTGCGCTTGGGTACTTGTGATACAAGGGGATCCATAATGAACCGATTTGAGCTAACATCCCAGGTGCATGTGATCATGGGAAGCACTGTCTATTGCAATCAACGCTTCGGCTGTAACTCTTGAGCGAGAGTGCGACAGTTCTTCTCCGCTCACGTGCCGGCGGGCTGATCTTACAAGCAAGCGGTCCAAGGTCTTTAATAGCCCAAGCCTGGTAGAAAGGCTTATTCCTGCAGAGTATCGATCATAGACCCTGATTTCTAAACAACCCCTCAGGCGTGTATGCCGCGCCTCCCAAGGGGGCTTGCGACTGCTCTGTGCAATGACACACTAGCCTGGCTGCTTGTCGAATGCACCCGCTACTAAGATGCCTACGCTGACGAACAGTTCCACTGTTGATGGCGCAGTGAAGACTCAGTCAACACCAGCGGTAGTTGCGCCTACGTGCCTTTGCGCTGTGGCAATTCGCGCTGTAAACGAAATGCGCCGCTTTTCATATAGACAGAACAAAAGCTATGCTTGCTATGCTCCTTGAACAGTGAGTCTTTGCATCTCGGGTGCACACTAGGCTAGGAGTCCCCTTGGGCACCTACCAAACAAATCACGTGCATCTCAGGTATTCGTCTCCCCGGCAAAAGGCTGGAGACTCGATCCCCAGTGAGCTTGCACACCATAAACCCTCGCTGACCTTGCACGCCAGGCCGAGGGTGACTTAGCCAGTGCCCTAGAGGTGCTCAGAGTGAAGAGACAACCTAACGACGAGACAGGCTTGGCTATCGATTACCGACAGGAAGTTGGTGTCCTGTGCAGGATGCCCTGCGTGGACCTGCTCCTAGTGGAGACAAGCAGTGGGACACTGCTGTGTGTGCTGGTCCCCGCAAGTCTTGCTTAGATTTGACCGCTGGCCGGCTAGGCAAAACGCCTTTACCCAACAAAAATTTTAAAATCCCATCACACAAACCGCAATTATAGCTTCCCCTCCCAAAAATTACCAGGGTTCAGACACGCAACGCAATTAACATTGGCGAAAAGAAAATTGCCGCAATATGATTAGGGCGCAATAAAAAACGGCGCAATCCAGACTGGGCGCAAATAGTACTGGCGCAATCCACTTACGGCGCATGTAGCCGCTTCCCCGTCCTCTCATTTCCGCTAACGGGGTGGACCACATGGAGGGGTGGCTTCCCCCGAAGAGAGACCACTAATCTCACCTGGCAGCCTGTTCTTATAGCCCCTCCCTGCCGAGCCCCCCCCCCCCCCAGCGGCAATGGTCACAACAACGTTAACCCCTCGGATTGATGTTTCAGCCGCAGGTGCAGTCGTGACTCGCTTTGCTCTAGTTGGAGTTTCTGTATCATCGGCCACATTCTCTCCTGTGCCAGGCTAGGTTACACTGGCTTCATGAACAGGATGTGGGACTGTTCCTGGCTTGAGCCATCTTGTGGCTTGTTCTGGATAGCCCTTGAGCGAGCCAAGGCTTTCAACTCTACATAGTATGTCACCCTGGGCGACCGCTTCGGTACACGGTAGCTGCATGTCCTTACGCGATTCATAAATCACCTCATGTTTATAGCCTATAACTTGTATATAAACCCCTTTAAAATCCCGTAGACACAGATTGCACACGAGAAACAATATTTCGAAAGCACCTTTTTCAGCAAAAGATTCTACTAAATCATAAGTCCTCCCTAAAATCTCTTTACACGTCGTTGGGAACATGAAAGCGAAGTCACCCTGCAGCAAAAACAGAGCCGACCCGCGCCACGTGCTCGTCACGTGAACTCATCAAATATCCGCCTGTGCAGTGCACGACTGCGTGGGCGCGCGTCGAAGACAAGTCTAGCTGTTTGGCGGATGTCTAGATTGGTTTATTAGCGGGACAAATCATCTTCTTCGTACTCCTCTCATGCCAACTTTATAAGATCAGTCTTCACTTCAGGCAACTTCGAGTCGAGTTCACTCGATTATGAGCGTAATCAAATTTTAAAAAAAGATCGATTTTGGGAGTTGAAGGAATTGTGAAAAATGACACATAATTGGGAAAGGACGCACTGGTTTATGGAAGGCATTATCGGATTAGCCAGTAAGTTTTAATCTTAGTTTTTAGAGTCAAATTTGTGAGGTTTTAGATAATTTCAGGCGGGGTCAGTTACGGAGTGACCAGTGTCCTAGTTGGCCAACCTTTCGATACAGTCAAAACGAAAATGCAAGCTCAGGCGGGATTTTATCAAAGGACGACCATGATGCGAGCATTTGCGCACGTCATTCAAACCCAGGGCGTAGTTGGACTCTACAGGTAGGCAGTGTAAAGTGTGTTGTTGCTTCCTTTTTGTAAACTACTCATTTTTAGAGGCTGCGTTCCAGCCCTTTTGGGATCTGGAATCATTCGTTCAATTCAGTTCGCCGGTTTCGAAGCGACTTATACGTATTTGCAAAATACGCCTTTCACTAAGGAGATACCGTATACGGCAGGATTACAAATGTTAGTAGTGTTTTACGTCGGGGTGCAAATTGGGTCTTAGATCAGATTATCCTCCCTCTCACCGGATTTAATCTTTTTCCGCGGGCTTAGCAGACATTATTCCGGGTGCCCCTGTGGGATCCCCTGTTGATTAAGGGTTTCAGTCGGAGAATACAATCCCCATCACTGTCCTCCTTTGATAAAATCCCGCCTGAGCTTGCATTTTCGTTTGGACTGTATCAAAAGGCTGGCCACTTAAGACGCTGTTTCAAACAAAACCGTTCACATTTTCAGGCGAGTTATTGCTGGTGGCATTGTGGGAGCGACAGCGCGAGCTTTAATCGAATGTCCAGTCGAGTATGTCAAAATTCAACGCCAATTACAGCAGACGTGGAGATTTCGAGATGTGTACACGGTATGTTACGTGGTGCCGCCGAGAAATATCCTGAGTCCTACAGCACAACAATGTCGTCCATATCAAGGGGGTCTAATTGTACACAAGACACCGTCAGACATATTTGACATGCCGGCCAAATATGCTCTGAGCTCTTTATACTTCACTTTTTTCACTTGTGGGCGTTCAGGACAGACATGTGAAGGTTTATGAAGAAAAGGTAGGGCGAAACTCAAGTCGACCATGTTGGGCGAAATAGTGAAGTATAATGAGCCTTGATGGTGCAAACAATTCTTGGTTGTGATGTGTTCTTTCATCCTGCCTTCGCTCGATTCGATCAGGCGATCCCCTGAGAGAATGAGATATGTACGGCTTTAACATATTTGGGACCACGGACTCCCCAACCTGCTGTTCCCTCGCTATCACACATCAGACCGCTCCAAAGGACACCGGAGTACTAACAAGCGTCTGAAGCTGGACCTATTTCGATGTAGGAGGGGGACGGGACTTTCTTGGACATATCATTTCCCAGCAGATAAAGTTCACAAAATAATCGCCAATCTAGCAATCGGATCTGATTTACTCCTTGGCTCGGCTGGGGTGAAAGTTGGCATTGGTATTTCAGGGTTTGGGTGTAACTTGGGCCCGCACTCTGCCCTTGTTCACCACGTTCGTGATCATGATTGACACTGGTCGACGTAATGCCCCCGATCTATTCTCGAGACCCATCCTAGGTCCGTTCTTGACTTGTGGTGTGGCATCGACGGCTGCCTGGTGGATTGTATGGCCTTTAGAATACATGAAGAGTCAAGTTCAAGGACAGTATGACGGGTAAGTACTCTGGACGATCGATGGATCGATGCTAAATCCATGGATTTCTACGATCTCCCTATACCACACCACCGAGTAGGGTTGGATAGTAGCACGGGTGCATCCCATCAGAGTATCTCTACTCTCGATCGATCGATTGGTCGCATTTCCTTCCATTTTAGGCACAAATCAGTTCTGCAACGGATTGCCATTGTATTACGGGAACGAGGTGGATTCTTTGGTCTCTATCGCGGCTTGCTTCCCGGATCGCTCAGGAGCTTTATCGCTAATGGTTGCTCCATGATCAGCATGTCTTACGCGCAACGTAAAGCCACCGAGTGGGGCTTACGATCTTGAGTTTCCTCCCATTCTAATTCTGCCACGTTGATTTTGTATGGTTTAAAATCGAGTTTAAATAAAAACAAGACTAGGCGACAGAAAAAACACCAATTCCACTTTACACGGCTAAAAATATGAGGCTATATCCATAAAATTTATGCTGCCAAATGAGTCACAACACAGAATGACTAACACAGGACATCACTTGAGACTATCAAGACACTGTAATACAACCCTCATATCGATAATTTGAATGTGCACACTCAACAACACGACTGATGACCGGGCGATGTACTGTCACAGAACTGACGAGAATCAGCCACTGCCTTTTCCTCGCTGTCATAATACCAGATATTGATGGAAAATCTGGAAAGAAAAGATAATATATGTAAAACATGTCATGGCAGTGAGTGAAAAAACCAAAAACTTGACCCCCTGAGATTTCTGGTTTGCCAATCCCAGTGCAGAGGCTCACCCAGCAATCGATCCTCTGCATGCCTGCAGCTGGGGCTTCACCCGTCAGGATTATGTTTCAGCCATCGACGGGATCGTAAGACTTGGCTGACTGCCCCAGGGTTCTGCCTAGGGCAAAAGCTGCATGACTCCCTCTAGTAATACGGGCCTAGCCCAAGGGACGCAGGTTCGATTCCCGGACAGGGCCCCAATGTTTTGATCATGATCATGTGATTGCACTTCTTTCCCAACTTGACATACCGTTTCCGATACGAAGGCAGTATTTCATGCGGATTTCTTTGATCTGACCAATACAATACCAATCGATCGAATATAGGTTCGATATCGACCGGTTTTAAGGCGCTGACTGGGTAAAGGCGCAGTAGACCGCCGTGCTAAAATGAATAACATCAGTGTTTATTCTCATTATGTATTAAAAATGTTAATCTAGAAATAGCAGATTAGATTTTGCTTTTAATCCACTATTTTCAGGTAAGAAAACCCCTGATGAACATGTTTTGAACAAGCTATGAAAAGAGTGGAAATACATTTTGACGTGGACAAAGCAGACTGGAAGAGGCACATATTTATTGCAAGGGTTTCCTCATCTGTGAACAATGCGTTGCCTGCGCCTATCTTATTCAGTCCCCGCAGAAGAGCGTGTCATCTTTGCGCGCGAGCACCGTATCAAATTAGGCAGGCATACCGCAGGGCGCCAATCTTCGTTCAGATAGTAAGTAGCCGTCACACATCGCCCGTCCTTATCTGGATTGTCCACATGAGTAATATATCGACTTCGTTGACCAGGATAGCAAGTCAGCATCGGCTAAAAAGGAGCAGCACGTCATTCGATCAATTCTCTCCCTCTCATCCTTCATTTACTCGAGCCAGCCCACCTGCGCAGGCGCAAGGCCGCAGTTGGCAACCGTCCTGCCTGAGAAACGTAATCTAGTCATGTTTCAGGGCTGGATTATTGCTATGCATAACTAACTAGTCTTATCCCTCTACATCGCCCGTTCGGTGGCTAGGTTTTGTCATCACTACACCTCTAACCAAAGTAGCGAACAGGGATCCTCGCGGCACCGGCACAGCACCCGGGCTCTTACGTCAGCGAACCGACAAGCTGACAATTGGAGCCAGCCTGTTTATGCCTTACTATGACGAACTAGCAGACGGGATGACGGATTTCCCGACTAAACTACCAAGCTTCGTTATCCGCGCAGTCATTAGGGAGGAATGGATATGTTCCCTAATCACGCTCCCTCGTCCACAGCAAACACACTGATCGAACTGATGCGTGTATTAGCCAGCAGGCGATGAACAGGAACAAGAAACAGGCCAGCAGGCGAGGGGATTAGGCCTTTCTTAGAGCACTTCAAAAGGGCAAAAAATGAGAATGGGTGGGCGAAATGAAAAGGGCAAAACAAAGAAGCTTTTAGTAATGGAAACCCCGCAGATGAAGACCCGCCGAACAAAACCACATAATCAATAAAAAACCCACTTTACACTGCAGCGGAAATCTAAGCTCTTTTACGTTTCCGATGGCAGAGTTCGCATTCGCTGTGTCATCGTCCTGCGTACAATGTCATGCAGAGTGAATTCGGAAAGAAAAACACACCTGACCCCTTCATTTATGATCAGCCCATTCTATTACAAGCCACGCGGGCGAAGCGAACCTGTCTCATTCTCAGCGGGACTCAACCAGTCAGGTTGATGCTTCACCAGTCTTTGACCACTACAGAATGCGGCTATGCGGTCCTACGTGTGTTGGACGACTAGAATGCGACTGGCTGTGATTGCCTTACCCTGGTTCTGCCATTCACATTGTAGGGTGGAATGCTGCCAGCCAGTTGGAATATCAATGAATCGATGATGGAAACCAGCAGACCGATGTGAATGCCATCATCCGATCCATTGGTCAAGAATAACACAGAATCGGATCGTACGCCTTGCAATTGCGAGCCCTTTTTACTTTTCAATAATCTTCCCTCAGTGAAGTCGCCCCTTTCATGAAATGCTTGTACTTCTTGTAAAACTGCTCGACAGTGTCGGTCGCCGAAGAATTTATCCACAATGACCCATCCATATTCGCGTAGACTGGCCGCCACAAACTGGGCCATTTTAGCCCATCGCGACCCGGGGGTTACGTCGTGTCGATTGTTGACCATGTCCGATGTGCTCACGCCAGCACCAGCACCATCGCCAGTGCCACGAATACGATTATCTCGATCGAGATCCAAAGGATAATTGAGACTGTGGTCTTTTTTGGGCCCATATTCAGCGCTGTTCGCCGACAAAGAACCCGCTTTCCGACTCGGCCCAGCATCATTGCCCGTCGATGACGATGCTGATCTTCTCGCCTTTTTCGGTCCGGATGGCCCACCTCGTTGAGACGACTGGTCAGCTCGTGATCGTTTCGAAGGTTTATCATTCTGAGGAACAATTGGTCTAGTGGACGAGGACGTGCACATTGTTGCCCTTCGAATTACTGATACACGTTCACGAGTTTTTTCCGTCGTTTGGCACCCAGATAAACTGTTTTCTCTTTTGACACTGTTACTAGATCCGTCAGCGCTGGTCGATCCCATCGAATTTTCACTCGTTCGCTCGAGATCGATCGATTTGCTTACACTCGATGATTGATTTGACAATCGACTGATCACTGGCGATGGTCTCGACGATACTTGACTTGTTGAGCCAGTTGGAAATGATGGTGCGCGTTTACGGGAATATTTAACAATGTGTGCCGGAGACGGTGGTGATTGTATCGATTGATCAGATCTGTTGGGTGCATTAGCATCGTACCGTTGTGCGGGAGGAAAATGACCTGGCAGCGGAAAAGTCGACTTTTCCCTCGGATCAACAGGAAATCGAGTGGGATGATTGACCGAATGAGTTGGTGCTTGAATTATTTGAGCTCTGATCGGCTCATGCGATCGACTCTGATCGGCTGATCGGCTTATCGACTGAATTGTTTCGACACGTTCGTTTCGTCTGGTATGGTCGTCCACGCCGCCCGAATCCATCCTTTCATTACTGCCATTAGCTAAATACTGACTTGCAGCCAACGCCATCGATCGATCATGATTTCCTTTCGATCTAACAGCAGCAGGTAACGGCAGACGATGATCAGCGCCCCGAATGGCCGCCTCTGATCGATCAATTCCGAATGATCCAAGTGACCTTTGATCTGCAAATACTTGCTGGCTTTCGCGACCCCTATCCCGATAAACAACATCGATCGTTTGCGCAGCTGATCGATCCAATATGGCAACTATCGATTGATTTAACTCGATACGATCATTCCGTGTATGTCCGTCCACTCCGCCCGCATTCATCCGTCCATTACTGCCATTAGTTACATGCTGACTGGAGGCCAGTGCCCGCTTGCCCTGTAACTCTTTACATAATACTTTATGTCGTTTCCAATCGGCCACTTGGTGATCGCGATTACAATAATAAGTGATCAGACAACCCGAACATTTCATCAGATTATTTGTCTCATTCGACGACGATTCGCAAAAAGCACATCGGCGAAGTCGTTGCTCGCCAAAATGCTCTTCACCCATCGTCGAGTTTAAAGGGCAAACTTTAGTAGAGTCATTTAAAAAAGGAACGAAGCAGTTCTATTGGGTAACTGTGCCCTCCGTTGACCGAAACAGATTTTTTGGCACGATTTCATTCCTCCTGCTTCCAAATATGGATCGAAGATTCGCACAATGCCAGCGTACTGTACATGCAAGATATGCTTATGACAAACGTAACCTGTTGTCCGCGATGGCGGGAGATTGAATATTCGAAATTACTGGTTCTACTGCATTATGTAATTATACAACGATATCAGTGCGCAAGCCGAGCTGCAATTACATCAGTCTTTAGTGGCAGAGTAGTTACGAGGCAACCCCACCAGTCTTATACTCTGCGATGCCACGCCATCAGGTCATAGAAGAAGATATACTGAAGTAGTCTACCAGACCAACGTAACCTACATCCCTTCTAGTATTGTCCAGGCATCGGATCGTGCCTGTTCTTCCTCATCGTGAATGCAATTCTTCGTTTCATATCTTCGTCGTAGATGGCTTTCGCTGCTTCGTACGAAAGACGTTGCCGGCGCTTGAACGGTTTTTCGAAATATTTTGTGTTTCGGATAATGAAAAGTATACCTTCCTGACCAAGATTCCTGAAACCACAAGATTTTACTCATCTAAGCATTCCGACGGAACTAATTGGCCAGAGTTACCAGGATGGGTCGGTGCAGTCCCCATGACACCAAGTGAGCAGGTGTGACTTTCCGGTCCATTCTGTATCCCGAACCCAAAGAAGGCACTACACCTTAGACTCCTTATATTGCCAAGCTCCCCTCCCAGAAACTGCTGGTAAACACTAATTCTCTATGCTTAAAAACCTGGCAAAGTGCAGAAACGGCGCAGTTTCTGGTTGGAATTTAAAAAACCTGCGCCCAATGGACCGATGGACAATAGCGATAATAAAGCGCTGAGCAATCGTCATGGACGCGCGACAGTGCTGAAAACGAGGGTGCCAAAATTGGCGAGCTCTATGAGGCAGGAAGACACGTATTCTGTAGATAGTCATCGCACAGCTACTGTAGGATAGGACTGATATGGGGCTAGTATACATGGAACCAGTGATCGCAAAGGTGCGGGTTCAATACCCGCTCGGAGCTAATGTTTATCGACGCGTCAATCATATGTGCAGCTCCTCGATATGACACGTTCACACAATACGTTTCCAGCCTTTGTTATAATTGACAGTGACTTTTAAACTTTTATTTATTTTTTATGCTGCGCGTTGTCTTTGGCTACAGGAATCTACAGGTACACAACTTGGTCCTCTCCCCGCCACAGTATGCGTTTATCATCAACGCAAGCCTTCTGGACCAACCTAAATTTTGGCGCCATCTTTCTCAGCTCTGATACTCATGCACGGGCACGCCTAAGAGACCCCATCAACCCTTCCTCAACTGCAACAACGGGACTGTGGTCCCCTATCATTGATGACAATTGCCTCACACATCCTTGGTGAATACAAAACATCGGCGAAATGGGGCCTGGATGGGGCTTCCAAAACGGATCATCAAAATCGACCCAATTTTTAAAAAAAGGGCTTAAGGTCAGAGTGGGTTGGAAAAATTTTTAATAGATTTTCAAGCACTCTTTATTTAAAAATGAAAATTCTAGTGCATGGTGAGATAATTTTATGGGGTTCATACAAGGAGCAGATAATAGTATTCCCAGACCCTCCGGACAAATTTCCTGATTATTTTCGCACAGCCTCAGCACTACTAAACCATTTTCAACTTATTTACAGCATGATCATCAGGTACACATAAAAGGCGAGTGACTCGAACTTTAAAATCTCGGAATACAGTCTCTCAGTTGTCGCTTTCTTTCCTGCTTTGGGCTCAAAAACTGTCATTTCCCTGATTTTCCAGGCACTTTCAGGATTCCCTGACTTTTCAAGGTTTCCCAGGTTTTTAAGCCTTTTACGACCCATGTGTAAAAACATTTTATCTAATTTTCAATGGCGCTCGGAATATTTTAGAAGCCATCAGAAAGGGAAAACAAAACAAGTGTAAGTTTCGAAGCGATAAAGTGATCGGGCGCTTGGCACATTTCAGACCTCGCATCCTATTAAAAAAATCTGCCTAGGGGCCATCCAAAAAGGACGTCCACCAAAAAATTCGACTTTTTGACTCCCCCCTCCCTCTATCCACCTTTCATCCGTTACGCCTGGACCCCCCCCACCCCCCCAAATGGACGTCCACTTGAGCAGACCCCCCCCCCAAAGGAAAATATTCAATTCGAAAAAGCATTGCTCCCAGCATCGACTGATCCGCCAAAATGATAGGTCATCCAGTCTTAAGTTTGATTCGACTGCTGCATCAGCCAAATTGGGAACTAAAATTTTACGCTCTCTCTCTATTGAGTCATGCCACATCCAATTTAAAACTTGTCTAATTTTCCTCCAAAATCAGAATTGAATCCCACTTTAGGTGCAAGGTAGTTCTCTCGAGTTTTTTGACTGGTTTGATGTAGAGGGACGGAAATATACTGTAGGGGAGGCTGCTAAGGACCTCATCCCCCAAAAAATATCTCATTTCTTGAATGGATCAGCCAGATCGAGATCGGGATTCACGTCGAGGGTCGGATCAGTCGATGCTATCTATAATTGTCCAACATCTCTAACATCCCAATGGACCCATGGCGCCTGGAATCTATCGCCCTGGACGGGTAGTTGATGTTTCAGCCGCAGATATAGTCGCTCACTCTCACATTCGAAGTACTTTCCCAGCAAACCTTCCCTTACACGCCAGCAGGTCTTGGTTTTTTTTAAAAATTTTTGTGGGCCCAATCGCGTTTTGCCTCTAGCTGGCCAGCAGTCAAACCTTATAAGCAGGGCTGTGGGGGTCGGGGGGGGGGGGCCGGCACACACAGCAGCGTCCCTGTGCGTGTCTCCACTAGGAGCACCTCCACGCGAGGGCATCCTGGACTGCACACCGACTTCCTCGAACGATAACAGGCGGGCTTAAACCCTGGAGGTGTTCCACAGCCGAGACTGTCTTCTCGTTTGGCTTCTGTCTATCCACTCGGACCACCTCTTGGGTACCGGGTGAGTCACCCACGGTTCGCAAACCGCCCTCTATCACCAGGGATCTATCCTAGGACGAGTCCAGCCACTCGCTCCCAAGCAATACGGAGAGACGAACGGCTGCAGGTCTTGTTTACTAAAGCACCTGATTGAGCGACAAAGCCACTGGCAGCACCACTAAAATCGTTTTATCCGCCTCAGAAAAAGAGAAGCAAAAAGGATGAAAATTGTTTGGGAAAATTGGAATATAATCGACCCGAGTCCTTGGATAGTCGTTTGATTTAAATATTAGTAATTTTACTCGTATATCCAGCATTAATACTATGATAATTGCGATAATTTTCCCCGATAACCCGCCGATTTTGTAAAGTTGACGTCCACTTGGCGGCAGCCTACCCCATCCACTTCCGTCCACTTTCCGCTAACCCCCACCCTCCCACTTGGGTGGACGTCCTTTACGGATGGCCCCCTATAACGATTTCGCCATTTCCATAAATCCAAAGTCAAGGTGTTCAGGATCCTCGCACACTATCTGTCGCCCCGTGTTATAAACCATCTGCCATCGCTTACTTGTTCAAAACTCGAAAGGCTGAATTTATGTCGTTGTCCTTCACCATGACCGTTTTCATCAACATATTTTTATGCGCTCTGGCGATTCCCCTGTACAAATGATGCCCGAACGGCTGCAACAGGATTCCAAATGCCATTTTTCGACCTAAAGCAAAATACATTGCCCCATCTCCAGAATTCAAGACTTATCCAAATATGATTTGGCTTTAACCGAGTCAGTTACAAACTCAGCCACCACCTTCGAGCGTTTATTGTCTACCTTACAAGCTTAATCGACCAAAATCGTTACCTGCCGTCAAACATAGGAAAAGTAGGCCCTATTCATACCGAATACACTACCTTGCACTTGCACTAAGACGATTTAGACAACTTTCGCCAATCGGAAGCAGCTGATCCTAACATGCGGGCGACACTACGCCCACTCGAATATCCTACCGATCCTAACTGCTTCACGCCGGAACCAATCAATGCAAATAATCGATAGAAGGACGTGTGTTCGATTCGATCTTTGATCTGGCTCGGATAACTGAGCAAGGCTTCCAAAATTGTTCGCCGACGCCACATCCCAACACCGCGTCGATCGGCGTACTTTTCGCTGATAACTAATTCGTTGATCAAACGAGAATATTCTGCGTTCGTCTTCAAGGCTAGATCGTGCGAGAAATCATCAACTCGAGGAACCGAACCCAAACCACGACGAACTAATTCACGATTAATGCTGTACTTGGGACTAAATCGACCCTGAAAACCGAAAATTTAAATCATATTGTTGTGGGTTTCCCTAGCACGGAAACTGACCTTTTTTGTGATAACTTCAACTTGAATATCGTCCTCATTCAATCGTCGAATCAAAGTAAACCAGATCGGACGCCAAAGTAGATGTTGCCGTAACCACGATTTTCCCGGTTCTGTCAATTCCACGCCGGCAACGCTTAGACTCAATTTCCCACCTTCGTCGTCTCCTTGATCCGGGCCTATAAGAACACTTTTGCGTTACTCGATATTCGTAGAGTCGATACCCCTGATTAGCAAAAAATTTTTTACCGACAGCAACGGTCGAGAAGGAGGACAGTCAAGTACGGTACCGTAGGAATATGAAATTCTGCAGTACGCACGCAGCGCATGATAAAATGCGAAGGGGAAAAAAGAAATTCCAATTTGTTTCCCCCAAAAGCAGATAAAACATTTAAAAAAATGAAATTAAAATAACTCACTTGGTTCTTTTTTCGGTCGCACGAAGAAACTTAACGGCGAACGGAATATGGGCGTGTGTATAACTCGTAACCGACCATCAGCTGTCATGTAAGCTACTTTGCCTCGCAATTGCAAATGTTTTCGAAAGAATTCATCCGGAATTTGGCGTGCATGTTCGAATTTCGTGAAAATGCGAAGGCTACGAGCTACGATTATAGCACCAGCTAAACCAGTTGCGATTACTGCACCCTAAAAAAAAAACTTGCATCCTTTTTTATTTCGAACCCCAAAGTGATCAAAAACTTGCCCGAATCAACAAGGCAGCATGCTTTTCTAATCCATCATCGGTTACATTGGCAGGCTTCGTTTTCTCAGAGCAATAAACAGTTTTAATTTTGTACATTTCTACTCATCTGCGTCGAATATAAATAAATAATGCGTTCATAAAACACCGAATTAAACGAAAATTGATCAATCAAATTGAATCGATAATCGACCTTGAGCGAGTGCCCTACCGTACTCTCGCGCACAACCAGATGATGCGTAGGTACGTCGCTACTTACCTCAGTACCCGCAAAATTATCCGATCACCACCTTTTAAATCTCACTTCATTTCCAGGCTTTCCCGCGCAAAATCTTTTTGAACTATTTTTTATTTAAGCAATGCACAGCGATCGCACTGCAAAAAACGAAAAGTACATGAAAAACCAAAGAATCGAAACCAACCGTACAACAAAACGAGTTCAAAATTCCCGCCATCAGCCTGTTAGTACCGAATATGATTCAAACTCATATATACTTTATACCTAGCTCTGATTTGTTGTCCTACGTTTCAATAGGATTATCAAACTAATTCACACATTCTATCACCCATGGTGGTTCTCCTTGGACCTCCTTTTTGATGCTCCAATAAAATTCGATTTACTCAACCAAGCCAGCATCGGCGGCAAAACGACAACCAGAATCCACCCGATGAAGTACATCTCCTTATAGACCTAAAAAACCACAAAAGTTACATCCTCTCGTTGAGGAGCGGCTAATATGTACTTAAATTCCCGCCCAAAACAACGATGGCATTCAAAATCCCGCTTTAGCAAAACTCACTTTGATCCAGCGACCAAATGTCAAAAGGGCGAACGGTATTAGGCCGAAAGCGCAGCCGGACGTGATGGCAATTTTCTTCACAATCCATAATGGGAACATAATTTCAGGTGTTCGTGAAAACGTGTTGAAACTGTTGTTCCTCTTGAAAGCCGACCAGACCTGCAAAAATCAATAATGACAGATTTGAGTTCAACCGTGCTGGCGAGCAAAACTGCCAGTCCCTATTCGACGACACACTGGACAAGTCCATCCCAGCCCACGGGAGTACCAGTCAAGTCACCCGAATGTCCATGTTCGCCTGTTACACTCGTTTTCTTCTCAAGTTTGAAATAACTTAAATCACCTGTGACGACACACAAAAAACTTTACCCCGAGGAGGTCTCGAACCCGCACCCCATTAGGAGCTTCTTCCCACACGACTTACCTTACGCTCAGCCATGACACAAGCAAATTCGAATCCAAAACAAGCCAAATATCCAGTGTAGAAACCGTGCCAAATAGCCAGAAAAGCCAGCGTGATCAAATGGCTCGCCTCTTTGCTGCCCAAAAACCGCAAACGTTTGAAGACGTATCTGAAATCCAACCCCGTTCCACTCGCGCACTTATTATATCAAATCTTTAAATCCAACTAACTTAGCCGCCCACTGATTAGTATTGTAATTGAAGCTTTCAATAATCGATTGAAACGATGCCCCAAATTCGAATTTTACCATCCTGTCAAAGATATCATATCTCAAGCCACGATTCATTCAACCCCATGTTCCCTCACCTGATATTACGCACGGCATCCCACATCACTTGCCCTTTCTCATTTCGACCATTGTAACCTATTCCGCTCAAAATACAACTGCCTTCCTAAAACACAAGCACAGCACTGATCTCGCGTACAAAACAAGCCCTTCATGACACTCACAGCAAGCAACCAAGCCGACTGGTAGCGAAGCAGAATTATGCGAAACCAAATCAATGTATTTATCCATTTTTTAAGAAGAAAATCCGCCTGAAAATCACATAATCATTTTTACCCGCAGGTAACACTCATCGTCCGTCCCATGTACGAGCAAGGCCTACAAGCTGAGGGAGAAATTCAAATTTACAGTTTTCCCGCCAAATTTTATGATCGAATTTATGTAAACAATTGTATTTGTCGCGAATTTCAAAAAAGTTCGTATTTCCAGAATGACAACATCTGAATCCATAATTCATGATCTCGCGGATTCGAGTACCTTTGCAATTTTTCAGCCAAGATGCACATTCAAACAGGTGCATCGTCAGTTCAGCTTGCAGAGCACAACTGTCTGCACCTGTTTGCCGCCAAATGTGCTCATTATCATCGAATCCGAGAGAGCACATAGACCATGCTATGTGGGAGGGGGTTCGGCTAGAAAGTTGTCAAGTGTCCCCGCCCGTGTTTTACCCCCACCCTGAAGTCTCACGCTTAAAACTTTTGACCGAAAAGCACTTATCCCTTTCCTCCTAAGGTGAGGGGTTAAAAAAGCGGGTGAACCATCGCTTTCAGGTGCCATTTTCGCATGTTGATCGTGCAAAGTAGCGAGCACAGGTGTTTCGTCGTCAGTTTGAAAAATTGGCGGGGAAATACTCATGTTTGAAAATATCCCCGTCAGCGACCCGACCTTGGCCAGATTTCGATGATTCACAATCGGGCTGAATCAATCCAGTCCGAACATTCATCGTTAGTCAGCTCACCTTGAATTCATCGGACAAAAAGTAGTCGGTCGGATAGATCACGGTTAGGCCGACATGGAGGACCATATACAATATTCCCAGCCCAAGACGCTGCAAGGATGGAGTGACACTAAAATCGAACACTGCTGATTCCCCGTCGCCCGTCATCAACAACTCAACAGCGCTTACTGATCCAACGGGCCCTGGACGTACGGCTCGTCGTATCGGCCAGCCACAAAATCACGGAATCGCCTGATCGAAAACTAAAAAAAACCAATCTCACTTCCTGTGGATCGCACGATTCCAAGCAGCTCAGATTCCGAGCGTGCATTCGCCAATCCGCCATTCAAGACCCGGGAAAAGGAAACAACGGACTTACCTGAGGACCCACCATGCTGCTCCCGTAAAAATAAGTAAAAGCAGCGATTTCCAACAAAGACGGACAGTCTTTGAAGGCCGTTTCCGCACAGTCGGCGGAAATCTAAAAGAAAATGTTTCAGGTTAGTATCTGTGGGACCACACAACGAGACCACGGAAAAGATAACAGGTTGGTGCTTCCATCCGAAGTGACCTGACGCAGTGCCACTGAAATTGCCCCTGGCCTGGACTCTGGAATAAACCACCGTGCGGATTACTGGACTACTGAATGGTCACAAAAAATTGTCAGCTCTGATTTCAATCCAAGGATCTCCTGATCGATTTGCCGTGCGTGAAACACACCCCATCAAGCATAGACCCCCTCTCAAACATCCTCAAACTGGTCCCGATGAGGAGGGTTATCCGACTCATCAAAAACCCGCATGACCTCGAAAGGGCCGTTGAATGTCATACGGGACCCAGAATGAAGTCTGCGCCTTCGACAATCATGTGTCCCTACGGGCCTCTACTGTATCACCTTCACCCATGCACTCACCTTCGACCGATGTCCGTCATACATATCCGTTATCAGACCGATCAATCGCATGGTCAGGATACACTGCGGGATGGTCCAAAGAATATCGTACGTATCGGTAGCCGTGTAATAGTAGCCCAAGAACAGGTAACCCTGAACAGTCCGTGCTCAATCTCCATGTTCAACCCCCCCCCCCAGCCCAAATGACTATACCATGTAGAAGACGAAAGCCAGAATGACCGAGGCCGCCGTGCCTCCCATGAATTTACATATGAGATAAGCACAGACCACGCTAATAATCGAATGGTACACGTCCAAACCTAAAAAGGCACATCCTAAGACAAAATATTATAGGCATCCAAAAAGCCGACATACCATAATTGAACACAACGAGCGACATCCCGCATGCGATAAAATATAAATACTGAGTCGTCGGCGGGGCATGGCAAAATTTGAGTCGGTGAACCGCGGCCAACGCATAAGCTAAAATGGATACCAAATTATCCCATCGAAAGACAATTTGTAACACCAATTCCTAATTTAATTTCGACCACTTTCTCGAAAAAACGAAAAATATTCGAGAAAAATAAAGATTTGATCGATCGATTACTTGAAGATTACAACGCTGACTTCTGTACGTATAAATTAGCAAAATAATCGCAAAAACTGAAGCGTTTGTGGGCACAGAGCACCAGCGAGTATTGCTGTGCAGTCACCTGCGCTTGCACAACTGTCAGCTTTGCTCATCGCTGCATAATCCACAAGACACAGCCGGCTGTCCTGGCCATATTACACGCACTGACACACGCCCACCTTCCAACCGTCTGCATTCATCCATGACAACCTCAGTCTGCAAGTCTAACGACATCGCGCCAATCAATCACGTTGCGATAAAAAACCCGTTTTTGAAATCGATAGACCAGCCAAACAACGTGATCCACGTCCGCTCATCACGTTCTTTCATCACGTTTCTGCGCGACAAGAAGAGTGCTAAGGAACCGAAACGACACACCGAAAGATCGAAGTTTTCGATTGCGAGCAAACTATCAATTACATAAAGCTCTACGTGATTGCGATAAAGGATAAAATTACAAAACGATAACAACTTCAGGTGTCACCGTAAAGTGCATGCACTGACAGCAAACAAAGCTCGTTATCTTCGGAACGACTTTGCGCACTTTCCCTTCTCATTCAAAACTTTCAAAAAAAGTACAAACTGCACCTCGCATTTTCTATACGGAACAGCGCAAAGTGCCAATCTCGTACAGCACGAGCGGCCAAGGGCATTTTTCGTACACAGTCCGGCCCACAGTCCAAAGTTCTACGGGCATGGGTCCAAAATTTTTTAATTCAACAACTTTTATTCCTTCCAGAATGAAAACTAAGACTTACATACTTACCAACAAATAAAGTAATGGCCAGCCTCAAGGCGGCCTCAGTTGATCCCAACGATTCGGCTATCCTGTCCAGCATTTTTGCGAATAAAAAATTCAGCTACCGTCTGTTGGCGAATCAAACCCAAATTGGTCGCTCGTGTCACAAATTCGCCGTTTTATGGCACGCCGTCTGCGCTCGATCACACACCGCAAACTCGTGACCTTTGAGAGTGCGAGTTTAAAAACAAAAAGAAAATCGAAACCCTCACTTTCCTTCTCTTCTTGAGGAAAACTGCGGCTCCGAAAACGAATGGGCCCATCGGAAAAGTCGACAGTATTTCTCACCAGTCAAGACCAGTCTCAAAAGCCCCATAGTGTCACTTGAATCGAAACGACTTTGCACTAGACCTGACCACGTTGTTCCGTTTTTTAATTCGCCTTCATACCGCAATACTGTTCTCTCCCTCGACACATTTCGTTTTCAGCGAGTGAGATTTACGCGCGCCTCAGTCGCACTCGCATCCCACGAACTTTTCAGCCAATCAGGACGCAGCTGCGATCAGCTCCGCCTCTTTTCCACGCCAGCACAGTACGTCATCGTCTGCCGTGAGTGGGCTGTCTACATTTTCGAGTCAGCAGAAAAAAGTTTATTCTTGGCGCTCGATCACGCATTTATTTCAAATAAACACAATTCACATATCAATAACGAACAAGATTAAACCAGAACACGAATGTGGGGAAGCGGCAGGAAAGGATAAAAGCGAATATCTGAATTACCTACCTCACAACGAGTCATTCACCTCTACCCACCAACAAGCCGCCCATAGCACAAGCATGAGAACAATATACAGACGCATGGCGTCACAACTTCCTTAGCCGATATTCAAAAATTCTATCTATTCGCGATCTTGCATCATTTGCCTTTGATGCAGGAATTCCAGTAGGTGCTAAAAAAACATAGCTCCATTACCCACCTCACCAAATTCCACCCTCGAACGTACTTGCTGCTGAGCTAATCGTTCAGCCGTCATTGAGTCCATCATATGCGGTCCTAGGAATCCAGGCGGTGGTGGTGGGAAGGACGGGGGGCCCGGCGGACCCCCGTACAACATATTGGCCGCTTGGTACGCGTCCAACGCACTGGCGGCACCCGGTCGACCAGCAGCTGCAGCCGCGGCCCAAGCGGCACCAGCGGGCGAGAAACCACCCAAAACCGGATTCTGGTGCATGGCCGCAGCGGCCCGAGCGGCGTGAATATGCAGATGAGTATGAGCCTAGAACAGGACAGCCTCGATCATCCAACGGACCATAAATTCCCACTCACATTTACATGAGTGTGCGTCAGGTGCATAGATCCAGCCATCATACGTTCCAATTGCAATCGCGCCGCCATATCATTACTGGCTGCAGCCGGGTTCATGGCCACCGCACGTTCTGCAACACAAAACTCTCACGATCAGTCTAGTCTCTGATTGGCACACCAGCGCATACCCCATTGCATCCGATTATGTTGCTCGGCCAGCCAGCGCTCAGCAGCCAACGCTTCGAAATGCTGTTGTTGCCCAGCCAACAGGTCGTAGGGCGGCATGGGCGCCACCGCGGGCACTGGCGGTCTTTGCATCATCATCGCCGGCGCTCCAGACGAGAACTGCAGCGGGGGTGGTTGCAACATGACCGGCGAAGCTCTGAAACGGGAACCACTATACCTATACCCTGGAAGACTGGCTAAAACTCCAAGCGTGTTAACCACACCACTAGTACCTGCTTCCTGGCACAGTCTCAACTGCAGGCTTGAACCGCGGGTCGACGCCGACAGGCGGACCATCACCACCACCGAATGAGCCCGTAGCAGCGTGAGCGTAATCGCGTAACCTAGATCACACCAGCCCGATCCAACCACCAACTATGCAACCTTCAGCCAACACATACCTCTGCAATGCAGGCATGGAAGAATCCAGCACTGGCCCCGCAGCTCCCGATGGATTCCCCCCGCTGGCGGAAGACACTCGACGGACATCACCCCCGCTTAGGGCAGGTGCCGGGGCACGAATCGGTGACTTCTCCTGAAACCAACAGTTTCGCAGTCCACAGGAAGATCGCCAAACTCAGACATACCTTCTGAACACCAGCCCCATCGTGATGCGATCGAATGACAGCGTTCGACGAGACCCGAGGAATGGGCACGTAAATCAAGTCCGTCCTAGCGCACGAATTATCACCTCGATTCCAATGACGACGAAATCTGAAAATCGTACAACTTCGCTCTCAAAATCCGTCCGTTCAGGACACCCAGCAGCCTACCCAAAAACCATAGTTACAAAAACCCATCCCAAACCTAACCTGCCTCTCCCCCAACTTACATGGCATTTGCACTCCTATGACACTCGGTGTCATCAATCTTCGGATCCAATCCCTTGTTGCCAGCACTCGATAACATGTTCACAAATTCGTCCTGCACTGTCGAACTGCCATCAGCAGATTCCATATTCTCCTCGTCCTTGGCCTTCGACTTGTTTCCCGGTTCCTGTTTCACGACCACATCAGCACCAACCACAGCGGCCGCAGTCGCGACTGGCGACCGAATATTCGTCGTAGACTGCGACATACTAGTGATCGGTTCGTTCGAACTCCTCGAAACGGCATGGTCCGAGCTCGCCCCCGATGCCGGTGCACTGACTAACGCTGGTATCAACGGCGGTGGTGGCGCCAACGGTAGCTCAATTCGTGGTTTCTTGACGGGCGGTGAAGCCTGAAACAATCCATTCCAAGGCTTGTCCTAACCTTAGCTGACTGCATCCCTTCACTCTCGGCTTGCCAGACACCCACTGCTTACCTGCTCAACACTGCTCTCAATAGTCAACGCCGGTGGCTTGCTCTCAATCGCCAAATGGTCAAGATCGTTGGCCCGAATCACATCGTTTCTCGCCTCGTCAAAATGCAGCTTACAATCCGTGCACAACACCGTGCCTTCCTTGTCCACCCGATGCCACTCTTTAGCCACTGAAAATGAGTCCCACTAACTCGCATCTCCCCGCTCAGAGGACATCACCTTATCATCACCAATTTGAGCCCCGTGATCAGGCGTCAACATCTCCGTGCCATCCTAGCTCCCAATTACAACATCTAATACCCGATCCAAGCAATGTCCCCAACGCACCGACAAACAGCACTTCCGCCACCCAACGTGCCATGCACGCACTGTCACATCCTGATCAGCACCCCTACCTGACGCCTCGCAATGACGACACGGACCCGACAAATTGCTATTATCGTCCGAGTCCTCGCATCCGCTATCGCTGTCGCTCGTCGAGCTATCTGAAATACGTCCACTCACGTAAGGCAGGTTGGCTAGAACGAGTGATCCTCCGGTCACGAGTCCCACTCCCCAACCAGACCAGGCCTACGACTCCAACTGACACGACACTCCCCAAAGGACACCAACATCACCCCGCCGATCCCTTCTTCATGGCACAGCTTCCCTCCGTTCATTAAGCTGACTGGCAATTCCAGCCCCAACAAAGTCCACCCACCTCAGCATCGACCGATACTGATGCACCCCTGCCCTGGATTCTGATCAGGTCCGTTTCAAAAATACAAGATTACGGAATATGACGCATTTGGGACCACGCCCTCACCAATCTGCTCTGTTTCTTCGCTGCCACTCTCAATCATCACAAACCAGCGGTTAGGGCGATATCACAACGATTTGGGAGAAAAATAGAGCTTTCTCATTTTCAAGAAGACAACGCGGGAAAATTATCCTCCAGGAGGATCAGATCGATCGATGCTGGCACCGACCATCTCCCAAACCATCAACTCACTTTCCGACGGTGTGGCCCTGGCAGCTTTGCCCGCCCCAGTCTTTCCGCGCCTAAGCATCTGTCCACGTCTCGGACGTTGCCTCGGTCGATGCGTAACAGCGGCCGGTGATTTTTTCCAAAGGTAATAAAATTCTACCAAATCACACTAAAATCATGAATCGATTATTATTCTATCAAGTCCCCATCCCCAACAAAACCAACTTACAGTCTCCTTATGTGACAATAAATCACGACGAATACGAAAAAAGTTCTTGCCGTGTTGTTTCAATCCACGAACAAACTTTTTCTATAAAAAACCGCCAGAAAAAATTCGACCTTCACAATGCACAAATCCAAACTCACGATATCATCCTCAGTCCACGTCTTTTCGATCGTATGACCAATCGGTTTCTTGACCAAATCGTGCAGCGCTCGACCAGTATCGTAGTTGTTTTGATGAAGCTAAAAATCACTCATCCATTTCTTCAATCTCGAAACACCATGTACCCTCGTGCCTTGTAGGCCATGGAGTGGGAGAGAGAGGTCGATACTCTCTCATGGCAAGGAAACGTCAACCCCTCGGACTGATGTTTCATCCGTAGGTACAGTATAGTCGTAAGACTTGCCTGCTCCAGCCGGAGATTTGCCTCACCGACTTCGATCAGCCGCCTCCCTGGACTGGTTACAACCACAAACACTTACAGCTTCCATGGCCGTCGATGTAGTCTGATCTCTGGAAGCCGCCAAAAATCCATCTTCCGATGATCCTCCATCGCACATTCCAGCGAAAGCGGCCATGCTCCTAAAACAGATCACTTTTATCAAGATTCTCACAATTTTTAGAGGATTCTCAGCGAGAGCATCAGGTACATTTGAAGCCAAGCCAAGCCATAATAACGCTACAATAGCTGGCACGATTTTAACTGCCCATAACATATCCGACCTGATCTAATAATTCTCAAGCCGCGAATGACTGACCAGAGAAGAAAGCCGAGTTTAATATAAGGCCTACTTCACGAGATAGTGCCATGCGAGCACATCCTGCTCATGTGTACAACTATAATTTATAATCATTAGGTAACTGCCTTCATCCTTCCCCTCCACCGTCACAAGCTGCCTCCTCCTCTAATTGCCTCCCCCCTCCCCTCCCGCCCGCCCAACAATCTTGCTTGAACACTCACTCTCTCCAGTTCAGAAAACAAAAACCCTCGCAGTGCTTCAAAAACTACCCAAGAATGCAATAATCCTTGAGGTGTCCTAATCCTCCTCGATGGAAACAAGGGCCGAAAACCTCACTGACCATCAACGAATAAGAGTCAGAAATCGCAAATTTTCACACCACTCTAACACTCACTTTTTCCTATTTTGGGTACAATACCATCTGATTGAGAAGGTGAGTAGGGCAGACCGAATGCTAGAAGAAGACCCTCAGGTCTCACTATCAGTACCAGGCATATGTTTCACTCACACCAATACCGCTTTTCGCCAGGCCTGCCCTACCTCTATCACGCATGGGAGCCCCCTGTGCCTGTTTCATCCCTACCCCGTACGACTCATGATCCAAGCGTGTCAACACACATCGACATATCTGCCCCTTAATTTAAGTTTTTTCTACAAAACTACAAACTTTAAAATGGCGGGAAAATAAAAATTTGCACATCGCTTTAATAAGCCCACAACGAAAAGTGCATTCTATCCCCCCCGCAACCTTTCGCACCAAATCTAATCGCATTCGTTGATTTCTACAAGAAATGACAAGGACATTGGCGATTTCCATGCGATCAAATCGAAAACACCTTTTCTCGCGTCTAATGAGCCTAATGAGAACTAATTGTCACAAGACTCCTACGCCTTCCTCGAAAACACGCCTTTCTACTCAACTAATCAACATACTTCTTCCAAGTATTTTAAAAAAATTTTCAATTTGGTACCAGGCCTATTTGAATTCAACATTTTTATGTTTCTTCATAAAAATTTATTTTTCTTAACTTGTTTGATTAAAACCCACCTTAAAATGCGAAGATTGGCAGAACCAAAAATCCTGCATGAACGTCATTTCAACCAGTTAATATTGGCTGTTCAGGGAAAAAACGCATTCGAAAATTGAATTGCGCAAAGCAAAGAGCGCCATCGATAAATCCTACACAATTTCCAGTTTCCATCCGTCGCGTGCATTCGAAAAAAATTTATACGCTGACAAAAAAAACGAGAAACCTGATCATGCGAGTTCTGTTCTATGCATAAACGGATAGGGTCGATTTTATACGAAAGTCGAGGGGAAAAAAGAAGTCGAAAAGTCAAGCGATAATCGATACAAAACCACTAAATATTGGGAATAGTTTCGACTAATCTATTCTCGGTGGTGTTTTCTTTGAAAAAATTTTTAAGTAGTGGTTATTTGAAAATGCGATTTCTTCTCTTTATTTAGCCGAACTACACATCTTTGTCTCAAAAAGCTTACGATGACCTTCTTTTCGAATCCCAAAGCAGCAGGTGGTCTAAAATCAATTTTCACATACCCTTCTTTTCGAAACGCCTATGCCAGAATGAAAAATATGCGTACTATCTTAAAATCGAAGATTTTCAAAAATTTAACTCGTTTTTAAAGAAATTACGATCTCATTAACTAAATTAAATTTCGAAAATATTTATAAAATCTATACACGAACAATGGTGCGCTTTTTTCTCGGGTATTTTTTATCTTCTTTTCAACTAAATAAGTTGGAAAAAATCTATAGAACCGAAGAAATTTTTTAAAACTTCAAAAAATGTTTGTTTTTACACGCTGTAAAAAGTCACGACTCTTTTATGATGAGCTTATTGATCCGTAACACTTGCAGAGGCTGACACGAGATAACATCTGTTTCCACGTTTCAAAGATACTGTAAACGAGATAAGGGTGAATTGCAAAAATATTCGCCGCAAGGGTTGATAAAAAAATGACCTATCTTACTTTAGCAAAGCCCTCTGCAGAAGCCTCTTGTTTACGAAAAAACGTGACCTTTTCACGAACTTTGGTCATACAACGCGATTTTTCAGAAACCTGTAAGTTTTTCGAGCACGTGGATTTTGTAAAGAAAATGTAAAAATTCCAGATTAGAACCAAACTAACTTATTCTAAGCATAAAGTCGATAAGGAAAATTCCTCTCACCTCGCCGCTCGCAGGAACATCAATAAATCCGTATCCGGTAATCGATCGGGTCTCCAAACCAGCGTTTCTCGAGTCGGTTCATCGCAACTGCCATTAATTAAAGGCGGAACACGCGCTTGATGATTAGGGCCGATTCGAATTTCTCCTTGTATCGTAGTTGCCATAATCAGTCCTTTAATTATCTATTATCAAATGAACCATCGATTGATCATGACCACCACGGTTAGTTTTCACACAATTAGCACCCGCCTAGACCGGGAAGAATTTTGGTAAAATTTATTTATATTACTCGCACGTAGACCTATCCAACATGACCAAGTGGGCCAAGGCGGGCGCCGCGCACTGTATGAATAATGAAGGTAGTCGTGCGCGTACACGCACTGGCGAGGTGAACAAAGACAACGTCTTATACAGGAGAGAGAGCAGTGTAAACTGATTTTTTCCCAGCCACCTCTCTTACGGCCCTCCCGAACAGAAACAGACTGGCAGCGGCCCGCCTTCGGGCTCCTCTGGCGCACGAATCGATCGATAATGGGGCAAACCGGCTGGTCGCCGCCGTGCACTTCTAAACGACATTGGCCTCGGTAGACTAGTAGACACGGGTTGGCGTTTATTGAGATAAAAAGCTAAAACGCTAGCGGCGGCAAAACTGGATTAGCTATTCGAATGGGGCAGCAAACGTGTGCTTACCGCTTGGCTAGCCTATCCAATCAACAGACAATTTATCGATTCATTCAACACTGATTAAGGAGAAAAACATAAAATTATAGTCCTCGCTTCGAAAATCGTCACTGCTGGCGTGTACAATTTAATGTAACCTATGGAAGCTGAGGAAATTCACCCCTGGCACGTGCACAATGGATGGGCTCTCACGAAAACAAACGGCGTGTATAAAACGATGGAAAGGGTCGAAGCGAGGCGCGGAGACGGGCGAGACTTCGCAGCCAGCAACCTCCAAATGAAGCGTGTCCGTGCACAAAAGGCAGGCCGGAAAGAATAGCTATCTACTTCCCTCTTCACTTCACTCCATGCCCGGGCCTGCTGCGGTCATGTGGCCGGGTTAAAAAGGATCTGCAAATGAGCAACATCAATGATCGTGCTCCACAAGCCCCTCATCCCCGACTAATCCTAAGCCCAACTCGCACAGGGAGTTCCTGGAAAAAAAATTCAAGCGCGGGACATTTTGCGCGCAATGACTTGCGCGGGCGGACAGCATTCGCACTTGACATTCGGAGTCCTTTTAGCTTGGGGCAGGTGGCATCTCGACATGTTAAGGCGGACTGCTAGACATTGTAGAATCCCTTTGGGAAGTGGTTTTCTCCATTTTTTTGACTTACTTAAAACTGCACTCCAAAAGACCGCCCTAGGGACCATCTCCGAATCAATCGTGAGATTCTTATGAGGGACTGTTTCATGAATAAAACTGTATGAGGGACTGTATCATTAATAAAACTGTCCATCCCCAAATCAATGGCGACATTCTTGAGGGACCGTATCATAAACAAATCTGACCATCCTAAGCGGTTGTAACATTCTTCGGAGGGACTGCATCATGAATAAATCGACCATCCCCAAATCAATGGTGACATAAGCGACCATCTTAAGTCAATTGTAACACTCTTATGAGGGACTGTATCATGAATAAAACCATATGAGGGACTGGATCTTGAATGAAACCAGGCATCCCCAAATCAATGGTGGCATTCTTGAGGGACCGTATCATAAGAAAAGCGACCATCCTACATCAATTGTGTCATTCTTATAAGGGACTGTGTCATGAATAAAACTGTGAGGGACCGTATCGCGAATAAAGCTGACCATCCCCAAATCAATGGCGACATTCTTTAGGGACTGTATCATTAGCGAGAGCGACCATCCTAAATCAGTTGTGACATTCTTCTGACGGACAGTATAATGAATAAATCGACCATCCCCAAATCAATGGTGACATAAGCGACCATCGTAAATCAATTGTGACATTCTTATGAGGGACTGTATCATGAATAAAACCGCATGAGGGGCCATATCATGAATAAAACGGAGTGAGGTCCCGTACCATGAAGAAAACCGACCATCCTCAAATCAATGGTGACATTCAAAATTCATGAGCCAATCAAGTTTCAGCGGGCGAAATGCACTTGTAGTTCGATCTCATGAGGGGCCGTCTCCAAATCAAAACTCCTTCATGCACGCTTATTATGCACGTCTTACAACGAAAACTGACAGCACTCACCTGCGTTAAATTTTGAGGGTCTGTCTCCCAGTCAAATTCATGCCACTCTAAATTCTTTGAAACTCCCTCCTGTGATGCGCCTCAAAAGTCTTGATCTTGGTCTGCTGACCGAAAGGTCATCATACCTGGTTCTCTGGCCTCTGGCAAGAGGCCATTCAGATAAGAGTAGTCCCTTCGCAACCCTTGATTCACAGCAACTAATCTAAAGTTTCACTCGCCCCTACATGCAGAAACAAGCTAAATCCCACAGGGACCGTCTCCATATCTACGTACAATCTGCCAAGCACAGGATCCATGTTTTCATTTATTACGCCACCATACCCTACGACCCATATAGCCCGCAATACAAGTACGATATGAATCGACCAATTATCTCAAACACAAAACCGCAGATCCCTCTTCTGGAGCCTTAAAAGAAAGAGCACAAGCTACGTTGAGACATTCACATCCATCCAACCACTTCCTCCAATCAATAATTTCTGGACGTCCTTCGCAAAAAAGAAAAGAAAAAGACGGCAAGCAACCAGCTGACGCCTGAATTTCTTAACACAAATTTCAAAGCCACAAAATTTGCTCACGTGACCACTGACGTCAAAGAAATCGAGAAAAAAACTGAAACCACAAAGAACGCAGGCAAGACACTTCGTCAACACGAATAATGCCAGGCACCCGAAAACTGTACGCTCCCCAAATGGAAAAAACATAAGCAAGACCACGCGCACAAAAAAATGGCAAGAATCAAAGAAATACCTCTCAGCAAATATACATAGTACATAATTTTGAGCATATTTCAAATACATTGACCAATAGTCTAGCCAAGCCAATCCAAACTTAACCACGTATCCTATAGTTCACAAAATACTAAAATATATTACCACAATGCAAGACATCCCTCTCAATATCTATCACCATGACCATGCACCATCTCCGCACAAACACTCATATGAAGCAAGGCATAATCGCGTATCAGTTTATAAGTAGAGCAGCGAATGGCAAGACACCACCAATGTGAGCATCTCATTGACCAATTACCTACGTCAAAAATACATTAGCTCGAAGCGAAGCGCTCACACTCGAATGTATATACGACTATTCTAGACAGGCAAGATCAGCTCTCTCAACCGCATTACCTCAGTAATCCTCCGCCTTCAATTTGACATCAGTTTGCTGAGGATGCTGATATGGTTTGGCCTCTTGCTTCGACCTTTTCAATTGAACTTTTAATCGTTTCGCACCAATTTGAAATCCGTTCATGGATTGTATAGCAGCCAATGCAGACGATGGATTCTCGTAAGAAACAAATCCTAAATCACAATCCTCATTTCACTTAATTCAACAAGACCCCGCCTCCTTGCTCACCAAAACACTTGCTCAAATTCGTTTGTTTATCCACAAATACTTTGGCCGACAACAACTGGCCGAATGGTGAAAATGTCTGAGCCAGATCAGTGTCAGTGAATTCTTGGGGCAGATGGTAAATGAACAAATTCGCTCCTTCTGGTCCTTCCAATTGCTTCGTCGTACTCGCACTACCCGTCGTCACTCCGCCCAGTGCGCTCTGAGCTGCGGAGGCCGTTGCTAAACATAAGACATCTGGTCATCGAGGCCGCAAGCACACTTGGTCACTGCCTACCAAATGGAATAGCTCCAGGAGTACCGTAGGCTTGGGGCAAGTACGAGGCCGCACCCGATGCACCCGTCAATTGTATCAAATTGCCATTAAACGAGGTCGGTGATAAGGAAGGGCCCGACGGTTTCCATGCTAAAACAAACCAACACTTCTCACATCACATTCTTCCATAACTTATTTTAAATTGGGCTCTCTGCGAATGGCTCACATCCGAATCGATTAGCTGACTATTTTGGCACCCAGCAACGAAACAGAGGGCAAATTTCGTGCACGAAATCGATCAAGTCTCTGAGATTAATAATTTGCGCGGGAAATTATCTATGCTCAGAAGAGGCGTCGGCAAGAATTTCTGATGTGTACAAGCTTCATGAAAGGAGCAGAAAACGATTTTCCATGACATTTTACAGGTTTTCCTGGCAAGAATTTGATTTTTCTGATTATTTTCACATTGCCAGCGCTACTAGCTACTAAACCAGTTTCAAATGATTTTACAGCATGGTGAGCAGGTACACTGAATAGGCGGGTGATTCAAAATTTCAATCGTAGTTTTCCCTAATTTTGTCTAAAAATTCACATTTCACTGACTTTCCCAGGTCTCCCAGCCTTGTATAAATCCTGTAGTAAAATTTCCGATGCCCAACTGACCACAGTCCTGGCAGCACTGCGCAGTTTCCAGGCTGATCGGCCCCGCGTCAGTTGCCTTCCTTATAGGGAGGTTCAACAATGTGGTGCGGGTAGGCCATTCTTTCCTACCACACGCAGAAGTCAACTTCCAAAAAAGGCGAGGCTCCAAAAATTCGAATCCCCACCCGCACACTTACACTGAGCTACTGGGGACACGATCGAGGCCGCTTGTAACGCTGTCAAGTTACTGCCCACAGGACTCGTACCTGTAAGCACCAACACGAGATCACTGCCAGTCCATGCACCCAACAATCCATCTCAACCTTACCCGCTGCCGAACTGACGGCTGCCGCCGACAGCAAGTAATTGATCAACGCCGCCACGCCATTCATCGACGGTGCAACACTATTCGAAGCCAATTCTGAAACAAAACTACCCACTACCTCATCCCCGCACCCCCTCCTTCCACCAAACTTACGCGAATTCAAGCCGTAATAGCCACCAAGAGAATTCAATGAAGCTGATGCAGCTGCATTCAATCCGCTGGCCGCACTTTGTCCAGCTAGACACGGGAAATTGGTCTGAGGCGTTATGCCCGCCCCCGCATTCAGCCCGGGTAAATTTTGAAGCAACTAAAATTTCAATTCCATCATAGCAAGGCCCCCACCTCGATAAAATCCAGGCCACTTACCGCCAGATACGAAGGTAAGACGGCCGATCCTCCAGCCAGTAAATTGGAATGTCTTAGAACAGGAGATGCCGCGGCCACATTGCTCGCACCCAACTGCATCAATCCAACACTGCCCGGCGTCGGCGTGGCTGTGCCCAACGATGTTTGATTGGCCGTCGTTACGCCACTCTTCTTTTGGTCTTTATCTTTTTGAGTGTCAGCGAACTTGACAACCAGCGGCATTGAGCAACCCTGAATACCAGCAACATACACTCTTGCACATCATCCCCCCAACTACACCTAGCACATCTGTGCGTCACTGCACCATAAAAGCTGCCAAACACAATCAACTTTTTGGTAAATTTCTGTGAAACACTATTATAAACTAAGAACTTTCATTTTCGTTTCAAAATCTTCACTGAAAAGCATCAAAATTAAGAGCTGAAACGTAAAGCTAAGATCCAGTGTAAAGTGCGAAACCCAAGCGAACGATGATGGAAGAGCCTAAACGAGCACAAACACCTTCTATACTCCCCCCACAACATATATTACATACTAGACACAGGCGGGCCGTGTGAACACAGGACGTGTACTAGTAACAATTACATACCTCCATAGTTCTCGAATGGTGCATGGCCTTAATGGCGTTCAAAGCAGAGGCGCGGGACGAGAACGTCACAAACGCACAGCCTACAGAAAATGAAAGCCAGTCTCAGTCACAAGAAAACGGAACAACGAAAACAAAAATTCACACTCGGACTCGGACGACTGGGAAACGAGCCCCGATAGTCAGTCGCTTGCGTGTACTTCTATGTTATACGCACACTGTACGGCCACGACTGGGCGCCCGCCACTTTACACTGCCCTCTGCCGACTATATACTTGTCACTGGCAGCCTGAATTCTAATCATGCCCACAGCAGCCCGTCCCAAACACTCCTTCCTCCGACTCCTCAAAATCTAATCACCCAACCCGAGCCCAGTGTCCTCGAGGGAAATCATTCATGCGTGCATGCATTCAAGCCCAACCTGATTAGCTCCTTACAAACAACAAGCCACTCCTCTCGCAATGACTAGCATTGATTTTTTTCAACTGCTCACTCTCCCTTGCTCTCTTCTAGGCAGCCCCGTCTCGACAGGCACGCCTCATCTCCACTATCTCAATCACCTATCCCTCCCCAAAGCCCTGAAATTTCCGACACCCTTGCACCCCATTCTCGCAAGATGCACGTGTAGACCAACACAATCTGTAGGCAAGCCCAGGCCGATGCTGCTATACTAGGTGCTGTTATGGACACACACCCCGAGTGTGGACAAACCATAAACTATGCTGTGAAAGAGACTCGTCTAAAGCAGGCCACGGCAGCGATTGATGGCTGAAGGTGATTCTTCCGCTCGCACTCTAAATACCACGCCTCTTACCTTTACTGTTGCCTCCCGTATCTCGTAGAACGGTACAATCTTCGATCAGACCGAAATTGGCAAACAACGCTTTCACATCCGCCTCGTTCGCTTTCTTACTTATCATACCCACAAATAATTTTCGTTCTATAAAAAAGTTTTTAAAACTAGTTTTACCTACTTTTTAAAACGGCTCAAAAATGTATTTCAAAAATACCATTTCGATTTTCGCTATCGGCCGGTTTCATTTGAATTGGATGATGCATGCCGGGCAACACTTTCACGTTATGCAATGCGCCTTGCGACATAATTGCGTCTTTTCGATGATAGAATGTTACGAAACAGCAGCCTAAAACGGGCAGAGTGGTAATGAGGGTGAATACGACCACCACCCGCCCACAAAGAACTGGGCATCAATCCGCCGAGTCCGAGTGCAAGCACAACCCATCAGTCACTCACTGCCATTCTGTAGCGCTCGTATCATGTCTTTTGTGTATTGATCGATTAGACGTGCAATGTTTTATCAAATGATTACCTGTAATCGATTCTTCGATGATGATGGATCGATCGAAAAATCGATTAATCAAGCTTTTGTCGAATTGACTGACGCCTACTCTATCGATTGATTGATTGATCACTGCTATGCCAGCGATCTCGATCGATTATTCGACCTGTCTCCCGTGACGTACTCGCCTGCTCTATCGATTTATTGCTCGATCACTGTTATACCAGCGACCACGATCGATCTGTCTTCCGCGTCGTTTCGACGTCTACTCAAACTATCGATCGATCGATCAACCAATTAAACAATGACTCATTAAACCTTTTCAATGACGTTCATGTGGTCGGTCCATCCTCTTCCCATCCCCCCTATCGCCACTGCTAACATTTCCTTCATCACCTGTCCCTCAACAAGCCTTTTCCCTCACCCACCCCCGTCTATCGCTTTCTTCAGCTCATCGATTCGTCATTCCCAGTCGCTACCAACATGCTAGCCTTTTCCGTGATAGCACGACACCCCGCGGGGAAAAAGCGAAGCTGGACTTGGCCTAATTGAATCGAATTTATATCCACATGCTGAGTATTTTAATTGTTGAAATCAACATGCTCCTCCACTTTCCTACAATTGATGAACACACGCGTGGATGCTCGATCGAGCTCCTCAATTCCTAGCACAGCACGCGTAAGCTTACTGTACACGCGAGCAACCCTTTGCGCACAGAAGGCATGCTTTTCACATTCTTCCACTTCTCTAATGCCCGCTTCCTAAAGTAGTTCTCTATTGGTGATGGAAGTAATCGCTTTGGCGTTATCACCTCGCTTATTGACACTACCCGCACTAAAACAGCTTCCCATATCACTTTAGGCGCACAGCACTAGCAAACATTGGACCATAAACTTCCATTTTATCTGCCAAACCATCAAAGTGCTGTGCAACGCAAACTATATCAAAGTCCGTGATCACGGTACTTTGACTGGCTCAATGTGCCATTGCATGCATCAATCACGAGCGGACTTTCTCTGTCCGGACTGTGGACACAGGGACCCGATGGCGCTTACCTCGACTCTCGCCTGTCAGCTTGTCTCGTAGCACGCTCAACTGATAAACCGGTCCGAATTCGTCGAATAACTGCCTCAACTCGGTTTCGTTCCAACTTCGAGGAATTTGCCCAACGAACATTTTGATGGCATCGGGATCGGGCGCCCCGTTGCCGTTATTATTAGCAGAAGCGCCGTTGGTGGTCGACACAGTCAGTGCGTTATCGCCGTTGGCCACGGATGGTTCACTCATCTTCGCAAGAGTATCCTGCACGGTGCCAATTCTTCGAATAGTGCCCACTTCGATCCGTCCTTCTACTGTAGGTCGATGAATTAGGAATGCAATTTTATCCACCAAATCGACACCATAAATGGGGACCGGTTTTCTTATCTAGCATAAGGAGAGGAAATATTACGACTCGAATAAAAGTGCACAAACGTCGGACTCGATCATAAAATTTAAGATTACAATGGCGAAAGGGAAAGCTTCCAAAATAAGATAATTAACACGCTAAGCTGAACTCCACACGTCCCAAGATATCTGGCCCGAGCCAGCTCGGAGAAGCGGCGAGTTTTCTCTCAATATTTCCTATATCCGGCCTTTCCCTACTAAAGTACACAAGGCTAACTAACTAAGACATGCCCACATCCGCGCCCCGACCATTATCACAAATATTGATCCGCTCTGAAAATAACTTCTCGCTCAAACGAAGAAGAATGTGTCAGCGGCAGGCGAACGCGTAGAAAACAATGAAACGAGAAAGATTGCCCGCGGACGAATAGAAAGAAAACCTCGACAAATCCTAAACTTAACACGACGGACAGGCCGAGGCTCGCTATTTAGTCAAATGCGAATAGTAAAAGACCGTTTTTTCCAGCCCCTAGCAAGGCGCAGACAAAACTGCCACTGCCACGCCCATCATCACTTGGAAAACTTCACGCAACGTGTTTGCGAAGTTGAGTCGAAAAGTTCAGTTACAGTTCAATTTTTCAAGAACTGGAAACAATTTTTCGAATGGAAAACCTTCAACAGAATCCCTGGAGATGTCAAGGTCACAAAAAGATGCACAGCAGGCGACGAAAAAGATGTCTGCAAATGATGTATTCGTTAAATTGAATGCACTGGTTCAAAAAATATCGCTGAAAAGTTGAACAAAATTTAGTCATTGCTTCCAGGAGCAAAGCTTGCTTATTGAAGCAATCATAACAGCGGAACAATGCGGTCAACCAAAGAGATTGCTCACCAGTCTGGTGCCTTAAATAACCACTATAACTCACTTGTTAAAAAAGATTTGTCTTGGCTTGAGCTTCAGGCGCTTCAAGTCAATTTTTTTCAAAATAAAATAGCAGACAAGAAACTCACGGAACAAAAATGCTGCGTATTGTTAAAAATTGAGCAATATTTGGCAAATACTCAGGAGATGAAATATTTATTGAGTGAGTAATACTCGCGAATGTTTTATGTGCGCGATGAGTCTTCGGGGCGATTAGATTTACAATCCGTTTTCCCTATGATTTCCATAATTTTTTGATAGTTTTTGAGTGGTTTATTCATTTTGCTAATTGAAATTTAGTTCTATGGCTGACTTGAACTCATCAGTTCCTGGGCCGAGGCCGGCTTTGAAAGAAGGCGATTGGGCGTGCCCGGAAGCAAAGTAGGCTAATTGGGACTTTGCTTAGCTTTTGATGATAAAATGATCAAATTTGCGAAAAATTTTAGATGCGCCGCAATAAATGATCAAAAACGAACCACGTGTCAACAATGCGGTCGTACTAAACCCCGGGCCAAAGGCCGTGTTGGGCATGAAATCGGCAAAGATGCGGCCGAAAAAAGCAAGGGTCTTTTTTCCGCTGATGACTGGCAATGTTCCAAGTAAGTCTGGTTAGAATGCTGGGGAAATTTTTTTACTCTATTTTCCCTAGTTACTCCCTAGTCTTTTATCTTTCGTTAACGTTTTAACTTTTCCGTAGATGCGGCAACGTGAATTGGGCTCGTCGAAATCAATGCAACATTTGTAACGCGCCCAAGTTCGGAGAAGTGGAAGTGCGTACAGGATACGGGGGCGGGTATATGGACCGACAGGATGTGGAATACGTGCAGCGTGAAGAATCGGATGAAGAATATGATGAGGTAAGCCTTAGCGGAGCTTTCCTTGACGGAACGTTTCAGGATGCATTCAAGCTCTGACTTTCAGTTTGGCCGTCGAAAAAAGAAATTCCGCACCAACGGATCCGAAAACATCGAGCAAGACGAAAAGAAAGACAAGACTGGTGGTGAGGATGAGGACGAAGAAGAAGATGGTGACGACGAAGATTTGGCCAAGTATAGGCTGGATGACGATGATGACGTGGTGGAAGAAGTAACGACATCTGACTTTTTTGAATGAGTGTACGAAAAGTGAAGCATTTCAGAACAATAAGAAAGTAGAAAAAAGGATTCCGAATGAGAAACGAGATCGGCCATCGCGATCGTCATCATCTCGCTCGTCTTCCTATTCGGGATCATCGCGCAGCAGCTCTTACTCAAGGTCTGGTTCTAACAGTCGCAGCGGGAGTTCATCGCGGTCCTCTTCTCGATCGTCGTCGTCCTCACGATCGAGATCGCGCTCTCGTTCGCGATCCCGTTCTAGGTATGAATGTTTTTAACTCATTGCTCAAAGTCCCTATTCCTGCTCTCGATTTTAAGGTCGCCCCGACGATCCCGCGCTGGTGCAACTCGGAGACGCGTTTCGCGCAATCGATCGCGCAGTCCTGGGCATTCAAGGTAGGCATGGATGGAACGTGCCAATCATGATCGATTTGTATTTTGTTCGTGTAATTGAATTAATTTCAGGTCTTCCCGTCGGTCGCGTTCGTCTCGTCGTTCATCGTCATCCCGTTCGGCATCGCGCTCTCCCCGCGGACGTCGTCGCCGTTGATGCAAACTGAAGTGGACATTGTGGATGGACGCGTTGGTACAGGTCTGCCCTGGCTAAGGCCCGAACAAGCATTATTGACAATCTTGGGAGAGCACTCGTTCTTGGCCAACAATCGAATAATCATTTCCCCACGGGTGTGCTATAGCCAACAAGTTCTGCCGCGCATCTCCACGCACGTACAAGCACGAAAAAGGGAATCTGATTTCATACATTTTCTTTTACTTTTTAGCTAAGCACAAAAGAATCGAAACCACATACGCAATGGTCTGCACGAAAAGTAAAGGCGGTTGATTAGAATGTTTTTAAGGTATTCATCGATTTGGGTTCACTTTTTGTCATTGTATTGCTTTTTGATGTTTTTGGACAATAAAGTTTTCTTTGGGACTCGCAATCGCACCGCTTGCTTTGATAATTAGCATGCAGCATTTCTATTTCAATCTTCGTGTTGCAACAAAACTACTGTATCTCTTTGAGCTGTAACATGGGTAGTTTTGATGCCTTACACTGGCTTTACACCACTTTACGCTCACGTATACTCCTCCCATCCCTTGTGAGCGCGCTTTACACTATTTTCTCACTTTACACTCGCGTCCCGCACCCGCGTTTGTGGCTCGTGATCACTCGACTTGGGAATAGCGGCTTATCGATCCGAGGGTCCTTCATTGCCATTGCTCAAATGTGCACTTGTGCCTTACCGTAGTCATTCCGCTACGTGGCGCCAAAATCGGAGCCAGCGCCGAAGATTTATTTGTCAACGTTAATTCTTTTCGATCAAATTGTTTGACAGTTTTTCGAAGTAGTTTTTGATTACTTCATGTGAAATTATTTTTGACGCGGACGCGCTTTTGTTTTTGTCATGTAAACGATTTTGGATGAACGATTCGAATTAGGTGAAAGAGATTTTGTTTTATTGTAAAGTTACGTCATGTCATGTGATTTTGGGTTTAGCGGCTGAAAAAATGGATTTAGGGATTTGTATTTGAATTTTGTTTTTTAAGGCTCTATGATTTAGCGAAGGATTGTCGATGATGAATGAACAATTTGTGCATTTGATTGCTGGAGGGTAAGTGATTGTTTAATTTTTTGTTGGAGTTTTGTCAAAAAATTTAAAAAATAGCGCCGAAAGATCTTGGTTTGGTGTCGGTAAAAGGTGGCTTTTGTTCTGAGAATCTCTCACGAAAGGAAAAAATTCGACGGTTCCTTTGGAATCTTATTTGAAATAAATCGGAGATATTGTCTCAGGTAGAGTCTGGGAAATTTTTTCACTCTTTCACACAGCTAAAGTCAATTTGACGTCGTATTTTCTGAAACTTGTTCTCATAAAAAATATGCTTCAAGTCCGCTTCGAAAAAATCAATTTGCTTAGCCTGGAAAATTTGGACTTTGAAAGTTTAGATTTCAAAGAATCATGGATGGTTTCAATTTTAGATTAGGTGGGACGGCGGGCGCAGTGGCCACGTGCCCTCTGGAAGTATTGAAGACTCGTATGCAATCGTCGACTTGTGCGGCCATGTTCCATCATCACAATTTCGAGCCTCAACCGGGCCCCTCGACACCCGGCGTCTCGTCGTCGAGTGCGTGTGGTGTTCTCCAATTGGGTGGTGTGAATGGTGAACCTAGGAAACGAATTCGGGGCTGGCAAGCCTGGCGAATGGTTCAGTTGTTCCGACATATGAGACAAACTGAAGGAATGGGAGCGTTTTTCAAAGGTCTTGGACCCAACTTGATTGGTGTGGCGCCGTCGAGGTAAGAATGGATGGGTTCAACGCAGGCTTATCGAGTCTTGGTTCTGGTGGGCTACACCACCAGCCGATCCACCAGTCTGGCCAAACATTCGCTGATCCTAGGGGTGGACCGGATCCCGATCCTATCTGATCCCCCGATCGGCAGTATCATCTAGGAATAATTGTCGAGGTGTCATGAACACAGCTAATTTTCCCTTTGAAATTTCAGTAGAATCCTTTTTAGAGCACTGTTTAGTTCACCCTTGCATAGAGAAACAGTGTCGCTTGGGGTGGGAATGGTGCCAGTCACATCATCGCTGCTAAAATTTATTTATCTTATCAGCTGGATCGGGATCAGGATCCAGGCTCAAGGTCGGATCTGTCGCTGCTGGGGTGGGCTGGTGAGGACGACTTGAGCGTACCTATCTCATCTTAATGACTTAGTTAGCGTAACTCAAAGCACACTGCTGGCAGAGACATAAAGAGTGAATCATTGGTATCGCCTCATCGAACTCTAATGATAAGACATGACCTTGATTGCAGTTACACAAAATTGGATAAAGTTTTTTTGTTTTTTAGAGCAATATATTTCTGGACATATGCTGGATGCAAAAGTTTTTTGAACAGCCATCTGCCAGCTGATTCGGCCCAGGTGCATATATTCTCTGCAGCGAGTGCAGGTGAGTTATGTTGGTCAGAGTGCTAGGTACGCCCTTATGTCACGCTTCCAGCAGGTCTGATGCGTTGTGGTCACTCTAGTCCACCTGCTCGTGAACCATTGGGTTGATGCGTCGTCGGTAGGCACAAGAAGGACTTGACCTGTCGTTCTGATGTCTTGTCAGTCTTTGAGCGCTAGAAATCAAAGGCTGCTGCTTTGAGTTCTTATGCGGAGTGGAGTGGGTCAGCCCCGCGTGACATCACTTTCATCACCCCTCCTTAGGATACGTCTTGCGGGTCAGTCTCCCGCAATACTGTCAGAGCGATGCCTGCGCCTTCCCCTGGGCTACGTACTACTGGTGTCAGCCTCCTGCACGAAAGGCGATACCTGCATCAGCCTCCCCAGTAACCATAAAGTGCTGTACATGATAGCGAATACCTCTGCTCCTACAGTACAGTAGCTGTAGAGGCTCGACTGGCAATCGATACTCATCTGGGAGCACTGGGAGCGTCACCCGTCAGGATAATATTTCAGCCATTATAGGTCGGAGGACTAGGCTGGCTGCTCTGGGTTTTTTGCATGGTGCAAAAGCTCCAGTAATAGGGACTCAGTCGCTATGTTAACCATATCCCTTGAATTTTCAGGCTTGTGCGCTGCAACGGCGACGAATCCAATTTGGCTCGTGAAAACTCGCCTTCAATTAGATCGTGGTTCTGGCAACAAACGTTTGACTCTTCTCCATTGCGTTCGAAACGTGTACAAGGAAGCAGGAATTCGTGGGTTTTACAAGGTGAGCGCAAGGATTTTGAGCGGTAGGTATGCCGAATACGGTAGTCCTGGGTTTCTTCCTGCTTCAACTAACCTTTAATCATTCAAGAAGATCTTGCTTGGTCACTGCGCTGTCCGTTAGTGCCCGCCAGCAGGGCATCATGTAAACAAAATAAACAGAAGAATCGATGTCGGAATCGAAAAAATGAGTATGCTATATTCAGATTCAGCACCCACTTTTTGTAAGGGCTGCCAAAAAAAGGGGATTCCCTGGAGGGGGGGGAATGAAAATTCCGACTTCCTAAATAATTGAGATCGCGGTCCACAATTTTGACCACCCAGGCTAGAACGCGAATGCTAAATCTGAATATCATACTCTTTTTTCAATATTCCGACATCGATTCTAAAGTGCACTTCGCCATTATAATTAAAGTTGCTTTTTAAAGTCAGTAAAGACGTGTCCTGAATTTTGGACGATTCTAGCGCTGACTAGCTTGTCCTTCGATTTTTGACGTGCCACTGCCGACTGCGAATGTGACGGCTGGCCGCCCTCCCGCCTGGACGCATAGAACTGGTCCTTAGAAGCCTGCTGTTAGCGTATTCGCATGTGCAGCGTGTCTTATTCATTTAGGGCGTTCAAGCTTCGTATCTCGGCATTGGCGAGACTATTATTCATTTCGTTCTTTACGAAAGATTAAAAATGCTTCTTGTCGGCGACAGCGATCAAAGACGTGGTTCGGATTTTGTACGGTTCATGGCCTGTGGCGCTACGTCGCGTCTAGTTGCCGCTTTAGTAGCGTATCCTCATGGTGAGTCGTGTGCTGATGGCTGAACCTGGAATGGGCTCATGTTGTGAACCTGAATGCGTTTGGGTTTTTAGAGGTGATTCGTACTCGGTTGCGGGAGGAAGGGACGAAATACAAGCGTCTGATACAAACTGCAGTGCTGATTTGGAGAGAAGAGGAATGGAACGCGTTTTATCGGGGCCTTGGCGTACATTTGATTCGCACGATTCCCAACACGGCCATCATGATGTCGACCTACGAGTTGGTCGTCTATCTGTGTCTTCGTTGATGTCCTCTATGACTTTTGCTCAAGGCTTCCGTTTTTTTGAAGTTACCTGCTTACACTGTTTGCAAGAAAACGGTGCTGTTTTGAGTGTTTGTACAGGACTGGCGAGCTAAGCTTACGCCGTGCCTTTCATGTACTGATGGCATGTGCGTTTTAGAAATCGCAAACTGAAAATGATAGGTAGCTGAGTGTTAATGTACTTACCTTGTGAGTTGTGTGGTCGACGATGGTGTGATTGTGTCGGGCAAGTAAAGTAGTTTTACCTTTTCGAAAGTGTGATGCACCTGAAAATGAGGTAATCTCGCGGTCATCATTAAATGATGTAAAGTTCGAATTTTCCGTGTCGTGTGATTGAGGGGTGCGTACCTGAGCATCACAATTCTGAACACCAAGTTACTGTAACCGGTAGCGCAAAGTTGTTTTCACTTTTCTTTCGCCGACTTTGGTTCCCGCCCGTTTGGACCTCAAGCAAATGGATAAGAAGCAGCAGCAAGCTTCGTTATTGTCCGATTCCTTATCCGAACCTGAAGTGCCTGATTTGGAATTGGTACCTCCAATAAAGTCGAAGAAGAGACGGTTTGTAATTTCACTGTTTTTTAGGTTTTTTTATTTTGCGAAGACTTTTTAGGCGCATGAAATTATCAAACAAAGGCAGCGAATCGTCGTCTGTTTCCTTTTCACTTTCGAATACAATGAACAAGACCAAGTCGGCGTGCACGTACTTGAGTTTGGGCCTGCTCGTCGTAGGTTTGGTGGTTGGTAATATTTATCTGACCTATTTGGTGATGGAAACGAGATTGCAGTTGGAAACGTTGGGAAATAAGATGGCTAGTAAGTAAATATTCGAACACGTGCTTAGGCCTTTTTGAGCCCCTTAAAGAGAATAATGAGGGTGGGGTAGCCTTTGAGGGGTGGACAAGGCTTCGTTAGGCCCCCTCTGTTTTCGCAATGTTGCGGACCACACCCAACCCGGCTGGGCGTAAAGAGAGTGGGCCCATTGGAGTGTGTGTAAAAGGGGTGCGCTAAAAAACAACTGGGGCAAAAAGAGGCGAGGAATCAAGGTGGATGACCTGAACTCATGCCTTTTAAAGAATCTACATAGTCGTAGCGCTTTATGCTGGGGAAAAACGGCCCGCCATGTCGTCGACCCCTCTGAAGACGATCTAACCCTTCTCCCCACAGACGAAGTCAGCGATGTTGCCCGAGGCCAAGTAGATGAGACTGAGAAAAACGCTCTATTGATGCCAGGGGCAGTAAATTTGAGTCAAGACATTGCGTGCTTTGCAGCAGTTTCGAAGAGTTTCGATAGAATCAGGAACAAATGAAATAAAGCTCAAAAAACTACCCTTTTTAGAATGGCAAGCAGAAAATATTGAAATCTGCGATGCAAAAATATCAGCCGCTCAGAAAAAATTAATTGAAACTGGGTCGTTGAAAATGGTAAGTCTGCCAGTTCGCAGGAATATTGCAAGAACTGAAAGAGCATGGGCTGCGAGTGTAGAAGAATCTGGTTTCCTAGGGAGGTAGACTCCTCTCTCCTTCGCTGATCTAGTCCCTGGCTGATCTCATCGCATCCCATGCCCCCTTTACAAGTTCTAGAAGCCTATCGTTAAGTGCATACTGTGGGCGCGCTCACCCAATGCTCGTTACTATGCTTGCTGCAGAGCCTCAGGTGTGTGGGCATCAGGGAAGTGGCTGGGTAGCCCTTCCCTGGGCTTGGTTGTCAGAGGTACCCCATGCCCTCGGATCCCCGCTGTGCGTGTTTTAGCCCACCCCTAAGATGATAATTCATGGATTTGATTGAACTGTTCGGAGCAGGTGCCATCAAATAATGGTTATAGCGAAAAAACGGGAAGCGTTCTGTTAAGATAGAGCGAAACACCCACTTCTCCAAAAATGTAAAATTAAAAATGACAAGACGTCACCTTGGAGACAGTTAAAAAAGGTGTCGTAACGGCTTCCAAGCATATGCCACGGGCATGATGGTGTACCAGGGCGCTCCTTCATGGGCGGGATCGCGACAGGATTCAAATTGCTTTTACCTGATCATGCAAAAACTGTGACAGAGCCCGAGAATGAGATTTTATCATGGATAAGATTTTTTGAGCCTCAGAGCTAAATTTAATGGTCGACCTTAATTTCAAGTCCTTTCGATAAACATTTCACAAAGCTAATACCGAATTTCTAAAAAAACTCTGTTATCGGACATCGAAAAGGTTAGCCCAGCCACCCTACTCTAACCGAATCCGAGGCAAGCGATGTTGGCTGGGCTCCATCGGCGGCACAATTTTGTGCATTTTTGTTGATTTGTTGTCGAGTTATGAATGATCAAAATTGCCCGCTTAACATTGCGCGTCTGTGCGGCTGGGCTAAACAGGCAGCTACCGCGCCTGTTGATGAGCGCTTTCGAGAAAGTGGGCCCTGATTTTCCCAAATCACTACCCCCCCCCCCCCCCCGGCTCGCATACCCTACTGCACAAGTACTTAATCCTCTGGCTCACATGACTGGTCTCAATCACATCTACTGTACCCCCATACTTCACTGACGATGAATTCGTAGTGCAGACATACTGTATTTCACATTACTACTCAAATCACTTCCTTATAAGGTCTTCATTCTTGCAGTACGAATCATTCAACACAACATTGGTGAACTCAAAAGAAAGTAAGCCCTAGGAAATCTTCCATTGCGTTTGATAATGATGCTTTGTGTTGGTTTTAGTCGAATCCGTTCTGCAAGCTCAAATTTCTCAGATTCTTTACAATGTGACCAGAGTAAGCGACTTTGACAACGGGTGAAAATGTAATCAAATGCCTTTATTTTAGATGGACAACGAATTGAATTCGGTATTGCTAGAACACGATAACAAGGTCACGGTAAGTCGCAATTGTGAATGCACTGGGGCACATCGACTGATAGGGCATTGGAATCGTATACTAGGCTTGGTTCTGCATCAACCCGGGGTTCGAATCCTGGTCAAGTATCAAGGATTTTTTTTTCTTTGGCAGTCTTGTTGGTTTTTCTTTTCTTGCGATCATAATTTGGCCCAACAAATGAGCTCTTTGCTGCGTTGAGTTGCAGATATACATGTATGGGCATGGGCGGGAAAGTAATTACCTATCATGGTGTTTTCGAGTCAGAAATTTCCCTGTCCAGTTGTCAATCATAATTGACAGAAATGAAGAATATGTTTATTGTCCAGTTTTAGGCTTTGTCAAACTTAAATTTGTTTTCAGAATTTATTCAATAACATTACTGAAATACGCGACATTTGTTTGAGCGGATGCGGATCGAGTGTCGCGGGCACATCGACAGTGACTACTGATAAGGCACTTTTGAAGGCCCAGGGAAGACCGTGATAAAATGTGTTAAATTAATTTATTACAGCCTTTTTAAGCTTCCATATTTTTTTCATTTTGTGTCAAAGTTTGCTATGGAAATTGGAAAAATAACGCATTTGTATAACTAGGACGCCCTTGCTCAGTTTTTTTGATGGACTCGAAAAGGATACGAACGAAGATGGCAATCAGGCACACCTCACGTGCTTAGTTGAACTAATGGGTCGTCCGTAAATTGGACTGGTTTTATTGAAAACTTTGTCACGTTTGTCTTCGATGTGTTAAAGTTTGGATGACGTCGGGGACAAACCTTGCCACCCGAGTACACCCAATGCCTAATTCGGTCAACCCACGCCCATCTTTGAATAACCAGTTGCGGGAAGAAAGGGGGTGGCCACGAAGACAAGGACTAATGTAACGGATCTGCCCAAATATATTCACCTGACAAATGGAAAAATGAGCATTCGCTTGGCTCACTCTGAGCTCGAGTTCTACTGCCTGTGAGGATATTGTTGGGAAAAAAACGGGCAAGTTTGTCAAAGATGTATTTATGGATGGGAATAGTTACGGTTGCACTGTCGGTGGCGAGGTGCGATGCTGCTTGCGATCCTCGATTGCCCCATTGTCAGAGCTCATCGACAGGCGCCAAGAAGACCTGCGATCCGTACTGGCTGATTCCTGGAAAGGCCAATGACTGTTGTAAGTGTACTGGTGCCTTGTTGGTGGCAGGTCCATATTTTTTTGAGGCAGTGATGACCACCCTTCGCGGCTGAAACATCACCCTGACGGGTGGTCGCAGGTTCCGTTCAGAGGATCGATTGCTGGGTCGGGAGATCGATACTCTCCCCTGACTGGAAACGTCAAGCCCTCGGGCTGACGTTTCAGCCGCACGTATAGTCGCGAGACTTGCCTTGCTCCAATCAGAATTCTTCGTCCCAGTGACCTCGGTCTCTCACATGTCCCACAGCCTGGGTGCGCTGTACACAGAGTGGTTTGTCTGGGTGCTGGAAAGGCCTGCTCGCAATCGGGGTGGTCATTTCTCATGCCACCAGGTTGGTTCAAGACCTGTCGCAAGAGGGACCATGCCATGGCCAAATAACGCTTTTTTCTTGAAATCAGTTTAAAGCAGTGTCTGCAGGTTGGAGTGTTTCTACTGGAATTTATTTTCTTACATTTTCGCAGAAATTTTTCATTAAGTTTCAGGATGCAAGGCAAAAACTCATTCAAAAATTTTAAGGAAGCGGGAAAAGCAAACCAGCATTTTTTCTATGAAACTGTCTTTAGTATTGAGAAAAGAAGGCTGTCACGAACAGGGTCTTTTCGTGTGACAGGGATGACAGGCGTAGGGTGACATCTAGCACCCGGAGGAGGCACTCAGTCACCTGGAATTGGGCGGAATTTCTTAATTTTAATCAAGATATTTTACGTGAATGAGTGGGTAAAGTTGATTTTCAATACTAGAGTGTCTTAGGCCCCCTGAAATAGAGCTGCCTCTAAAGTGAAGAAGAATTAAATAAACGCCCGCTAAAGCCAAAACAACCAAAGGAGTTAAAATTGAAGCGCATAAAATCCTACAAGTAAAAAGAGACATAAAACTTTCGTTCACAAAAAATTTGACGCGCTCGAGCAATGATGCTACAGAGCAATGTACTCGCTATACTCACCTCCAGAATGGCCTCCTTGAGTCAGAGATTGACCACGGGTGGACAAGGCCTCGGGGAACTTCAGTCCGCAGTCTCTGTCTTCGACAGTATGTACGGGTAGACTGCGTGCTGCAGCAGGTACTTACGATTAGGTGCCTGGCCAGGCCTAACTTCAGGTTCCTCCTGCACAGGTTTCAATTTGGGGGCTTAGCGTAAGTCGAAGTTGGCAAATCACTGATTGTGGGCGGCCTCGGGTGCCAGTACAAACTCACGATGAGACCTCAACAGGCCGCGTTGCCCCTTTGTATTCATTCTAACACTCTCCATTTTCAGCTAATCCATCCGCTAAGCAATTGATCGGAATCGATGCGAATAGTGTTTCCGTTACTCCGAACCCCATCAAACTCCCCGGCTGTTTCACGATCTCAATGAAAGCTACGATTCAGCAAACCGACATACCCAAAAGCGTTTTCAGCAAAGTGTCATACAACTGGTTGAAAGTGCCTGGCTTCAGTAATTTACCCTGTCAAAACGCATCGGCGAACGGGTGCGACGGATACGGCAATAACTGGTATGTTATTAGTCATAGTCGGAGAACAGACGCAGATCTATCTTGTCCTATGGCACTGCGTGGGTGCGCCAAGTCATGCGGTCAGGTAGGCTTGGTAATGAGCTGCCTCAAGCTCGTACTTGAGGATGCGTTCCATGCACTCACAGCCACCACAAAATGCTGGCATTGAGTGCGAGCCAAACTTGAAAATACGTAGTTCCAAGTTGCCAAGACGAAAAAGGTTGTTGTGAACTTTCTTGTTTTATATTGACGTCATTGCGGGCGGACCAGTCCCAAAGACGTCATTTCTACGACCATTTCGTAGCTACAACTTCATAACGACTGACCCAGCACGCACAAATATGTCGTGCTGTAACATGCCAAACTGCCGTAAAGAGCTAAGAGCGGCAAGTTTTGAATTCAAGTTTTTTAAGTTTTGAAAACTACGAGTATATTTGGACACAAAAAACAGGATGTGGATGAGGTGGAATAGAAAATAATTCCCAGAAGTCTGGCCTAGACGTTTAAGATCGAAATAACCAAGTTCTATTGATTGATTTCGTTGCGGTCGCAAACCTCGCATTCTTTGTTTCAGCTATTACTGCGACTTTTGCAACAATCTCAAGAACGTGGACAAAGCTGGTTCGAAGAGCAGCATCGTCTCTCAGTTCCGACAAGTCAACTGCCCTGAAAAGGCTGGCTCGTACGATTTCAAACGCGAGTTCTGTTTCAATGATTTCTCGGATTTGGACAAGGATAACAATTGCAAATTAGACTTTCTGGAAAATGGACAAGATTCTGCTGGATATCAAGATGCTTTAAAAAATCTACAAACTGCGGGATTTGTAAGCAGATTTTTTTTATTTTTAAGAGCTTTCTGAATTTATATTTTGTCATTTTCCAGGGTACAATCGTGGCTAAATTTGTATTAGCATCAAATGCCACGGCAGATCAAACTGAAAAGAAGAAAAATAAAGAAGCAGAAATTGAGGCAACCATTGATCGGGAATTGGAGTCGAAGCGAAAAGAAAACAACTGGGCCGTCGATGATCAACAGTACATCACATTCCGCGATTGGTACGTGAAACAACGAAAGGACACCTGGCACAGGTAAGTCACACAGTACCCACTTTGTTGGACGGGTGCCATCGACCGACACTGACTCCGTCCCTGTGACCCGCCCTTCAGCCAGTATGAGACACGCTGCACAACAGTCCGCTCCGAGGCCACCTTTCACCTTTCAGACAAGACTACTTGCCCTGGCTGCTTTACTACAATCAAATTGGTTGTATGACAGTCAGTTTCGATGTGTGTGACCGACAGCCCGTACCCGCCACGAGTGGTGGTAACGCATACCAGTGTCCACCTCCATCGTCAAGTTGAAAGCCTGCGTCTGCACGTGATCTTATGAGTGAGCAATCCGTGTATCAGGCATATTGTGCTCGCGATGTCATGTCATGCTTACAGTATATGACTTAACTGACTTGTGTAGGCGCACAGTAAACGTGAGACATCGACTTTGTGGACAGCAGTCACTCACACCGTGCTCATACTGCATGCGTACCTACTGTACTGTAAATGCTCATTTAGTCTCCCCTTCCTGAAACCCATTTGGTTTAATCATCTCCTCAAATAGTTTCCTCAGGGCAGTGTCGAATACCACGTACTGCGACTGCGAGGGTGCATGCCGCCAGTTATAGTCCATGAACATTCTGCTTGAAGGAAGGAAACATGGTCATTAGTGTGACTCCATGCACTGCAAGGGTGTCTGACTTGACCTAAGAATAAACTTATGACTTATTTAGGAGAATTTAGACGCCCAAACGTGTTGTGCAGTTTGATTTTCCCTCAAATAATCCCCCAGTCGTTCCACTTTAGGGTTAAGGGGCCATACAAATACAACGTCGTATGCAAATGAGCAATTAACCCCCTGCCGCACAACATCGTTTTTTCATAGTCCCCCTCAAAACTGCCCAAAACTACGTCGTATGGGCAGCACCCCCTCGTCATTTCTGGTAAAACAATTCCAAAATCACTCTCAGCTTCTAAAATCAAATTTGGTGACCTTTCACACTGCCTAAGCGCAGAGTCAAACTGATCAACTAAGAAGGAAGCATCGCCAACGTCGAACTTTGCAAAACCAAAAATTGTGATGTTTCCTTAGGCGAAAAAGAAAGCTCTGTGGAAAATCAGAGGCGTCTGGCCAAGTGGCCAGCCGTGGTCAGCGCATTAAGACCTTTGAAATTTTTAAATTCCTCCAGATTTTTGGGGTTTTTTGAGGAAAAACACCAAATCCGAGTGTTGGATGCTTAAACTCAAAGTCTGAAACCCAAATCCAGTTTGGAAAGAACCTGCGTGTTTTTCACAACGCTCAGTTCCTTATAACTCAAAAGTTCAAATATCCAGCGGACTTTAGGCACTGACCAACGCTGACCAAGCGGCCAGACGCCTCTAGTATTTTCCACAGAGCTATATATTGCACCCAGGAACAAACTTTAGTTTTTTAAAGTTCGAATTAACGGTTGGCGATGTTACCTTGTAAGTGGCAAGAGCTTGATTGGGATTCTTAGTTTTGATCTCCCATTGAAAATTGGTTTTTGAGATCACCTACAGTAGATAAAATTTTCAAACGTTTTAAAAGTTTTGAAGTCCATTCGAGGAAACCAGGTAAAGGCCAGCATAAAGAGTTTGCGCCCTGCAATGGATCTGAAATTTGAACCAACTAGCCCACCGACTCAAGCCCAGCCCAGACCCTCGAGGGCCACATTCAGCTCAAACTCAGGCCCTCGCAATTTTTAAAATTGAACCCAAACCCAACTTTGTTACCACAGTCTTCAGTTTTAAAAATTCAAAGCCAAATTTCAAAAACCCGAACAAACAATTTTCATTCTTCTACCTTTAGAATGAATTATAAAAAATATTTTGCACAATTTCGATTGTGTCCGCGGGAGGCGTAATTTGCCGAAATTTAAAAAAGGCTGGGTTTATCTGGGTTTGGCTTTTCGACCCAACCCAGGCTCAGGAATTTACTAGTCCACCCAACCCAAACTGATAGGTACCCATGGACAAAACACCCAGCACAACCCGAGAACCCACTGGGTCTGGGTGGGTGTGGGATGAATTGCAAGACCTGGGTTGGCGTTGCTATCAGCAGCTTGCAGTCGGCACAGGCGGCAGTGTGACCTTGGAATATCCAGTGCATAAACGACGTCGTATTTGGCCAGACCCTCCCCCCCCCCCCCCGGTCGTACGAGATCGTTTTTCAGGCGACCCCACTCACCCCCTGGCGTGCGACGTCGTTTTTGTACGGTCCCTAAGTCAGTAATGGCACGCAGGCAGTTGAAATTCTTTATTTGTTCAAGACAGCGGAAGGCAGACTGACCCACAGAACCATGCTTGCTCGATAGCACCCCGACTGGACCCTATTCCTAATGATAGGTCCCGCCTCTCCCTGGGGCCTTAGGTACTTTCAGCACGCTGGGCTTGGGGGCCTGGGCTCTGCATTTTTTCAAATTATGGTGCTGAAGTTAACCCAGTTATGCAATAGATGCTGTCAGTCTGCAACAAGCAAGCTTTGGCATTTCTCTGTTACGAGTGTCTAAAATTGCACAACACCCATTTTAAAACTCGAAAATTTAAATTCGCGCGCTAATGTGCCTTATAGCATTGTGATATAAGGCGTCATAAGCCTTTGCCGTGGGTGCGCGTACAAGCAAGTTGCATTATTTCAAACTTCCTTGTTCTTGGCTACACTGAGTTGACTTGCACAAAACTTCACTGTATTCATACAAAACATCACTGAGGGGGGGGGGGGGGTCCAATACAATTTTCCCGCTATTTTTTAACACCATACCGTATTTTTAGGGCTTTTGATTGCAAAAAGTGGCGATAAGTAACACAAGTTTGAAAAATTTTTGGTCCTGCCTGACCCATGCTTATAAGAGTAATTACTAAGGCTTAGGAGTGAGTGGGTCAACAAGCTGTATCTGCCGTTTTATACCATTCCTAAACACGATTTGTTTGAACTAAGTTTAGCGCAGACGACGTCACTCATGTTGGTTCCGGAATAAAGACAAAATCCTGAGCTTCCTTGTTTTCTAAGCAAGTTTCAGCCGAGCGCCCACTCAAAGGCTAATATGAATGTCCATTTTTATGCAAAACATTAAAAAAACTTTTTTTTCGATATCTGTAACTGAAGCTGCCTAAGCATGAAACAATGTACGGAAAATCCCCCCCCCCCCCGTTGGTAGTTCCCCTTCTTGGACCCATTAATTAATTAGTTCACACCCTCACAAAGGTTCCCCAGGTTAGTCTGGGGTGCTCGCTGAATGAATTGCATGTACCTACTGCAAGTGTTTTGGCTGATGTTGCGAGCACAATCACTTAGTTCTTTGGCTGAACTTGCATGGCAAAATGTCTTGCAAATTTTGCTCCCGCTCTCACAGACCCATTTGAAATAATAACTTCTCCAGGATGTTATTTGAGTATGCCAAGCCAGACTGAGCTCAACAATGGATTCCAAATAAGTCAATACTGTTCCCACAATGCACTCATGATTATATAGCACGTACAGGATACAATGCACTGTTTTGCATAGTGCAGTCCAAAGTACCACCCTGTTTTCTGCCTGCGTGGTCCTTGGCTAATCAGTCCCTCCCCCCCCCCCCCCCCCCCCCCCATGGAAACCCGGAAGCCACCATGCCCTGCTGAATCCGCAAAGTCTACTTGAACCCTGGTCCAAGAATTGATGGAAGGTTCACATAGTTAACACTGCACGCATTTTTCTGTCTGTTCTCCCCTGCGTACAATCCACTGGGACTCGCAGTCGACGTCAGTGCCTTAGTTTCCTTTTTGTCCACATTTTGGTTCCAGGAGGTGACGAAAACAGAATTAAAGCTATATCCTAGTGTTGACGTAAAAGTGTAATGGACACCCGTTAATTACACTAAACAAGGTTTCCTCGTGCGCTTGTGTTGTCACTTCGGAATGTTGGATTGTGCTTACGTAAGGTTGGGGAGCAAATCGGGGAGCAGCGCTTTGCATGTCATGCGGATGTCTTATTAATTAGCGCACGCTTCGCACGATCGTCTTGATTAGATCAGTAATGGGCTGGTCGTGTGGTGGGCGTGCCAGCTTATTTACCAAGCCTATCTCGGCCACCTCGTCCTTCTACCAGTCAGTCATTCACTCGTAGTGGCTGCAGTCCGAGTGGTCGCGTCAAAATGGAGAAAGCGGGTTTTTCACTGATAACGGTTCTGCTTCTGGTCATTGTGGGCAGGATGGTAAGCGGCACGGGTGGTTAGTTGTGTCCTTCGAGGCTAGCTACCGCAGTGAGCATTGAGTCAAAGACAGCAGCTGACGAATGCAATGCCAGCTAAAACGGGGATGGAGTCTCATATGTTCTCCCCTGAGTAAGACATTTGGCGTTGGCCGCAGACGTTTGAGTGACTTGCACCCGGCCACTTCGACCCTCTTCCACCAGTGAGGGAACCTTAGACCAAAATATGGATCCCAGAACGTAAAATACGTTCTAAATCGTACCCCTTTATAGGCTCTCTGCCACGCCCGACCCCTGTCCAGCGAAGATTCGGATGGACCAATTGGTAGCCAATTACTGAAACAATACTTAAATTCGTTGCGAGTTCAAGTCTTGTCCAATCCGGCGATGACAGATGATATGAATGAAGACCGAGAACAAGTGGCCGAGGTGGCCAAACGATGTCCTGGAATGGCCTGCAACGATGATCTAAGTCCGAGTTAAGTCATTGGCCAATGGTACAGTAGTTGCGGGTGTCTCTGATTCGTATTGTTGGTGGCTAGGGTGATCCCACGGTCGTACATTTTTAGAGAATGGTGTAATAAAGAGCTCATATTGGGTTTCATGCAGACAACAATCATTCGTGTTCACCACATCACCAAGCAGGAGTGCGCACTCTAGGCTGAACCACACACAACACGAACCCAACCACTCCAGCAAGCAGAAGCCCCCAAACAGGTCACGAACCCACGACCATGCCAACTGCGCCCTTTACATCTTCACAGTGCGCATATAAAACGTGCACTTTACATTCTACACCCGGCATATACATTTTGCATGTACACAACGCAGCATCGACCCGCCTGGCGTGCCATTCACGCAGTTTACAATTAGTACACAGTCTGGGTGGTCTCACTAATTTGCATATTCAATGTCAGCTACCATCATTACACATTCTTCACACTGGCCTCCCTAATTGCTCACTACCATCTAAATCCACACCAGCTAAAATCCGGTTACGCCCACCATCCAATTATGCTAATCTAAACGTCTTCGCGTGTCTCATTCAATTCAGGACACTCCTCGGGCCAGCATAATCCCCGCACATAATGCCAGTCACGCCACGCCACACTCCCTAAGCCAACGTCATTCTTGCACGCACCAGGGTTAGTCTCATCATGAAACCCTTGCTGACCAAAATTAGCCAATACACATTCGAAATTATGGTTAGTCCCAAGTTTAAACAAGGCTCGCCACTCATTCAAACCTACGTTTTTTTTACCTTTTATTACCCACATCCTTCCAAAGTAGTTACATAGTGCACTTTTACGTGTAGAACTGAAGCAACACTAACTAACAAGGTACCACCTTCAACCCCGCACTACTGTATATCCTCACAAAATTTGCACAAAACCAATCTTTCACTGCTCAAATAAAGTCAACAGAAATACCAAATCCACAAATAAACATCTCCCATTCACCAAATAAACTTTGCTCCAGGCCACTCATATCCATCGCCCACACTCCACATTCAGTTACCATAATGGTCCTGAAATACAAAAAGGCGTTCATATACAAAACCTCAAAGACGCTTCTTTTGCAGATAGGGGAGAGAAGCAAAACCAGAGCGCACATGTGCAAAGACAGGCCACCCATTCCAACCACCACAACCAAACCAGACAGTGTTAGCCACAAACTCAGACCGGAAATTCCAGGAAAACCAAAAATATTCACAACAAGGCAGATTAGAAATGCTCAATAGAAATATATAAACCTGTGCTTGGATCTATCGAAACACGTGACCTCGTGGCAACCCATCAAACCGCATTCTCTACTTTCGCTAAAAAAGAACGCCATGCTAAAATTCGATTCACTCTACGTCCCACCACCAAAATAATTCAATGTTAGTCAATTGAAAACTGAACACGCTTCCTATGCTATGCACATACATGATGAAAAGAAGGGAACCCTGGGTCGTAGAAAGCCAGATCATGGTACCCCACTTGCAACTACACTGCGTACAACGTACAAATTTATATCATAATGTACACAGTACTGTACACATATTTTAAATGCATATACAGCAACAGACTAGTGTAGATTCGTTGATGAATACACATTTATGACCAGTATGCTCTCGCGTGGGTAAGGAGCTATGGAGAGAAGTCATATGCACATATATATATATGCAGATTTCTCTTCCTGCCTCTTCTTAATTGACTTTTTGAGGGAGAAATTGAATTTCCGTGAGGGGTAAACACATTATTTTAGCAGACTTCAGACCAGCATCAAGGTGGACATGGTCGATGCTATCAAATTAGGCAGCAGATCCCGATCCAACCAAAAACTGGAATTTAAAGATGTACTGGCATGAAGGGGGGGGGGGGGGGGGGGAGACCGCTAAGAAAGTAACTGCACCCGCCGAATCAGCAGAACTGGAAAAATATTTTGGCGCGGCAAAATTTCTCAGATGTGTAGTATGAGAACAAGGCGGAGCCGAAAAGTTTTGCCGCGCCAAAATATTTTCCCAGTCCTACTTTTTAAAAAAATTTTTGTGGGTCGAAGCCCTTTCTGCCTCTAGCCGGCCAGCAGTCAAACCTTCTAAGCAAGGCTGTGTGGGGACCGGCACACAGCAGCGTCCCTCTGCGTGTCTCCACTAGGAGCACCTCCACGCGAGGGCATCCTGGACAGGACACCGACTTCCTCGGACGATGGCGGGTGGGCTTTGAACCCTGTCGGTGTTCGACAGCCGAGACTGTCTCCTCGTCTGCTTCCATCACTCCACTCGGAGCCCCTCAACAGTACTGCGTGTGTCACCCACGGCCTGGCGTGCAAGGTCAGCCAGGGTTTATGGTTTCCCACTCCTGCTAATTCGGTGGGTGCTGTTACTTTGTCAGCGGTTCCCCACTCCCCCCCCCCCCCCACATGCCAGTACATCTTTAAGCATGGGCGTCAAGCTCCTCTCTAACTGGCCTGGTTCCCCGCTAATATTATCCCAAAAGAAATGAATAGATTCAATTAGAGCATATAGCAGAATTTTGTATGGACAAATGGGACGTAACGTCCATATTCCGGTATGCCAAATAAACCGATTTCAAGGCAGATAAAGCGTATTACATAGTTGCTAACATACTCATTTTGGCCGATGCTGGACTTCATGGGTTTAGGGAGAGGGCCCTTGACAGCTTTTAGCTAACCAGCCCTGGCCTGGGGTGTGGTCCCTACTCCCTATACCCATACATGGGTACGCTGCATATTCCATCTTATTCATCGTCAAGCACGCACGCAGGCCCATATGTTCCACAACGTAAGGACATATCCAAGGCCCGCGATAATTTTTAGTTTTCCCATAAAGTCCTTCGTCCCCAAACTCGACCTAGCACTTGACGACCCCACCATCCTAGGACGCCAAACCAGGGTCTGCATCCCATCAGTCCCAGAAATCTAAACTGAGGACAGGGTATAAGCATGGACAATGAAGTCACTGACCTCCACTCTCATCAGCAAGGCAACCAGACAGGGGCGCAGTCCACTTCATGCAACCCTTCCCTTGCCTCACGACAAACTTACACTTAGATAACTGGACATGCCAGCAGAAAACTGGGAAATTTTGCCAGCCACTTTCGTCACGCCCTGACGAACGGAATCCTTAATGTCGGTCATATCGGGCAACTGTGACGCGGTTGACGAATATCCAGCCCCGCCACCGCCGCCACGAGAACCGCCCCCGAACAAATCAGCGCTCGAAATGGAGTTCGAGCCTTCGAAACGAGCTAAATTCGTGCGTGTTTCATACTGAAACAAAATACTCCTATTATCCACTCCACATCGCCACCAACCAGTCGCTTACGTCAGCGGCGCCAGTTACACCAAAATATTGTTCCGACGAAATAGCCTTTGCACCGGCGAACTTTTTTTGAGCATCGCTATTAGATGGCGTCGTGTCGATTACGGAGTTCGAAATCGGTTTGCGTCTTGATTTTTGACTACAAATTGATTTTTTTATATTTAATTCGAGTTCTGCTTTTTGAAATCACAAACTTACTCATCATAGTCGACGGTCTTGCTCGAGAAGAATCCATTATCATCATTCTTAGTACTACGAGTCCAATCGTCATTTTTCGTACTACGGCTCCAATTCGAGGTCCTAAACATAGATCAGATGGCAACTTTTTTTTCATGTTGTTTCTGACACCCCATATACCACTTTCCCAAACCACTTACTTATCCGTGTCCTTAGTCCCGCCAATTATATCCCACTCATCGTCCAGCGTAATCTCGGCCTCTTTGACCTTAGTTCCGTATCCACTCGAGCCACGCGCATCTTCCTGTTGAATCGGCTTGATGTCAGCTAGCACAGAATGACTCGCTTTTCTGAAACGAATCAAACAGATGCACATTACCCATATCCGACAAGATATCCAAAATATATACCCCCGTCCAGGATCACCCAAGGCCATGCCTAATCGTTCAACCTGATCCAATTTCTTAGGATCCACGTGTTTCATTTGCTGATCGCGTTTGGCGGTTTCCTGAGCCAAGAATCGCGCAGATATTCTACAACAGAAAACTATATAATAAAAATTAATCGATCCTTGGGTTGTACAGTACTTACGCAGCAGCAGCAGCGTCTTGATTAGTCGTATTTTCTTTCGCGGCTGGAACGGTGGCCGTAATTCGCGTCTTTTCCAGCACCTCTGCTTGACGTTCAATTTCGCTAAAGTCTGTTGAAACTTTCTGCGCTCCAAACGCGCTCTTCTTTCCAACCGCCTAAAAACGAATATATGTCAATCAAACATGTCCGTGCACAAGTGAGACAGCTTACCTTTTTTGGGGCGGGGCGTCGTTGACCAATCGACGCAACTCCCGATGTAGACTTACCAGAATCGGCCGTGCTATTATCCTCCAAATTCACATTTGGACCTACAAATGGTTTCTTTGATACATCGCCATGTTACTGTTTTTATTTTACATTTACCAGACCGCTGAGACATAGGCAAGGCAGCCCACTCCTACGTACTCATTCTAAAGTCATCCAAGCGAGATAAGATCTTTCGAGCTGGTCAATCAGTTTGATAAGCTGCCTAAGTAAACCCAAACGTCAAAAAGACAACTGCAAAGGAATTTGCTAAAGCGTGCATACAGAGTGGTGAAAATCCTTTTTCCTCGTTTGGTGATGTGGAAATACTCGACAAGTTTCCCCTCCCACATGTTGAGTAAGAAACAAATCAAGAACTAACCTTTTTCCTCGGTCGTGGACGTTCTTCGTGGTCCGATATACGCTTCTTCGCTAATGCTAGTCTGCGATTCATTCCTAGGCATGTTTATGACGTCGGTGACGGCCGTGTGTTGGGCGAAAAAGTCCGGCTCATCTTTCTGAGTGGGAGACGAAGGCGATTGCGGTTCTCCGTGCGCACTTTCAATATGCAACTGAAACAAACTCGTTACAAAGATTGTAAAGCACCTTAGAGAAATCTCTTACCTTAGTACCGTGCATTCTCATAGCAGCCACAGCTGCGTGATGCAACTTCTCGCGATATAGCTGAGCAGCGCGGCTTTTGTATTTCTGTTGCGCATCGGTGCTCGTACAACCATGCTGACGAAAAAACTGTGTCTAAACAGCGAATCCACCCTTATTTATCATTAAACCGTGAGAAAAAAAAGATAACTAGATTACAGCATTCGAATTGCCACCTAACTGCATGGCACGTAATTGCAACCATGTCCAATTTGTATCCAACTGTGTGGAACGTACGAAAGATAAATGAACGCCTAAACTTCGATGCACGGCCGAACAATCGATGCAAATAAACACACCATATGTCACACTCGACCATGTTGGATTTTTGGCGCCACAGTCGAAACATATCTGGAGTGGAAAAAAGAGCGACAGTGAATACCGTACGAGAAATAAGATTCTACCGAGTCCAGAAAATAAACCAGTCAGAAATCTGTCGTTCAGTACAGCTAAAAAATTGTTAAACGTAAAATTAGTTTATAATAAATTTTTCATTAAGCAAGAATCCTAGAGTGCATAAGGATATGCAAGCTTTCAGCATTTTCTTGGCATCAGAAACCAACTGTTCCGGTATCAAGGTCTATTCCCGGAAACGCCCATCAAACATACCAACAAAATAACAAAAACAAAGAAAAGAAATGAGCAGATTTAAAAACAAACCGATAAAAATATCGACTTACTTTATTCACAGCATATGATCGAAGTTTTTTGAACACAGCCGTGATATCATTCTTCGACGGACAATCTTCGCTCATTTTGGCGATACAATGATTTTACGACGCCGAAATAGAAATAAGCCAAAGCAAGGCAAATTCTGACCAGTTTCCTTCTAGAATTATCAACCTCAAAAATGTGGAACGATGGAGGTGGAACCGCAAGGAGACAATGAGACATGGCATATGCAAATCTGAGCGAAACGGCGACAAAATGACACGTTTTCGCACACCATCGCACATTTATGCCTGGAGATCAAATTAAAAGCGGGAATTTAAATCTGACTAAGTGCAGCCGCGCGCATCTGAGATAAGAGCAGCTAATTCAATTTGAGTAAGTAATAATCTACAAATGTCAAATGTTTTTTTTTAAAGTCATCTATTCTGGCACAGCACTATTACTGAACGAGCATATCAGAACTGCGTCAAACACGAAAAACCACAAAAACGATCTAAAGCACAGTAGCTGAATCGCCCAAAAAGCTTTCATTTTCCTTTTGTCAACTGTCGTTTCTTCTCTTCCCAATTCGCTGCCTCGCTCTCGAATTTCTTTCTAATCTCTTCCTCCCGTCTTTTTTCTTCCAATCTCACATCTTCCGGAAATGAAGAGGCATAAGTTTGTTGCTGGAGTAAAATTTCGTCCTAAAATACAATTATAAGCGTACTTCTTCGCATACAGCCTTGGTTCATAAATGTTGGCAAAAACGAGGATGAAATCCATACAGCACTTTCCTTTTTCTGTCGCAAATTCCATCGATTGAACATGTAATAAAATACGATCGGAAATGATACGTACATTGCAATGCGCATTGTCTCGAGCTGATATCTCCTCATTGTTAAGAAGACTGATATTTCGAACAGAGAATAGAACTTTAAAGACGAACTACAATCCGTTCTGCTACAATTACTGTAGAGAAAATATCTGCGCATATTTTTAGTTTCACAATTACCGCCTGTAGCAGACAGCATGTGTAAGAAGCGGGAGTTCAAATTTTCACTGCAGCATGTGAGTTATATTACGCCGTGTACAATACTTGCAGGGCAATAATTAAGACATAAAAAATCATACAACACGCGCTTTTATTCATCATGAATCTTGGTCCTCATCAATTTTCCACAGATACACGTTTGCCCCTGACGCCATCAGGAATGCCTGCATTGTTGGATGTGCACTAAGAGAATGCGTGACTAAGCCTTTCGACATGGATGAGTTGACAGGATGTTCTAATACAGTTATCAATGTGCCTTCGATCAAATCCCAGCAATACACTTTTCCATCTTCTGATCCACTAACGACCTGGGCATCCGAACTGAGAAGGCAGCTGTCAATTTTGTACTCGACGTTTTTATGGCCAGTGAAGCTAGAAGAAAGATTCAGCTTACATTGTGATTAAGTGCACGCGTGCTACAACGACATGTGCGCAAAGTGACACAGTCATTGTGCATGTGCATTGTGCATTTGTATGCACAGCTAGCGCCGCATGAGTGGCTGGAACAGTCATAGAGCGCACACACACTATGTACATACTGTAAGGCAGACTTCTCTGTGGGACATAGTCACAACGCGCTATCAGACTGGGCGTGGTGTACCCCAGCAAAACGTCGCGGGTAGAATGGTACTCAGTACCTATACGCAGTGCCTGGTCTGCCTGTGTCGTATACTACAATACTTTGCACTACTGCGTGTTACGTGCACTTTACACTGCACTCAGATAGAACTATAGGTGGATGCAGCCCGCATGCCCACTGTACAGCTGCACTCGACCCCAGAGACAAGACATTGCAAAACAAGTGTCCCCCATCAGACTTACTCAGCCAGCAGCTCTCCATTATCCTTGTCCAAAAGCCGAATGGTCGAATCGAGCGATGACACCAATAGGCACTGGCCATCTCGACTAAAATTGACCGATGTTGCAGACTCTAAAAAGAAAGACATCTTTCCTACGCAGAATACTGTATGAACACAGTTTTCAAGTATCTGCTCTTACTTCCAACAAAATCAGCATACATTTGACCCTGTCGCATATCGTATCGTCGAACTCGATTATCGGCTGATCCAGTTAGAATTTCGTGATCGCTAACGGCTATTGACAACACGCTGTCGGTTGCTTCGTCCAATGTCTAAAAAGCCCTTGCGTCAGTTCACTACAACTTTGAATACCGCAAGGAGGGCGAAAATTTAGTGGGTATCTATTTTTACAGTAGAGTACGACGGAAAAAAAATGTGTGTATTCACCTGCCCATTACAGTAGTGGATGAAATTTTAATGATCTACACCATTCCCAAAAATCTACTAAAACTTCCCGCTTTACACTATATTTATTCGGTTACAGTATTTGCACATGAGCCCCGCTCACTGTAACTGCTGTTATCTCTTGCAGCAGGTGCAAACACGAATGCTTGCTGTGCTGATCCAACTGTCAACCAGGCAGTGCATAACTGCTCTTTTCAGTGATTCCATAGAAGAGTCCAGGAAAATGGTCTCACAAAAAAGACAGCAAAGATAGCACAGCTGATCGGACAAACTCTTCTTGAAACAGTAAAAAGTGGAAAACATGAGCCATGAGCGGGAGTCGAACACGCACACGCACCAGTACGGTAAACTAGCCCAGGAATCTCACAATCAGAAGTGCAATTTCGATTCTCGCTTGGGGGTTATGTTTCTCTTTAGGTAGACTCCTACTGCACATATTTCGTCCGATCAGCTGTGGTATCTTTGCTGTCTTTTTACTGCAAGTCGAGCCCGCACCCATTGTAGTGAGATTACGGGGCCAGTTAACTAAACCGGCGGGGGTTCGACTCCCGCTCGTGGCTCATGTTTTTATTTCTGCTTCTTGATTTAAATCTGAGCCACTTTTACCAAGAATTGTCAGAACGGTCAAAACCGAGAGCCTACCTGAATTGGATCCCTGGCATTGCTTTTCATATCCCAACACTTTACACTGCCATCCAACGAAGCGGAGATCACCACTGTCGACTCCTCATTATAGGCCACCGCGTTGACTTGGGCGGCGTGTCCTCGTAGTTTCCTCGTGATTTTACCCGTTCCAACATCCCATATGAATACCTGTTTATCCATACCACCCGAGGCGATCTGCCCATTATCGCTGGAGCTGCAGGCGTCCAATGCCTCCCCTCCGTGCCCCATATACGTTCTCAATACAAGCTCGCGTTCAGGGTTCCATAATTTGACCGTTTTATCACCACCGCACGTCATGCAGTAGTTGCCATCCACTACAAAGGACTTGTTAAACCTCGGATAGGCTGGGCGGGCAATGAAATCATTACTAGTTATCACAGCTGTCGCGGATGCGTGATGAATTACAGTTAGGCCTGCGGGCATGAGTCATATTGCTGATTGCTGCCAGTTTAAATGTTCTTTCCGACATCGCCTACTTTTTCGTCTACACTAAGGTTTTCTCGCCAGCTTTACTGACCTACCCCTTCTTCAACCTCTGATTCTGCCAATAGCGCGCTCAATAAGCTATACAATCGATTCCATTAATTACATCGATGCTCGACTACGTATACCGAGCAATCGATCGACCGTGAGCACACTCATATCACCGTCGCCAAACTGTTCAGTACTTATTTTTTAGCGCCCATTATGACGCACAGTAAGCGCTGTGTGTGTGTGTGTGTATGTACTGAGTATGTGTGTATGTGAAGGGCTGTCTGTGTGTGTGTGTGTGCGTACTGTAGAAAGGGCACCCACCTAAGCAAAGGGCTGACACCTCACCTCATTCGAGTCCCTCAAACAAGCTTGACTGGCCATCAAGCCATGTCAAAAGTGCATAACATTGCTGACCTTAGGCCTCGATGTCAAGGGAACCACGGTTTATAAGCTATCACAAAAAGATTTATTGCCTTCTCATTCCAGCAAAACCAACAATCATTTTCCCGAGGCCATTTATCAAAGCTGGTTGGAAATCGATTGAAACAAGCTAGCTTGTTCCACATGCATTTCCTGTGCGCATAAGCTTGGCACGATTGATCGGTGTCTCCCGTGTTTCCTAATGCCCAGCCTTACACATTTTCTTATTCACAGTCTTGACCAGTATACCTTATCCCCTCGTTCCTAACCTCCCCTTGCTCGTGCAAGACGTTCCTTAGAGAATACGACTTTATTACCATTGTATCTGACAGCCCTGACGGCTCCTTGCTTGCACGTCAGGGTCGCTGTCAATCGTCGAGGAATAAGGCTCGTCGTCGTTTTCGTCTTGGACATCTTTCCACTCGGCCATCAACCAGTCACGAGTCCTAGTGCGCCAAAGAGGAACGGGGTGTTAGCGCATGTGTATATATAGCATTTCAATCGAGGCTTCATGCATGCGTGCTTATAAGGAAGCTAAGTATTGGCACTTTTGGATCTAATCTCGTTGTTGGACGCGTGTCGTTCGGGGTTAATCAATTTTAACAGCCGCTGTTAGCAATTTTACAAGGCGTCACTAGGAAAGCGAGCAATTCGTCGCCTGCCTGAGGACGAGGCGAAGGGAAGGGAGAAATAGAAAAAAGCTGGAGCAAGTCCCATTCGCCCACACTCCAATCCATATTTGGCATTCGGGCCGAAGGGTTGCCTGCCTATGCTATCGAATTTCTGAGCTAACGGGTCTGAGCCAGGGCTGGTAGACCTTGGCGCAGTTATCGTTTCGTTTGCTCACCCTCCATATATGTATGTGCCCGCTCACCCATTTCATTCCTTACAGCAACCACCGCGCGTAAAAAAGCGCATTGGGCGACAGAGACAACGGTTGGGGACTAGCCATAGGTCCGACGCTGCTAATCGTAAGTTGCTCCTTGCGTCCGTCGGCCCCGTCACTCGGGGGCTAGCGCTAGAGATAAAGATGCAAAAGAATTGAATAATCATCATTCCGCCGCGCTGCTACTGGAGAAACGAGTTTTAGCGCGAAACTCGCCTCGGCGGCCAGAGTTCGAGTTCGAGACAGCTCGGTTAGTGCACGCTCGACGTACCGCGTTTATCTTTATCGCCACGGGCTTCCCCACCCGTGGTCACGTCACGCCAAAGTGCGCATGGCCCCGCTTGGAACGAACAAGGAGGTGGAACTTCGTTAGGGCTAAATCGAATTCCATGCCCGCGCATTAAGAGTACTGGTTACCTTGACAAGTACCGCCCCTTGTATCTGCGCTTTCGAAAAAAGTATCCCTTGTTCCGCCTGCCCTGGACAGGTTTCGATCAGTCGAAGGTGGGATGATGTCGACGAATTTTCCATTGCCATCGTCTCAACATCAGCAACCAATCGTTCGAAGTGGGAGATCGAGAACGCCTCAGCACGCCGTCATCGAGAGTGGCGAGGACGGTTGGACTCCAACCTCCAGTCCACGATTCGTTGGTCATCAAAGCCAGACCAACCCGACATTCATCTCAGGCGCAACCACCTCCACCATGCCTCGTCCAGATATGAGTGAAGAAATCTTGACTTTACTAGAAACTCTTCCCGTACTTCATTGCGCCATCGATTTCGCCAAACCCGATGGACTGCGAAACCGAGCGTTGATCGTGGAAAATCGAAGATTATACGTGTGCGAGTATTACATGTCCATTTGGTCACCAGTATTCCGAGCGGCGTTTTTCGCTGGAGGTCAACGCGATGATAAGCAAGCACTGGCTGTGCCCAACGCTCGCTACAACCATTTGCTAGAACTGCTTGAATGCATGTATCCTCAGCACAAACCCATTACTGGTAAGTGAATTGGCAAACGATGCAATACCAATTCCCACAGGCTCAGCCTCAACCACAGTTGTAGAGTAGATTTGCCGACCCTAATTGAATCACACTCCGCCTGATCTGATTATTAGGCTAGGTTACGATTGTCAAAGCTGAAACGCTCAATTCCCCATTCTTCTCACTTCCAAAGTGGTCAGATGGACCTCGATAGGGCAGTGCCGCGCCTATCCCTTTATAGCTGACCCTGCCATTCCATCTCTGAGCCAAGTCTATAGCAGTTCATTTGGTCACAGAGCACAACATCCATCGCGTCTTGCCACTGGCATACGAGTATCAAATCGAAGAAATCCAGCGTCGATGTATCGATTTTCTCAAGCACGCCCCCATGAAACACATGGACAAGATTGTTTTGGCCGATCGATTCCACCTGGACAACCTCTTGGCTTACTGCCTACAGCAAATACGTGTCAGCGGTCAGCTGGATTTCTATTCGAATCAATACGAGCGTCTAAGCGACAGAACTAAAGTCCAGCTGTTAGAAAAATTACATCAAATTAAATCCGATGTTACTGGCCGACTCGAGGTAAGAACACCTGCTGCGTTTCATGGGAGAACATAATACCTAGCCATCGAATACAGCTCCTATTATGGCCATGGAAAATCCATATCGCCAGAATTCTTTCAATTGCTTTAATGAGGAAACGAGAAGAAAAATTCAAGTCTTGAAAAGCCTGCCGTGACCCAAACGATACACATAAAAGCTGACCTGAGCCTCAAAGTTTTGTGATTTATAAATGAGTGAACAAAATCTTTTAATTCTAGAGCATCCCTGAAGTTGAAAACGAAGACACGGCGGCTGTTGTGACAAGTCGTTTAGCAAAATTTAGTCAAAAATCGGAAATTTACTTTAGCGTCCTTCGTTCGAAATCAGGTCGTCATTATTATTGTAACCCTTATTATCTCGCCGCCTGGTCACGTGTTCTTGCCGAAGATGTCCTGAGTTTTAATCGATTAGAACTCGATTGTGCAACATTGACCGATGAAGAAGCGGCAAATTTTTTATTAGCCGTACATCCGCCCTTGATGAAATTGAATGATGCTAACGTTGGTTCAATTTTACGAGCATCTTGTAAATTGGAAGCGCCCGGTTTGATAAGACGTTGCGTGGCATTTTTATTAAGTCCGATAAGCACATTGGATGTATTCGAGAAAGTGACACTATTAGATCGATGTTTCTTACACGAATTATTGGAGCCGTGTTTACGTAGTTGCGTATTCGACGTCAACGAGGCGTTACGTCTCTCCACTTACCCCGCATACGAATGCTTGAGCAGCCGAGCCAAAGCAGCTATTTTAGACAAAATTGCCAATCTATTACAGACCACATCGCAAGAACCTATGCACGCAGCCATCACCGGAACTGATCTGCGTCTATCGCCCCATTTTTGCTTGAAATGTCGAAAACGATCGGCTTGTTACAACATCAAGTGGCTGTGTCCGCAGTGCGGAAGTTATTGCGCCGATGGAACAAGTTAGTTTACGGTGTTAGGCTGTGGTATACGTAGGGAACAGAGTATATATTTGAGGATGAGGGTAAAGCAAAGAACGGGGTGACTAAGAAGAGGGATAAGTTTACAAAGGATTTTTTAGTGCTAGGGTGCATCGTGCTGATAGAATACGTAACTTACCAAAGTGTCCTGTTTGATAATTGTTGCCAGTGATTGAAATGTGGTGGAGTTCGGATTAAACTGATCAGTTTATTTCGAGAATACGAATGGATAGGAAGAGTTGAGTTGAAATCAAGACGTGTTCGCGCGGTCGTTCGTGCTCCACGCGCCACTAGCAGACAAATTCACTCTGGCGCACTAAAGCTCTTTCAGGCTGCACATTTTAGAAAGTGTAAAGTTATCTAATCAATACTCGCTGTGCCGCCAATTTCTTAGCATAAAACATTAGGACTGGTCTCGAAAAAGGACGCTTTGGGCTCTGTGCTTCCTTCCTAAGTCTGGCTGAATCTCAAAACAGAAAACGTACGGCTTTTAGTCTTAGGGGCCGTTCAAAAACGACGTCGTATGCAAATCAGCTATTTTCGACCCCCCTCCCCCCCCCTATCGTATTTTGTCGTTTTGAGCCTGTCCCCCCCTTTTCGACGTCGTACAAGCCAATACCCCCCCCCCCCAAACTGCAAAGGGGGGGAGTAAGGACATATTTCAAAAAAATTTCATGAGTATCAGCGCACTTCACCCTGCCGCTGCTCATATTCACATCACGTACGAATCCGCATGTTATCATACTCCTATCGGTATACATTCCAAGAATGTTTTTCGGAACGTGTAGAGACATTCAGTAATTAGATTTCAGTAACAATTTGGCAGAGGTAAATTGTGCTGATGGTTTCACAGCTTGACTCGACGCCTTTAGTTCCCAAAGATTGTTTGTCAATTTTTGAAATGCACTTGTCAAAAATCGAATAAGCAATATAAAAGCAAGACGAATAACTCGAAACGACATACGAAGAGCACATTTTTTAAATCGAACTTTACCCTTTTTGCTTAAAAAATTTTTTGGACTGAAGACCGTTTTTGCCTCTAGCTGGTTAACAGTCAAACCTTCTAAACGAGGCTGTACGGGAACCAGCTAACACACCAGCTCCCCTCTGCGCGTCCCCACTAAGAGCACCTCTACAGAAGGACATCCTCGATTGGACGATGGCGGGCGGGCTTTGAACCTTGCCCCTTGTTCAGCAGCTGAGACTGTCTCCTCGTATGGCTTCTGTCTCTTAACTCTGAGCACCTCTATGTTACTGGGTGAGACCCCACGGCCTGGCGTGCAAGGTCAGCGAGGGTCGCCAGGGATTGAACTCAGGGTGAGTCCAGCCACGCTACTGACCAATATGGTGAGACAAATGCTGAAACCGCGTCGCACCACTGCGGCCGCTTCCTATAACGAACTGAGTCTGGCAAATCAACATAATTATAATCAAAACTATCATGAATAGGTGACCCAAAAGTGGCGGACCTGCGCTCATCTGACCGTAATTAGGCTCTCGCGGGAGAGTTCGAAAGGGACGAAAAACGCTGGAATACCTAGTGCAAAAACGATGTCCTTTTGCCTTTGACCTCCCTCCCCCCTTGTCGTTTTTAGTCGTTTTGGTGCTGACCCCCCCCTCCCCCCCTGGCGTACGACGTCGTATTTGAACGGCCCCTTATCCTACAGGCCCGAGGTGGCCCGCGAAATCAAATATCAGCTGATGTTTTTACGAAATCACCGATTAAAATCTGAGTGTTAAAATTTCGCCTGATATACACTAGCGCATTCCAGAATGGCGAAACAATTTTATTTTATCTTGTGGCTGTAGTTTCAGGCTTTTTTTAAAGTCAGGTCTTGTTGAGAAGATGGGCTAGCTTCTACAATGGTCTTTGTGACTGATTTACTGTACGACTACTGTTAGGGCGCGTGATAAAGTCTGACATCCAGCTAAAATTTGATCAAACTGGCAATACTCAAGTAAACCAAACCATCCTTTTCTGACACCAACACGTATCGGCGTTATCATAATTTCAGCAATTCAAAAATGTCTCCCCTGAGCGTGCAAACTCATCCAAACATTTCACGAAGTTATCGACAATGTCCCTACAAGTCGCTCTCTGTAACTCCCCCCCACCCCCCTGCATTTTCGAAACCTCTTCACTGCATCTGCGCAATCAAATCTTGTAGAACACACTTTTTTTCTCTGGGGTGGACCATATTCGGGTTCAGGGCCAGTATCGACCAGATTCAGATGTGGGATTAGAAGGCCAAACATCTTTGCCCCAACCAAACATTCAGAAACATTGCCTGCGCAAGGATAAGTCAGATGACGGGTGCCAATCTCTCTGAAGCGTCAATGGACGAATGCTGTTTATGTCGGCAGTCAATCTAATCAACTACAAAAGTGAGAAATCAACAGCCTGCAATTATTATTAGTCGATGCGATGCGTCAAATAAGCATGCGCATTGCATCGAACTATACTTCCAGCTTTAGTGCTCAGGAATCATACTCTGATCAGAGCACTTTTTCGGCCGCACACACGCGAATCAGGAAAGCGATTGCCAATTTTCTATCTTTTCTTCTCTTCCCTGTACAGTAGAAAACGATAAAAATCTTTAAACTATTTTTGCCTTGCCTGGTCAAATTTGATGACAATCCTTTAACGATTTCTCTGCGCAAATAGATTAAAAATAAATACCAGCCTACAGTACCAGTATTACAGCACAATGTTACTTATAGAAAATAGCATAATATACGCGTAAATCTGGAGGCCCTTATCAGAACCTTCATCACAAGTATAAGTAGGATGGTGGTTTTCTTCAAGGAAACATTTTCTTATAACGGATAAAGACGTGTTCTTGCAAAAGATTGGTCAAGGTTTGCATGGTGATCCTGTGATCTAAAGTGTCCGAGTCGACCAAAGTCCACTCACGGCGTAACTAAAAATTCAGGAAATATTTTATATATGCATGCAAAAAGAGTAAGCGCAAGATTCACATCGAGCACTGGCAAATCACGACTCCATGAAATACGACCAATATCCACTAATTTCAAATCAATTGAGTTACCACTCACTGTGCCTTCTTCCACAGTGGTGAAACCTGTTAGCACAAAAAATGTCTGCAATTGAATGGCCCATGAAGGATAGTGCACGACATGTCTTACCATTATTCATGACTGTGACCAGTGACACTTGGTTGCTTCCACTTCGAACGTGAATAGTGCCATATTCACTATGCAACGCCACTTGGTCCGAACTCCAGGCAAATGCGCTAGAACGAAGTGGAAATTTTATTTAAAAAAGCACTCCGCCTAAAAACTGCGCCTACGTGTAGTTTATGGATGGGACTCCAAACTGAGGCTTTTCGGCAATTGTAAAATCAACTTGTTCGCCATATGTAAAAATTGGAATCGTCGGGAAACGCGCTTTTCCAGTAAATTCTGCTCTCCAACGACCAACCAAAAATCCTATCGATTGCAATTCTTGAGGCAGTCTGGATAAATCGTAGGCTAGAAATATGTTTCCGGTTATGGTCAGAACAAAACAAGTCCTAATGATGGTAGTTCATACCTTTGGCCGGCAGCGTAAAATCACATTTGCCGCACGATACTCTACAATTTTTGACGACAAATTCACTTTGGGAACACTGGCCAGCCTCGACCCACTCATTGCAGTTCGGGCTGATGTCTTTGCAGACCTCTGGAAAAAGTGGTGTTCATTGCCCTGCTACTGTTTCATCTCTAACTTCACGCAATTTGATTGCAGTCCCCTCAAGATTCTGAACTAAAGCTGGGACCTTGGATGGCAATCTTTTTGATACTATAGAAACTGTTCCTCCCGCGACCGAAGCACAGCAAGTATTAAATCAGCAATATTTATTTCCTTTAATTTCTTTAAGTGCAAAATTTAAAAGTGTTCTTTAGTTTGATCCAGCACACTAAAATAATTTCTCAATGAACTCTCAGTCACCTTCAGCACCCATCTGAGCCAACAGTTCAACATGAACTTACGTCCGCCGAAGGCAAAGTTGCCGAAGGTCAGCACAAGCAGAACCAGGACACGCAATGACTGGGGCATTCTTGACGCAATTCTTATCTAAAATAGCATAATTTCAATAAGATCAGGTCAAGTCAGAGCAGTTATTATTGCTTTTTGTTCACGTATTCACATCTAGGACTAATAGAAAAGCAAGGGCGTTGAGAAATCTTACCGCTCAGTTCAACGTAAAGAATTTGGACTGATTGTTCGCAGGCGTTGGAAACTGGCTAAAACAGTTTTGTTCAATTGGCCACGATTTTTCGCTCTGCCCGCCCGCCAACCCCTAGTGCATCTCCTAGATTGTACGTTGGAAGGATAACCTAGTTTGCCCATATAAGAAATAAAAACTTCCCTTTACCAGGACCCTCGTTGCCACGCTCGCCTTCCAATGTCAAGTCATGCGTAACTGTAAAATTTGAAACCTAAACAAGGAGACAATATACGCGTCCTGTACCCATGCACTTTTAGTGTAGAAGAAAACTGCCATACACGCATCCAATGTCAAGATCGCGACGAGTTTGGAATCGGGCGTGAGTTCGCCCTATTTGTCATTTTCTAAACCCGTCCTACAAAACACCAATCATGAAGTAAACTATGGTTTGTATTCTCACCTCAGTGGGCGGGAACAAATTTACGCCTGCGTGACGTAAATATGCAGTCGTTATTTATGTTGAAATCTCTGTTATGGGCACGACAGTCCAGTGAATTCCATATCCCGACGTGATACCACGCATTCGAATGCGCCAGAGGAATGCGTTAGAGAGTGGTCGGTGTGGTATTTCTGCCCTGACGGGGATCATCAGGAGGGATATAGCCCAAAGTATAGTTCGATGCGATGCGTCAAATAAGCGTGCGATGCGACACTTTTGGGTCAACTGACGTAAAAAGGTGCCTAAAACGTCGCATCGCATCGAACTATACTTCCAGCTTATGATTGACAGATCCAGGGGCCGCTGATACCTTTATGTTGCCTGAAATCCTTGGCCATCGTTTGAGAAACCAAAAACATACGGCGAGATGTAAAGGAGGGATTGGGAGTGCAAGGCTAAAGAGCAAATAAAGCTTTTTCTATTAGTGCCTGATGCGTCAACTGGGGATGCTAACAACACTACTAACAAAAGCGACGGGTCGTGGCGCCAATCATGAAGATCGGAAGAAGACACTGCTGATTTTTCTGCAACCCACAGCATAATCATATGTACAACCAAATAAATGCGGTTCTGTTCCAGGTTTTGCTTTGTATTCTGCTGAATCCGCATTAAGGGGCCATCCATGAAGGTCGACCGCACAAAATCTCGATTTTTTGACCCCCTCCCCCCTGACCGCATGCCGACCACTTATCGCGAACCCCCCTCAAAAATGGTCGACCACTTCAGCCAGACCCCCTCCCCCTTCCAAACGCAGTTTTGTGAAATGTGTCGTCTTATGTTTTCTTGAGCTCGACAAGGTGCCCTCTCCTTCGAAGACAAATTGTTTTTGATTTATGGAGCGGATTTCTATTTTTTAAAAGCCTCCACAAACTTTTCCCACAACTTTTCCGCATATTTTTTAAAAGTTTTGCGGGTTGGGCCGCGCCGGCTCAGTTCTCTACGGGACTTCCAATCTTATAGCTGGCAAGCAGTCATGATATGATAAGCGCGGCTGCGAGGGATAGGTTGGGATCCCAATCCTGATGGCCTACATTGAGGCATCGGGATTCTGCTAATAATTATGATACGCATAAGCATGGCAGGTACACTGATCCATTACATCTGCCATGAAGCAGTAGCGATGAAGAGGCAACAGCAACATTAGCATCAGCTCAAATCGACAATTATTATAGCAACACTGATTTTACTTAGCCTAGGCTGACCTTGCTGGACGAGTATCGAAACTGCGAATGTACCGTATTTCCTCGAAATCCTCCCCCCTCCGGTTATTCTCCCCTGTCTAGACCCCGATTGAACTTTATTCTCCCCCCCCCCTCTGGAAATCAGCCCCCCCCTCTGATTATTCTCCCCCGTCTGGGACCCATTTGAAAAAATTTCTCCCGCGGGGAGAATTTCGAGGAAATACGGTACTCATCAATTTCAGCTTATTTATAATGACTGAAACTCGACATGAAAAAAAACCTGGATGACTAAAGTGAGCTTTAGTCTGGACCAGCTCTCATGGCAGGCTCCATGTGTCTTCACTGGGAGCACCTCAACACGAGGGCATACTGGGTGAGAAGGGGCTTGGCGTTAGCTTAGGGACCTTCTCGACTGGTGCTTGAAAACAGTTTCCCAATTCTCTGCCCCTTGGGTGGGCGTCCGCCGTTTGACAGTCACGTGGTGTCGCCCGGAGCCAGGTGTCCAAAGCCAACGACAAGCTACGAAACTGCCGTCCTCCGTCGGATCAGAACCTCGGCCTCCCAGTCAGGGTTGCGGGCCAGAAAGGCGGATCAACGCCTAAATCAGCTTAGCCATCGCCTCCGAACTTTTCCCTTTCGGATCAGATGCCATTCCAGTTGGGAATAAGAGTCCTGATGAAGCCGAAATTGCATTATCGAGAATGAACGACAAGGAGAAGAAAGGACAAAAAGTTTTGAAGGTTTGAACAGTGAAGATAAAAGGTGCTCTTTTGTCATCAAAGGTTTAAAAATTTGCTGCGGTCGACCATTGGCCGCTATCCCTCCCCCGACCGCACCTGACCATTTTTGCTAACCCCCTCCCCCCCTCCCCCCCAGGCTGCGGTCGACCTTTGTGGATGGCCCCTAAGCAATAAAGCGCAGGAAATGTGACAGCGCGCTGCGAGCGATCGTGCATTCGTGGTGTCGCTGGGGGAAAATGCGACCGACCAAGTCGGTGGGAAAAACTCCTACTGATCGAGAGCAGGCATACCTACGGCTGAAGCATCAACCCGAGAGGCTGACATCTCCAGCTAGAAAAGATTAATAATACTCTCCCTCTAGTCATGACCCGCTAGCCATTAGTTACAAATTCCATATGCGACAGCGATCGATCGAAACTACAGTAGCGGACAAAAGTAGAGCAACTCTGTTCTCAGTTGCAATCGGAGGAATTTTCTGCTGTCCGTGCAAGGCACACTGTTTTGATTGAAAGTTGCTGAAAGAGCATGGAAAACTGACCCAGGAAGGTTCGCTTAGGACTTAGGTCCACCATCATGGCCACAAAATGTTTTGAAATTAAATTGAAAATTACTCAAGATATTGGCGCGACAGAAGTAGAGCAAATCTAGGTATGCTTGTCAAAAACGAGTGTAAAGCGCGCCAGTCTGAGTTTCCGAGTCACATTCGAACCTAACGCGCTAAAAGGAGCATAACTCGCCCGCAAAATTCTAATCGTAAGTTTTGCTCGCATTCTTTTGCAAAACGCCTCATGGTCTTAAAATGTCGGAAGGTCTTAAAAAGACGCAATAATCAATATGCATTTGAGCAAGAAAAATCGAAGACAAAGACTTCGATGCTCCTAAAAAGGTATGAAAAGATTGCATGTGAGTCGTCAGTCGATATTGAGAAAGCTGGTCGGTCGCTGTGGCCAAAAAGTCTGGCAGGCCAAAAAAAACTGATAACTATCCGAATCATCAAATCAGACTCGCAGCTGTTGCTACTCCTGGATTATGCACTGGGCTTGTCAAATCAACCGTGGGCAGCCTAGGCATCATTATCACGATTGTACAACAGCGCCCAAACGACAATGGTTTGCTCCGATAAAGATCAGAGAGGAAACAATTCATTATAAAAGAGGTTAGAAACGAGTTTTCAGCTCGCCAACTAATCCTTTTCCTTGGACCCAACAGTAGTGGTAAAAGTTTGTTAGTTCGACGATAGCTTGCTCCTAAGCAATGATATCGAGCATATTCGTCGTCCTGCGAAGACAAAGTGCAACCTTCAGTGCACAGTCCCAATGGTTAAACATGGTGGCGGCTTTATCATGGTCTAGGGATATTGTTTTTGATGCTGGAAGGACCCATTTTGTAAGATCGATGACATCATGGGTCAATTTTAGGCGCTGCCTAGTTTATGTTTTGAATTCTGAGAATTCCACGCTGGTTCGTTCCACTGTGGCTCCATTCATCACATGCCCCGTCCTCTCTTCGATCCGTGCAGGGAATCCAAATGGACGTACAGCACATGGATCCACAAGGAACCAGATGCTGGTTGGAAACTACGTAAATCCACACGGACCCATTTTGTAAGATTGTATTTTGATTGCTTACTTACAGTAGTACGTCTCAAATATGACGTACGTAAGCAATCAAAATATGACTTTTTCCTGCTGTATAAGAAATACGCACATTCTGCCAGCGAAGAGAGAACCTGCGAATGAGGCACAAGTTGCGCAGCAGGTATAACCTGCTTTCTACTGCTTTCTATGAGAATATACTGTACACGCCCTAAACACTCCGCATAGTGCCGCTTGTACATTCCCAAAGAAAACATATAGTGTGTGACAGCACTGCGCGCAATGTCTTTCTGTCGTTATCTGCTAGATCCATCCAAAGCTGAACGGATATCGATCGTGGGATATCCACAGAGAGCCGAAAATGAGGCTTTCGCTCTGGTCCCTCCTCCTGACCTAATTTACAGTATATTATTTGCCACTTCGATTAAAAATTACTTCATAACCTTTTGAGAAAAGAATTCTTTCGTTATTTTGCGCATCGCTCCCTCGTTCTCAATGAGATCGTTTACATTTTCATAACTTTTTATTATTCTATCCAATCAATAAATTCAGCACACAGATAATCATAAAGCCGCATTGCATATTTGGAATCTAAGACAAGTAGCTCCCTGTGGCCGTGCCAAAAATACATTCTAGTAAATCATCTTACATAAGTACACATCAGACGTACTTTTCTTCATTTCGCCATAATTAACTGATCACATTTCAGAAATAGGCACGTCCAAAAATTTCCACAGGCTGGAGTACTGTCTATTCTTTTCTAAGATAGGAATATTATTTTCTTTAATAAGTATATTTTTTTTATCGTTTTTGTTTATATTTGTAAACGTATTGCAAGCAACCTGTTAGCGAAGCGTGCAAGTAAGCATGTTCTCGTGTTTAATTTTTGTGTAAGAAAAAAGAAAAAGCAAAGAAAACAAGAAAAAGAAAATGAAGAAAAAAAAAACAAAACAAAAAAAAATAAAGAGAATAATAATCTGATTGTGACTTTTCTAATCTATCTTTGCCACTCAAGTGGAGGAAATGAAATAAAGAAATAAAAATAAAGTAAAAAAATTGAAGTAATTAAGTATAGGGGGATTGTGGTGAAGTGGGCCAAGATTTCGGCCAAGGTTCCCTAGGTGAATAGGCATAGTAATAACTAAGCAGCAAGGTTCCTACACTACTAGTATATAATTTAAACTAATATAGTTTGTTTGTATGTTAGAAAAGAAATAAAACAAAAAAAAAAAAAAAGGAAAAGAAAGAAGGGGGGGGTAAGGGGGAATATAAAAAAAGTAAAATAAACTGCAAAAATCCAAAAGTAGATGTTAAAAAAGGAAAAAGGCGTGGAAGAAATTAAAGAAAAAAAAAATAATTATGTGCCCAGATAAGTAATATAAAAGAAAGATGTAGAGAATAGGGAGAGGGTAGGTAATTCGTTTTTTAGGTTAAAAAAAAAAAAGAGTTTTTTGGAAGTGTATAGAAAAGAAAAAAAAAAAAAAAAAAAGAGGTATAATAAATACGGTGGTGAGGTAAAGAGAAGGATATAAAGGGAAATTCTATAAATACAAAAATATTCACAAAAAGAAATAGCGAAATATTTAAGAAAAACCCCCCACCCCCAGCCCCTTCCAATAGAGAAAACAAAACGAAAAAAAAAGAAAAGAAAAGAGAGTTATTTTTAAATAAGAAAGAAAAATTTATAAAAATACGTCTGTGGGTGAAACGGGGGGAGAGGAGGAGGAGGAGGAGGAGGAGGAGGAGGAGGATAAACATCAGCCTAGAGCAACAACCAGAGGTCGTACAGGTGTAAATATTAGTTTTTCTGAAAGCTTGCATCTTCAGAATCTGCCTTTTGGCATTCGTTTTTTGAACGCTTTAGTTTCGAAAAGGTTATTCCAGAAAATAATCACTTTTTTGGCTTTTTCAACCCGTCGCTTGTCGAGTACTCAACAGATTTTGATAAAAATTGACGTGGCAGCGGATCTGACCTATCTTGCAAAGCGTGCGAAAAATAAACTTTTTTGGTGTAATCATTCTTGAGTTATTGACTACCGAAAGTAGCTGGCTCTGGTGTTTCTGTTTTTTTCATTTTCGGCGCGCAGCTTAGAAACATCAACTGAACGGGTTGAGGTGCAGCGCTATTGATTGGCTAGGCTCACTTGGCGCGCTTTCACGAAGATGGGTTGGTGTATGTACATACACCAAACCCATCTTCGTAATTTATTACCAAATTCTTTGGTGTATATACACCAATAAATTTGCTGGTAATAAATTGAGAATATGTGAACGAATATAAATGATGTGGAAAGAGATTCCATGGTCAGGAAATGTTTCATTAGATGTGGAGGTAATATTGCTGAGGAAAATAGGAGCTAAAAATAACTTATAAAACTTGCGTATCCTAAGTGTTCAGTTTCAGCTCCTGATGGAATACTCTGAGGATAAAGAACTTAAGACCACTCGAGCATGAGCTAGTCCTTACGAATTAGAAATCCTTACGAATGAGCTTTTATGTTTTTCATGCCGCCTGTATATCTGAGTACATATGCAAAAAAATGCGCATTTCATGAGCAGGCACGGGTGAGAGTTTCTGACTATGAAATGGTCGATCGATCTGTAGGCGGTCTTTACGAGTAATTTCATGGGCGCGGGTTAACGTTCCGTTCTATGTTTCTGTTTTGAGAGGTTTGGAAGAAGGTGTATGACAGTCAAGTCGCTCAATTCTCTCAGTTGTAGGAACAAGTGTTTTGGGCCAAACTAGTTTCTAGCAAAAAACGAAAAACGGTTTTATTATTTCCAAAAAAGTCTGTTATCACAGACTCAAAACTTTTAGACCAGCCAATGCACACAGTGGAACAAGGGATTAGGATGGCTGGTCTACTCGGCCACAAGAAAAAGGGAAAGTGCCCCAACAGGCAGTGCACACACAGCTTGTAATTGCTCGCACACATATACTGCACACTTTGTATGTATGCATTGATATGTCAGCATCCAAGCCACAAAGCTTGTGTTCGGTGCATGTACTGCTGCTGTTCAGACAGGCTCCCCAAAGGCAGCTGTGCTGTTCCACACAATTAACCTGCACACTGCATGCTAAAGCTGGCGCTGGGAGCAAAGTGATATTGCTTATCGTTACATGCCTAAGCCTCGATGAACACTGTAAAATCTTTCCCCTTCTTCCAACTTTATGTTCATGCTCATGGTTTATCATATCAGTAATGACACACTCTAGGATAAAAGGGCACATGACACAAAATGATTTACCTGGCCGCGAGTCGAACACTCCCTAGTAATGATACGAGCAAGCGCTACTACGCATAGCCCGAGAGTTAGACACTCCTAGCCCACTTTGAGGACCACGAGCACAGGATCGTGTGGCCCTCTACCAGGATCAGTCGTCCTGTTGATATTCATGCAGAAAAAGCAGCTTCTGCTCAGACATTTTTCCTAAACCGTGGTTGCGCTTAGCAGTGGCCGAGTAGACCAGCCATCCTAAGCCCTGTTTCCATTGTGTGCATTGGCTGGTCTAGAAGTTTCGAGTCTGTCATAACAGACTTTTTTGGAAATAATCTTTTTTTTTTTTGGGTGTTTTTGTGTTTTTTTCCTTTGTTTGTTTTTTTTCCCCCCCCCCCCCCCGGTTTTTTTGGTTGTTGGGTGTTTGCGTTTCCTTGCTGTCTTGCTTACGCCGTACGCTTCGAGATTAGTGCGAGCGTAATAACGACTAATTTCAATGTGGGTTCCAGAGGGAACTTCGAGCAGCATGACGAGATAAAATAAGTTTGTGACTGAAAAGTATTGAGTCCAGTCCATTTCGTAGACAAGTGACTTTTATACTCTTTTACTCTTTTTACTCTTTTTTATCGAGTCCACAGCAAGTGGGTAGTGATGGGCATGCACGGACAAACAAGAAGTTTGCTTCCTTTGCAGCCCAACACAACTCAGCTAATGCAATTTGTAGGAACCATTAAATTAAGTTTCGCCCCTTCCAAATTTTCCAGCAACTTTTTACACACCGGAGGCCTGGAAGCACAGGAAAAAGAATTTCAGAAGATCAATAAAGCACTGTGAAATACCCCTCCAATTACTTTGTCTCTGACAAAGGTTAGCTACACGAAGATGCAAGGAATCGGTTGCGACTTACACCAAGCGTTTTAACAGCCGCGAGTTGCATCCCACAAACATAGAATTGGTCGCACAGCCCTGTTTTGGCAGGCAACAAGGAACAAATGCCCGCAAAGTGGTACAATCATTGAGTCGGAGCACGTGCGATGAGATCATATACATACGTGTATCGAGCCTTGCTCCCCACAACGCGCGCTTTCTCATTTGTGTTATCAGACAGCACATATGCTTTATCTACCCTATGTATTGCACCCATGTAGGATCTTCGCCTGCCTTCGCTGTCCCGTAGAATCATCGTAAAAACAGAACGCACTAATCCGAACCAACAATTGTTTTTGAGCATTTGATCACCCATTAATTTTTTCATCTACAAACCGGGAGTTTCTGTCCTTGTCGATTCTTCTCCAACGCATTTTGTCAACAGAAGTAAAAAACGTAACAAGACACTTATTACACTTACTAAAACTTTAAAAGTGCGTCGATTTATGCGTGTATTTTTTACACACAGGTGGATTCCGAGAGAGATTACAGTCCTAACCGAGTCGAATTCCTAAATTGCTGAGTAGGGACGAATTTTAGAAAAAAATAATTTACCTGAAAAGGGGGTCCGTTCTTTTTTTTCGCACGAAAATAGCTGATGCAGAAATTGACCAGATGCCAAACGCCGATAATAAAGAAAAACGATCCTGGCAATGCATGACCACCAAAATTTCCCATCTTCTCGAACCCGAAGTATGCAGTATTTGGTAAATTGTCCGCTTTTCTCGTCCCTGAGAAGCTCGCTCGAGGACTTGTTCCGATGAATGATGAGCCTGAAAATCGGGAAATTCGATATGTCTTGACAACGTTCTCGAAAAATCGCAAAGTGCGTAGCAACGGAGCACATTATTTTTATAGCGCCGATGGTTGCTCGTAAATCGGCACTCAGATCGCTCACACATCGCTCACGATGAATGATCTCTGCCAGCTCAGCGCGCTGTTTCGACGGACATTTTCCCATATCTAATAAGTAGATACATGCTAGTACGGCTGTGACCCACCATCCAAACACTACCTCCCACCGCCCCCATCCCGTCGGTCAAGCTACTAAGAATGCCCGCTCGATTGGCTGGTAGCTAGTCGCAATTCTTCTTCCAGAAGTTGGCGAATCGAAAACGAAGGCTTTAGCTGGCTAATAGCCCCAAATCGGTCAAAAAAATAAGTCGAAACGTTTTTGGTAGGTTCTGCTCGTCGTTTTTTTTATGTACAACATGTACGTTAAATGGATGAGACGGAAAGATCTATATACTAACCCAACTTAGTCAGGCAGCTGTTGCGGCAACGCTGACTTGGATGACACCCCAACGCGTCTAAAAGACTGTGACTGTGGGCAAAAGAAACGAGCGCTCCGTAAAAACATTGTAGAATGCCCCTAGTTCATCCTTCGAATACAGATTGGCCGAATGAGCGGTGCTTCAATAAATGATGTCACTTGCTAGCTCGTCCAGCGGGGAAAATTTTCGATATGCTTTGTGTACAAAGCGTTGTCTTTGCTCAGCAACTTTCATTCCTTTCGCGCTTTGGAGCTGTGTGCGTATCTTACCCCAAAACTTGAAGTCGAAGCGTACCTGGCTAGCAGAAGATGACGAAGATCGGAGTTCACTTTTTCTGATGACTCAAATCGATGACTGGGATTCCTTTTTGCGCGCCTTTCTGCGCGTTTCCAGGTTAAAAACTTGGAAAGTTCGGCAAAAAGTAGTTTTATTCACGAAAACTCCCGAACCGCTGCAGATGGAAACTGAGCATGCACCCATAGAAAATGGTAGATCTAGACATCGTACTGTAGCACCCCTGCGGGGGGGGGGTGGTGCTGGAAATATGGGGTTTTTACGGTGACTCCTGTTGCTGCAAAATAATGTACTTTCAGCGACGCCGCCCGGCCTGCCCTGTCGTACAGTCTGCTGGAGAACTACAGTAATCAACCAGGAAACTGATACGTTGCGTCGCGTCGATATCGCCAATCGAGGAGTCATTCATGTTCCAGCACTAATTTCTTGCTAATGGGGCCCACGTTTGCAGAGGCATCGGGAGGGCACCCTCATGTTCGAGACGCAGGGTTGAAATGACTTAAAACCATATGAGATCGATTCGAGTGAGTTATGGTTTCTTGGCATACTCGTACAAACATATCGCATTTTCTCAAATAAGACCAACGGATTCGGCCATAACTATTTGATGATGTGGTCGCGGTGCTGCAGCGGTTCGGCATTCGTCTCTCCTTATTGCTTGGGAGTGAGTGGCTGGGCTCGTCCAGGCTCGATCCCCAGTGATGGAGGTCGGTTTGCGAACCGTAAACCCTCGCTGACCTTGCACGCCAGGCTGTGTGGGTGACTCACCCAGTACCTATCGTTGAGGTACTCCGAGTGGAGAGACGAGAGTCAAACGATGAGACAGTCTCGTCTGTCGAACACGGGCAGGGTTCAAAGCCCGCCCGCCAGTGTCTAGTCCAGGATGCCCTCGCTTGGAGGTGCTCTAAGTGCAGACGCACAGAGGGACGCTGTACAGCCTTGCTTAGAAGGTTTGACTGTTGGTTGGCTGTAGGCAAAACGGGCTCCAGCCCAAAACATTAAAAAAATAAAGAAATAACTATTTGATGATGGTATGAATCTACTAATCCTATCCAAACTTAGCAAATACTGTGTTTAATCTGCGCCGGTGCAACTCCACATCACAAACCATTCAATCATCCACATCACACACCATTCTTCTGATGGTTCCTTCAAATGCACTGGACGATGTTCATCGATTGGCGCAACCTGCCTTGGATTTTATTTTAGAATGAATTACGTTGGCTGGACGGAATCTCAACCCGACTAAAACGCAGGTTTTGATTTCTTGTTATGGTCCTAGCCCAGACTTCAGAAAAATCTCCCTTTTTTTGAATAATGCATCTTTGCATGTTTCGAACTGTGTCAGATACCTTGGAGCTCGTTTTGATCACGATATGAAGTTTTCTGATCATGTTTTTGAAGTTAGCAGACGGGCAAATTTCATGATTGGTGCCATTAATCGCAAATTTGGTCGTTCGGTTTCGTCCCAAGCTTTAGTTACTGTTTACAAAGCGAGTGTAAGATCAGTTCTTGAATACGGATGTGTATCTTGGGACCCCGTTTTGAAAAAAGATATTCAGGAGCTTGAGCGATTCCAATTTTTTGCGCTGTGTATGATTTTGAAAGATTGGAACGTGTCGTATGAGACTGGACTTAGTCAGATCGGGTGGTCTTCACTTTGTGATCGTAGAAAATGTCTTAAATTATGCCAGTTCCACAAATATTACACGGACTCAGGTTTACGTTTTAGTGCTCGTTTGACTGAACCTCACCACTTGATTGTCCCGATCCCAAACTACGAACGTGTCAAGCAAAGTTTTTTGTACAGCTCTATGAATGCATGGAACTTGTTGCCATATGAAGTTACCTCGATTACAGATAGAAATATGTTTCAAAAAGCTTTGTCTAAGTCAATAATTTTATAAGTTCATCGATCATGTTTCTCTGACGACTTTTAATGGTTTTTCTCTTGTTTTGTGCTTTGCGTTATACCTTATGTGGCTTGCTGTCTCAGAGTGCACATTAATGTGTTTCGGCAAGAAATAAATAGATAGGTAGTATGATAATTTCACTTTCAAACCCCAGTTTTGTCCCCTGACAGGCCAACAGGGGCAAATTACATTCAAACATACAAAAGAGTCCGTTGTGCTCATGAAGTCATGTGCATGCGAGGCGCCCCTCGTGGGCTTTTTTTTTGTCAAGCGATGTCTAGGAGGGGAACTACCGTTTCAGTGGGGGAATCAAAGATTCACGGAAGCACCTTTTGACCCAGAGGTTTCGAACGGCTGTACTGTAAAAAAACAAGATGTAGCGAAGCCGTAGGTAGGTACCCCATCTACTCCACGGCTGACGCGGCCGCTAAGCCGCATTGAGAGCTACAGTAGATTAGACTAGAACAAAGCGGTCAGATCTCTGTCAACTTTAGGAAGCAACTGAATGGAAATGGTCCTTCTTTTTCGCTTTTCTGTATCCATGCCTCACACCAGCTTCAATCAAGACGCAATCACAGTCTCAGGGTGCCTTGAAGACAAGACCGAAGCTTCTCATCAGTCTTGCCCTTCAGGACCTCATTTTTTTGACTCCCCAAGATGCCAATCTGCATAGAGTGTATTTCGGTTTCCAATCTGCCTTTCTAATTTTAAGTGCGCGCCATTTTTTTAAATTTACAGTATATGTATATCGGCATTTATCTAGTCAGACCATCAGGACATGCTGGCTGTTACGAATGTAACGTAACGTACTGGCAGTATGTACAGTATCATGCGGCATGGAACATACTAAGTACACATGCACACATGCACTCATGCAGTACACATGCAACATACACATGTAAAGTAAATCCTATGATGAATTTGCGCGCATAATTTCGCCTCTCCCTTTATCAGATTGTGAAACCAAAAGCTCAGAGTGGCGTGTCGGGAACGACCATGTACCGTTCGTCATACCATCAGAATACCGACATGCCAGGCTCGTCCTCTCATAATTCAAACCATTGAGTCGATCTAGCCATGCTACCAATTTACTCGCACTAACCCTGTAGGGTGTTAAAATCAGGTAACATGAATAGCTAATGATTCTGCACTGAAAAAAGAGAGCATTTTAGTACCTAATAGAATCTGATCACATTGGATCAAAATGCTTCTGGGACATTTGCTTTCATGGAAAACAAAAATGTTCGAAAGGAGAAGTTGCTATGCTGGAGTATTGTTGACTGCAATCTTTCGAAACCAATCGGTAGGAGTTGCAGAAAGTTTACGATTACAATTGAGAATCAATGTACACTAAGAACGAGTCATCTACCAAAGTGACGCTTGTGAAGATCGCAGGGTGGAGCCTCTGGCGGCCATCCCTTCTCTGTTTATCCTTCATCATTCAAGAGGATAACACATTCCACCCTGGCCCTCAACCCGCACATGTATCATACTGTATATCGCATATTTGTACAAAGCTTGAGTATCTAGGATGTGCATTTTTCGTAGGCAGCCAGTGTTTGACTGCATGTCAGACAAATTCCATTCATAAGCTCAACAGGAACAGACCCATAAAATCTTACTCCTGTAGTGCACAGGCTCCTCAAATCTTTAAAAAATGTGCAAGTTGTGCCAAAAAAAGGGGATAAAATTCTATTACAACTCAAATTGTTCACAGCACCTACAAAAACAGTTTGCGCAGGCACTGATACTACAAAGTTATGCAAAGAGGGCAGACGAGGCCGAAGCCTAATAAATATTTAGAAACATGTGACCAGGTGCACAAGTACATACACAGAGCTGACAAGGTCTGACATGTGAGCGCAGAATGTTTCAAGTATTTTCAAAAATTATGCAATGGTCGCGTTTGTGTTGGGAAACAGTCATACACGTCGTATGTGACCCGTAAGTTGATCAGTTTTTCAGTCGCTCTGCTGCAAACACGATATCGTGTATGTTCCAAATCGCTGCTGACTGTACCGCTGGATGGAAAACACGCTGTATAGATAACGAACGGGAACTCTAGTGAGGCCACTTCATACCAATTAAACATGGCTAACCTTTCGCCTTTACCAAAATTAATCCCAGAACAAATAGTTGCCATTGAGTTTTTGTAACAATCAATTAAATAATCTTTTTCCAAAATTATTTCTGCCGGCTTTTGTCTCTGGAGGCCAGCCCCGCTCCAACTGCCCATAATAACAGCCACGTGTTCAAAACTTACCTCGTTCTTGTCCATACAAATCAGTTCAGCTTCGACAAGCTTCCACAATGTATCAATTGCATGCGAAAATTTTTCACACGACTTGTCGACGCAAGTGCACAGTCCTTGCAACTTATGGCCGAGTATTGGTCGATCAACACATTTCAGCCAACCATCCTCAGAGTCATAGAGAGCCCGGAATATATTTTCAGGGTACCGCATAACTTGCTTCAATACAACTGCTGACTGATAGATTCCCGACTTGTCATAATCGCCAAACTTCTTAACCAGAAGAATGCGTTCTCGGTCGTTTAACCACGTCGATAGATCATCGTCAATGCTGGCAAACATTTTCAGGAAACAAGTTAATGTCATAAAATGATCCTTTTTCTTTGCTGTGGATAAGCGCCAGGAATCGTCATCCTTAAAATGATAATCAAATGCTACCCAAATCGTCTTGTCTTGCAACTGCTTGACTCGAGCAAATGCCATTATGAGAACGATGAGATGAAGACCCGTTACAGGATGAACACCCTTGTACTTTTCTTCATCGAAGGCATCGTCGATCAGAATATGATCGTGAGTCAGCATAAATTCAAGAATCTCATCCAACCATCCATTTTTAAAGAAAGTTCTCTGAAGAAAGTTGTAAACCTCTCTGCACGCGTATGGTTTATTAGCGACAGTTGTTTCCAAAATTTGTTTCAGCCGGAGGTGCTGTAAATTGGTTTTATATTCGACGAGTTTTTGGTAAGTTGTTGTAATAATATCAGTCCAAGAATAAACAGCAAAATCGCCTCCAACAGTCGCCAATAATTCTGTATATCTGTCCATATAATTTCTTGGCGCTAATATTAGAACTGATTGCTTTCGACGAACTAGTCGAATGGCCTTTTCTTGTAAAATAACAGTTTTACCAACTCCCGCAGGGCCGATAATAAATTGCCAATTGGGACCATTCAACACTTCCTGTTGTTGCGAAGTGAGTACAATAAGTTTCGAACAATGTTCAACTGCCATTGCGGCCCGTGACGAGTTCGTGATTTTTGCTCGTTTCGGGACCCTACTCGCCGAAGCAGCTTCTAGAGTTCCCAGCGGATCTTGACTTTGAACTCGATCACTTTCCTGAAGTACTGCTTTGCATTCTGCCAGCTTTAAAGAATTTAAACTGGCAGCCAGATCAGTTCGTGTTGTCACTATTGTCAGAGAAGCCAATCCAGCAATAACAGCAGCATACTTTTCAAATATTTCGTTCGTTATTGAATGACCACATTTTAAAACTTCTTTTATTTTGGAGTAAAGAGGCGCTTTTTTCTGGTCTGCCAGACAATTTTCCAGATCTTCGCAAAACCAATGCTCAGCTGTACAAAATTTCTTAGCTGATATCTCACGGCTCGTGTTGTCCAAATTATCGAGCCAGTCATTGAATCGTTTGCGCTCTAAATTACGAGTGAATAAAATTTTAGAAATTTGAGTATCTTTCTGGAATGTCATTCCAGTGCATTGTTGCAAGAATTCTAGAAATATATTGAATGAATCTAATTGTTCCAGACCATCAATGAGTCCGTCAGGTAAATATTTATTTGTTGGAGAAAAATCCCTGGCTTGAGTAAAATATGAACTTTTCACTTCTATGACCACAAGTCCCACATTAGGTCCGATTAAGACGAAGTCGTATTGACGAATGCATCTTTTATATCTTTCTAATGCATTCGAGTCGAGGTTTGGGAAAATGTGCACTAAATGACTTTTTACCGCATCAATGTTTAAACCTTGCACAGCCAAAAAAGGCGCTTCAAATTTTTCTTGGACTAGCTGATAAACGGCTTCGAATACTACGTGCTCAGCTTCATCTGATTGACGATCAATACTAAGCCGATGGAATGAAACAGGTGCTAGTTTTCTTTCATTTTCAATATCCCAGTCACTCTTATTCGCAAATTTATACACAAAAATGGGTGGAATTAAATAATTTTCAGGTTCACGAAAATTTTTCCAATTTGGCCAATAAGTGTTCAAAGAATAATCTAAAAGCTGACTGAATGTATTAAACGTCGTTCGAGCAGGGCCAAGAAATTGCATTTTACGTTTGGGTACGTTTGGGCACCACGCAAGATGACTAATGCGCAATATTTTGATTTTCTACGTTCTGTAGAATCCGCTGGCGGTAGCGCCAAGTTGCGCAGACAATGTTAGCAGGCAGGCAGACACGTGTTCCTTGCGAAAAAGCGCATGTTCGATTTTCGCATAAAAGGGCGCAGGTAGCCATAACTGCAGGTTCGTGTTCAAGGGTTTTTAGTAAGATTTTCTGCCCATATCCAGCACCGCAGAGAGCCTTCATGTAAAATCTCCAGCTATCTCGCATGAGTCAATTCAACCTCGGGACGGGAGCATTTTTTATCGGTCATATGGATTATTTGGAATTTCTTGAACCCACAAACGATTCTTTCCGAAAGAGTCTGTTATGACAGACTCAAAACTTTTAGACCAGCCAATGCACAGAGTGGATAACCAGGGCTTAGGATGGCTGGTCTACTCGGCCACTGCAAATCGCAACAACGGCTGATTAGGAAACGTGCTCAAGCTGAATACAACGGCTGAGGAACGTGCATGAATATAAGCACCACGACTAATCGTGAGGGTCATTGAGAGATCCAGTTCGTGGTCTACATAGTGGGCTCGAAGTGTCTGCCTCTCGGGTTGAATGCGCACTACTAGCGAGTGTTCAACCCCCGGCTACGCAAATCATTCCTGATGTAGTGAAACATGACCATGAACATACAGTTGGAAAGGGGAAAGACTGTTGCGAGTGTTACTCAAGGCTTGGGATCTGCCCATAAGCTGTACCACGTTACTCGCAGCGCTAGAGCTTCAGCATATTTAGGTTGCCATCGTGTGAAACAGCTGGTATCCTTTGGGGAGCCTGTCCAAACAGCAGCAGCACACAGACTATGTGGCTTTGGTGCTGAAATCGACAAGCATCTGTGTGTTAGTGATTACACACTGTGTGCATCAAGCAGCATGAGAGGACCTTTAATCGTGCGGCCGAGTAGACCAGCCATCCTAAGCCCTGGTTATCCACTCTGTGCATTGGCTGGTCTAAAAGTTTTGAATCTGTCATATCAGACTTTTTTGGAAATAATAAGACCGTTTTTCGTTTTTGCTAAAAACTAGTTTCGACCAGAACACTGCGTGCCCCTGCATAGATCCACTAAGAAATGAGGTGACTGACTAATATACATCCAATTCTCTGAAAAGCATAAACCCCAAACGGAACTTGCAGCCGCGCGCCTGAGATTATTCGTACGGTCCGCCTAACAGGATCGAATGCATGCACTTTTTTAAAAAATATGTAGAAACGAGGGGAGCTCAAAAAGTTCGTAGCCAAACCACATTTTAATTGAAGCTATACAAATCCATAATTATGCTTTTACGACATAACATCTCCTGAGACCAATGCACTTGTTCACACTTTCGTGCAACGCGTGAATATCGCTTAAAAGGAAGGATTACTCACACCCCCCAAAAAACGCTTAAGTCGCTGATTTCACTTCCTCATCACTCAAAAATCTTCCCCCCCCCCCCCACAATAAACTTTTTTTGGGTTTTTCGAATAGGTAGTAATCGCTGGGTGCCAGGTCTGAACTGTATGGTGGATGATCAATTTGTTTGAATCCCTATTCATCGATAGCAGCCTGAGCAATTTCTTGCAGGGGTTCTAGTGGGATGTGTGGCAGTGTAAATTAAAAATTCACTTCTGCAGCTCATGCGGAAGGTACTCAGGCTACGAACTTTTTTAACTCTCTCCAAGGGGGGGGAGTTTTTTAACGTTTTTAACGCCCTCCCTCCGTATATATAGACGCCAGGAAAAAAAACATTACTTCTTTTATGCGCCTATCATATCCGATAGCTTATCCCCTACTTGGAAACACAATCCAAGATCACCCTCATATTCTTTGTTCACAGTAAGGTGCCCCTGCCACGCGAGAAAAACAAAGCAAAAATTCAGTGCAGTGATGGAGTCGAACCGCGTATCTCGTGGTTTCAAAACAAGCTTACTGCCAAAACTGAGCTATATACTAGCTAGTTCCCATGGGCCCTTTTTCACGTCATCCCCAACTGCCTTTGCAGCGGGAGGAGACGCTCAACTCTGAGCGAAATATTTTCAATAATCGATAACTCAAGGACGGATTAACCCAAAAAGTTTATTTTTTTGCAAGCTCCGCAAGATAGGTCAGGTCCGCTATCGTGTCAATTTTTATCGAAATCCGTCCAGTAGCTGACGAGCGACGGATGAAAAAGGCCAAAAAAGGGACTATTTTTAGGAATAACTTTTCAGAAATTGAGGCTTTAAAAAAATGAATATCAAAAGGCAGATTCCAGAGGCCCAAGCTTTCAGAAAAACTAAAATTTACAACTCTTCGACCTCTGGTTGTTGCTCTAGGCTGATGTTCATCCTCCTCCTCCTCGTCTTCTCCCCCCTGAACAAGAAATCGCGTGTTCTTGAACTCGACGACGGCTGGATAGATTTTGATAAAAATTGGCAAGATTGTAGACCCGGCCTATTCTGCAAAGTGTGCGAAAAATCAGAAATTTTTGTCGAACCGTTCTTGAGTTATTAGCCGGCGAAAATGGTCCTTTAGCATTGTGCGTCTAGTTGGCTGGTCTAAGGCTCTTGTATACTGCGTCAAGCGTCGAAATCGCACAGCCAGGACCATTTTGCAAAATGTTGAACCTGAGCATAAAAATGACGCTTACAGTAAGAAAAGTATACATCTGTCGGCGTCAAAAGACCACCCGTTTTTATTTTGACGCTGGGCGTCAAATGGAATTTAGGGTCTTTCCATTTGACGGCGCCGGCGTCAAACGGGAATACCAAGAAGATTTATTGTCTTTAAAAATCGGAAATGCGGCTAGAAAGGAAGAGGTGTTAAAGTTTTTGGGTTTTTAACTATGCTCTATCCATTTGTGAAGTTTTTTTTGTTCTCGATTAGCTATTGAAATTATTATTTTTTTAGTAAAAGGTGAGAAATACTGCAGACTTTTGCCAGTCGAGGCGCACTGGCAAAACTTTTTGATCTACAGTATGCCTAGAGAGCAACACACCGAGGTCACGTGATAATTCCATTTGACGCCGACGTTTTTTGGCCGGCACGCAATATACAGTATACAAGAGCCTTAAGCAGGCACGATTACAGTTCGTGTCGCAAACCAAGTCTGACTGCCAGCCAGTTATTACATCAAAAACCGTTTGGCGGGAGAAAAAACTGGGACGGTGGGACACAGCCCCTCAAAACTTTGAATCTACAGAGAGAAGTCAAGATCTTCGAGATCTGGTCCAGCAGAAAAGACAACATAATGTAAAGTAAGATCACCTTCCTGTTCACCATGATTGTAACACAAAGTAGCATGCCACAGTATTCTTGACACAGCTGGAAACCAGTCGCCTGGACATTGAAATCTGAGGTCGTATTCATGAACGCTCGCCGTAATTAGGGTGTGGTGGCCGTCTGAGAAAACGGTAAAATTCTTCTGCGCCTTGCACGCCTGACTGTGGACGGCGCCTGTCAAATCGCCATCACGTCATCCCTGGATTACCAGAGGCCTCACGGGGCCGGAAGCTCTCAAACCCGGCTTCCCCTCACGAGGCACGGAGTCCGTATGGTATGCTTACCAAGGGGTACCGCCGACATAGCTGAGTAGCGACTAGCACGCGCTCTTGCCAGGCTTACGCAAGGTAGCGTCAACGAGCTCGCGAGAAGAGTCGAAAATTGACCGTCCTCAGGAACGACAGGGATGGGGGGAAAAACAAAGCAGCAACTTATTACGCTCGTACTAGAAGACAGTTCTTCCTGCTCTAAAAGAATATTGACTTTGTTTCACATGAGTCTTATACTGTACACTTCTGAATAAAGGGTTCTACATGCAATTTTTGAACCGCTGATGGATTTCGATAATTTTTTACCCCAGGCTTACTGTAGCATCCGACGACCCTTACGATAGGATTTTGAAAAATTGTTTTAAGTTATTGACAGACTGATCAAAATTGCAACCTAATATGTGGACCCCTATACTGCACAGTAGCACGAGTCCACAAATTTGACCAGTGACGGACTGCAGCCTTGACAGCCAACTTGCACCACCTTCATTGGACCAATAAGCGGCTGGGTGCAGAGAACATTTTATTGGCGTATAACGAACAGAGATGAAAAACGAAATGATGGCTGATCATGAAACTGGGTCACCAAGAAAAATGCAGTACCAAATCATGCGCGTTGCGAAATCAAAAACACATGACAAAACTTTACACATTTCCAGGTATTCTGACTTGACAAAATGACAAAAAATAAAACTGTACACATAGACCGCATGCGCTCGGATCATGGCAGTTTTTAGAAAACTTTCCAAAAACCATGTTATAATTGTACATCGTGCACAGTAAGCAGGCCAAAAAATAAAAACTACTTGGCTCAGCCAGGATTAATTACTTTGAAATACTGGGCGGAGAAAAAGATTTCCAACAGTTACCTAAAATTTAAAATACGGATAGGTTTGCAGGTGACAGTTAAATGAAACGTTTGAAGCTAACTAGTAGCCAATGCACAAATTCAGTCAGCGTCGAATTTTTACAAACGCTAATACCGACGCTATATTAACGTGTTGCCTGGTCAGATTCGCAAATTCTTTTAAAAAAGTGAGTGAGTCAAGTTAATCCTAACTTTATAAAATTTTGCTGCAAAAAACCAAACCAAATGCAAGGATTTTTTGTGTAAACCTGAAATGTGATGTAATTCTGACTCAGGGCTGGCAGTGACCGTAGCAGGGTCAACTATGATAAACTGTACACAATTCACCGGTTGTGTCTTCTCGCCTCTGACCCCGCTCTGGACAACGGTTTGGGTCCCTCCAAAAGAAATTATATGTACAAAAGAACTTATATACTGTACACGCAGCACACGGCTCGGTTTGCGTTTCCTGCGTTATCACCAATATAGAGGTCGGGCCTGGAGTTTATATAATGTTAAATTCTGGTTATGTTATCTACCCTAAAAACTGTTATCTACCCTAAACCTAAACCCAACCATGACCTACTTTTAAAAACGAAAGGGCGTAAAATTATGACTCAGCCAAAAAATCTATTTCATATAAAGACCAGATTACACTGCTTTTTTTAAAAAAAGAAGCTTGAAGAAGCCAGGATATTTTTCGCTTGGGCGCTATATATGATCCCTGCCGATGGAACGCCGTCGAATCGCGCCGATCATTCAATCGTCGCATGTACGCACGTCGCATGTCCCTGAGGTGGCAAACGTATTCAACGCGCGCATTATCATCATAGCCATTTATTCCTTTTCCCAATGAGAAATTGAGTTGAAAAAATCGAATGCTTCTTGAAGATTTAAGATTTACCTAAAAGAGTAAAAGGGTGACTCCTCATTCTTGGCTCTGTTTAGATGACTTCGAAGCACGTCTTGTTTTATGTTCTAGTTCAGCAAAATTTTCTCGAATCCCGCTTTGAATAATCTATTTCCCATCATACTTTTTCCATCATTTCGTTTCTCTGCTCCGCCATTATCCGCAGGACATGCTGTTGCAAAGCCTGATGGGGTTCCAACCTAGGTAACAGGGCTGCCGGACATTCGAGTGATGGGCAGACCACCAGAAGGTCCAGCAGGAATAATGATGAGAGATCAATGGGGTTACTGAAATATTAAACCATATGTAGCCGATATATCAGCATTTCTTATCAACATACACGTTTGTGCCTGTTCCCTCTAGAGTGCCCCTTATCGAAATGCCCGTCTGCCTGCTGGCTCTCCTAATCTTGTTTTTGCTTCTCAAATATAGCTTTGAATTTCGCGCCAGAAAGTTCTTTTCTAGCGGACGGTAAAGTTCTTTTTTTTGTACCCTCGCTAACACAATTCAAAAATGAACAACCTTTCTGAACTCGAGCGACGCAGATAGCGCAAAGGTTGTTTGCTTTGTTCAAGTTTTAAAGCCGTCTCGGCGCTTTCAAAAATTGCCAGCTCAACAAAAAAGCTTTTTGTGAGTTTTCAAAATTCCCAGCTGACTCAGTTTGAATCAGATGTTTTTCGGTTGTGGTCGAATGAGAAATGTGGGTGGATTTTGAAAAATGTGCGATACTTGTTGATGAAAACGAGAACCTGCTTGGTGGCCTAAATTTGTGTTCCATATAACTTAAATGAGCTCAACAGGATGAAATGTATTGTGCGTTCCTCAATGCGAAAATGGTGCCAAGGAAACTAGCTTTTATATGAAGCCGACGCAGTACCTAGTCAGCACAATGGAATACCAAAACAGGCCTAACTCGTGCCAAACTGATCGTGAGCGAAGGAGGACGAGGAGCATAAATCCAAAACTGGGACTAGTTTAAAAATTTGTCGGCTCTTACTCACAAAGTGAACTGTTGGTTTTTGAGACTGAAATAATCATTATTGTAGCCACAACCTTCATATATTTCGGAAATAATGCAGCTGTTTGGGTTTTTAAACTTTCAGTGCGGTCGCGGTTTTAAAAAGCTTCCAAGCCCAGGCGAAGCAAAATCGCAAGAAGTAGGGGAGTTTTTAGCTCGCATCAGTTTTACATTCTTGATGACAAATAACGAGAAATCGTGAATAGCATTTTCAAGTTTGCAGGTTCATAAGCAAAACCTTGAAAAACCTCATCTATTATTTCACCATGATGTTATCATTCAAATTCTTCACTATTTTTCACAGCCAACAATCTGAGCCTGTTCAAACACAAAGGCAATCCTTTTCATGCATTCTGTCGCTATTTCTAGAAACCACGTGATTCCACACAGCTGCTATTAAATCTGTTCGAAACTGCAATCTGCTTTTCTCTCGTGCTAGCCTAGGACATCGCGCTCGTTGTTAGCATGTTGGGTGTCCGCTTCGCTCAGTGGTCGATTCTGGCGATCGAACTGAGGATTGCGTGTCCGAGAGTTGGCACGTGGTTGCGTGCTAAACTTACTTCCTAGCAAGCAAGAAAAATAAAGGCACAAAAAGAGAAAGATTTCCACCAAAACTCCGTTCCTAGCTTGATGCACAGAATTTTTGAAAACTTGGCAAAGTATGCAGACACTAAAAAAACTGACGACTGGCTCTACTTGGCACGGTGCTCAACATTCATATAAGGGTGCAAACAACTGGGCGGAACAAATATGATAAAAAAGTCCACGAGAAAACGTGCCAGGCACATGGATTCATGAATATATTAGCCGGATATACACTGTTGATGAGTACGATACGGCTTAAGTCAGCAGTGCTAAATGGCGATGATGTCTAGAAGAGTGTAAAAGGCTTTCAAAACCAAGACTGATTTCAAGCACAAAACAATCTCTACTTTCTTCCTAGTTTGCAAAAAGACTCGTCTAAGCCTGGGGAGAGGGGCAGAAGGAAGGCATCAGCTTCCTGGGAGATCCGTGCTCAAGGCACTGAAAAATTCCTAAACTTAATCTTTTTCAAAGACCAACAAAAAAATTTAGTTACCTTATGGTGTTATTTCAAATTGTGCTTTAAAAATTCTTCTTCAGTTCGTAAGGAGTTGCTGGAGACGTGCTTGGTACGAGTTTCGCAGTGGCAGTTGTTAAAGCACGCGAAACAAGGTTCTTGCTCAACATCGTTGCACAACCGTTCTCCATTGATCTCGCGCCATTATTGAAATCGCGTCCGTGCCGACGGCCGCACTGTGCTTCAGCTCCCCCCCTCGCACAGAGATCGGCTGGCGGTTGGAGCTGGCTGGCGCGAAGGCGAGTAACTATACACATAGTACATATATGAACAGCTACGTATAGCTTGGATGCTGGTTGCGTCGTCGTCCTAGTGGATCATAATTTCTGGCACGAACTAGCTCGCCTCGGCCACGTCGATAGTTCGAAGCTGCAACGCTTGTCAAAGAAGAGTGCACTGCGCTCGATGTTGTGTAGCTCCGACTTTAGCCCAGCTGGTTTAAAAAGATTGCGTTGTGAACGAGCAGTGGACGATAGAAATAGAAAGCTGTCGTAATCGAGCGCCCCTCAGACCTCACCTTGGCCTATCTTACGCCAAGGCTAGGGAGCAAGAAAGCAGCCGGAGCTAGACTAGTCAGCTGACTGCATTGTACGTTTTGCTGCCATGAGTGAACTAAATGAGTGTATGATGTGCAATCAATGCGAGCGTGCAGCGTGCAGAAAGTCGAAAAACACGTGATAGGTTTGAAGTTTCAAACTGGCATGAAGACGCAAACTGCAAAATCCAAGTAACAGCCGGACAACAAAGAGTCATAGTGTAAAGAGGCAAAAGTAAGATCTCTAGCCACCATCGTAAAGAAAATTATTTCCAGCTGGAGCAGAGATGTCAGGCAGGCAAAGGCTAGTGTAAAGAGCGAATAAAAAAGCAGCGTAGTCAAGAAAGTGTAAAGAAACAGTTTGAAGCGCTTAGGATTGCTCGGCGGCATTATAATGAAAGGCGTCAGTGGTCGGTTGGGTGATAATTGGTCTACAATTCTTCCAATGTTTTTAAATTTCCCGCTTCATCGCAGTAGGCAGTCGACTCCTTCACGCGTCACGACATGGCGTGTGGCCAAAAAAAGGCTGCTAATAATGCGCCATATTCCTCTAGCACCCAAATAAGGCATCGCCGTGTATTATTTATTATTAATTAGGAAAAAGTTTTTGCGTATTTTTCTGTTTTTCTGAAAAATTAGATATGTCTGCATTCTTATACGGGGTAATTGGCGGTTCAATAGTGGTATTTGTTGCTATTTTACAATGGAGGTAAGACACAGACTAAAGTCCACGAATAAAGTCCACAGATTTTCTGTCCTGTCTGTTCTGTACTGTATGTAAGTTAGGGTTTAAATTTTTTCCGTTTCTAAGACTTCAATCGAAAAATCACACACCAGATGCTTTCACATATTTTAGAAAAGGACCTGAAATCATAATTTATACATTGGCTCAGCGCAGTTTTATAAAATCTAAATCAAAAGTGCTAATGTTCTTTCATAAATTTTAGTTGGTGGTTCCGTTTACTGTCGCTAGCTGTGCTATTTATTGGTTACATAATCAGTGATTATTTCTTGCGTTACGCCGACGGTGTTCCAGATATTTTCGCATTGTCATCGTCTCTGGCGGCCAATCGTAATCCGTGTCGTCGACGTCGGCGATATCGCGATCGTCATCAAGTATCGAACAGCAGCTCATCATCGTCAACTTCGATATCAGCCGTGTGTGTCGTTTGTGGTTCGGAACATTGCAAGCGAGGCGGATCAAGTTGCGCAAATTCAGTTTACACTATCACAAGTGGTGCGTTAGGTCCAAAAATACCAAAAGTCGTGGATGACGCTTTACAAGAGTTTTTTGATTTAACAATAAAAACTTTTGTGGAAAACTGGTACGAAATGTTGATCAGTCGCGAGGATAAGGCATTTATCAACCAATTACGAGCTCATATTCGATATGCTTTATGTCAATGTTTCGGCCGTTTGCGGACTATCGATTTGACGCATGTAATTTTGGACGAGATCCTACCAATCGCCGTGAATCATGCGGCTGTGTACGCTGATGTGAAACGACAACATTCGGAATCGCTAGGTAAGTTGTCAGTGGTGTGGTTGAGATGATGGGATGTCCTTTGTGTAAACCATTAAACTACACTTCTATGGCGCACTTGCGAACTGTTTTCTGAAGCAGTTTGCACCAAGTACTGCAGAATTAAGGGGTGATAAAGTTGCGTCCGTTTATGTAAAGAACATCTGGACAACTTTACAATCGCGAGGAAAAGCGCCAAGATGAGTTCTCCTCGCAAGTGTAAAGTTTGTTTATCCTGTATATCCACATTTTCATGCAATGGTAGTTTGCTGTACATTGCGCAGAATTTCACCGCAGCCAGTTCTTCTTGAGACTGCAGCTTACTAATCCTATTGATGTTCCCAGCCAGAGTTTACTAGCGTGAGTTTATCTGAGTAATCCTGCGGATTCGCTCGACAGGGCTTGAAATGATGCGATCACCTTGCCTTTCATTCGTAGTTAAAGCAATGTTTAATCTCTACAATCAGTTTCAACCTCCTTTTTCCAGCATGTTTTAATACAAAACTTGAGGAAAACCGTTTTGCATTTAGACGATTTGGAACAATTCGTTTTGGAACGAATGTCGTCAACGAAACTTTTACATCCTGCCATGCGTTCAAGAACATCAGAATTGTCTTATTTGAAACGATTAGTCGAATATATTATTTCACGGTGCGCTGACAAATCGATATCCCCCACCACACTTACATTCCTTCGTGAACTTTTGACATTTGAAGTGTGTTTACCAGCCGTCGATGCTGTGGCTGATCCACATGTAATTAATCGATTATTAGAATTATTTTTCGATCCCCTTCCTATGCGTACATTCGATGGTGAATTGTCGGAGCAAGTAATTTTGCTCAGTCGATTTGTCGATGATAAAAATCCGAATTCTTTATCCGATACGGTTGTGTTCCAAATCAAATTATCGGAAATTATTCGAGACCCACCAGTGCTGTATATGTTTATGAATTATGTAAAATCGGTGAATGCACCAATGAATTGGCTTCAATTTATTTTATCGGCTCATGATATTCAGGTATGCTGCTGTAGATGAATCGGGGTTTAGACTATTTGTGGATTGTGTCTCCCCCTGAGACATCGAGCTGAAAACACAACTTATACTCACTATCCGTTCTTGAGTACTTGTGTATTTTAGGAACAGCTACATAATGGTCGCACTCTAACGCGAGAAGACGTTTCTCATTTGCACTGGCAATCGTGGGAATTGTATCGAAATTATTTGCACGAAGGTGCCCCTGATAAATTAGGCGACGATGTTATTCCGCCAAGTTTGGCGCAAGATATGAAATTAGGGGTGGAAGCTGGCCCCGATCAAGCCATTACCATGATTGGTCAACTCATCGAACGAGCGTATCAAATCATGTATCAGCAATTACAGTGGCGATATGTCACACCGTTTTGTCAATCAGCAAAATTCATGGAAATGATTTGCGCGTCGAGAAGTCAAGAAGACATCGAGAGTGGCCTGGGTGCGGATAGTGGATTGAATATGGGGGCAGAGATTTTGGGTAGTATCGGCCCATTATTGGCTGAAAAACGATCACTATCGAAAGAATTGGCGGAAGATGCTATCAGCAACACGAACAGTGCTGGCGGTGGGGCACTCTCTGGTTCAACATCCAGTTCGGCATCAGGATCGGATGAAGAAGTGGTCGTTGTGCAACAGCAGACCAGTGTCTCCGATGCGGGCCCGATCATGGTAGCCCCTCGAGATTTGAGTCAATGGAGAGCATCGCTGCCAAGGATCGAACCACGTCGCGATCCGCAAACTGGTCGTACAATGTACGTTTATGTGATAGAAGTGGAAGTCACGGAGGCATCGCGCCGTTGGTGCACTGATCGTCGATATAGGGAATTCTATGTCTTGGAAAGTAAACTGGTCGAATTCCACGGCGAACCAGTCCTGGGAGGATTTCCATTACCGCCTAAAAAAACGTTCAACAACAAAAGTCGTGCTTTTATCGAAAGTCAACGACCCGTGTTTGATCAGTTTCTGAAGCGTTTATTGCACAATCCAGCATTGAAGGGTTCCGAACTATTGCACGCATTCCTTACATCGCGCAACGAATTGACGGCCAGCTTCTTGCCAGATCCGTTCAAAGTTATGAGGAAAATGCCAGGAAAGTTGGCTCGAGAACGCGGACAAAATTTGACCTCGTTTCTACAATCGCTGGTCAACTCAGTTTCCAAAATACAGGCACCAGGCAACAATGAATTAAAAGTGCCAGAAAATGGTGGACGAGCATCACCTAACCCCGTCGGTCGTACATCACCGTTCCCAGTGGCTACTACTGGAGGAGCGTCTGCTTCAAGAGCTTTTCAGGTGAGAATGATTTACCAAGAATCAGGGATAGGTGGGGATCCCGAGATTGAGGCATCGGGATTCTGCGTGTATGTATGTAGGCATAATCAAGCTAGGTAAACTCGGTGGAGCAGTAGCAGCAGTAGCGATGAAGGGCAACAGCAACATCAGCTCAAATCGATGATAACGATAGCCACACTGATTTTGCTCAAACCGAGGCTGACCTTGCTGGATGCGTATCGAAACTGCAAATGTTCTGATCAATTTCAGCTTACTGTATGTATAATGATTGAAAATCGGCCCAAGAAAAAGCTTCAAAAAACCTGGATGACTAAAGTGTGCTTCAGTGAGAAAAATAGGCTCACAGGCAAAAAACCGAAAAATGCAAACAATCCCGATCTCGTTCCCGATCCTGATCAGGATTACCCTGATCCTGAAAAATGTGATCCCGACCTGTCCCTATCAAGAATACGTATATTATAGTTACTACAGTATGAAAATTATAAACTATTGTAGGTCCGTAAGTTATACAGTTAGTTTTCTTGCGAGTAGCACTTTGGAGAGCAGGATTTTCATAGGATACATTTCTTTAGTGGAAGTAGAGTAGGTGTATTTGCCATTGACCTAAATAGAAGCTGCTGGCTGTGAATTAACAGATAGTATTGCACATAAGGAGCATATATTTGAACGGACTGCAAAAACCTGAATTTATCAAATGTGTCTATAGTTTAATGATTGATACGAAAAGAGCATTCTTCTAAACGAAAGCTGTCTGAAATTTATTACCCAAAAATATGTTTATATATCTGAAATGTATTTATGGAACTACTAGAATGCTTGGCTTGCCCCAGGGTGAACTAGGCCTTGCCAGAGGAAGACTCAAGCCGCAGGAACAATCCCACGCAGTTTATTACTAACCACACACTAGGCCCGTCAAAGAGCGGCCGTCAGCGAGGTTCTGAGGGGCCTAGTACCAACTTGCCTGGAATGCAATTCAGCCCAGGAACTGAAGACCAGTCACCGCCCGATGCTTGATCAGTCTCTCAGCCTTTATTGAGCTGTAGGCCTCGTGTCTGGCCCTGACCTATAGGATAGGCAGACCGATTCCTGAACCATGGCACTGATGGGCGCAGATAAGATATCCACGCCTGTTACACTACAGTGGTACTGCTGATCAACAGTCTGAGAGCCCGCGCTTAGGGCCATCCTCCTGTCGGCCCTTGTAACAGGCTTGGATACCTTATCTGCACCCATCAGTGCACTGGTTCGGAGAACTGGTCTGTCTCTTCAAAGTCAGGGCCAGGCACGAGACTGACGAGAGAGGAGATCGAGGTCTAGTGGCTGGTTTGGGTGGCGGGCAGCGGGTGGTAACTGGTATCGAGTTCCTGGTCTGAATTGCATTCTAGACAAGTCAATACTAGGCCCATCAGAACCTCCTTGTTTTCCACGTGCGACCTCTCTCCAGATTGTTAGTCTAAACAGCTCCTGTGTGTGTTGGAGTAGTATGTAAACTATACGCGAGCTGTCGTGGACTGCGAGGGCTCGATCCTGTGGCTGGGGCCCTAGGATGGCCAAGGATTTAACCCTTGTCCTTTAGCGATGCTGCTGTCTGATACAGCATGCACAGGATGCTATTCTATTCGTAAGGGGGCTGCATATACGCAAGTTTCTGCAATTTTGTTCTCTCTGAATTCAACTTTTACCGAAGAAGGTTTTCTCTTACAAAAAGCACGGTACCTGCCCGCGAATTCATTACCTCAGTGATGGGGTAAAATATGCTTGATCATGAGATTCTGCTAGTTGGGGCAAAACAGGCACTGGGCCTTGAAACCATTCAGCGAACCAAGCCCAGGATGTACCCTTTTTTATGCCCGTACATGAACTGTAGGACCTAGTCGAGACATTTGCAGAGCAGAGTGAGTTGCTCGCTTATACCATCTCGCTTGCTCTTCGTATCATATCCAGAAGGTGACTTTTCAAATTTGCTGCTGTTTAACAGTTTTGAAACAGCATTTTTATAACTTAGCTGTATTTAGCTGCTCACAAAAACAGAATCAGGTTTTTATTCTTTCAGGACAAGCTTTATGGGACGCAGTACAAAAATAATTTTGATCTGATGGCGAGATCATCATCAGCATCGCTCGGAACATTGGAGGGTATTCTCGGGTCCAGCGGGTCGCTCTCTCATGATCAATGTGTTGTGAAAGGCGTTTACGACGCTTTGATTTTCCTGGCTCATAAAATATTTCATATTCCACATTTGCCATGGACATTATTTGTCGCGGCTCGTAGCTTAGTTAGACGAAGTTTCGATAGTTATGTCTCGAAATATTTACGCCAACAGTTGGAAACAGCCATGCACGAGCAAAGAGTAACTATGGTCATCCATGCATTACGTGATCTGGTATTTGGTGGCGAGGATGAAGAAGCTGAAAATGAAGAGGATGCCCGATTGAAACGGAAAGAGAATGCTTTCGCGCTGGCCCAGCTTTATTTCGAGGCTGAGTTCGGCTTGGTAAAGCAAATCGTTGGGGTCGAGAGCTTCGATGGAGGACTGAAACTCATATTTGATTGTTTACAGTGTCCCAGACTAAATAAGCAGTTATTTTATGTCTTGTTGGACGCCGTAGCCCGAGAACTATTTCCTGAATTTCCCTAAATCTGCTTTTGTGATGGTGCCATTTTAAAAATTCGTAAAGCCGTAACTATTTGCTTATCGTAAAAGATACTCAAACTGTGAGGCTTGTTGGAGGCTTGATCGTGTTCTCAGATTTGATGCGTCCAACAGCAGATACGTAAGGTCGTAGATGATATTTCCATGATGGAAACTCTGCCCTGAAACAGTCGATGGGGGATGCAGAAGTACAGTAACGTCGCGTCTGCGAATGTTGGTGAAACTGTTGCTATACTATACATATGTGATCACACACGTATAGCCATGGCTGAAATCCCAAGAACAGTGTTGGCCGTCACTGTTGTACGTGGGTGAGTGTGTGCTTAGGTGCTTCGAAGTGGCTGAACAGGCACCAAGCTGCGTCCCATTTGAGTGTCTTGCATCATTTCGCACTGACAATGACAGGCAGCTCAAGTAGAAAAGGTATTAGTTAAAAGGCCACGGTGAATTCAGGTCACATTCAGAAACTAGACCACACAAACTCGAAGCGAACTGAATTGCAGTCTCCGCCATTTATGACCATCGAAATCTCAGGTTTTCGCGCTGAGTATGTATCATGAGATAAGTGGTGTGGTTTGCTCTTCACTGCAATCGAATAAGCTGTTGAGCGTAACTGCAAGAAACTGGTGGTTTATTGGTCCTGGTTCGGTGCGATGAAAATAACCATCTGATCCAGTTGGTTCAGGTACTGGTTAGACTGTAAAAGCCGGAACCTAAAGTATTTATACATTAATTGCATTAATAAAAAGCACCGATCTGGAGGTACTGTACCTGCAGATCGGGATAAATTATTCAAAGAAAGCTGCGATATCTAAGAAAACTAGTCGCAAACTTTTTCTAACATTGAGCATAGAAAATCTTATAGATTGACTTTTTATACCTCTGCTATTCACGAGCCTATCCAAGTTCAGCCAGCGATCCGTTTTGGCCAGAATCTTCTTCGGGCCAGCGTCCTTTTTAGCCAGATTTTTTCGGTCAGTGATCCTACTTATATGGCGTCCCGATTGAATCTCTTAGCATGCCTTCACCCGCGCCCACAACTCTGTCAACAATAGTCAAAATGCCAACAGCAGTCATAATCGAGGACGAAATGCCCAGACTATTCTAAAAATGGTCAGATTGAAACTGATCCGATTATCGGTCATGACAATCAGTGCATAATGGTCACAATTTTATAAGCATCCATTAATGTACAGTGCGGCCGCAGTGGTGCAGCAGTCCGGAATTCGTCTCTCCGTATTGCTTGGGTGCGAGTGGCTGTGCTCGTCCCGTGTTCGATCCCCGGGTGACGGAGGTCGGTTTGTGATCCATAAACCCTCGCTGACTGCACGCCAGGCCGTGGGTGGGTGGGTGACTCACCCGGTACCGCCGAGGTGCTCCGAGTGGAGAGACGGAAGCCAAACGAGGAGACAGTCCGGCTGTCGAACACCCGCCATCATCAGAGGAAGCCGGTGTGCAGTACAGGATGCCCTTGCGTGCGTGCGTTCCCATAAGAGAAACGCAGAGAGACGCTGCTGCCGGTCCCCGCAAGCCCTGCTTATAAGGTTTGATTGCTGGCTGGCTAAAGGCAAATCGGGCTACGGCCCACAAAAATTTTTTAAAAAATGCACATACAGTATATTACTGAATACTGCAGTTTAAGCCCGTCGCTGGCCTTGCACACCTGGCTCTAGGCGACTCACCAGGTACCGTCAAGTGGCGCACGCCGAACGAGTAGAGAATCAGGAAACACGAGCTGGGAAGGTACTACCATTCTCGCCCAGTTTCATCCTGGGAAGCTGGTGCTGGCACAGGATGGCCCCGTGTGAACCGAAAGACACAGAAGGACAGACAGACACAGACACAGAACACACAGAAGGAAGCTGCCGTGTGAGCTGGTCACCTCACGGCCTCGCTTATCACAATATGACTGCTGGCTGGCTATACGCAATACGGGTTGGAAGCCCCATGGCCCGCGGGGTGTCACGTGGCCCAATCAACAAAAATTTTTAAAAGATTTCCCGAATAGTCTCTCAGTGGAGTGCACTATAATTTTGAAAAATCATGAACCCTGCAATCGGAATCCTGCTTTTTTATTCGGACACTGATTTGCGAACTCACAAAAAGTCAGAATAGGACTTTTGAGATGGTACGGAACCCATAGATGCTCCTCGCCATGTTTTGGTGCAAGAAAATCAAGCTTATTCAGGATCACTTGGTTCATTCGCTCATAAGCTAACGATAAGCGCATATTGCAGTAGGACATTACAGTGAACACGTTATTTTAGGAATGCTTGGCTATCTATAAAAAATATTTTGGCTGAAATAGGAAGTTTTCTGGCCAAACGGGTCATTGGCTGGAAAAGGACATTGGGCGGCATGAGGCACAATCCTGCATATATTCTATGTGCCATGGCACAGTTTGGAAGGTGAGTCACATTGACCTTGTAGGAATAATCGGTTTTGCGTCACGGCTTCTTATCATCGCAAAAGGTGTAGTTTTATTCTTGCCAATCACAGTCGATGATTCTTTAAGCATCTATCCTCTCCACGAGGGGGAATAATCTTCTTTTACACCCCTTATCTTATCAATATCCCACGCGCGTAGGCAGCTTCGAAAAAGTGAGTGTGTTGCGCTGTATTCGCATTGCCTGTGCTTTCGTTTCGTCCTCAAATATATAAATTCATTTCGCTACGACCGAATTTCAGCTTTAGCAGGGCCCTTGGACATTCGTGCGGGTATATGACACCAGTTTCAGCGCATCGCCTAATCTGCCAAAATGGTAGCCGCTGCTGGCGTTCAAGAATTTATTGATCGAGCAACTGGTATTTTCAGAATGCCAGCGGATGCAGTGGGAGGGTTCAATACATTGATGAAGAATTCTGACAAATTCGTGCGCACTTTGGATGACCTTCACGCCATGCGCTGGTACCTGAACCAGATTCGGATATGCTTTATTGCGATGGCTATCGTGGTGCCCATAGCCATTTTAACACACGCCCTCATTGTGCGTTTCAGTGTCACAAGGAGCTTAGTGAAAAAGGCCAGCAAGAGAAACAACAAATGTCAGTGCAGCCAGACTGGAAAAACTCTGCTAAGAACGGAGAAAGTAGAAAATCTTCGATCACAAAAACCTTTTACGCCGAAATTGGTTCCTAAGATTGAAGCAAGAAATGCGGATGGAAATGACGGGTATGAGGAAGTCAACAGTGGAAATTCCAGTGAGATAAATGACATATTCGTTCGACGAGTGGAGCCGCGGATGAACGAGTATAATGGTGAACCACAGTGGCAGAAAAAGCATCAGTTACCTGAATGCCCAAGAAATGGGCAGTGATTCGGGGGGGGGGGACAGTTTTTCATCATGACCATGAATCGTCATGTACAGTAAATTAGGTGCTTGAGGTGATGGCCAAGCGAGGTGCAAGGTACGAGGTGTAAAACTTGGACTTATTCTCAGTTTCAGCTTACTCTATGTTTGAATCAAAAAAGCCCATAAAATCGATTCATTTTACGGGTTACTCATACAATCATCATTTTCCAGGTGATTAGTCCCGCCTTGGGGCTGCTTCTCATATAATATCTGTTTTTTTGCGAAAGTTCACTATGCGGAACGTGGAAGGCGTGTATATTCTCAAAGAAAACAGGTTATAAATTATTTCACATGGGTTAGTCGCGAGGCATTGAAAATTGCAGCACATTTTGAAATCCGAGATCAGTCGATGCTGGGAGCAACGCTTTTTAGAGTGAAAATGTGCTCTGGGAGTCAAGGGTGAGAGAGTGGGGCCCACCAAGAAAGTCGTGTGCTCATTTCAAAAAGGCAAATTTCGTCCAGAAATTGCATTTGCGCATGCGGCATAATCTTCGAAACACCCGGCGATTCTGGCGATATGACATCTTTTGCTGTTGCTTTGAACCTTCTTTGTTTCCGTTGCGCTCGCTGCCATTCGTTGTGATCAATACTGTGAAAGAGCTCGGAAAGTTGAGTCCCTACCGTGGATTGCTTTCATTTACATCACATCCTGCTTGATCCGCGCATATCTATGTGATACAGTAGGCGACTCACAATCGGCGCATTCCTATTGCCAGAGCAAACGTAATCCTACAGCACACAGGACTATTTGGCTCCTCCTACTCCGGGCCAGAGCGAGCCCTAAAAGAGCCACGGCTCACGATCAGCTCAGGGGGTTACAGTATAGAAGAGGGATGGGCCCATATTGTTCCTGAATTCTGTGCATTCATCGCCTGAATGCCCAGGAGAACGAGTGTATCTCGACGTAACGGCAAGCTGGATGCAGTCTATTGTCAGAGTTTCAGGTGTTGACACGGCTGCTATCAAGAGGTTAACGTCATAGAAATCCGCGTCAGACTGATTCGAGCCTCACACCTCAGCACCTATGTACGCCATACCAGTTACATACAGTTTTATCTATGGGTGCTTGAGCTCTGCTGGTCGCTTCGTCGACATAAAATCGTGTAGGTGTTCTAAAGAGGGCAATTTAGAATGATCTAGAAGTGCTTTTACTCTTTGTGCGTCAAGAGACACCGGATGTCGTCAACCTACGCGAAAGGGAGAGATAACAGGATGTTCTTAACCTATCTATAGCTCCGAGAATAATTAATTCCTGTGCCTATGCACGTTCGCTGTCATCAGGAACTACAAATCCCTAAAGCTCGCGATCAGCATAAAATATCGTTCGCAAATTTGAGTCAGCTCAAAGAAAAATTTCAAGAAAGTTGCAGTTGTTGAGGATCATGTCGAATCATTCATTTTAGCCGTATTTCAAGGGGCAGAATACCACTGCATATTTCATATTGCCATCATTCAACAAAATCTTACCGGAAAAGTGAAACGATTTTATCAAACCGAGAGTGCTCTGATTTGCCATAAAGGTTTTAGTTTCACTGAATTTCGCTATCGCAGATCATTGCAAGGAAGATACTCTGACAAAAACTTTTGAACTACGAAGTCACGTCGTGGCTCTAACTGTTAGCCAGAAACATGAATGTGAGTTGAACCGCGCGCCCTATAGCATGGCCAAATGGAGGTGCTTATAGTACTTGGAAACAACACACGGTGCTGCCCTCGAGTACTCTCTCGATTTGTCTCATTGCAAAAAAGATTGTTTTCAAGTCATACTGAGGTCACCTGACTGATATCTGCCTGCATTAGCCCTGTACCAATGCTGAATTTTGCAACACGCTGTCCACGATCATGTTAAATATTGACAGAAATACCGCACAACCAAAACACTCAGATAGCATTCGTCATGCCTCACGAAAAACGAGCACACAAAACTCTGCTTGTGCCTAAAATATATAAGTGTGTGATTCTCAACTCGAAACAAATATATATGACAATATTCATAAAGTATCATATCGATTTTTTTGGGTGCGCCACCTCATCGCGTACGGCTTTCCAATCGACTCACAATCGGCCACCACCGGGGCTCAACCCACCACAGGTTTTCTGATCAGAAACGCCTTATACTGCTGCCTGAAAGCAATGAGATTATAGTTTACGCCGCTGCCCCCACTCCGTGCGACAGTAGTCCAGTCATGTCTGATCGTGAGTAGCAAAAATACATCCACAGCTTTTACTGCACCATTGACCTACTGTATGTTAATCAGGACTTACTCCCGCTGGTCAGGCTGGGCCTTCTGACCGTTTTCTCCAATGACCACCGTCCGACATTTTGCATTGCTTCGCGAGGGCGAACTGCAAATTCTCACCGTCTTCGCTTCGGTGAAATCCATCACGACCATGGTGCCGACAAGGACGACACAAAGTAGGGCAGCGAGCTTATGGTTGAAGAAAAGCATGCTTGACAGCTGGTAAGAGTGACCCGACTATGAGCAGCAAAATCAGGGGTAAGAGTGAGGAGCTGTCCGCGATCAACGGGCACCGACAGCTTCTGATGTTATTCATGAAGACGTGACCGGCAGAGTTTTTTCCACCCACTTCATATCGTGAAGGGCGGAAACTCGTGACATACCAGGCCTAATCATTGAGTTCGCATGAACGTTCTCTTTTGAGCGCTCCTCCCAATCCCCTTTGCGGGAGTTTCTAACTGCTGTAAGTGACACGATCATACTGTATCTGCGTTCATCAGATGTAAAATTCCCGTCCTGCTGAGTACCTCCAAAAAATAGATTTTTTGCCACATAAAAGTAGGGGTACACGATCCTAGGATGCAAGACATAGAAAATGCGGCAGCTGGAATAACTCCATTCGCAGAAAGAAAGAGATAAAAATTTGGGACACGAGGGTGTTCCGGTAGAGTGTTGCAGGGGCTGGCTGATCCTAGGTTTTCTCCCCGATGATGGACGTCGGTTTGAGAACCAATAATACTCGTTGAACTTGCATGCCGTACCGTGGATGACTCACCCAGTAACGTTTAGGCGCCCTAGGGATGGGGGGAGACGAAAGCTACACGAGGAGACAGTCTCGACTGTCCAACACCGACAGGGTTCACAGCCCACCCGCCATCGTCCGAGGAAGTCTGTCCAGTCCAGGATGCCCTCACGTGGTGGTGCTCCTAGTGGACGCTGCCATGAGAGCTGGTCACCATATCATATAGCAAAACCAGTTAGATGGAACTGGGGCGGCTCTTGCCTAACCCAAAAAAATGTTAGAAAAGACAATGCAACAAAATGTGGAGTTATCGACAGGGGTGAGCATCACCGCATAGTACGGGGTGCTCGCAGGTGCTCCATTGGGCTAAAGCGGCTTCAATTTCATTTTCCCACTCTCCAGTCGAAGTGACATTCTCTTCTGAAGATATTTCATATTAGTATTGCATACTGCCACGCGCGTTTCCTTATCCCAAATTTGATTATTTGGATCGTGCGTGAGCCAAACGCCCGCACTCACTTCTTTTTGATTTCCGACTAAGTTCTGAGGAATTTTCTTATTAGGAGCAATGTCGTTTTTTAGGGTAGACTTATTAATATCGAGACTGAAAATATATTTACTTACTAAGAAAAATGAACAATATCTTAGCAGCTCTGAGTAATTTCTAACTAAAATCTTTTTTCTAGTTATTCTGACCCTAATCTGACACTATAGGCATACAGTATTTATTTTTATTTTTAGACATAAGCAAAGCGCTGGTTATCTTATTTTAAAGGCTCTAGACTACCTTCGTCGAAAAGCAACATTTTTGAAACAAGCAATAATCATCGACTCTAAGCTAGTGCTCATCTTCGCCTTTGCCAAATTTGTCGTACTTTGACTTATCGATTTCCCAAGAAGATTTTCCCAAGAAAAATTTATAAAATCGTGGCTGAGGTAAAAGAAGAATGAAAAACAATCGACAGGGATAGAATCGAACAACAAATTTTTTGTCAGTTAAGCCACTTTCAAAAACTGAAATGACTAAACTGAACGTCAGTGAATCCATTGCCATTGAATTGGCCTTTGGAGAGAAGTTGGACAGTTCGTTAACTGCTGCATCTGTGAAGGTGGGTTCGATGGTCATAAATAGCAGAGTTTTTGAATTTGGAAAGAACATGTGCACCCATGTTGGTGAATTTTTGGAGCTGGATATGGTATGCTAAGCACTCATCGACAAAATATTTTTGCGGTTTGATCGTGTCTTCGCATTATGTAGAGAGCTCCGGGTTGTTGGCTGTTTAATCGATATGATTCCAAAGTGCAGTGACAGAATTCTGCTTGATTTGGAAATTCATAATAGTGAGTCTAATAGCCAAGGGTATCGCATAGTGGAAGTTTCTGACGTATCTCGGGTGTTTGAGTTGGAGCATTTAAGAAGACGGTGTTTATTGGTCGAGTTTTCTGATTTTACTGTATTTGTGGAGGAATGTGTGACGTTTGAACATAATTAGTGAGTGCAATTTTTTAAACATTTAAGTATGTGAAGCGAGTCAGGAAAGTAATCTTAACAACACTTTAGCTATCCTCATAATAATTACCTATAGGTATTACCAAATCAAATGTGGCATAAAAAACAGTAATCCTAACAAGAACTTATTTAATCTTAGCTTGAAATTGCTAAAGGGTTTCGTTACTAAGAAATTATTACTTCTTACTAGTTTTTGTAGACCTGGACTCATATCGTATGTGCTCTTATGAAGGACTTTATCAGTCTTACTTAGAAATGGTGGTCTACGTCAGATATTGCTCGGAAATGATGTCTTCATAAGATCTTAACAATAATTACTCAGAAATTACGCAGGCTGAAAATGCGGGAGAGTAGACGGTACAGGTCGGCAGATCGGCAGATCGGTCGACAGGCGCACTCTAGACTTGTCTCGTTGGAGACCTAATTGTTTGCAACTCATCTACTGTGGTCATCTGCTGTTTGTCATCAACTCAAGGTTCGCGATTAGGTCAAAGTGAACCGACAAATACACTGAACAATCAAAACACAAATAAGCATTCGCTTGTGCGACACGATACAGGACATACGGGCATACTGAACTCTGCTTGTGTTTAAAGCATGTGCTTGCGGTTATTATATAACTAGAAATATGAATATGTATAACGACATTCATTTCGTATTTTTCGGATGCCCGATACCTAGGCGTACTGTATGCCCATTGACTTGGCAACTGTCGTTCATCCCACCAACGGTTTTCTGATCAGAAACGCCTTGTACTGCTGCCTGAAAGGAACAAGGTCGTTTCAAAATTGGACCAGTTGGAAAGTGCGCAATCAAGCTCCACTTTTCTGCTGGAGTATACTGAACTTCCGGTGCGATTCTTGACTATAGCATGTCCGCGGTATGGGCATCCCTCTAGACATAGAAAACTCTCCTACTCGACATGGCCTACCAAGTCTGCTCGTACAGGCCCCGCAGACAGACCCCGCTACGCATTGAGCTTGTGCCAAACTGCATCTTGCAAGGGGACAATATTCGTGGAGCCTCATAGTTCGCCAAATCTCCGTCGGTGCTGCAGCAGAGTCACTCAGGTTCCAGTAGCTCTGAGGCTCGTGTAAAACACCAATTCAGTGCAGGCAAAACTACAGTATCCACTCGACCTCTCTTTTAAACCAAGTCAAAGTTGCAGAAGAATACGAATAACAGGCCTATTATTCGAATCATAGAAGTTTCGCATAAAAGCTACCCATGCACTGACGCGGCCAAGATTTGAATATCAGCGGGCACAGAGTGGTCAGCATTTGTCTAGCCGTAATGCATGGTTGGTAGTACGGCTGGGCTCGTCCCAGGTTCAATCATGGGTGATCCCCAGTGACCGTCGCTGACCTTGCATGCTGGGCCGTGAGTGACTCACCCAGCGCCCTCGAGGTGCTCCAAGAGGCGCACTTCGCCCACGAGAAGCAATCTACGCCCGCGGTGGTGCAGCGTGTCAGCATTGTCTCTCCGTATTGCTTGGGAGCGAGTGGCTGGACTCGTCCCAGGTTCGATCCTCAGTGACGGAGATCGGGTGCGAACCATAAGCCCTCGCTGACCTTGCACGCCAGGCTGTGGGTGACTCACCTGATACCCAAGAGTTGCTCCGAGTGGAGAGACGGGAGCCAAACGATTAGACAGTCTCGGCTGTCGAACACCGACCAGGTTCACAGCCCGCCCGCCGTGGTCCTCAGAAGCGGTGCCCTCGCGTGCAGGTGCTTCTAGTGGTCACGCACAGGGACGCTGCTGTGTGTACTGGTCCCCGCATAGCCTTGCCTACAAGGTTTGACTGCTGGCTGGCTATAGGCAAAACGGGTTTCGGTCCAAAAAAATTTGAAAAAAAAAATTGCTTCTGCACCATCCATGCAATATCACAAGGAGTAAATTGTCTCCTACCTCCCTGGCTTGGCCTTCATCTGACCATTCTCTCCAACGACTACCGTCCAGCATTCTGCATTCTTCCGCGAAGGCGATGTGCAGATTCTCACGGTCCTCCCTTTGGTAAAATCAACCATGACCATGGTGCCGACAAGGGCGATACAAAGTAGGACAGCCAGCTTGTGGTTGTGAAAGATCATGTTTGACGGGCCAGTGTGGCGTCCAGTTACTTGTGAAGAGGACCAATGGAATGCTTTTGCCATCTACTCCAAATCGTCGAGGGCGGAAACGCATGTCATATCAGACCTAGTCATGTGTTGGCATTAACGTCTTCAGTTTGGAAGTGCGTCTGCCAATATCGCCTGCGGAAGGCTCTTTCGACCTTTGCAGCGCGAACTAGTCAGACACGACGTTAGACACTTCCCGAAGGAATAGACTGAGCAAAATCCAGACTCTAACTTCAACTATAAGCGACTGGCCCTCAAGAAAGCTTTCACGCTAAAAAGGTATCTGTTGGGGCTCATACCTCGAAACTGGTCGCCTGTGCCTGGCCCAGCGGTTCGGGCCTCCGACAATTCATGTAGCCGAAATCTGCGGCATCCTGAACAAATTTCACAAGAAGGAAAAAGATAAACATGAGGAAGAGTGACGATAGCACTGGCAATATTGTGCCTTCCATGGCGTATGAGACCCAGAAACGCAGTCACGCTGCCCTGGCCATCAACGCTTGGCTCGTGAACGCCAGTCTTTGCATCACATACGATTAGTTGCATGATGTCATCTCTGCTAATGACGGCTCCATGGCGCTGCTTGTTGATGCCACTTCTGTCTCTGTCTCGTTTGCTTCGTATCTTCGTATCGAGGACCTTCGTCTTATGACCAGAACGTCCCCAGAACGTCCACGAGATCCAGTTGGTCAAAGATAGAAACTGACGTTAGTGTTGCTTGCTGGTGCCGGTACGAGGCACACATCTCCTGAGGCAGTCTATCCCAACGAGCGCGCTGTCACCACAGTGAGTGACGAAGAGACATAGGATGAGCAGTAATGAATCGATATGCACCCAACTGAAAAAAATGCGAGCCTTACTTTTCAGCAGAGTACCTGGTCATCCTTTGGTCTAATTTTCCTTGCCTGAGACTATATTACTCGGTTTCTCTGAAACCGTCTGACAAGAATTCGGTGAGTCCCTTCGAAAATCGTAAGCGCAATATTATGGGGCGTTGCCAAGAGAAAGTCACGGGTTTTGCCGCAGCCTAATTGGGAACAGAGCAGCTGACGAAGCAAAAGTGTTTGCGCTTTTCTTGGCTCAATAGACCGGATGTTCGTCATTACCGAGAAATAACAGGATGCACATTAAATGTGATCTTTACCGGGTGCTAATTATGACAGCATATTGCGCACTTGGCAGACTTAAATATGTCTCGCCACTCACGCTGTATGACTTCGACAGGCGCCCGCGGAGCCGACTGGATCATTCTTTAGGCCTCCGTGAATCAGATCCTCAGTTATTGACGCACAACGCCAAAGCGATACGAGGGAAGAAATCCACACTTTGAGCCAATGGAGAAGCAGCCTCCAAACAGAAAAGGTGGCATCTGATCCTGCTATGGTCATCTCTTTGGAGAGACAAAATATCGATGGCCCGATGGGCAAGACATTGTGGGCTATATGGGATAGAGGAACGCGCCAGTGCAGTATGAAGATAAGCACACCATCGGATAGAGCGTCCATTTTTATGATTGTGTGGCACTTTTGGTCAGCCCAGGTCTTGTGACAGGTGAGTCGTTGTTTGTCATGAAGAATTTCTCTAAACCTTGATACATGGTTTTATACAAAGCCTATGAATAGCCTCCGCAGATCCTGTTTTCGAGCCAAACAGGCTGGCATCTGGTTCTCGTGACGCACGTTTCGCTGATTGAAGCACAAACATCCCCAGATCATAGTTGCTTTCTTGGCACACCTTCTCTATAATTTCACGGCATATCTTGGCGTGAGAAACTCTGACGTCCATGCTCGTATTCCTCAATCTGACAATGAGTCAGAGGACTAGGCGGACAACAGAAGCTACAGTATATTCCGAGTTGCGCATGCATACTGTGCGTATATATGCAATGTGTTTTGGAAAGTCGTAACATCTTTCCTCTAGATTCCCAGGTTATTATTCGCTCCAAGGATATAATGCATATGCTCCAAAAGCTCAGAGCGCAATATCGGGAGCAGCAAGTCAGGGAGCTTGCAATAGGTTCCCACGAACGACCCTCTTGTCGGTCGACCTTGTGAGTATATAGAAAGTGGAAAGCTTTGGAGGGAGGGTCTAAACTTTGAAGCGCAAGGCAAGTAACCTGGTGGGGAACAGGTGCCTTCGAAATAAGCTGCAGCAAGACGAAAGTAGGCATTGCCAACCTCGACACGCCAGAAGGGGCAAACATGATCTACTGCCTACCGAATGCGCGCCACCGTTTTACGCAAAAAATTGGACAGATCAAAGGCATTAAGGACGACGATCTCGAGGTCCTACGTGATCCGCCCGCCATCCTACTTGCGTTGGAGCGAATACCATATTTCCTCATATTTCCCCAGTGGAGAAATTTTTTCAAATTAGTACCAGACGGGGGAGAATAACGAGAGGTGGGAGGATTTCCAGAGGGGGGAGAATAAAATTCAAACATTTTCCCGACGGCATAATAGAAAGATAGACAGTCTAAAGCTTCGCAACAAGTACTGCTAACTTTGTTAATTTCAATACTTCTCTTCTCGCATTCATGCTGCTCATAACCGAATTCAATCAATATGCACGACGTTCATCGTCTTCAACCTTATCTTCATCATCTGACCCTCCAAAAAAAATATTTCCTATCACGTGACACTCATATGATTTTGTGATTTTGCGCGGTAATTCAAAATCGCCCAAGGGGAGGATTTCCAGAGAGGGGGGAGAAAAAAGTTCAATCGGGGTCTAGACGGGGAAGAATAACCAGACTGGGAGGATTTCGCGGGGGGGGGGGGGGGGGAATTTCGAGGGAATACGGTACTTCTTTGAGATCAGCAAGCAAGAATTCACACACCCGCCAATCGAGAGCGCCCCTTGTGCCCGGACTTGTTCCGCCTTTTACACCGGCCTAAGTGTAACTGACCGCAAAGGAAATGAAGAATGACAAAGCAATTGGACCAGATGTTGAAGTTCCCAGTTGAAGTCTTGAAGCTTCCTGGCCCTTGGGGAACCGACATTTGACAGTGCTGTTCAACAGAATACTAGCCTGCGTTGTCCATCTACGAATATGCCCTCAATACCATGGAGAAGCATGCGCCCATAGAGCTTGCGAATCACGCAATGGGATCGCATTGTAAAGTAGGACATTCGGAAGCGGCCAGGAGACCACTATCAAAGAGACATTGCTCGAATCGCGTCTACTACGGCACAGTATGGACACCTAGTCCGGAGTGCCAATACAGCCACACGGTTCGACCGCGTAGGCCACCGCCCCGAGGCCGACCAAAGAGACTGCTGATGGATAGAATCAAGGAAGCCCTGAAGATCGTCAACGCATCCCCGGAAGACGCCTTTGCCGAAGAGCGGACCCTGTGATAGCGGGCCCAATGCCAGGATGAAGAAGGCATTGGGCATTGATGTAGGATGGTCCCTGTTACAGGCATGAGATGTTTACATTGGCGACCCTACATTGATGACCGACACGCAAGTGTAGAGATACCATGGGTCACATACGTATTACGCAATACACTTTGTAGAAAGAGCGGTGGTAGTCAGAGCGGAAGTGACGAGGGGTCGAACATTGGATTTAGGTGCCGTGGTTGATGGGATAGCCTTCGTATCCACACAAGGTATTGAGTTTAAGCGTACTGCAACATATTTCTGATAAAATTCTCAAGTATTGGGCAAAACCATTCACCCCTGGATGATTCGCAGGATACCAAATTCAGTATGGCCAAGCAATTTTATGGCATTCGGTTCCATCCGACGTCTTATGCAAGATGGATTCAACCACACACGATGAGGCTGTGTGTGCACAACGAAGGTTTGCCATATTCTCTCTTACTCTTCTTGCTGGCTGAACTGGATCATGGAATACTTTCATGATTCCTGACACTCGGACAAAATTTTTCCCTTAAGCAACTTGAACTGACAACTCTAATTCCCCATCCACACAGCAGGTTAGTGTGTCGTATGGAAAATTGGAAACCCTCTTCTGTTACTCGTACTTCGCCACAAAGCGCCTCAGACATCTTTTTTGTATAAGCAGTGCATCAATTTCTAACACCACAGTACATACACAAGAGTTTCTTTTTCTCAGGGGTCTCGGGAGTCTTTTTCTCTCCAGAGTCTCGGGGGCAGATGCATCTAAGAGAGCCTGAGGGCACCAGGATTACAACAGCTGCGGCATTGAGAGCACAGCTTTGTGGCACAACAGTTTTACGGTACAGTACGAGCACATGCCTCTCTCTACCTTTCTGTGAGTGCGTTACGCTCTCCGCCAAACAAATATTCTTATATCGACATATCTTAAATAACAAAATATCTTATTTTCAGGTCGGCGGCGGTTGTATCTTCATCCTAGCATCGGCCTTCTTATCAGAAACGCCTTGTATTGCGGCCTGAAATTATTAGGTAATGTGGCGCTTTGTAAGCCATGTTCACGCTTTTGTGATTTGACTACGGTATTTTCAAATGGGTGGTATCATAGTAGATCAGAGATAGTGTGCATGTTCACATGCCATAGGTTTGGTATTGCACCCCATCGATTTGAGGTGAACTGGGTTCTAAAAAGTTTCAACATCCAGAAGTACTCCCGCCTGTCAGGCCTTATAAGAGAATTTTTCTGAGCTGCGAAAACACGAGCGTAGGCCATTTTTCTGGCTACAAGGACTCAAAGAGTGGTTGGGCTGCCGCTGGAACTCATTCTGTCCGCTCTTCCTTCCACTGTACGTACTTGGTAGGCTGTGTGTCCTGTTGACCTTCTCCTCCAGTGGCCACCGTCCAGCATTTCGCATGTTGGCCAGAGGGCGATGTACAAATTCTGAAAGTTCTCGCTTCCGTAATGCGTACCATACACACGGTACTAAGGCAGAAGATGCAAAGCAGAGCAGCGAGATTGCGATCGTGATAAGCCATGCCTGAAAGATGCGAGAAATGACACGACTGTCGGCAGCGAAGGTAAAAATTTGAGTGAACAGTAACTGGCAAAATCAAGAAGAGAGGATGGGGCCAATTAGAGTCCTCTCGCCCCCATGGACAATGCTAAGACTCACGGGGGGGGCTGTTTCATCCTTGAAAATCAACAGCACAGGGCATCTGTCAGTTCACGAATTTAGCCCACCCGCTGTCTCTAACGAGATCGCCTATTCGTCTTTCCCAATCAATTTGAAACGGGCGTCAAGTAGGCGGTCTTTTGATATTGTGTAGAGCATTGTTAGGCAATCTAGGGGAGGCATGAACAATACTGTATGTGGGAATAGGGGACACCTAGTTGTTAACGTTGGCCCCCTCAGATGCATCCGCCCCCCGAGACCTGACTGAGAAAAAGAAACTCTGGTGTATGTACTGTGGTGTTACAAGTTGATGCACTGCTTATAGAAAAAAGATGTCTGAGGTGCTTTGTGGGGAAGTACGAGTAACAGGAGAGGGTTCTTAGAGTCGTTCGTTTTCAAGAACATAAAACAATGAGAACAATCTGCAAATAGCATCAATTGGCTAGGCTGCATAGTTGTTGCACTTGCATCGACGCTGGAACAAAGGGGCCCTCTCAAGCACGAGTCAAATAAGCCTTGCAGGTCGACTAATCTTGTTTTGATGTACAGCATGTTGAGCGGTAAGGCGGCCTATTGCCAATGAGGAGAGGGGTTCCATTATGGACCCTCTCTGCAGATCAATCGAGACAAAAGACGGAATTCCCGCCCACTGAGTAATGAGCCCGCTCAACCCATAAAATTGTCAATGCCGAATAAGAATGAATCCTTTCTATAACGTTTTATAATAGGATCTTTGCAATGTAAGCAGTTATACGGACGACAGCTACATCTGCATTTCATGAAGACAACGGGAGCAAAACAAAATTTTAAATAAAAGCCAAACAAAATTTTCATGTGTTCAAAGTTGATTCCTGCAAAAAAGCGATTGGAACAAAACTCAAACCACATTCGTCGAACAAGTTTTTTAATTTCGCGGGGGTTTTGTTGCCTGCGTTTCTTCAACTGCGCGGTGCCAAACATGGGTATAGTCATGGTGCCAACAAAGCGATCACGCGAATTTTCGAGCTAAGGGGACTTGAATCACGGTTATTGGAAATTTTGAGTCTCGCTTTGTTGAGCTCTCGCTAAAAGGCCAGAACAACTAAAGGAGTTAAAAAATGTGAAGCGTAAGAAAAACTGCAAGTGAAAGAAGATACATAAAACCCTCCTCATAATCAAACTACCAAAAGTTTTCCTTTTGGCAGAATCCTTAACAGGATAATAATAACTGTTGCCCCTCAAAAAGACATTTGCCCTCAACTCTCCGTAAGTTCGCTTTTTTTCCCGAAATTTCATCCACGAAGATCAACTGACTCGTGAGACCTATCTTGCGGGTTTGTGTGTTGCGGGAAATCATTTCGTGTATCTGCTTGCCTTCACATTCAAGAGCGATTACATTCGTTGGGTGATGAGTCAAACATAAACATGAACACAAATGGACGGCTTGAGCGTCAGAAACTTCCTACAGCATTTTCATGAAAACGTGATTTATCTAATTCAGAGCGCTGGTCTTCCCGTCATCCAGTTAGTCTGCCACCAAGTTTAACTGTGATGCCTCTGTACAATGTGAAGATACTCACTCTCAAACATGATCATCCGGATATTGCTGATCAGATATAAAACATAATTTGCATATCTTAAGATTCTGACATTATTCCCCCACCAATTCAAGAAATAGGATGCGACAGGAAATCTTCGCTGGTGCAGTGGAAAAGCTCACGAAATAATCAGATTTTCCGCCAGCAAGCAATGATTAGGAGGAATCGAGATGTACTGTACAAGATTAATGAACTACCTGAAACGTCGCGGAGAACGCGGCGTTCAGTGTCTGCCCGCAGATGCTGGCAGCATGCATGCAAACGATCTGGACATCGTGAGCTGAAGCGGATCTTGACAGCACCTCCATGTTTCTTCGATTTATCCGACCCAATGGCAAAAGGTCTGGTAGGCGCATCATGCAGTGCCGCATATTAGTGCTGCATCGCCGTCCATATTGAAGCCGAAAGCTTGTGGATACTAATCGTAAGCGAATAAACTTAAGAATTTTGGTCCCATCCTCAGTAAAACCATCCGTTATGCAACAGGACTGTACTACTAATCGTAAGTCCAGTGCAGTTTGCCTGTCTGTACTGCAGCGTATATCGATTTGCCGCTTCTAGTAGGGCAGTCGAATGTGGTACATCTTCTCTGAAGCACTTCGCGAGGATTTACCCAAATTCAGACTCACGATCAGAGCGGTTTGATATCTTCTTGCCAAGGGGAGAGTATTGATCTCCCGACTGCCCACAAGTGCTGGTTCCGTGTCATTATGAATGGGTACAGGCCCCGGCAGTGCTGTCCACATCGCTTTTGCGACATGAAATCGCGCGAGATACCGCTTGGAGGATAATGTCAGAAGATCTAGAAGTGTTGATAATTTCCTGCGTCGAGCGACACCAGATGTCACTCTACGTGCGCAGCATGCTCACGATCTTTATAGCTTCGATTATTGTGCCATGTAAACGGCAAGTTGTTTCGTGTGGAATAGTGTGGACATCGAATGCTTTGTGATGTGGTAATGTCACGTTGCCGTCCGACGTGACCGCGTGTGGAGAAGAGCAATCTCGAGGCCAACCGCACTAGACGAGAATTATATTACGGTTCTCCCATACATCACACCGGTCGCCTGCTCTGGCAGTAGCCCTGGCGAGCAAGCTTTACACTAACGCACGCTACACTATATGACATCTATGCGGGAGATACGAACTCTACCGTGACATCCACCTCCCCCTCAGTTTACACGAAAAACCTACTCAAACCACATACAATATCGAACCCGAAAAATCATGATCACTGACGTCGTAAGTCGGTCATCTCGATTGACATCCATCACTGAGTTTGATCGGACGTGTTCATTTCCTATCGCACCCACTTCCGCCTTTCTCGTACAGACACTACACGACTGCGCGTGTCTTTCTCCTCTGCCAAGTACCTGTCCGCAGCCTGCATAGCTCGAGGTACACCTGCCGCCCTTGAGGCTAACACCTCCTTGTGCTGCATGTAGTCGAAGACGTTATCCCGCTCGACTAGCCCGTACTTCTGTTCGCCAAAGAAGTGAACTCGAACCCAATTCGGTTTTATAGGCCTCTTATCTGGGAATTCCGTTTCATCCACGATGCGTGCCAGCAAGTACGGATGGTACTTCATCTTGGCCCACACCGCATCACCCACTTTCAGCAGTCTCGGTTTGCGTGGCCTCTCCACCTCAGGCACATATTGCTTCACCTGCCCTACGTGAACACGCTTCTCTTCGCCAACTAATCCTCCTTGCCGACGGATAATCAAGTTGTGCGCCGATATCACTTGCGTGACACGATAGGGTCCAATCCAGGAGCCCAACAACTTCGACGATAAGCCCGCTGGTGTATGCATCCGCTCATACATTACCATATCACCAGCCCGAAACTCCTTCTCCGGTTTAGTACTTTTGTCATAACCGTCCTTACGCTTTTCCTGCACTCGTTCTATGCTCTCATAAGCAAGCCTCCGAGCTCGCTCGAGTTGCCGCACCACGTTCTCGCGATATTCGATCGCGCTGCCAAATTTGTTAGCTGCACTCGAGATGCCCGTATCGATCACCAGCCGTGCATCAAAACTATGCATCAGAAAGAACTGAGTCTCACCCGTCGCTTCATGCACTGACGTATTGTACGCGAATCGGGCAAACGGAACAAAACCACTTCAAGTATCCTGGTGATCTTGGTCTACGTACAGTACATTCTCAGCATATCGCGAAACACGCGATTCACTCTCTCCACCTGACCATCGGTCTGAGGCCTGTAAGCCACTGTTAGGGATCGTTTGACACTCAACGCCTCGCAAACATCCTGCACCAACTCCGAGGTGAAATTAGCCCCTCTGTCCGACAGCAATCGTCGCGGTGCTCCCCATCGGCATATGATCTTGTCTACCAAGATCTGGGCTATTGTCGCTGCCTTGATGTCTGGCACAGCGAGCGTCTCGATATACTTGGTCAGGTAATCGCTCACGATTACTACATACTTGCTGCCATCCCTATCCGTAGGGAGTGGGCCCATGGCATCAATCGCTACCAACTCGAACGGATTCTCCACACACAGTGGCTTCAAGGGTGCCCGACCCGTTTGGCCGTACGATTTGTTCTTGGCGCATGGTAGACAGCTCTGACACCAACGAAAAGTGTCCTTGTACATGCCAAGCCAAAAGAACCGCTGTCTCAGTTTGACAAAGGTCTTCGTGAAACCCAGGTGACCTGCCATAGCATCACCGTGCAATGCGTCAAACACCACGCGCTGCAAAGACGATGGAACTACCATCTGTATCCAGTCATCGTTCTTCCGTTCCTGCCCCAGGGGTAAATGCAACAATACTCCCGTGTCTGAGAGCCTAAAGCTCAGCGCGAGCTTCTTTAGCCGTCTCGCATCCCGCGGGTCATTGGGCAACATTTTCCGCTCCAAATACTCGATTAACGCTTGACAGAACTGATCTGCCCTTTGCGCTTCCTGAAGCGTCTGGTCTGACAACTCCACTGCCGTTCTTCCCGCCGTCTTTTAAGGCCACTGTGCAACCCATGCACATTGGGCTTCGAGAAAGTGCATCTGCCACCACATTGGTTTTCCCTGGCACGTGTTCCACATCAAATGTGTACTCCGACAACTGGTACACCCACCGTGCAATTCTGTGGCCCTGGGAACTTCTGCACTGCGATAGAACCTTCTTCTCGTCCATGTGAATTCCGGCCTTCGAAACTACATGACCCAAGAAAGGTACTTCAGCCCTCGCGAAGTGACATTTTGATGGCTTAACCTTCAAGCCCGCTTTCACCAACCGATCAAACACATTGCCGATATGCCGCAAGTGATCGTCAAACGTTTTACTGTAGATCAGTATATCATCTATATACACCAAACAGTGATCCCACTGCAGTCCCGATAGGACCATCTCCAGTAGTCGTTCGCAGGTCGCACCCGCATTCACTAATCCAAATGGCATTACTGTGAACTCGAATTGCCCGCCTGGCGCTGAAAATGCCGTCAATTCTTGTGACTCTGGGCTTAGTGGTACCTGCCAGTACCCACTCTGAAGGTCCAAACTCGTGAACCACTTCGCACCTCCCAGCGCATCCAACGCTTCATCTACGCGTGGCATAGGGTACAAGTCCTTCTTCGTTACAGCATTCAATGCCCGGAAGTCGATACAAATCCTAGTGCCTCCATCCTTCTTTGGCACTATAACTAGCGGAGCCGATACTGGGCTGCACGACGGTTTGATCCAACCGTGCGTTTGCATCACCTTCAATTGCCGCTCAACCTCTGGTTTCACTGCCTCTGGTATTCTCCGGGCTCTCATCTTGGGCGGAGGCGCCCCTGTCAACACGATTTTGTGTTGTAGCAACGTCGTCTTTCCGATATCACCTTCATGCTTAGCAAAAGCATCTTCGTATTGACGTAATACGCTAACAACGCATTTCCGTTGATCCTCAGTAAACTCTGACTCCCTCCAATCGATCTTCGCGATTGGGTCCATAATGGACACCGGTTTACCCTCGGCAGAACCGCAAGCTGCCACCACTTGGTCACCCTTATCGATGACCGTGAGCTGGCCGATTCGCGTATTTTTATGCAATACCTTATCGTCCGTAGCTGTATTAGCTACAATCACTGGCACGAGGCCGTCTCCCTTCAGTTTAACCAACGAACGAGCCACAAATAGCCTCTTTTCCGCTCCTACGTTCGTACTGGGTTCCAACCACCCTTGGTCAACAGATACCTCATTGGGCAGCGCTCGCAGCTCAGCCTCAATTATTATTTCGCTCCTCGCCGGAATCACAACGTCGGCGCACACATACACAGAGCACTCAGAGCTCAACACTACTCCCACGAGCCCCTGCTTTTCCTGAGCGTGCAACAAATCTGCACAGTACCTGTACCGCTCGCTATGGCATGGGCCTGTAAAATCTGTGCCCAAGATATTCCACCCATCGTGCTCGATATCAGCACTACGTGTCGTTCGACTATCGAACCAACCTTGAGGTCAACTCCAACCTCTGCCTCGATTTCTAGCGTGCCGTCTCCACCTAGACCTTTCGGGCTAGTCGAACTAGGCCTCCAATCTTTACGCAGTATGATTTTCTCCGCCACTGCCTTGCTTATCAGGGTTACGGTAGCGCCACTATCCAGCATCATGGGTACGTCCTGCCCATTAACCTGGCATAACACGTAACTCAACTGACCAATTTTCCGTTTTACTGCATTCGCCTCCTGCGAAACTGGTGCCGATCCTCTATGCGGCGCATCCTTGTGCATGCCCAGCACTGTATTACACCTTCCGCCAACCGTATTTTGGCCCTCATCGTGGCGATACCCCTGGCACTCGTCACTCTGCTCACCATATTCTTCGGATCGCGAGCCGTCATCCGAAACGGAATTGACTCTCCGCCTCCGGTCAACCGACCGTCCGCGATCATTCTGATAGTTAACACGACTGTAACTGTTGCTACTATTTTCCCGAGACGAAAAACGTCGTCCTCGACCGTACTGGTCTCTGTGACCTGGACTATGTCGTCCTCTACTGCTTTAAAACTCCCTCCGGCCATTTCGCTGCGGATAACTACTACGAGACCTGTGCTGACCACCCGCGTGATCGTTTCTGCGATCCACACATGCTCGTGCTATGTGACCCAACTGTCCGCACCGGTAGCAGGCCCTGTCGTTTGTACTACCATTCCTGGCTTCTCCGACATGCGAGAGTTGGCTATCATTTCGTTGCTTCACCACTATCTCGCCACACAGAGTAGAGCATGACTCGGCTCTTTCCGCGATCGCCCTCGCCACTGATAACCTATCCGGGTTATCTCTGCGAACCTCTTTCTGAATCGTGTTGCGCAATCCTGCGACATACATTTCGCATATAGGCCAGTCATTATCCCGAACCGTCTGGTTCGTAGCCGTAAATGAGGCCAACTTTGCCAGTCGCAAGAATTCTTGTGCATACCAGGCGACTGAACGATTTTCCTGCTTCAGGGCAGCTAACTGCACTCTGAAAAGCGACCTTTTCTCTCCGAGCAACTTTTCCAGCCATACGGCCGTTGCACGTTCCCAAGAATTCTTATCCGTATCAGTCAACTCGTTCCACTTGGCTAAAGCCTCGCCCGTGAGGTACACTTTGATACCCTCCATGACTTGAGCGACGGACCACCGTCCTAACGTACTATACGTACGAAAAGTCTCCAACCACTCGAATGGGTCTATCTTTTCAACGTCGCCCGAAAACACTGCGATCTTTAAACCTGGCAGATTCACAGACGGGGATACTACAGACGTTTGACTTGGCTGCGTACTACCAGCCTGCGGCGGTGACCGAATCAAAACAGTCAAAGCCTGCATCTGTTCCAGCATCATCTTATGCTGCTCCAATTGCCTCTCTTCCTGGCGTTTCCGTTCCTCAGCTTCGCGGCGCCTGTCCTCGTCCTGCCTCTGCTGTTGTTTCTACAGGAACTCGAAGAACATGGCCTGTTGTTGCATCATCATCTGAGCAAAACCTGTGCCACCATCGCCTTGATCCAGGCGTGGACGTTGCGGATTCATCATGGGCGCCACCTTACCCGGCACTTCATCCGCTCCCCCATACTCTCCGTCTCCTTTTGGCGGCTTTTTACTCGTACTTTCAGTCATGTATGGGCTGAAATCAATCATGGCCGTTTCCCAAGTACTTTCCCCGCTGCCACCTCCGTGCGCAGCATCTTGGTCCAATCCAACAAAGATAGCCTTGCCGAGTTCGTCTACCATATCCTGCTTCGTAGCCGTGGCCAAGACCTTCACGTTGTTGGCATCGCAATAGGCCTTCAACACCTCTTTCTTCACCCAAGGAGGTAACTTTTCACGCAATTCCGCATACGTGATACTAAATTTTGCAGCCATTCTTGCGAACGAAACCTTTCTGCACGGCACCTTTCGAAGCACCAAACACCCAATAGCCTACTTAAAGGACACAATGACCCTACCAGGTTCGTGCACACTCAAACGCACTCCGCAAGTCACTCCAGACTGCGATCACCACGGTAATCCGCAAACTACGATCCGTAGTTGCCCGTGTGCACGGTACTCCGCAAGCCGTAATCCAACAGCTGCCCGTGAAAACGCAGTATTCCGCAGACCGAACCGGTCGCAAATATTCCGCACGTGTAAACCTTACACGGCAATCAAAAACAATCACTTTCTAACGCCCAAAACCAACTCGACTTACGAGTTCGCCACTCTAGCCACAACTCTCCTCCACCGCTCCTCGGCCTCCTGCCAAGCTCGCCAGAAATGTCACGTTGCCGTCCGACGTGACCGCGTGTGGAGAAGAGCAATCTCGAGGCCAACCGCACTAGACGAGAATTATATTACGGTTCTCCCATACATCACACCGGTCGCCTGCTCTGGCCGTAGCCCTGGCGAGCAAGCCTTACACTAACGCACGCTACACTATATGATATCTATGCGGGAGATACGAACTCTACCGTGACAGTAAATTATGAGCATACTCGCACATACAGTATGGACATGGGCAAACGAGATAGGGGCATGTTGAACTCTACTCGTGTGTGTAACATACAGTGTGTGCTTGTGAACGCGAAACTAAATACATGTGCATGTCGACATTTATAGAGTGACGTTATCATATCGTATTCTTCAGATCCCCCACCACCGTGTGCTGTGTCCCCGTTAACTCAGTCATTATCGTTCATCCGACTATTGGTTTTCTGATCAGAAATGACTTGTACTGCTGCCTGAAAAGAGTGGTCATTTTACTCGCATTGTCCTGTCAACTGTGTAGGTTATTCCTGCTAACTCTCTGCACTAGTTTGCTATGGCGAGCAAGCGCGAGTACGGGGCCCTACTGAACACAAAAAATTAGAAGCTGGGAGCACTGATCGTTTTCCAGGGTGTTTTGGTGACTGGCTTCAAAATTTGGCTCGGCTGGGACAGATCGGTGATTGGCCAGAATGCGAGCAGCCACGATTAGCGACCGGCGGTGTCCGTGTATCAGGAAGTCGGGTAGGATAATTGTCAAATTGTAGCTCGCAACCGCGTGGAGTTCGGGAGAGGCTCAACGGGTCACCGTTGACCCAGGTTGGTCTACCTATTTTCTACAAAAATTTTTTTGAGAGGATTTGATTTTTTGTTACTTGAGAGGATCCCGTTTTGCCTGAAGAAAGCTAGAAATTGAACCCTCCAAGCAATGCTATGCGGGGACCAGCGCACAAGCAGTCTCTCTGTGCGTCTCCACACGGGGCCTCCTAGGCCAGACACTCTGACCTCCTTGGACAACGGCGGGTGACCTGTGAACCAATTCTATGTTCGATAGCCTAGACTGTCTCATCGTTTGGGTTCCGTATCTCCATTCAGCACCTCGACGGTACCGGGTGAGTCACCCACGGCCTGGCGTGCAAGGTCAGCGAGGGTTTATGGTTCGCAAAACGATCACCGCCACTGGGGATCGAACCCGGGACGAGTCCAGCCACTCGCTCTCAAGCAATATGCAGAGACGAATGCCGCCGCTGCACCACCACCGCGGCAATGAAATGTTTTCTTGATTATTATGCTTGCGCTTTTTTGAAGGCGATTGAGTGAAGTGAGATGACCAGCTTTTTTGAACCATGGGTCAATCCAGGACGTCAACGAGCAGTACTTAGTGGGTAAATTAAAGAAAAAGCGATCGAAAATACTTTCGATGTTGTTTCGGTCGATTAGTTTACCTCTGACTTGCGCTGTTTGAGAGCAAATGTCGGCGAGTACTCCTTGACGACAAAAAGTTGTCTTTACCCCATCGATCCTGCCACTGTACTTATATCGATGTTTCATTTTTAAAATTTCTGCGAAAAATGACTCAATGTCTGAAACGTAAAAGTGCTTCAGCGCATGATGCGTTTGTGTTCAGGGCGCAGGCAGTCAGTCTGTGGCCAAGGAGTACAATAATGACTGCTCTGGCGTGAGATCTGGAAATGCCGACAACAGATCTATGATAATGTCCGCCTTATATCTGGCCCTCACCCTGACCCTTCATATCTGACCCGTACACTTTCGCCCATCTGTGAGTGCTGCTCCAGCAGTTTTGCCTGATAAGGGCGGTTCCGTTTGTGGTGGCCGAGTACACCAGCCACCCACCCTCAGAATTGGATGGTCTAACAATTTTTCGTCTTCGATAACAGACTTGCATGTGTACCATGCTACCCCCGACGCTCCGCTGGGGTACACCACGCCCTGTCCAATAACGCGTGGTGACTCTGTTGCACAGAGAATAACAGACTTTGTGCAAATGTCAATTCTAGTCATTTAACTTTCGTTGGGGCAGCAGACCTACAGTACTCGGTTGTCTGCTAGCAGCGGGAAGTAGCCGTTTCGCAGCTTTCATCGATTTCGGTAATTTTTTCGGTCGGTTCGGTTGTACTAGACGAATGTGGGTGAATTGCGAGAATGCCACGGCCGAAGAAAGAGCCTGTCGAGTTTGACACTTCGAACCGAAATGTTGATCTACTGTCATCTTATCAGGCAAGTCCTCGGGCTGGCGATTTTGTAAGGTTATGCCGGATTGCATAGACGGGTGAGGTCAGGACTGGTGTAGACCGCTAGATATCTTCCAGCAATTTTACACAAACGTGTAGCCTACATTAATATTTATGGCCACAAACTTGAATTACGTGACTGATTAAGTTTAAAGTATTTGAGACTTGCGGCGCAGACAGGAATTTTTTCATTTGTTTTCAGGATCGATTGGAAGATTGGCGAAATTTAGATGAAAAACATAAAACACAAATTTTACGTGATGCTTATCAAATTCAAGGGACTTGGAATTGTCTTTCTTCAATTTGCGAGAAATCATTCGCTTCGGCGCCTGGATTGCATTATCACTTGGAAAGATGCGGACGACAAAAATCCGGAAGAAAAGTGGGCTGAAGTTTAATTTGTTCTCATTTTCTAGTTTAGAATGTGTTTCTTAATTTATGCGAAATTTAGAGACGAGGCAGAGTCGATCCGTCGCTAGAACCAGAGCTTGAAGAAGAGTCAAATGAGGAGCAGTCTGAACAGGCGACTCCTTCGGGTCGTTCGTCCAGAACGCGTAAGTCTCGGCGGATTCGTGGTCAAGATAATATCGACAAGGAGGAAACCGCCCATTCGGACACTGAACATTTGGAACCTTCGTCGCCAAAGAAGCCCATGAGTCACGAATCAGCCGTCCAAGAGTACCTCTCCTATCGAGTAAGCTACAGTATTTGCCGGCCCAGCATCGAATGATCCAGCCTCATGGATTGGCCTGATCTCGATCTGATCTGATTCAAAAGAATTGAGTGGGATGCTGCAGCGTCACGCCCGCAAATTCTTGATGATCGATCATGCCCTCCCCAAAAGGCAGGCGGAAGAACTTACACGAGTCTGAAGGGGAGTTTGGAATGAATGAAGCTCGGCAAATTTAGGCTTCTGATCGGATTGGGAACTTATCGCCCATCGGATCAGTTCATGCGGCCCACCATCTGTGGCTCCTTGGAGTTTGTCTTTGACATGAATGGTTTTCTAGGATCGCCTGGATGACTGGCGTAAGTTGACGGATAAAGAACAGAATCGTATTTTACGTTACGTTTATTGCAAGACGAAAGGGAAGAAATGGAATTGCCTATCGTCAACGTGCGATGTAGCTTTGTCGACGTGTTACGGATTGCAGTACCATATGCGACGATGCGGCATAGCTGTGCACGTAAGTGGCGGTTGTTCGACTGAATTACATATTTGAAGATACCCAGTTCGGGTGAGTAGGATCAGCCTGGCTCTAGTCTGGGAGGAGTGACCAACGGAGCTGCGCCAAAACCCATTTAGTACATTATTCGCGTCTGAAACCTCACACTGACGGGTGATGGCTCCGACTGCGGCTGGGAGAGCTGTTCCAAAGAGGAGCTACTCTGGGTCTGTTGCTCACTGATACCTCATTTTATTTGGCTGTTGCAGTCCTCGATCCACAATAATGCTCTTTATGAGGGCGTAATGCAGTTTTTTTGGCTCCAATAACTAGGCCATGGCAGCATTGTTTTCTCCCTTTTTAGGAACGCGAGACAAAATGTTCGATTTGCAGCGAAAGTATGCCAAAAGCGAAATTAGCTGAGCACAAGGCTACCGCACACGGGCAGGCTGCTTTGTATTACTTGAAACCCGTTGTCAAGAAGTAAGTAGTTTTTCTTTGATTCGATTGGTTTGGACGGACGAAGTTTCTACTTAATCCTGAGGATGAAGTCTTGGGGATGGCACAATTGAAGAATGATGCCATACCTACCATAGCATAGGGTACTGAGGTCATGTTCCCTTCCTCGGACTTGGTGGGCTAAAAAGTTGCCCTGTTTCATCCCCTTGGGCTTCATGAAAAAGCATGATTTACCCTCTCGTAAAATATTTACTGGATCCAGACACTAGGCCTGAATAATCGCTAGCAAGTGCCTTTGTCGGTATGTTTTATTTTGTAAATAGTGACGAGAAATGCTGGTTATTTTCGACAAATACTAAATTGAAACTTTGCGGGAAAACTTGCATATAAGAAATTTTATTATTGCCTCCGTTAGCACCCTGACTTGTCCGTCACGGAGAGTACAGTATGTTCCAAAGTGGGAATAAGCGGGATAAGAAACCAAATTTTTCCAGCTGGTCCAGCTCCCTCAGATCCCTCACTTTCAGAACTCGTACTGTACATACAGAGGCCGTGTGAACATCCCCGTAGAAAAGGGATATCCAGGAATAAGATAACTGAAGCATTATGCCATTATTTTTTCATTTTAGCAAGCGACGATCAGCGTCTTCGTCTGCCAACGTTTCGGCGGCTGCTAACGAATCACTCGATGGAGAGGTAAGTCTTTTGTCTAGCATCGATTTAGACTGTTGCAGAAGCACTAGTTTTTAACAGATTTATGGCAAATCGAAACTTGTTTTTAGCAATCCATGCAAGACATTAGCATACTTGGAGAAAATGATGACGATTCGATTAGTGGCAACTTAAAACGACGACGACGAAGTGAGTTGGAGAAATCTCGTTTGGTTGCCCCTTCTAGGACCCAAATATCTTCCCCAGGGTAAAAGGAGGTCAAAAAATTTGTCTTGCCAGCCGTAAGTCGGGTCTCTCAGGAACCCTCTCTCTCCGTCACTGATAAATTAACGGGGTCGGATTTTAATGCTGAAATCAGTTGGAAATTTATTCCCTAGCGTCTGGGATGTTGATATGACTGGACTGACTGACTATTATCATAAAAGGACTTGGCAGTCTATCCTTAAGGCACAGAACTCAAATTTTTAAAGCGCCAAAGTAAAGAAACGCGTAGTTCATTGCAAGGGTGAAAAACCAGGAAAATGGGAGGTTTCAATCTAAAATCAGGGAATACTGAGAGGTTGCATTTCGAGTCAGTCGTCTTTTCTACGTGTGTATCTTTTGCTCGTGCTGGAATTCAATGAGTTAGTCTAAGTTAATTCAGTAGTGCTGGGACAGTGTGAAAATAATCAGGGAAAAAATCAAATTTTTGTCTGGAAAACCTGGAAAAATCATTTTCCGCTGCTTGTACGAACTCTGAGACGTCGTTCAACTCAAAAATTGAAACGATGCACATGGTGATATACTGTATTTGATTCATTTTAGCGCATCTGTCTTTGGCCAAGGTGCCGTATTTTGATTATTGCAATTACATGAGTCGAATTTACGAAACTTTGTAAGTCTATTCTTATTTTTCAATCATATGCCATGACTAGACGAAGGTGTTTTGGAATAGCACCCGCCTGGGCCTATTGTAACAAACGCCTAAAATAGATAGGCTGATTCCAAAGCTGTAATTTTTTCAGTAAAAGCGAGGCCTTTGGGAAATTCGGAAGCGCCATAATGTTGAAAGACGTAATACAGCCTGCTGATTGGAATCTCATGGATGAAGGGTGAGTGAACTTGATTCATGCTGTCCCATGGATAGCGTCCGTTCGGGATTGCAGAAAAGGAAAAGCCACGTTTTGATTAATGCCAGGTAGCGCATAGCTTGGGGAGTAGCAGAAACGGATCATGATGCAAAGCTTTATGTTCAGATGTACAGTATTTAGGGGCTCCAAAAAGTACGCGGAATGGCATGCGCATCAGGGCAGTGCAAAGCTTATTCTGTAACAATGACTCTATGAACCAGCTATAGGAGCAGTCCTCTCACACAGAGAAGTATAAGTCTGCTAATCCAAAACAAAGTTAGCTTACGCATTCTTAGCTGAATGGCTGGTCACCTTTGGACTGACTTGTGAGGGGTATTGTGAATGCCCTCGAGTTGACCCATGTGTACGTGTAATGTTGCTGGTTCAATCTTGCTAGCACTATCATAAATTCGGAGAAGACTTTGAACTATAGATCGTTGTTGAAACTGTAAAACACCCCTATATCTTCAGTACTATATACTATAGTCCCGATCCCGAACAGGATTGACCGAATCCCGGTCCCAGTTCCGACGCTTCCCCTGGTGCCTGTTGCCAATTGGTCAGTGGAACCATCTTGTAGCTATTTTCGACTCATTGAAGTACAGCATAGTTGCAGGAGGCCAGGCCGCAGCCGTGCCCCTGGCGATCCTGTCGCGCGCGCACGCTAGACTAAGTCCAGGACGTAGTATTATTCCATTCATTTTAGGGAAGTGGACCAGTACACGTCTTATTTAAACGAGTCCATGCAATTTCAAGTGGACGGTATTCACAGTGGCGACGCAAGCTGTTGTTTGGAACTATTTGAGAGTATGAGAACGAACAAAGGTGTGGTCGTGGTTTGATTGTGTAGGTGTGTACTGTATTTGTGGTTTTATGTTGCAGGTTTCATCGCGTTCTGCGGGGCTGCCGTGACAGTGTCGGCCTGGCTTCCAACAGATGAGCAATGCGATCAGTATCTGATCATCGGTTTGAACAACGACTCCATGATGCTCGTGGATGATGAGAATTTGGTTGGTACTTTGCAGCTATGGAAATTGGGAATGGGCAGTAAAGGAGATGTGAACGAGAGGTAAGTCGATTGCGGGTTATTGGGTCTGAGATTTAGAGAACCTTTCTTTTAATTTTGGTTTTTGCTTAAGTGCAGTCGACCAGCGGTCGATTTGTGGGGCCAGCACACACAGCAGCGTCTTTCTGTGTGTCTCTACACGAGGGCATCCTTGACTGGACACCGGCTTCCTCGCCGATGGCGGGTGGGCTCTAAACCCTGTCGGTGTTCGACACTCGAGTCTGTTTCCTCGTTGTGCTTCCGTCTCCCCATCGGAGCACCTCGACGGTACCCGGTGAGACGGTACCCGGAGGTTTGCAAGGTCAGCGGGGCTTATGGTTTATAAACCAACCTCGTCGGGGTGTGAATCCAGGACTAACTAGCCCAGCCACTCGCTACCAAGCAATACTAGTCGACGAGCGGTGAACAACACATTGTCACGCTCAGCTACCTGTAGAGCCGCCTCGGTGATGCAGTGGTTCGGCCTTTGTCTACAGGTATTGCTTGGTGGCGAGCGGCTTGGCTCGACCCAGGTTCGAATCCCGAAGACGGAGGTTGTTTTGTAATTGTTAACCATAAGTCCTCACTGAGCTTGCTCGCCAGGTCGTGGGCGACTCACTCAGTATCATCGAAAGATTGAGGCTAAACGAGTACACAGTCTTAGTTGTCGAACACTGGAAGGGTCAGGGCAGGGCCCATCCGTCTTTGTGTGAGAAAACCTGTGGTCAGTCCAGGATACTCTCATGTAGGGGTGCTCCAAGTGGAGACACAAGCAGAGGACTAAGCTGCCGTGGCATTGCTTTGAAGGTTTGATTGCTGGCTGGCTGTACGCAAAACAAGCTCCGCTCAAGAGGGGGGAGTAAAAAGCTTAAAAAGTGCAGCGAAGAGATAATTAACAAGATAAGTATTGACTTTGGCTCCATTCAGCAAAACCAGCTAGACGATCGATGCTGAAGTTGTTTTAAGAGATCAGTTTTGAACTGGCTACCAGAATCAGAGGATTGCTGTTTCAGTGATTTTCGCCTGCAGCGTATTATTACGCACGATTATGGCACTGTGCACGACGTGAGGTGGTGTCCATCGAGTCGGTGGATGCAGTCGGAATCTCACCTGGGCGCCTTGGCCGTGACGTCATCGATTGGAGAAGTGGCTATCTGTCTGTAAGTACCAGTTTTGCTTGGGAATTTTCGACTTAATCGCAGATATGTTTCGTGATTTACTAGAATTCCAAACCAGTCAACCGAGCCTTTTCCTGGTGCTTCTCCGGTGGTGTACAAACTGGCGCCGAGCCTTCGCTTGCATTCCGGGGTCAATGCTTTGGTATATACTGTGGATTGGTCACCGTTCAGAGGGCAGAATGAAGTCGTTGCTGGATTGGCTGATGGTAAGATTCGGTAGCGTTTCAACTTGGCCTCAAATGAGGGGAATGTGGAGGGACTTGGTCGACTATAAGGTTGTCAGGGGGCCCCATTCAATTGCCTCTGAGAGAATAGAGAAATTTCTTATTTCATGCTTCTTATAAAACTTGGCAAAAATAATGGCTGGAAAATTTTGTCAATTAGAATTTGTGGAACTTACCTATAAGCATGCAGATTTTGTCCATATAATGTGGCTGCGCGCTTGTATGGAACAAGACTGCATTTAGTAGACATTTATAGTCTCGGAAGATTGCTTCTTCTTTCTGGGGCTGCCAAGTGTTTTTCCCTGCCCATTCATGGTGTTCTGTTTTCGCTTTCAGGCACAATTGCTGTGTGGCATTTAAACAAGCGGAGTGACGCTTACATGCTGGACGAGGAAGGTCGGCTTTTGCCTTATCGCTGCTTCGAAGTGGCTAACGCGCCCGTTCGCTGTGTTCGATGGTGGTCTGACAGGAAAGGTAAGCTGATTTTTTCCTTATGTTTTACCGCATCATCGAAAGCTTATGCGCACTCGAGGATGAAGGGACAAATGCATGAAATGATTGCACAGCCGCGACTCGAACACTCGCCTGTAACTGCACACCTGGCGTGAGAGGCAGATCTACCCAGGCCACGAGTCCGGTGTTGTTCGCGTGAGGTATCTCTTCTCTTGATGCAGTTTCCTAACAACCAAGGCATTGGAAAAAGGTCGATTCTTCATGTGTGTCTCTTTTAGTCATGCTAGCATCGTTGGATCGCCAGATCACCCTATGGGATATCGAATCCAACATCTGCGTTGCCAAGTATACACCGTTGGGTCAGATTGTGAGTTTCGAATGCCCCGGCTCCTATTTCCCAGCCGCTGCCTATAGTTCGGATGCGTCGTAAGTGATGTTCTGCGAAGTTAGTAGGTGTGCTTACGACGATGTCATTTTCAGGCAAGCTGTCCCATCCGTGACGTTCGTAGATTTCGTTTGTTCGTCTGCAAGATTGACTATGCCTGTGTCGAATAGTCACAGTGCTGTTGTGTGGGTAAGTAGACTGGAGTTGGATTTCATTGATGAATCGAAGTCTGCTAGAATGGATATAGATGGGTCAAACCCGTTTAGGTCAAGCATATGCATGCAAGTGGCTTTAGTAAAGCCCATAGTGAAGGTTCGAAATGATGATCACTTACAACTGCTTGAGGGTTCCTGTGGTATTTGTTCCTTGGGGTGGGCCCCCGGTGGTAGAATAAGATCATCACAGTTATCGCGACACAGCTATTTGAGTTTGTTTTTCTTAGCATGCATGTTGATACATTGAGATGGCCAAGTGAGGGAGGATTCACTAACCCACTGGGTTGTAACTGGTCTCCATGATGTTTGAGCTCAGCTTGATAAGACCCAGTGGGTGAGAGTGTTTGTTTTTGACCTACAGTGATCTCTAAAAATGTAACTCACTGGCTAGTCGAGTCTGTGACCTTTGAGTATTCAACCAGTGGCTAAAGGGTTGGCTAACATTGTATGTACCTTGGCTGCCGAGCTTGTCGAAACCTGACTCAACCGAGGTATGGGTGTGAACCTCATCTGACGATGAGAGTTTGGCAGCCGATCAGCCGAGGCGCAATTTGGAAGCCGCTAAAGATCATTGCGAGTTTTTATGCAAATAGCACAAGCCCAGTAGACAATTTTTCAACCTCAGGCCTCATATGCCATTGTCCTGATGGGCAGGTATACAGCGAATCGATTTTAGAGCATCGCTTTCGATCCGTGGACAAGTGATTTCTTGACAGTGGACGACACGGGCACAGTGTGTCGGACATGTGCCCCGATTTTGGATGGCATGTTTGAGTCGAAAAGGCGACGATACGTTGACGAGGTGAGGAGGAAGCTGGTTTGTGTTTGCCGGGTTATTGCTTTAGTGAACTTTGCAGGTTATTTTGAAATCGACTGTTCAAGCACAAGATGACGAGCCAATTTATGATTATGCGGAGGCCCGCCGAAAATGGTCGATCAAGTTTAGTTATTCGGTGAGAATGAGTTTTTTGCGTGCATCGACGATACTTTGAGTTATCGATGTCAGGCACCGAACCAAAGCAAGATATAGAGCTGATCACGGCATAGACACTTGGACTACTGAATTTAAGTAATATAGGGGTGATTTGGGCAGATGCAAAATTTCCCGCCTTTTTCTAAATTTGAATTCTCCATGGAGAGCGTATTTCTCCGTGATGATTTTTGGTTTTGATGAATGCCATGGTTGTAGCGAAAATTTGGCGCTTCCCTACGAGCATGGGCTAGTATCTGCTGGCTTTCTCAGAGCCCACTATCTTGTGGAGAGGGGAGCGTGACATCTTTAGCTAACCAAGCCTGAGTGTTACCCTCTGACCCCCTCCGTCGTCGATACGTGCCTGGAGTTGCGACCTTGAAGCCAGTTGATGTTTTTAAGGACAGGCAGATCTTATCAGTCACTGCCGAAAAATCATACTCATACTTCATTTATATTCAATCACCACAGGCGCAATGAAGGGAAATATAATTTTTGTGAATTCTTTTCGTTATTTTAGAACAAATTGGTGACGAAAGCGCAAGCGGAGAATGAATTTAAGACGAAAGGATTGACGGGTCAGTTTCCATTGGCTGCATTGTTCACGGTATGCCATGAGTTTTGTGTATCTACTTGATAGATAGAGCATTGGCGTGTTTTAGGCTTCGTGGAATCCGAACAAAGCCTTTCATCGGTGGGCATGTTTTAGTGGCCAGAATGGACTTTTGCACGTTATAAAGATCGATTAGACAAACGAATGTGGAGGGGCGGACTATGATATTTTGAAATTTTGTGTGACTTGACTTGGTCTTTTCGGGTAAGCGAAAGTTTGAGTAAACTGTTGGGAAGTTTCGACTGCTTGGTTTTGCTTGGATCATCTTTTTTGTCGCGAATTGTGTTAATGGGTTTCGTTGTGGTCTCAACTGATCACGCATGGCACTTCCGAAAACTGGGTCCGTCAGTTTTTGAAGATGTAAGGCTTTATATGGTTGAATGGCCATCAGATTTCGTTGCGGTCGCAAATTATTGAACGTCACCAACATAAAAAATGTCGCAGATGTCATACCTAACTAATGACATATCCTTGGGTGCATTGTCGGTACAGTTTCTCGGAAAAGCTATACCCGTCCGACCACTGGCCGAATGGAATTTGTAAATCCAGCCCGTTGCCCCATTTCATTGTCGTGTGAGCAAAAATAGGTCGCATCGAATGGAGGCCAGCTATTTTAGAATCAATGCTTCCATTTGCAATTTTCAATACAAGCACGAATTCGATCAGGAAAGCAAACATGCCAACTTGACTTTCGTCCCCCCCCGAATGGACAGCGTGTCTTGTCGAGTGGTCTGGCAGGGACTGTTTGATTAGTAAGTAACCAAAAGTTGTTGCAATTCGCACCTCGACGTATTTTCAGAGCAGCGTAGTCTAATTGGCGAGAAAGGACGTAAGAGCATTTTGGGCTGGCTGAAATGTGGAAAACCCTAAGAACATTGTCTTGGCGATCAGGTGACCTGATTCTGGTGATTGGCATAACCTGGTTATTGTGCTCGTGCTCTACTGCGGTCAATGCGGAAACGGTGAGTTTAGGGTGTTCGGGAGACCAGTGTAAAGTGCTGTTACAGGGCACCTACCGCTGAAGGAGTTTGAGGGGTGCCGGAGACTTGGACTTCCATCCCTCACTGCTATTGCACAACACAGGCACGAAAGGTCACAGTTTCCCAAGTGCATGTTCAGTCGGAAGTGCAAAAATGGTCATGTACAGTGCGTCATGTCATTGTAAGGAGTCACTGGGTGTAGATATCTTGCACCTAAAAACAGGGTTGGGTACTTTACACTGTATTGGGCAGAACCACGATGTCGTAGAAATGCCACTCTGTCATCTCATACTGTCATGTCATACGTTATCCATAGCCAAGCACACTCGAGGGCTAAGGAACACATATTTGACTACTTTGTACCCATGCGGGAGTCGAACCCTCCATTGCAAGCGTGAGAGGCAGCCGCCTTAACCGCTAGGCCAGACCCAGCCAACGGAAGAACTGCAGGAATGACCCTTTGTTTTCAGAACGGTTCAATACGAGCCACTCGGGATTTGGCCTCGTTACCGAATGGAGCCCAATGCTTCAAAAATTTAGACTGCGCTAGCGGCTGTTGCCTATTGGAATCGTGTTTCATCGGCATATGCATTGCAGAAGCGCAAGGTGGTCAGGTGAGTTACTGTATTTGGCTCTTTTTATTGAAACTTTGGCGTAAATTCAAGAGAGCACAACAATCGCCAGAAAAAAAACGTGTGAGCTACAATGCTGTGCAAAATTATGAATAAATGACGACATAGTTGTCGTGCGTGCGCTCAATGAGGGGGGGGGGAGATAATTAATGTCCAGTCCAGCTCTGCTCCCATCAATTTATTCACCCAAAAATTCGAAATTGGGCCGATCCTCCCATTTCTGCACTGAAATGGACTCGTCTATATTTATCTCGATTTTTAGAAATTGTACAATAGAGGATATGCAACACGCTCTGGTAGTCATAAAATGCCCGTATTCCGAGTCGCAATGATGGCATGAACAATTCATATTCGGACAAAGGCATACAGCATACATACAAAGGCGAATACACAGCACATCCCAATTGTTAACCAAAAGGCCACAAAAGGCTCAATGGATTCTTTAATTTCGAATTCAACAAGCAATAAAAACTTTTGGCCGGTTTTCTTTATGTATTCAGATCAAGACAACATCTCGCTTTCTTTCCTAATTTGTTGCTGTCGCTTACGAAAAATTTGCAGCAAAACTAGTTGATATTGCGAAATTTAAAAAAGTTATTTTAATGGCGGTAGATTTTACAGTAAGAACGGAAAAAGATTTAACAAGAGCTAATCCTATTCTGCAGTTCGCAAACCTTGTGCGCACCGGCAGTATGAACGCACCTTTAGAAGCAGTCGGAAGTAAAGGCGCATTTACTGTATAGTCGATAAAATTCCTACTCCAGAAATGGCCATATATTTAAGCGTATGCTATTACTCCTACCCAGGGTAGGAGTAGAAATTTTGTCGACTATAAATGCGCCTTAATAGCCGACAAAATTTCTACCCCTACCCATGGCCATATATTTAAGCGTATGCTATTACTCCTACCCTAGGGGTAGGAGAAGAAATTTTGTCGACCATTAATGCGCCTTAACGCGTGCGGGACTGTACGGCAGCAGATTACTGTGCGCCTTTTGTCAAAAGCAGCAACGCGGAAAATTCGAATTCACCAACAGCGCGCTGTACTATATGCTCTAAACCAGAAACAAATAAAAAATCCGGAAACTTATTTTCGTTTTACATTCTAAGGAAATCATAATCGGTTTTAGATTTGTGGTTTCAGGTATGTGGTCTCTTGTCAGCGAATCCGTGGAGTCCGCCCGGCTTTCTTTCGCACGTGACCGATTCTATCGGCGGACCAGCCATCTGAACCATTCATTATCAACAACGACTGTACATGGTTTCGTCAGTTGCAAAAAAGTCATTGCTTTTTGGAAAGCTTCATGTCTATTGTTCAAGTAAAAATCGTTTTCCTGGACTTGGCACGTTTGAAAGAGTTGTCTGACGTGGGACAGGTTTTAGGCATGCTATCTGTGAGCCTGCTTGTCGAAGTGTGATTCCGAGAATGTACCGGCTTGGATTGTCATTCTATTTGCAGACGGTAGGATTGAGAGGACTTTGAACTGTGTCCCAGCTTGAGCCGATTCCTTGTTCTAATAGCCGCTCTTTTCCAGTTCAAACCAGTAAAAAGTCAGCCACCCGTTTGATACAATAGAGTGGAATTCATATGATCTCTCGATTTTGTTCGCCATCACGACTAGCTGCCGAGGGTACTAGTTTTTCTATTCGAGGGTGGAGTATGTGCAGCCTCGTCGCATAGAACAGATGAATCCAGCGAGGCCTGATGATCCGTCAAATATCCCCGTCAGCCTGTATCCGTGCTCGATAAAACCGTACATTGGCTTGGTGTGATGGAACAGAATCCCACTATAACATCCCTACATGGTCGTGTACCAGCCACTCGTCGAGGACGTCTGCTCCGCGTGGCCATAGCGCGTGACTGACGCATGTGCTCATCGTCCCACGAACAGTCCCCTAATGTACAAGCCAATCACTGACGCCCTATACCCGTCCGGGCGCCCAAAAAACCCCTCGGCCCATTTTCTTGCATCAGTCATCCTTACGCCAGCACCGACATCTCTTCCCGTTGGCGGTAGCAAAGGAAGAAACTCCACCTTCAGAAGATCTTAGGGCAGTTCAAAGTTGGCGCTTAAGAAAACAGGGTTGACTGGGTGTGGAGCAGTCTAGCTAGTTTTACCTAATACTCTACACAACTTTTCTGGAGTCGTTGCCAAACGAATGTTTGAGTAAAGCTCGTATAAAAAATGAAACACGTCAATCTTTCTTGACATCGAATAGAAACCTGTCTGAAAATTCGTGGTTTGCTACGCGACTTTGTTCACGCCAGTCCCGGGTGCGAGCGAGATGCCTTTTACGGAGTCCTGACTGCCGCGTGCGGCGGGGATATCCGTACACGCGACTACCCGTTCCATTTACGGTACTATAACTGTTTTCCTCTGACACGTGCAGACATCAACGGGAAGCTTATTTGTGGCCAATCGTCGTATGTGGCGGCGTTTCGTGATTTGGGAGCCTGGGAGAAGATGAATACGGCGACGGAAATATCGGCTACAGCTTCGTTGAGCGTATTGGCCGCAGTTATTTTACTTTGCTGCTTGTTTTATTATTTTCTTTCCAAAAGACAACGGGAAAAAGAAGAATCACCTGAATCAAGAAAAAAGAAATCTAAAAAACGATGGTTTTCCCTGCGTGTTTGTTCACCTCTTTCCGCTTCGTCCTCGCAAGCCCAACTTCACCAGAACGGTTCGCCAAGCAGATCTATGTCGGCTTGTAGTCTAAAAACTTTGAATTTGAATGATTTAGTTCGAGCCATGGAAGAACAAGAACATTTAGAACAAGAAAAGAAAGATAGACATCATTTATGTTGTGGCGGCGAATATCGAGTTGCCATGATTTTACCGGGTTCGACCTCGATTCAGGAAAAGCAAGAACGATTCCATCGTTGGCTCTCTACTCCTAGTTGCCACTTGACGCCGATCACAGAATTAACTGAGGAAGTGCTAGCTGTACACATCAATGATGATGACACTCATGGTATAAGTATTGAATGTGGTCAAGGGCGGCGGACACCCGAAATCAAGGACACCAACTGTCGTCTCTCGCCACTCGGCCAACAAGTGATCGCCGTGCCTGTGCTCATGCTCGCTCCTCGATCGGGTGTCGATTCCAGTCTGGCAGTGTGCACCGACTGCGCAAATATGGTTTGAGGCAGTGTAAAGTACTTTAAAAATGAGCAGTTATTAGACTGGTCTCTAGTCTTGTTTAGTCTCTGGAAGGGATGCGACGAGGAAAGTATTGCTGGGCTTCTGGGTCAAATTTACAGAGGGTCAAATTCCTGATTTTACAAAGATCAGAATAAAATACACTTTGAGTAATATTGATGGGAAACTGGTCTTTTCATGGATTATTTTTTAAAGTTTCGGATGGATTTTAAAACAGGTATACAAATAGGAATGCGTTTTGCGAACAAAATTGAGGTGCTATTGCTAATGAGGGTCCACCACTTCCTGCTCCCTGTGGACTTTCCTCGCCCACGATCCTTAGAAGGATCCTTATTTTTGCCACATTGGCTCTAAATGACCTGTTGTACAGTATTTGTCATTTTCCTCTATTGTAGCGTGTTTTGATTTAGGACGTTGGTGCATACTTATGTTCGTGCAGTCATGAATAAACTGCCTTTGGCACTTCACTTTCGTTGAACATCAACAAGCCAGTTTATGAATTTTGTCCATGCCATCGTAGCACGTGCTTAGTCAGTAATTGGGTTTCACCAAAACGTGGTCTACGTGCAATAACAACGGTCACGTGATTTAAGAAATTCCAAAGAAAGAACTGGTTTTCGTATATTCTACACTCTGGCAAACGTTACTTGAAAAACGTGTGCGAATATGTGCGCCGATGTAAGATTGTTGGTGGACAGGGTAAGTAGGACGTACAGATATTTGAACGGTGTCTCTGCATAAATACTCCAAGCTGATGGGAAAGAACGTGTTGACAGAGATGACAGCACAGTCGCCCGTATGTAGCTCAAAGTGACATTTTTCCGAAATTCAACGATTTCCACTCATGACCAGAGAAGAGGCGTATCTGGGGGTGTAGGGTCTTGGTGGGTGTCAGCGCGGCCATTATCCCAATTTATACACTAGCAAATACAACGCCCTTTTCGAACCAGCCTGAAGTAAACTCAATAATGTTAGCCCGATCGAGCTCGAGTTGCACCGCCTTACTAATTTACAATGTACAGGTGCTTTTCATTGTGCTCGTAAACGAGAAAACGAGACCGTATTTCATCACGGAAAACAAAATGGGCCTAGTACTGTATGCGCTGGCGGTGCTCACCCCTCTGGTCGGGGGCGGCAACCAGCTTTTAGCGAATTGCACCCGCAAATACGGTAGTTTGGACGAGTCTCCGGATGGAATTGGCTGGATCCAACTATGCATTTACCACTTACGCATGTTTTTTAAAATTTATATCCTGTTGCAGCGGGGCAACTATAGGCAAGACTCAGTGAAAACCTGTGTTTGAGTTTTTTATTTCTGGCATATTAAGTGAATTATATAAATGCTGAAAGTTACCTGTGAAGCTACAGTATTTTACTGTACAGTCTAGGTTGATCTCTACTGCATAGTCTGTGTCGAAAGAGGTGCTCTACCTTACAACTATCCGCCCAAATGTTAGAGGCGCGGAAAGGGCCTGCCGCAGTAACAATTTTACTGGTGATCTGCTGGCCCCTAACTTCAGGAAATACCACATCGATCGATTCCATCAAATCGATTTGGATCAGATTCTGAGAGATGACATTGAAAGGCCAGGAGAGGGCCAGTAGCCATGAGTAAGCGACGCTGTAGAGGCTCGTCTGGTAATCGATTCCCTCATAGAGCCAGTAGCTGGGCGCGTCACCCGTCATGGTGATGTTTCAGCCATGGAAAAGGTCACAAGACTAGGTTGCTCGGACTACCCCGACTGTACGAACCCTGGGTTTTTGGCGTGGCGCAAAAACTCCACCGCTCACCCTTCCAGTATACAGACGCATCACAGCACCATATTGCGTGAGTGCCAATGACAGCGATGAGTCTCATGATAAATACACAAGTCTCCCCACAGACCAAACACGCCTCTTGCAATTATGATTTGTGCGACGAAGGCAACAACGAGATTTTCTTGGTGACTCCGCAATAAACGCGCAATCGACCGCTCTCTAAACGTACAGTGTTTTTCTTCTCTCTGGCATGTCCATCCGTGCCCAAATCACCCGCAGAAATTCCTGCACCCTACTTTTTAGACACAACACCATTAGCCAGTTATGACTGGAGACCAGGCAAGGGTGGGCGGGAGGAGACGAAGCTTGTTATTTCTCGGGAAGCTATGCTTTGCCGGCAATGACCAAGATCTGCTTGGCCCCACAATTAATTAGGAAGCGCATAGTAGAGCACACGGGTCAATACAGTACAGTGTGCAGTATAATGTAAGGAGTTTTGGTATAGATATCAACAGGCATGGTAGTTGCCTGTTTAGCCCAGCCACACAGACGCGCTATAGTAGGCGGGCGACTTTGCCCGTTTATAACTAGACAACAAATCAACAAAAAATGCACAAAATTTTGGGGATGAGCTATGTTTGCCATGGCCAATAATCGTGCGAAATTTTGTTGGAAATGGTTAAGCCGTTCTCGAGATCCAAAATGCACGTTTTGCTGTTCCAGAGATGACGACGGAAGACGACTACGAAGCACTAGACATGTCCACAGCAATAATCACTAAAGCTACGGACAAAAGACTTGGTTTTTATACGATTTGCTTCATTGAACTACTCCTTTGCAATCTTCCCATAAACTCAGCACAGTGACGCAGGCAAGATTCGGTTGCAATGTGCGTAGTACATTTCTTATCATGCCCTGCAACTCCTCATTTCTGTGCATGAGTTCCACGTCTAACTTTCAATAAGAAGGCCCTCTTGCTATGTGTGCAAAATCAAATCTAAACAATATCGCAAAGATTTTGTGGTCAGATAATGCGGTCTCAACGAACCTGTGCCTGACATATGAATCGATTACATTTTCTGTCCCGTATATTCTATCTGATCTTGCTTGACTTTTTGTGTTATGAGCTAAGTGAGAGAAATCCTTGGTGTGTGGATGACGAACACGATAAACATCTCTCAGCCTAAGCTTGGAGGAAAACTTGCGATTTTCTTAAAACCGGCTTCAGGATATGTTGTGAGTGTGCTACGGTCTAGCTCTTTCGATTCCACAAAATTAAAGTTACCGAGACAAACAGCCGCATCATGGTATCTTAACTTTTGCATAATCGTTTCGACCACACTCTCGAAAAACACTTTTCTAGGAGTTTCTTGCGCTGGAGCATACAACCCGATTACAACAAAGATATTGCTCTCATACTTCGCAGTCAACCCTATCATTCGGCCTTCGATACTTGTTACGCGTGTGAAATCAGTGAACAAAGATCCTCGATTTACCAAAACACACACTCCTGCACAAAATTCATTTCCATTACTATGAAAAAGACTGAATTTCTGATAGAAAACATTGTCAAAAATAGCTGACTCTCTCGCGTTCCGAAAATGTGTTTCTTGGATGCACACAAAATCATATAATTTTAAGAGCTCGTAGAAGGCAGTAATTTTCGATGGCTTTTCCCTCAACCCTGCTGTATTTATTGTGGCAAAAGTGATCCTAGCTACCATACTGAGAGCGGCAAAAAAGAGAAAAGGGAATCGACAGGGAAGCAGAAATAATCTCTCCAGACCTAAAGTGTACGCTTGGCGCCCCCTGGTTCATACCTTCATTAACATTCCAGGCATGCGGAATCGCTCCTAGGCGGCTTCCTAGGGTTCCGTGAGTCATTCGGATCGTCAGAGCTCGAAACGTTGCTGCTGGTGCTGCTACGCGGCCGCTTGCTCCTCTCCTCCACCGTCGCAGATCGCTGCAATGTTTCTTGCACCTCGTTGACGTATTCGTCCCTTTTTATCATCTCGTCACGAATCAACGTAAGCATTATCCCGAATTCGTTGGCACCCTTCCACTTGGATTGATAGTAAATTTTCTGGTCATCGCATCCTCGCCTCGCCTAGCATCTGCTATCATTCGGGTTCCCTTCCACTAGCAGTTTTGGAGCGGTTTCGAACAAGAATTTTCTCATGGTCGGGTTTTGTTCAAATTTTTTCTCATTTGCAAAACGCAACTTCTCCTTTGCAAATGCCAGCCAATCGCTACCACCCTCACTGTGTTCCCTCTGAGTCGATTTACCCATCTGTTTTGCTTGAGAGCCACTTTTTGCTTTCATAATCAATTTTTCAGTCGACTTTTCACCCATGGCCCTCGCTTTCTCTTTGAATAGGTATTGTTCTGTTGAGCTATATATTTGGCCATCGATCTTAATTTTGCCTGGGTGGTGATTAGAAAGCGGTTATGCTTTGCTGAAGAAAGAAAAAATTTCTCGCTTTTCCTTTAATGACTTTGTTTTCTCGTTCTCCCGATTCGTTCGAGAGATTTGGTTCTCATTGTGAAGTGACTGCAATGGCGGAAAATCTTCTTTATCTACAACGGATATCGATTGATCAGCGTCTGGGGCTTTGCTCGATGATGACACTGCTGGACGAAAACCGCCTCCTGGCTGGCCACTCGTCATTGCTGCGTATGATCCAGGCTGTGGCCTATAATCCGTTGCTGGACACTCTTTTGACATATGGCCTTTTTGCTTACACCTCCAACACCACGTTTCGATTCCATGGTACCAAATCTACAATTACTGGCCTTGCTAGCTGTGCTGACTTCATGCTCGCGAAACCAGGGATTTCTTACTCTGGTGGCGTCGAGATCATGACCGACCTTCCCCCGTTTCCAATCTTGGTGCCTTTCCAACATGTCCAACGGACGTCAGATGTAGGGCTTAAACTTTGGTCCTTCAGCCATTTTGTAACTTCGCCGTGTCCAATGCCAATCGGAATCGCAAATAAACAAATCATTTTCTTCATTATTGGAATGTGTTGTCTCGGGCACTCCAGCTTTACTCGAATGTTAAAAATTGGAAGCTTTTCCTTCACAGCTAGATCTCTTGCTTTTTGGATGAAAACTTCAAGAACATGGCCTTTGACTTCATGACAGCAATTATCGAATGCTTACTTTCGTAAATTTCCATTGCAACGGCTCTGATGATTTCGTTTGGACTAACATTTAGCAAATTGTTCAATTCGAAGGAGATATACGCAATGTCCTCTTTGTCCTTCTCACTTAATCCAAAAATATTGCCGTTTTTCACTGAAGCAGTAATAAGCTCTGAATTTTCATCCATGCTGCTTCCCTCTCCCTCAAGCAGAGGTCCACAAAATGGGGCGATAAGCTAATTTTCAGTAACAAATTTAAGAAAAATCGATATTCCACGACTTCCAAAACTGGTTTCTAGTATCAATGTAGACGAAAAACAGCAGAGAAACTGGTGGCACCACTTGACTTGACGGCCGCCAGGTACTAGTTACGCCAGGTACTACGCTAGGCTTACGTATTTTGGTGGATTAGTTGGCTTGCTTTTTATTGTTTTGATTTCTAAGCCCGAAATTTTTGAAAAATTTACCTGCGATGTACTGTTAATTCTCTGTAGCATAGAATATTTCTTGCGGAAATTGAGCCCGTTTGCCACCAGAGGCCGTACCACAGAAAGCAGGTAGGGGGTACCTTTTGGCAAAGATAGGCCTACCTGGAGGTAGAGACAGGGCTATACCAACCATTACCAGTACCACAGAAAGAGCAGCTAGAGGTAGCCAACTAGTAGAGGTAGGTGTCTACCCCTATCATTTGGCTACCCTGCTCTAGAGGAGGGTAGCCAACGGGTAGGGAAAGAAATCAATACGAAAGAGCGCGCAAAAGATGGGAACGCTGCACAGGATGATGGACAATCTGTAGTATAAGGTAGTCAACCTATCTAAATGCGGAAGAATGTCAGCCTTTCTCCCCGGCAGCCATGGCTATTTTTTGTGTTGCCGCCACTGATAATGGGTAGAAAACCTGTTTCATTCCAAGTGCAGACTTATGAGCGGAGTTAAACAGAAAAACGTAATGGATTGCTGGCAGCAAAGATCAGGTAGTTCTATCTTTTCCCTACCCACATTCAGTGGTAGCGGTAGGCCTGTCTCTACCTCTACCCATTACCAATTGGTAATCCTATCTTTTGGCACCCCCTACCTCTACCAAACGTTAGTGCCCTACCTCTATCTGCTTTCTGTGGTACGGGTCCAGAAAATAACTATAGTCGGATTAATCAGCCTAGAGGCACTAGGATGCACGGCGCCAGTCTGGCGGGGAGGCCCATGGCCGCGCGAAACACAAAACTAGTGACGAGCGCGCGCCTGAAAACAGGTTTCATGTATGCTAGGGGCGGCGTTTTTTCGAATTCCTAGCGCCAGATGTGTGATACCTTTTTTGAGTGAGGCCTTCTATATAGCCGCATGACATCGAGAAGACCATCTGCACATTGATAAATGCAGAAAAGCCAATGTTTTTGAACCCAGCTCGGTTTTGTTCAGTGAATTTGTCTTTCTCCCCACTGCACATCCACACAGCAGGCTGAACTATCCTTTGCGAACATTCGCTACGGTACCTGAATTGGATAAGTCGTGATATATAAAAATCATGAAAACTCTATTTATGGTACCAATAATTTTATTACTATTAGTTCGCGAAAGCTAACATGGCGACACTGATGAGGACACCGAGCTGTTTACGGAGCCAGATGCCAGTATTTATATTGACACGGACACAAGTATGGATGTAGACATGAACATACCAGAAGTTCACGTCCAGTTAAACACAGATTTGAATTTGAATGATGGAGTGGATGGCGGATTAGCGTCAAAACGCACTCAAAAACGTCCATGTGGGATCACGCAGCATACTGTACCTTAAATTTATTCCTCAATTGCAAGCTGATCCCGCTGCAAATGAAAGAAATGAAGGCCACTCATGATCATAAGTACCTTGTGCCAGCAGTGCAACAGATTCCCCACTTCAATGCTCCAAAGTTCATGTGGAAAAAATACATGTGCGCCCTGAATTTCACAAAGATGCTTTGGCACCAATCGAGAAATTCGATAGCCCGATGTACAACTAAGGCTAGCAGTGATCAATGCAAGCCTTAATTTTTTCCGCCTTACACCCCGCCCCCGCCCGGCCTTAAAGGTCAATAAAATCCACCCCTGCCGAGCGGGACAATCCTTACATACATGTCCTTTTGCTAAAACTCTCCCGCCCCTAGCATACAAGAAACCTGTTTTCAGGCGCGCTCTCGTTACTAGTTTTGTGTTTCGCGCGGCCATGGGCCTCCCCGCCAGACTGGCGCCGTGCATCGTAGTGCCTCTAGGCTGATTAATCCGACTATAGAATGTTGAATTATTCTTGGCACAACCGGCACATTACGGCACCAGCACAACGGGCAGTGGAGTGCTTTCTCAGTGTGAGAACCTCCTGCATATCAACAGCCATATTTGTTGCCGCCTGTTTAGCCCAGCCACTCTGGAACTTATGCGCAGTAGGCCATATTGACAGAGCATAACGTGGCAACCTTCTTTGTACGAACGTCAGCTCAGGAGGGACTAAACGGCAAATTTCTTCCATCTATTCTGAATTCCTAACCCAAATGTAGGTGCGAAAAAGTACTATTATTTTTAGAAAAATCTGTTATCAGACAACGAAAAGGTTAACACAGCCACCCTACTCTAACCAAATGCAAGGTCAGACGAGGTTGGCTGGGCTCCCTCGGCGGCGTTTGTAGGAAAATTGAGATCAAATAGAATTGCTACGTTGTCACTATTGAAACACTCAGGTTCTCGTGCTAACACACTGAACCAACTGCGTTGTGGTGCACGGTTCGAATCAAGCCACGCAGCCCAAGTACCGGAGTAGTTTATTGTTAGCGTCCACTACGCCGGACCAAGGGGGACTCACGCAGGATCAAGGGAGCCAGCTGCAAACGTCGGGTCGTCGAGGAATACTGATCGAGACTGACCGAACCCCCCTGGAAAGGAGCAGGGCCTTTATATAGGCGATGCTCGGGTCCAAGGACTAGTCATATCAATCCCTCGCATGTTAGGGAAGCCAGTCAGCTCGGCCTCCCGGCCTCGCTCGGCCCTGACCAGGGAGGGAGACAAATAGTCTGTGCCTCGTGTGCACACTAGATGTCTGACAGATAGTCTGTGCCTCTGTGCACACTAGATGTCCCATGCAAATAGAGTAACCACTGAAGGCATCTATTACACTATGAAAAGTGCAACAGGGCGTGTGCTAGGCATACAGTACTCATGCTGTCACGTCAGATGCAACCTAACTGCAACAAGTCCCTAAGCTTCCAAACTTCCAAACTCCAAGCTTCCAAACTTACTCCAAAATACGAATAAGTATATTCGTGTGGGAACTGGCCTTTGGTGAAAAACAGAAAACATAAAACCCCACAAGGAGTCGACCCCATGACTCCACGATGCAGCGAGTACATCACACAGGCATGCATTGTGGATGAGTGTGGGAGTACGATTGAGCCTCGCCCTACACGCAACATAAACGTACAGTAAATATATCACGTCTCGATAAGTATCACCCGCTCAAGCATGTGCCGCCGAGCCGAGGGAGCCCAGCCAACCTCGCCTCGCCTTGCATTTGGTTAGAGTAGGGTGGTTGGTCTAACCTTTTCGTTGTCTGATAAGAATTTTTTTAGAATCATTTGAATGAATAGTGACACATGCAAATGCATTATGGAGACATACAGACCTTATGAAACCGTTGACTGTCAATGAATTTTTCATACCATGGCAAAGTATGCACAAAGTTTTTTCACGCATAGCAGAGCATTACTCTGAAAGGAATTTTACGGTTTTGCGCACAGGAACGGCTTGCGCATTGTCCTCACTCATGATCAGACCAATTCTGCCTTCTGTAGGTAATCGCCATCGAAGGGGCCATTGCTCGTACGATCACGCACTTACGGAGGAAGGTTCGACTCCCACCTAGGTAAAAAGTTAATGTCAAATTTATGTGTTTCTCAGCCTTCGAGTGCGCTGTACACTACACAGTGCTTGGCTATGGATAATGTATGACATGACAGGACTATCTGCTACTGAACAGTGCATTTTGCAATTATATCTACCAATATTGTACAAGACGTGGTACTGCGTAAACGCCATTGGAGCCCAGATGCATCAAAGCAAAGCGAGAACATGCACATAAAGGACACGAAAGACGTCCACCTACATACTGTACATGCCAAAAACGCGCATCCAGGCGATGCCAGCCAAAAGGTATGGGACGACAGCGAAAAGGACAAACTGTAACTCACCACCGATCCTGAGATCTGCTCTTCTCAGGGTTCCTCGTTTGGCTTGCAGACGAGTGAGGAAAGAGTGACCAAGAAGCTCGTCTGGCAAAGCTGACAGGATCACCCCTAACGATAAGTTAGAAGACTTCTTTAACTGGCCCTGGGTTGTTTGGCGAATTGCAACCTGGGCGTGGTGTTTTTCGCAGCAAGGTTAGATACTGTTTTTGGTCAGTTACAGTTTGAGGGATGTCTGTGGTCCATGGGGTTTGCTATGCCAGTTCGTGCAGTATTACTGTAGGATGTTCCAGTTCCAGTAGGACTCAGTTCCAGTACGACCCAGATCCACCATAAATATTCACAAGCAGCCACAGCTCAGCAAGCAAGTCACCAACCATTTTTCAAGGACGATTCTTATAACGAGTACAGTTATCCCCCGACAAATAAAAGTTCCTATCCTTGTCCATAAAATCCAACGTATTCGCCCAATTGAAAAATTCGCACGTGTGTTTGCAACCTCTTTTGCTTGGTATAACGTTGAAACTACGACACCAGGTCCACGTCGAGCACATATCGACACATTGCTGTGGGTGGGAAACTATCGCTGTCTCGATCACTAGCTCAGTCAAACAGCACGTAGCTATCACAAAAGCTTGACTTCGTGCTAAAAAATGAGACATGCTCGTTAAGACCCGGAAAAATATGATTGCCGTAATCAGTATTCTTGGGAGGTAATCTTGAATTTCCCACCGCCACGACGCTCTGCTTACATGTTGGGGAACGCGGCCTCTTACTGTAGGTAAGGGGGTGCTCTCTCCAGCTTCAGCCACTGTCTACAGTAGAGACCAGCCAATGACCAAACCAGTGCCAGTTAACACGTCTTCATGGCTTACTTGACACTTGGCACAGAGGCCAGGCTGCCGCGCTGCAGTTCAAATTGCCGAATGTGAAACTGCCAGCGGCGTATTTCAGTCGGATGCAAAGTTCGCCTGTTTTGAGGCCTTCATCACAGCTGCGATATCTTATCCAAGTATTGCTGGCATTTAGCTTATAATTTGGTGTAGTGGCATTATCGTACCACGTGGACGTGCTGAGGGGAATGGCGCAATCGGAGACCGATTTGATTGTTCTGCGAATAGCAATCCAAAGCGACATTGCCACAGACTTATTCTGGAAAAAGAATGTCACACAGGCTAGGGAGCTGGCTTCTCAGTGATCGGAAGGCGGCTGTAAATAAATGGTGCGTCAACAAGTCAGGTTGATGTTTCACCAGTCCATGGCTACTAGAGATCAGCGACTGCTGCTAAGAGTCTTATGAGGAGCGAGTAAGCCCGTGCGGCCTTCCTAGCGACGGTCAATCTCTGATTCAGGAGACACCATCCTTGAGGTGAGAGGTGAAGGTAGTGCGTAACAGGAACCTGCAGGTGGTTCTTCACGGTAAACGTACTTGTATCATGGATGTAATGTCATCATACTCGCTCAGGGTCTGAATCTGAGCCAAAACGCCGCCAGATTCTTTGCACACTTGCCATGCGCTAGCCCAAGTTGCGGGTGACTTGCCAACGAAGAAGCATTGACCGCCAGTGGCCACACCATTCAATATGCGGGAACATTTCGAAGCGAACGGCTCCGAGCTGCCTGGACACTCGCCTATGATTAAAAGAAGGAAAGAAGACACGTCTGATCGTGGGTTTAAGTCACAGTTTGCATACTTTGTGCGAAAATGCTTGGAAAATAGATTTTGAGAGTGACCAGCAAACTTATTGAAAGGTAACTTTTTAGCTTGCTGGAAAAGGCCATCGTTGTGGTTGGCTTGGCTCGCCTCACATCTCACACTCGCATGCAGGAGGAAATTGACAGGTCTCAAATTGTGAGACGGGGTTCTTTCTGGTCATCAATTTCTAATATCGACCGAAGTGTGACACCACTCACGTTTCTTTCAGTGTCTCTGGACTTGTCAGGCGAGACTGACAATGGGTTATTCTTTTGCTGGATCTGACAATCTTTTGTGAGGGTGACTAATCTATTGTCTATGTATTAGTTATTAAAAATTACCCCACTAAAATTAAGTTTTGTTCTCGACATCCATAAGAACTCTCTGAGTAGCCACAGAATACTGTACTGTAGTTATTGATCACCAACTTGGCGAACTCGGCAACTGGGGAGCAGAAAATCGAACCTAACGATAATTTAGGTTCGATATGAGGTAAAAAAATTTTCTATGGGCGTCCTTTTATACTAGTGAAGTGGGTGTGCAGTGCTACCAATTTTGAGGAGACAGGCTGTTGTGAGGAAATAATGACTGGCAGCAAGATCAAAACAGAATTGTTGAGATGTTTCCAGTAGAATTTATTTTCTACTGAGTGCCCCAGAGTACCCCAGCGGCAGAGACAGCCTTGTAGCGTGGGAGGCTTGCCTAGCGCTGATCCTTTCCCAATTCCGTAACCTCCCGGACTCAGAGTCCTGGCGGTTATACGTCTATGCGCCAGGTGCGCAGTCACTAGGGGGGTGTTCGACTCGCGGGCTGGTAAATCATTTCGTGTAAAATATGTTCCTTCACCCTCGAGTGCGCATAAGCGCTTGGTGATGTGGTAGATCATGAACATGAATATGAACATGAATTGAGGATCAGAGTTATCGCGACTAGCAAGACAAAGCTCAAATCGGCTCTGACGCTGGCAGCAGTGGTGATTTTTTATTGTGCAAAAATGAAGGTCGATCAGGCCCTCAATTCTGGTTGTCTCGGACATCTTGGCCAGCAAGTTCTGTAACAACTGTCAATTGTCTTACAGTATCTTACGGTATCTTATCTTATCAATTACTATAATGTTGTCTTATTATCAGTACACTATTATCGTATCAATAATCCTACATTCTTACTTGGCACTAACATTGTTACACGCGGAAATCAAAAAGGGCGGGCTCAGAGAAAAGTCATAGGTGAGTCATAGTCAGCAGAGTTAGCACGTTATATCTCGCTATCGTCGCGACAAGCACCCGGCTCCATGAGAACATTGATTTATAATCTTCCATACTCTTTATAGCATTTTAAATCTATTCTAGGCTAACAAAATATCCATAATGTTTTTATAGCTACAGTGTGCGACTGCCCTGGCCTGGCTAGAAAGTCAGTCAGCCATATGCTCCGACCTCATTATCCAAAGTGAGTGACGACAAAGAGCCGCCTCAACCCTCGCTTTCATAACAAGGATAGAAGCCGTTGACACTGTCCTGCTCCTCTTCAATGGTGATCTGTCACTTGCTTGCAGAAAATATTTTTTAACCGAGAAGTTGAGAGCCAAAAAATGGCGAGCACGTCAACGGCTTCTCCAAACCAACAAATAAAGAGCACGCGCAGAACTGGTAGAAAAAGTTAGCATCGCCGGATGGAAGGAAGCTCTTGACGAAAAAGTGCTGTATGTCCGTGTCATGTTCCGAGTGATCCTTCTCCTTTTCACGTGTCTCTGCCTACGCGATATTGTACTGGTCATTGGCCACTGCTGGGACAGCGGGTACGCTGACGAGGTCACAGTCCTCCCCTAGCAATCCAGCTTGCCATTCACCAATGTCAGCATCTGCGCTCAAGTCACTGTCAACCAACCCTTCATCCGAGACAATGTTCGAGTTCGGCAAGCGATCATCGATGCCTACATATGTAAAGGAGACTGGGGAATCAGAAGACGATTTCTATCGTGATTTTGCCTTGTTTCTTCCCATAACTCTCCGTCTAAGCAGTTTTACAACCTTCACCTTGTTCCTTTTTTCCAAAGTCATGAATGAGAATCCTCGACTAGGAAACTTTTCTCTCGGAGGCGTACCCCTCGTGCAGCAATATGTTACGAAGATGCTGGTTCAATGGAGCCGAGTTCGACTGTTGCAGTAGGGCCATCCAGTCAATCACTGACGACCATATTTGCTATCAGCTGATGGTAAGTACAACGCTACCCATGTGAGAGGGTGACCGACCGAAGTCAGTGGGTCAGAAACTCCCGCTAGAGCAAGGCTAATCTAACGATTAATTCCTGCTGCTGAAACATCAGCCCAAACTTGACGCTTGGAGCCAGGGGAAATCAATGATTCTCTCCACCCGCCAAGGCCCGCCCACAATGAATATCTCATAAGTGGCCACAGGTCGATAGGCGGCCATGGTATCCAGCATTAGATTTCTTTTCAGCTTAACTTTGACTGCAACAACGCGCAGCCTTCGCCGAGGACAGTCGCCCTATGCGGGCCTGGTCCCAAGGGTGGGCTGACAGTCGATGTATCTCTGTCCACCAAGGACTTGCCACTTATAAAAGATGTGACCAGCAACGGCTTCAAAGTATTTCCAGGGCCCAGTCCCGTTGACTTAGCACAATCACCTGCACTCGCTCCGCATCGATCAGAACCATTTATCAGAGTCGTCCCCACATTTCAATTATTGGCCACTGACTGCGCCTCACCGAATGAACTGGCGAGAGACCGACCCATTCCGTCTGCCGCGACCCAGAAGGTGTGCTGTGCGGATACCGTTTTGTGCTCGAGAGCGTTAAGAATTTCACGGCTGCGATATAGTTTCATTATTTGAATGTCCCAGAAACGTTTGCATCCCCCTCGCATCATATTTTGCCGCGCAGTTTGCAAGCGATCCTAAAAAATTCGTAGACCAGCAACGTGCACTGGCATTGTTTCCTGAGACCATAACAAGTAGAAAGATGGCATTTTTTTCAGTCCTCCTTAAAGAGCATCGGAATAAGCTTTAATAAAATAACTATTTCATGTTTCAGATAGCCAAATTCACAAAAAATGGCCAACGTGTACTCGATCTGCTCTCCGCAAGAAGTTTTTGCCAGAAGCACTGCCGTCGTTGGACCTACAGTATGTACGTCAGCACAGGCAGCTTCTTCGATTTGGAGCCTGGAAACGTCAATTCTGGCGATATTAAACGAGACCTCATGCGCAGCAGGTTCCATGCTTACTACTCGGATTTGTCCTACCTGCACTTCCAGCAAGTCAAGGAAACCACGTCTTATCTTGTTTTCTATGACATTGGCAACGTGGTGGGCCTCTACTGGGGCATGTCCGTCTTTGGGCTGTGCCATGTGCTCTACTCTGTCCTCAGATATTTTTATCTGGTGGCTCCAGCTCCGAGCTAGTTTCTGTTCCGACGATGCTATCTATTGCACAGAGTCTGGAAACGGAGGTGTCTGTTGCTCACGTTGTTTGAAAATCGTAGTTAAAAATAATTGAAGCGTAAACTTTGACATAAAAATTAAGATGAAGCACCAAAACGATATAGAAGGCCTATCTGTGACGAGCCAACCGAATCGGCGATGTCAGCAAGCAAAGGTTAGACGACAAGGGTCCCGTTGGGAGTTTGTGCCTGCTGTAGCGCTTCTGTCGCTGATCGCATGTATAACTGGGACATGTGCACTGCATTTGTATATGCGCAGTGATCGACAGAGGATTCAAAACGCCAGTTCTAATTTTAAGGGCCGAACATATCCATGTCTCGGGCGGATCGGTTCGGTTCAATTGGTTCGGTTGAACTGAACTGAAAGAGGTGGAAGCGAAATTGTTTCGGTTCCATGGCGCACCAAGCAGCTGGTGCGCCATGGAGCACCAGCTGCAGTCCTGCAACCTTGGAGCAATGGATACACGAGCCTCCCCCACGCGCTAGCAGCACACAGGCAGCGGAACACTACCAGGTGCCAGGTGCAGGGCAATTTCCCGAAATCTAGGGCGATTGTAAGCTGTCAGGGCAGGTTTTAGGGCAGTGACATTTCTGGGGCAATCTGAGATTTTCAGGGCATATTTAGGGCATCTTTAGATATTGGCACTTTGTCTTCTTATTAGCTCTCTCGACAATGCCGTTGCTCCAAAGGGTGTTTTTCCATGATGAGAAGCTGGGTGGAGATCTCGACGAAGTATTGGAAGTTTTTGGCGCCATTAAATACTATTATGGCATTCAAATGCGCCATAATGGCTCGCTTAGAATACTGTTCCGTGTCTGGGAAGCGGTTTTTTTTCAAAGGGCCTTCTTTGCATTTTCCGGGAAGTTGAGTTTCAGGGCAATCTGAACCTGCATCTGGGGCATTATTGCGTTGCAGACCTGGTAACACCCAGTTCGCTCGAGTCAAACCCCAGCCTAGTGGCAATGAAGGTGTGCTTGCACGCGAGCCTACTCAGCATTTTAATCAGAATTCATATAATTTTATTTATTAAATGTTGTTTGTTTGCATTTTCTGTGATGGCGATTTGCTATGCAGCGTACTTTGTGGAGGTAAAATATCACAAATAATGGTCTAAGTTGTGGCTAAATTTCCCACGAAAAACCAGTGCTCTCGAACCGAAAAATTGAACCAAACCGAAAGGCTTAGAACTAAAACCAAAAAAAGAACCGAGAACCGAACCGATTAGCTAGAACCAAAACCAAAACATATGGAACCGATCCGGCCGTAATATGCCATGCTATGCTATGCTATTTTACCTCAGCCAAGCGTTTTCCAGTGCACTTAAACGGCGGGTACACAGAAACATAAAGATTAACGTCCAAAAAACAAAGAAGAAAAAAACTAAAACTTGGTCACCGAAACATGTTGTTTGAATTTAGAAAACGACCCTATCACAACATCATATGGTAACGTTTTCTCATCTCTATTCCACAAGTTCTTGATCACCGAATATTCAAAACTTTGCCGATATGCTGATTTCCAGAGTCCAGGCACAATGATGTGATGTGGCTGTTTGTTACGCAAACTTCGCCTTGACCCCTCACCGCCCAGACCTCTAGCGCCGTCGTTAACAAAATCCACCTCCACAATATGCTTAAAACGACGATTCGGATAAGCTGCGATGCCATTGTAGAACCTGAAAAACTGATGTAGCTTTGCATGATCACGACGCACGGACAGAGCACTCCAACCAAGGACAGATATCCATGCACTACAGAAGCAAAGACTCTGCTGCGTTCAGTGCTTTCGATCTTCTGCTGATCCCGCCCCACTTTGCCTGGTGTAATTTTGTCCCAATTGATCAAACTATATCTGCAAACCTGGTTTATTTAATTCGAGCAGGAAAAAAACGCAAAATTTTAGTAAAATATGACGACTTGAGTATCTCAATTTCAGCGACGAGAACGAGAAAACAGAAGGAATGCATTTTTGAATGGCTGCTGCTTGACTGGACACGTTACTAAATAGCAATTTTTTACGCAGTGCACGAAAAGCAGACTTGTTAAAAACAAGCAGAAAGTACAAGGTGGCAGAAAAAACACTGAAAGTGTTTATCATCAGAGAAAAAATAAAATCTGTGTTATTTACATATGATACAAAACTGATGACAGAATAATCGCATCTTCCTCACATTGTTTTTGTTGCCCCCTTCTTCCTGATTCGGTGACGCCGTCATCCGAATGCAAGAATACATTCACCACCAGCACTCAAGAGAGGGTTTCTGAGAGACTTGACCCATATGGACTATGCTTGGCCAGTCGACTTTTTTGACCCCTCTTTTTTATTTTTTCTCTATCGAAAGTGCTCACAAAACTGATTGTCTTCGCCGAAGTAAAATTTTCCTAATATGCCTATATATGGAAATATAGCACTTTAAAGTTAAAAAGTGGTCGCTTTTGGTCAAAAAATCATAACTTGCTTACTTTGGGGTCTAGAACAATTTTGAAAATAAAGAAATGACCACAACATTTCAAGGAATCCGAATCTTTTTTTAAAATTAGCCTAGCTATAACCGTTCATGAGATATTTGAAAAAAACCGTTCGCGATTAGCCGTGATCAGGCACATAATCGATTATGGGTGAATTATAAAAGCCAAGTCTACCTGTTTCTTTCATTGAAATAGTAGCCTAGGGTCATTTCATTATAAAACAACCCGAATTTCCGCACTACGGGCCACAGTTATTGTGCACATGGCCGATAACTGCGCCCCATTTCGGCAATTTTAGCTAATCATGGTCGATAATCCTGCCTGTTGATTACTCGCGCCAATCAGTGATAGCCCATCTTGTAGCCCTTGAAAAAAGCTTTAAAATGGTTTTTCCCGCGTTAGAATTCGTTGATTTTTGCCCGAGATATTGAACGAAAACTAAAATTCGACTAAAGCGCGGGAAATTTAAATTTGCGACTTTTTGTGAAAAGGCCTGTTTTTAGAACGATTTCTCTAGTGTAGGGCTCCAGATGCTCAGTAAAGACACGAGATTGATAATTATAAGCAATTGCGCACTCTTCAAAGGAGATGGGTAGGCCGGTTTCTAGAGGCGAGTTTCTGGCACCGTCATCCGGGGCTATTTCGGACCAGCGGGGCAATTTCGAAAAAGAGTTGCATGTAGCCTTTGACAGTACCCCGACAGAGAGTGTCACCGCAGAGCTTGGTCGTGTTACATGTCATTCTGTAGCTAAAACTCTATTTTATCAAAACCGAGCGCTGTGTGCCGCCTAAAAGTCAGATACAGTAAGAAAACACAATTATTCTCAACCTATAAATATTTCAGGGAATTTTCTGGCTGCAAAATTTTTCTCGCGTTTGGGCTACAGATGAATGTGATAGATAAGATTGGGTTTTTGACAGTCTCTCCTCCTAAGTTGTTGATCAACCATTTTAAAGCTTTTTTCAAGGGCTTCAAGATAGGTTATCACTGATTAACGCGAGTAATCGACAGGTAGAATTATCGACCATGATTAGCTAAAATTGCCGAAATGGGGCGCAGTTATCGGCCATGTGCACAATAAGTGTGGTCCGTAGTGCGGAAATTCGTGTTGTTTTGTGATGTAGTGATCCTAGGCTACTATTTCAATGGAAAAAACAGGGAGACTTAGCTTTTATAATTCACCCATAATCGATTACGTGCCTGATCACGGATAGTCGCGAACGGTTTTTTTCAAATATCTCATGAACGGTTATAGCTAAGCTAATTTCAAAAAAAGATTCGGATTCCTTGAAATGTTGTGGTCATTTCTCTTTTTTTAAAATTGTTCTAGACCCTAAAGTAAGCAACTTATGATTTTTTGACCAAAAGCGACCACTTTTTACCTTAAAAGTGCTATATTTCCATTACGGTTGGTAAAAATACTCGATTTGAATGCGTATGCGTATGCGTATGCGTATACGCAAAGTCTCTTGAATGCGTATGCGTACTGCGTAATACGCAAATTGCGCACTCCCCAAAGTATGCATACAAGTTTGCGTATTGCGTATTGCGTATTTTCCCTACTATAGCTAATGATACATGTAGTCATAAACAGCAACTAACTGTATGTCAATAACTGAAATGTCAACCACCACAACAGACATATGACATCGCAGAACTTGTCGCTGCCGCTTAAGGTCAGCTTAAAAACCGTTATCGGGGAGAAATTTCTATTAGGTTCGATCATGGATTATTTCTCAGGGCCCCATCCTGGTTCAGCTAGCAACCCGTTTGGGCCAGAATCCCTTTCTGGCCAGTTTCCCTTTCAAGCCAATGTCGGTGGGGTTTCTGCAAGTTTTCGTGCACAGCCAGTCCCGATTCAGCCGAAATCTCTGCACAGCAAGTGCATTAGGTGGGTGGTGTTCTCTGTGCATGCCCGCACCCGCACTCGTGACGTGGTTGAAAATGGTCAAAATTCCAACAGATCATAATCGAGAGCTGAAACTGGAGGTGATTTTACAAAACAGCCATGGTGCCATCCTGCTGTGTTCTTCGTACACTGATTTGCGAGCTCTCAAAAAAATCAGAATATGTTATCGATGTAACGTTAGTTTGGTTCCATGCCAGATCATGTGCTCGCCATTCATGCTCCTCTCCATGTGCTGGTGCAAGAAATTCAAGCTTACTCGGATCCTTGGTTCACTAAGGGCATTTGAAGGGGGCTGAAGTGAACTTCCTTGTAAAGAATGCTTGGCAACCTTTCCAAAAAATATCTGGCTGAATCGGTTTTCTGGTTGAACCGGGACTGGCCAAAAGGGATCTCTGGGAATTTTTCTGGCTGAAAGGAGACACTGGCCGAAATGGGTCACAATCGGCACAGATACTTAAACAAGGATAATGCTCAGGGCACGAGTTGCCATATGTCCCGTTTATAAATCCAAGAACCTGGCACAGAATATCACTTGGTGGCCGCGGAACCTACAATCAGCAAGCGACCGACTTTGAGCTTCTCCGACTACCTTCTAGTCTATCTTCGAGAAGCTACAGTTCTATGGTCCCTCACTCGCTGTATTGAAACAGCTTTGCTGGCCGATTATGTATTTGAAAACACAGGTTTTACAACTATGGGCATTTTCCTCATATCCTGCATGCGCGCGGACTCGCTTTGGAAGGATCTTCATTGAGAATCCTGAGCAGTCATGTCAAGGTCAGTCACTTTTGGAAAACGTATACAGATTCTTTCGTCCCTCCACACTTTGTGTGCACATAAGAAATCCAAATCGAGAAATAACGACACAAAGTAAATTAGCTGTAACTTATTGCATTTTGCTGCAAACTTCCAACCTTACTGCGAGAGAACTGTATGGTAAACTTTCTAAAGTAACTCGACTACTTCCTCTAACATAATTTGACTCGTAGTCCCGATTACAAAGACGTGCAGTAAATAACAAATATGGTGCAAAAGGAAGTTATACTGTACGCTAGCCCTTCTTTGTACTACAACAAAGTCGGAAATCGCGCAATAATTTTTGATTTTGTTGAAGCCGCTAACATGAAAATACGCATTGTATGTATTGCGTGCAAGCCAGTTTGCGTATGCGTATATGCGTATACCAGGTCGAATGCGTATGCGTATGCGTCGCATACGCATCCAAATTTCAATGCGTAATTCGCAAACTTTGCGTATGCGTATTTTGTACGCAACCAACTGTAATTTCCATATATAGGCATATTAGGAAAATTTTACTCCGGCGAAGACAATCAGTTTCGCGGGTACTTTTGATAAAGCAAATAAAAAAGGGGGTCAAAAAAGTCGACTGGCCAGCCCTGGGTCGAGTCTCTCAGAAACCCTCTCTTAAGTCGAACTTTAGAAAACGAAAAATTGCAATATGTTCCTAGGTGCAAAAAAAGCTCTGTGTAAAATATTGAAGGCGTCTGGCCAACTGGTCAGCGGTGGTCAGCGCTCATATTGCATGATGTGTCCGATATCGGATAGTTCAGCGGGGGCGTGAGTTGCGTGTTCTCATACTTGAACCTCACCCCCTACCATGTTCTTGCTTTATGCCAGTCCACGGTGGATCTGTGTGGAAAACTAGTACTGCCAATGGCTATGTCGTGTCTGTCTCCGATTTTGATGTCGGGTTGTTTTCTGGTGAGTCTTTAGTGCGACAGGAAACTCGAATTTACACTTGCCCTGCTCTGTTCCATGAAGTCCAATTCCAACTGGTGTGCAAACTGGTTTTCTAATCGTATGAGCGGAAACGGGTAAAACGGCCCGAGAAGAACTTCACGATAGCAGGTCTGGAAATCGGAGTAGAACCAGAGGCAGGCTAGAAACATGATGGAGAGCAGTTTAGGAACAGCCAAACTACAGCACAGTAGGGACGTAATACTTTCGCAAAACATTATATGAATCCTATTTTAGAGATTGGCATACACATTTCACTATACAGTTGCACGATGTGGTGTAAGTCGCAATATGATGCTGGTGTAATGAAGTTGGCTTCGGGTTGGACTGAATCTACGTAACCTGACCACACTACACTATGACACTACTCTCTGACTGGTCCGAATCGTGGATACGGACTGACTGTATCGGCCACCGTTGCCCCTGCGACTGCCGCGCGCTCGATACATTGACTTCAAACCAAAAAACAAAAACAACGAATGAATGAGCTTTTATTGGCCGACTGTTCGAGAATAACCGTGGTGATGAGGCTGATCTTACACACAGAAACACGCCACCTTTAATACTGAACCTAACACACAGGTCTAGCCACTATTTTTCATGAATCACAGAAATCATCCTGGAAATTCAGTCTCCCTCGCAAGATCGAGCAGTCTGTGCACTAAACGCAATGAGTGACGATGAATGAGGACTATGCAGGTAAGGTTTGGTCCAAAAGTCAAGCCTATCATTGACGAGGTCTTGCTTGACACCATTCTAATTGAAAGGGAATATTCCATACGTCCAAATGTTATTATGCTTTGTTGCTCTATGCTATGCTGGCCTAAGCTGATAAAATTTTCGCTATGCACCGCTCTGGAGAGGAAGTCTATCAGTCCAAACCTGATCTGTCGAAAAGGTTATTGCATGAGGCAGCATTTTTCTGCTAGCTGCTAGCTCCAGCTCCTGGTAGAAGGATTCACTCTGTATGCACAGTTTTCAAAGATGCTTGAAGCAACTAATGCGCAGGATGGCGACTTTTCCAGTTTGTCCAAAAAACCTGGCCATTGCACTTTGGTGCTGTAATGGTACTCTAATGTATGTATATAGACCATTTCAGAGATCTAATTTCCCGCCGCATGCCGTTTATGACAGTTTTACATAGATGAAAAGTCCCTTACTTTAAAGTCTGCGCGCTACACGTATTTGTTGGGATAGAAAGTTTCTGTTGACAGTTTTCCTTATTTATGGTTATCGGTTTCCTTTTCAAAAAGTGGTCAGAGCTCGTTGCTCTGTGCTCTGTTTGAAAAAGCTTTTAAGAGAGGGACGCGCACAAGCTTTAAAGTGAGGAATATTTCATCAATGTAAAACCGTCATAAGCGGCATGCGGGCGGGAAATTCAAATTTATCGCTGTTCGAGATCTGTGAAATAGTCTTTACGAAAAATTGCCCTTCAAGTTTTGATGCAAATTTTAAGCTAATTTTAAAGTTACCAAACAAAACAGGCCAAGTCTGAATTTCCCAACTCTCATAAGACGAGCAACGCCATACAAAAATACTGGCATTAATTACAAAGCTGTGACTAATAAAACGTGCAAAACTGGTCAAACCACATCAGTCGAATTTTGGGCGAGATGACTCGTTTATCACAAGAGCCACATGTAGGAAAAATTTTCTACTGATAATTTGCTTAAGTCGGTTTGAAAATTTCTAGCAGGCAGATGCAATTATTTCACTTGGAAATTTGTCCAATGCCGACGGCATAGCCAACCTTACTGTCAGTTAATTGCTGAGTGGTCGTCCCAGGCTTTCCCCTACATATGCACCTGTCTACCAAAAGCATTATAGCAAATTTCTCACCTGCACAGCAATTCGCAGAGAGCAATTGATGCGCATCGGCCAAGCTGGCCAGCCTTTTGCATTTACTGCAGACCAGTGTGCCATAGCTAGGCAGAATCAACCTTTGCAAAGATGGCTGACAATGGGACCAATGGATCCCAATGTGACCAAATATGGTATGATATTGCCCTCCAGGCCAAATATGTGGTTTACGTGTACTTGTCACCTTTTTATTTTATTTTTGGCATAATAGGAATAACTTTTTTGATTATGGTGTTCTATAAAGAATTAAAAGAAGAAAAAGGGTATCTTTATCAAATTATCTTAGCGATAAGCGAAGGTTTGACTGTCTTTGCCAACACATCGTATATGATCTCATTCAATTGGTTGAGTGGTCGACTTTGGCCGAGTCCTTTCTGGTACAGCTCTTGTTACGCGTGTGTTTGGATCACCTCGCATTTGCCATTATCTTTTGCCAATATTTTTATGTTGACAACGCTCGTCCTCATGGCTTGTGTGGCCCTTGAGCGATTTCGAGCATTGTATAAACCAATGAAATATAAACCGGCAAAAATTCGTGATTATATTTTGATAATAATTTTTTGCTTATCTCTTTGAACAGGATTATGTTTCTTTGATTTTCTTAGATTTGAAGCGGTGAGTACAATTGATAGGAAATATGTGATGGGACGAACCAAGCATGATTTGTATATGAGTACACTGTGCAGTGAAATTAGGCTTGTAGTAATTATAATTATATTAATACTTTTATATTTTTGTAATATCGGAATTCCGATCCTGTACCGTAAGCAAATGGTAGGAAGAGGACTGGTTACATCTACTGAAGAAATGGAAAGAAAACAAAAACTGAAAACCTTGATTGTCATTTCCATGTGTCAATCACTTTTAATTACAACAACTCAAACTTGTATGAGTTTGAATGAAATTCTTACAGTTTTGATTGGTCCTACTTGTGTGACGACTAGTTCACTAATCCTACCATTGGCCGATTTCATGTCATTTACTAACGCTGCTACATTTTATATACTTATTCTATTTCACAAAGATTTTCGAGGTTCAGTTTTGAATTTGTTTAAACGAAATACGAGCACTGTTGTGACCCCTTTGTGAGCTGTGGTTTTATTCTACTGTGCTGTATGCATTGCCATGTTTTTGCGTCGACAGTGCCACATATTTCATTTCCGATGGAGCCAACTACAGTAACATTATTGTAACGACTGCTCTGTACAGGATCGTCTGATGAATTCACTCACTAGCAGTCGTAATTATCAGACTTCCACGTGGCTAATTCGATTTTCTCTGAGGAAGATGGGGTCGATACTTTGTCAAGAACGTGTTCTGTGACTCACTCTCACGATCAATTGCACCACTATCCCGCCGTAGCCCTAGGGCTTTCATAGCACCCTCATCAGTTTAAGAGCGCAATATTCGATAACCTTTATATTTTGCAGCTGTTAACGTATAGCTACAGTATGTAAGGGCACAGGTACCTATCTCGTACAGTTCAGTTTTTTGCCGATTCTACCGTAATGTGAATGGCTTTGCTTTGCTTCGTGTTCTAATCACAATATGCTGCTGATCCACTTTCAACAAACCTGGTTCAAACACATATTTTACAGTACTCATTGCCCAAGAAAATCCATGCACTCTATGAGCCAGAAACATGGGATAAACAGTTGCACAGTGTGTTGGAATGTTTCAGAGGCTTCAGCACGCTGCTGTTGGGGAGCCAAGCAGGGGTAAGTAAGATGAATGATTTGACTCTGTTGTCCGTGTCTGGCAAATTATGACCTGCTTAGACCTGAATCGACAGGGACTGTATCCTCATACAGTCTGTGGCCAGAGTATAATATCCCTAGAGCAGACAGTAGCAAAACATCCGGTATGTGGCCGAGTAAGCAGGCGTCTGCCTTCCACGCTTTGTGCGGCGCACTACCAGCGAGTGTTCGACTCGCGATCGGGTAAATAATTTCTTGTGCAATGTCCCTTTACCCTCAAGTGCACATCTGCGTTTGATCAGGTGAATCAGGATCGTTACCATGTTCGGATGCGTTGCGTGTGTAACCGTCGTGCCTCGTGCCTGGTTATCCATAGCGAGTGGGAGAGAGTAATCGATACTCTCCCCTGGTTGGGAGACATCACCCTCTCAGGTTGATGTTTCAGCCATAGGTATAGTCGCAAGACTTACCTGCCCCATTCGGCAGCCTCCCTCCTTAGGCCTGCCGGGTTTGGTTACACGAGGTCTAAATAAGGATCTATGAACCCAACGCTCGATTGATTCAGCTGCCAACGCCACTTCATGTCCTGTTATGTGTCATAAAGGTACATACAGCATGCCATTTTCCGTTATGCACGGATCACATATGCTTCCGACATGCTAGCGTAGTCATGTCCATACCTGTGTAATAGGCGTGGATACTCTTATCTACCCCTATCAGTGCACTGGTTCGGAAAACTGGGGCCTGTTTCACCACGACTCCAAGCTCGGATCTGGAGACTCCAACTCCGGATTAGAGTGCTAAAAGTGTTTCACCATTTTGAAGCCAGATAAAATTTTGGACTCCGGCGCCCGCAGTCCTTTAGGTGGCAATGGAGCTTCGTTGCGTTTCAGATTAGATTTCTGAATAAGTTTTACCCTGCTGACTTAAAGATCAAACTGCTAATGCCACAATCTATGTAGACACGTGCATGAGCACGTTTCTCATGTGTTCATTCTTATTTCGTTTGGGGCTCCCTAGCCTTTGTTCTACTATTATTATCGTTGGTTTCCGAGAAAGTTCAACCATGAAATATGAATGGTAGTCGTTTTCTAATATCTTCCTTGTCATCAACCCGCCCGCCGCGCTGCCAGTGCTGTCGTGGCCTACGTCCACATTGAACAATGTCATGCTCAAGTATTGCAATGTTTTCACACTATTTTAAAATCATTTTTAAAATAAAAAAATTTTGTGATTTTGTATTTGATTCTGTATTTTGTTTGCATTGCTAAATTACTGCGATTTCCTTCAAATCGAAATTAGCGAGCGGTACTGCACACGTGTGATAAGGACAAGACTGTTTTGCGAGTAGGCTCAATTAAGTCAAATCGGCTAAAATGTTGCCGAGGGTCCTCTGCGTATGTTTTACCCCCCCCCCCCCCTCCAGGTAATCGCGAGCTAAGGTATTTGGAAAAAATCGAGTACGTCGTTAGCAGGTGGCATCTTTGCGCACCTACTTTTGCAAAATACTAGAAATAGTTGCTTTGTCAAAAAAAACAGACGAAGTGCCAGGTCCGACCGATAACGCAATTATCGGCCGATAAAACCGATAATTTTTGAAAACTTAAAAATTCAAGTTTTATGGCGGGAAATTGAAGATTAATTTGAATCAATCTGGTAGCCCAAAATCTCGGGACCGAAGACTATGTAAGTTGCAATATCCCAACTAAAAACTCCTCTTCGCAGATGTCATACACTTAAGGCAAAGCATGACACCTCTAGGACCAGCCGTATGACACTGTCAGGAAGTGGGCATGAAACAGCAGAGTTCCCTTTATTTAAATTGGAATATAAACTGGATTTTGTTGCTTCTATCTTACAGGCGGAGGTACATTATGTGCACATGCACACCCTGGAAACTTGAATGAGACCAAGAACCGTTTAAAACTCATTTTGTTCGACTCTAGGTAGGGATAATGAGCGAAATATGCAAAGCAGATCCTCTCACAACTTTTTGAGGGCTCTAGTTTTCGACTGGGGTCCTGACCCTGATCCTCATCCCAAACAGCATGCATCGGGGATTCACTCTCAAACACTTTTTCACGTCCAGATAAACGAAAATACCCACGAAACATAGTACCAGCATTATGTGCAATGTCGTGAGATGACTGAGATGTTTATACTCATAAAAAATAGTTCAGATGCAGGGAAAACTTCAAGAAGTTTTTAGAACATGTAAAGAAAAGAAGTGAACAGATAGACGGACTTAAACAGCCAGAAAGCTTTTTTCTATCCCAGCCCCGGCAGGGTTATCTCGAACCCCAGAAGACCCTGAAGGCCATCACCATTCCTGTCCCCGACTCCAAATGGGGAAAGACTAACCTTATCCCCAAAATCTCACCCAAGGGTGAATGCTACGACTACAGCGATAATTTGTAGTCATAGCCCCTTTTTTGAGTCAGACTAACCTGTAATTTATTGTGCCGCGGGGGCCTAAGAAGCACTCTTGTTTCTGAGTGTACAGTAGACAATACGACACGAGGCAAAGAGGTCGCCTTCACTGAGAAGCATGCAAGTAACAAGACAGGGCTAGCCCTACCTCCTTCCCATAACCTTAGCCTATGCAACACACAGACAGCAAACTGCTTTGGTGCCATTGCGGGCATCCCAGTAAGAAAAGTCATGATCATGATGATCGTGACTTATTCGTGATTTAGCTCCAGACTGTTCAGACTACATTATCGGCATTATCGGCAGCACTAATTATTGGTATCGGACGATAACCGATAACGCAATTATCGGCCGATATATCGGTCGGACCTGGGAAGTAAGACATGGCGGGAAAATTTACATATACCGTACCCGAATCACCCCTACCACCTGGCATCTGGATCTCTGCAATCATGTTCTCTAACCCCGACAGGAAGGGCCAGGTCATACACTTTGAGGTAGGCAGCTAGATAGGCCCCGCTACACCACTCAGGCCGCCTGCGATCGCTGGGTATGGGCAGTAGCAGCACAAGGACATTTAGATCAAGCCCGTGCCCATTTTTAGACAGTGTAGCCATATAGTATGCTCAGATACAAAAACCAACGACCATTTTTAGTATGTATATGCAGACCAATGGGCGAGGGCTTCAAAAGACAAACAAACCAAATCCAAAAATTGCCACAACTTTCAAAAAAGTACAAACGCCTAAATGCCCAAACGATCCATCCCAAATGCCCACTCAAGTCCTCACCACAAGCCTTCCTTACGAGCTACACATCATGCAAGCATCGCCATTCTGCAACGAGCAGGCAGACGCCGCTTTTTCGAATGCTGCACGACGCAACTGATCGCGATCATTCTTTCCACTGTCTCCGTTCGATGGACTATTGCCGAATGAAGAATTCAGCTCGGGCGTCGAATCTCCACTGCCACTCGTATCTTTCTTCGCTTTCAAGGCGGACTTATCGAGCGTAAATTGAATCGCGTTCGAGGCTGGTTTGGTACGCAAGTAATACATTCCAGTCTTCAAACCCTACAATTAATAAGGATCTGCCATAAGGCTCCCATTAACAAGTACGGCCAAGGTCAGAGGGAGAAAGCAACTTGCATATACGCAAATTTCCCCGCGATCATCTAAATTAATTAAGATTTTGGCAAGAAACTATACTGCAGTTCTCGCGGCCTTTTACAAAAAAAGGTGACGACGACCCCCCTGGTTTAATTTCGGAATCACTAATCTAGGGGGGAAAGGAGGGGGGGAGGGGGTAAGCCGCCCCTGTTGGGCCGGCCAGGACATTGAAACCCTTCCTATCGAAACCCCACCCCCTCAGGTCCAGCAGGAAGAAAGAAAAAGAAGGAAGCAAGAGCGATCAAATCGTATCTGGGCTGGACCAAGCCCTGGCTTCCAAGAACAGGCCAATTGTCCAGCTAGCCTACAACAGCACTGTATGTAAACAGTCATACAACTCACTCGACTCGACCCAAACTTGACCTGTCTCACACGCAATCAGATCAGGCTTGCCGTTGTCACTGAACAGGAAAGCTAGCCTAGCCTGGCCTGGACTAGTCCCTTTTAATCATGCTAGGATTTGAATGTGCTGTGCTTCAGCACTGTACTTTGGATGTGAATGTGCTAGTCAGCCCTCAGTAATCAGAAAACAACGTTATGATAATAAGTCAAAGAACCAATTCGTTGCTTTCTATTCTCACAATCAGTCAAACACTTCTAAGAAGAGCATTCAAGTCGAGGAAATACTGAAGGATATAAAATGTCGAAGCATAGCTTCCACTACAGGAAAATGCGTAAAAGGCGCATTATAAAGCAGTAATGAGATAGCTTAGACGGGTCGGGCCCAGGGTCGACCGTACCGGCTTTTTTGACCGTACCCGTACCGAGGGCCTGGTACGGCCGTACCGTACCGTACTCAAAATTTTAACCGTACTCAACTGCATATGAATAAGAAACTTTCTTAGCTGGTTATGCTTTGATTTCAAAAGCGGACAGTTCAGCAAAAGTACTTTATTAGCTTGTTTGAATCTGGCGTTACACATCCGTATTAGACTAATTTGAACGTATTGAATCCAACTGCTGGCAGATTACATTTCACAAAAGGAAGCATTCGGGTATTTTCTGGCATAAGACTTCCATGGTTACCCCCGCATACATTCTTAGCCACTAAAAATGCGGTTTCTCAGCTTTCCAGCACCTGATTTCCAGCGCTGGAAATCAGAGTGAGATGAGGGGCCGCCTCTCGAGATCTTTGTCTTACAGACCTTGCAAATTGCGTGTAATTCGTCGTTGTCGTCGATGTAGTAATAATCGTAAACTTTAGAAGACATTTGCTGATAAGACCTAACTGGCTGTCCCAACAGACCAGCTACGAAATTCAATTCACACCAGCAAGTCCTGCAGCTACGGTACAGTGCAACAATTTTCTTGATTTCACACTTTCTTGATTTCAAATCAAAGTGCAACAATCTTCTTGATCTCACACTTTCTCGAACACCTACTCAAAAACAGCTGTTTTGAAGTGAGCTGTATGCACCTGCGAATCACTGAAGCGCGGAAAATTTAAAAATGACATAACCCTGGAGGTACGGCCGTACCGGCCTGTTTTCACTGCCGTACCCGTACCGCACCGTACCACCCCCCGGTACGGCAGTACGGTACGGTCGACCCTGGGGTCGGGCCTATCGCCCGAAGCTAGTAATTCAGGCAGATCGTCAACATTCATCACTAATCTAAATACTAAGCTGACAGTTTGCGATGACGCGACATGGGGACCCTTTCCAAAATTTTAGCCAACCAAACCAGTGGGGTCTCCTAAATGTTCGTGATATGACTTTTACCACATGCTTCAATCGAGCAAGCCTCACTGCATTTTAACACATCTCACCAACAATGAGCTTACTTTCTTCCAGCCCAGAAAATGCATAGACGTGATGTTGGAATAAGTCGGCTCAGCGATATGAATATTCAACGATTGAGATTGATCGATAAAGGCACCACGATCGGCCGCCATACTGATAACAGTCTTTTGCGAGATTTCCCAGACCGTCTTGTACAAGTCCCTGATCTCTTTCGGAATCGCATCGATTTGTTGAATCGAACCACGATTAGCAACGATCTCATTTTTTAAACTATCGTTCCACAATCCAAGTTCAACGAGATCCTTCATCAAATGCGGATTAACAACCTACAGTGAAGGAGACATTGAGGCAGACAATGCTTGGCGCAGAAGGCGAACGTCTCTTACCTGAAATTCGCCAGACAATACACGACGAGTGTATATGTTCGACGTGTAGGCCTCGAAAGATTCATTATTGCCCAAAATCTGCGCGGTCGAAGCGGTCGGCATTGGTGCGACGAGCAGCGAGTTTCTAACGCCATGCCTGAAACAAAAAATCTAACTCGTCCAAAAAATTATTGTGTGACTTGGGATATAAGCCAAACAGCCATCAGACAAGTTAACTTGAACGAATCGATTACACGATAACCTTTTTTAGCAGAGTACCGCTATCCGTCTACGGGGCCATAAGTCAGAGTGTTTCCTAATAGGGGCCAAATCTTAAGAAATTTTTGGCGGGAAATTCAAATATAGAGAACTATGAGTCAGAACAGTACTATTCACTTACTTGGCCACCTTCTGCTTCAAACTGTTCCAATTCCACAATTCAGTCGGTGTCACACCCCACATGTCGAACTGAAATATGCCCTTGCTGACAGGCGATCCTTCATAAGTTTCGTACGTTCCATATTTTTCCGCTAATTCAGAGCTGGCCTCCATAGCGGCGTAATAGATCGTCTCAAAGACTTGAATATTCAAAAGCTTAGCTTTCTCAGAATCATACGGATAACGCATCAAAATAAAAGCGTCCGCCAATCCTTGCACACCAATACCAATCGGACGATGACGCTTATTCGAAAACTCAGCCTAAAGGAAAGACAGATTTTCCAAATCCGCCAATTTCGCGGCAAGATATCAGACTTTTTCATACCTCTGGTACCGGATAATAGTTGACATCAATGATCTTATTCAAATTCCTCGTCACTACTTTCACTACTTGGTACAGTTTCTTAAAATTGAACGTACGGTCTGGCATGTCCACGAAAGAGTTCAAAGCCAACGATGCCAAATTACATACGGCCACCTTAAAAAAAAGATGTCTGAATACGACAAGGTGAAAAATTGACACAAATAGATGTATACTGCAGCGAATAAAGTCAAAAGCGGCCAGCTCAAATAGCGTCAAAGGAGTTTTTACTCTTTTTGCCATTTTATCTGCAGTATAAAAAATTTTTCTTTGCAGAAATTTTGAAGAAAAGTTTGGAAGCTCCTAATGTCGTCTACCCACCCCATTTCACAAGAGTTGATATTATAATCAAATTGAGAAATCAGCAGAGACAATGCCTTGTTGTTTACCAGGAACTTCCGACACAAGACGATTTCCTATTGCAACATGGATCCTCCATCATGAAAAATGTCGAATACCCCCAGCTATATTTCTTTCAGAACCAGAACCCCAGCTAAACGCAACAATCTACACCTGCCGCAAACAGGATGCCATTACCTCATCAGGCGATGAATATTCCACGATTTCCGTGCACAAATTCGAGCACTTGATCGTTCCCAAATTTTGTTGATTTGACTTCCGATTGCACGCGTCCTTGTAAAGCATATACGGCGTCCCAGTTTCGATTTGAGCTCCGACGACAGCATTCCACAACTGACGAGCCTTCACACGTTTCTTGAATCGCCCTTCCGCTTCATAGCTGAAATTTCACCTACCTTTTCTTCAGCCACAAACGAATTCCATGCCTCGCTCACCTTTCATACAATTTATCGAACTCATCACCCCAAACGTCGGCCAACCCAGGCGATTCGTGAGGGCACATTAACGACCATTCCGCATTTGCCTCTACGCGCTTCATAAACAAATCCGGAATCCATAAAGCGTAGAATAAATCACGGGCTCGTTGTTCATCTTTGCCCGTGTTCTTCTTTGCGTCCAGAAAATCAAAAATATCAGCATGCCATGGTTCCAAGTAGATGGCGAAAGCTCCTGGGCGCTAAAAAATGAAGACAAAATCAAAATACAGTTCCTAACTAGTGCTTATGTGCTGGTGTGGTGATACGAGTCGAATCATGCTGTTGAACAAGCAAGAAACCATTCCTTCAAAAAGACAAACGGAGAGCGTAACGCTACCAGAAAGAAATTTCAAGTAACTAAAACTTCAAAATCTTAGACGACCAAAACGAAAGAAAATTTTCGAAAAGGACGCATGAGTTACTAATATGTAATTTGACCAAAATAACTAGACTTTGAAGTGATTGGCTGACTTTTTTATTGAAGTTTAAAATTTTAAATGGAAAAAACCTTTTCCGAAAATATTTCTCTCCCTCAGGTCATTTTTGAAGAACAGTTTCTCACCTTTCCTCCGCCTTGAGACACGTGTCGTGCGCATTCATTGTAGACTCGTATCATGGGAAGCACGCCGTTCGACCCGCCACCAGTCTACATGCAAAAAACACTATTGTATACCTTGTTTCCTCCTTGATCAACGTAACGTGCAGTATTGTTATACACGCGTAACATAGGCAAGATACCATTCGATGTCCCATTGGTCTGTAAAAGTTTGGCAGTCCAGGTTACCTTAAGATTGTGGTTGAAAGACCATCAAGAACCAAAACAATGCCAATATGATGTACATCATGACTGGACGACCCCAGTCAGCATTTCCCTGACTTTCCCATTGGGAAGTTGAGGGGGTCACCTGGGCGACTTCCCCAGTTTCGGATGCTGGCCCATTCTCAATAGCAGGGCACAAGCCTTTCTGTCAGTCGAATGCAGACAAAATCTAACTTAACCCAACAGTACTCACCCCAGCAATGTAACTTCCAGTCGCTCGAATGCAATGTACATTGAGCCCAATTCCACCAGCGCTTTTGGAGATCATCGCGCATCGTTTTAACGTATCGTAAATGCCATTAATGCTATCTTCGGTCATGGTCAATAAGAAACAGCTGCTTAGCTGAGGTCGAATTGTCCCAGCGTTGAACAACGTGGGCGAAGCGTGGGTGAAATACTTTTGCGACAACAGGTCATACGTCTAAATAACAAAATCTAAATCTTATGTTACTGGATACGTAATAGAAACCTTACCTCAATAGCGTCATCGATATTATTTCCATGAATTCCGACAGCGACACGCATCAACATGTGTTGAGGACGTTCGGCCACTACAAAGGAAAGCAAAGGTTTTACAAAATTGACAAGAGGGAACCAAGGTTAAGACTACAGTGCATTAGATCGCTGGCTAAGGAGAAGAAATACACGACTTCTCGAAGTATGAAAACACAAATATTGTTCATCATCAGTATCTGGATCTGTGTGGGTAACCCCTCAGATTTCTGATTCAGTGCAAAGGAGAGTAAAGAGAAATCATGGATTTTGGCAGCTGACCCCATCCTTTGGCGAAAGTTTCTAGTACTGAAATCATTGTTTTATGTGTCCCGACGTCAACAAAGAGGATTTTTGTGTTTTACCTTTTCCATTAATTTTTAACAAGTACGCTCGTTCCAGAGTTCTGAAACCGAAGTACGTATACGAAAAATCACGATCATAGACGATAGAGGAATTAAGGCGCTAAAAAAACTTTCAGTCAATTTTACGCACAAAAGCCTGAAGCAATAAAGACAATGATTTTACCTCCGAATTTTTCTGGACAATATCGTGAAGCTCTTTAGAAATCGAACCGCATCGAAGGCCACTTTTTGCATCGACCATGTCGTACAAATCGGCAATGACTTCGGAAAAAACGCTTTTAGTTTCTTTATAGAGGTTGCTCATAGCGATACGAGCAGCCAAGATCGCGTAGTCCGGATGTTTAGTCGTCAACGTAGCCGCAGTCTCGGCGGCAAGGTTATCCAACTCGACGGTGGTGACACCACTGTACAAGCCACCGACTACCTTATGCGATACGGCAACCTAAAAAGCGAAAACATACATAACATGGACCGACATCAAATATGGTTTTAAGCGGGGGAAAAATTGGAAGAAACAAAATACTTTAGGCCATTGAGCATTGGATAGCAGAGCGGGCTTTTCCTCACGGCACGACCAAATATGGACTACTGGATTAAATGATTAGGTAGTATCGGCGGCTCAAAAGTTCATCAGAAAACCTGGGGTACTGTACTGTATTGCTCTTACAGGTTCAACATGAGCCGTGTCCAATCCACCGCATAATTTATGGATCCTCGACGTAATCTTATCGAACTGAACTGCTTCTTTTCGTCCATCTAAAATCAAGTCATTTTTTAAAAGCATCGAACTCCAATCATGTCGTGAGTGTGGATTCTTACCTCGTTTTATAACGTGCATCCTTGATAAAATTTGAGACGTATATTTCAGCAGTGAAAAATTTGTTTCACTCGGAATATTTTTTAAAAAACTAATAGATTTAAAGATTGGGAAATTTGAACCCTCTACTAGACGCCACCAGGCCAACCACGCTGCTGAACGCCAAGCCAAGCCAAGGAAACAATGGCGCGAACGTTTCCCGCCAATTCAGGCAAACCAACGGTTACAGTAAAAGCGGCGCGCACACTGGTCAGGTATTCAGGCTCATATTAAGTTCGTGACAGTTAGGCGGGAAATTCGAATTTCAGCAAATTCGCGAATTACTATTGCAGTTTCTCATTGCAACTCTGCGCAAAATTTTATTCACAAAACCGGTAGTATAGTGATAAGATGATAAAAGTGACATGGATATCTGGCGTTAACTGGCAAGTAAATAGATCTGACCAGAGCAGAAGGACATGCGCATTAATAACCACCAAACACAGATGGCATGCATGCATTGAGCAAATAAAAATCTGACGAGTTGTTTGCGTTCCCAGAATAATCATTGCAAGACTTCCAACACACTGATGCAACCATTGGACGCATATAACGTAGTTCGATGGGCCAAAAACAGCGAGTATCTGCGCTCAATGCCACTTTGTTCAAACTCAGCCATTCGACGAACGGTTGTAGCTGACAATCGCAGTTCAATGCGTTCACTAAAAAGCGAGAAATATGGTTGAAAAACTGCTGCAAGATCAGTCTGCTGTGCCTTGAAATGGCTTTTCTCACTCATGTAGAATAATCAGTGATACTAACAGCAGCTCGTTGCAAACATGCCCAAGTGCATATCATGGCAAGAAACGTTGTTTGGCTGGGGCTGATGCTGTGAGGACACAAGAAACAACACCTCCAGCAGATCTGCTTGCTAGATTCATTATTTGCGTGATAAAATCTCTCACGAAACCACATTTTACACACGGTCCCTCAGCTGAAAACGGTAGAAAACCTGACTTACGAGTACAGTAGAATTAACTACCTCCATTTCGATGTTAGCCCTGACAGTTTCTATTGAGTTCTAAGCTAACCACCAAACAGCTCTTCGGAATATACCTAGTTACCATATTCATGCTCTTCTTACACACTCACTTCTAAGCACTACGTAAACCTTAATCCAAATTTTATAAGCTTCCCCACTCATTTTTGCTATATAAGTATAGGCGCCCTACGTTCAGTGCCTTGTCCTCATACCTATGTACAGTAGACCCCAGATCGGGTCAGGTAGATTCGGGTCGGGTCGGGTCGGGTCGGGTCAAAATCGAGTCGGGTCACTTTTCTAAAGGATCGGCCAACCTTAAAGGACCGGTAAAAAAATTGCACTTTCGCGAGTCACCACGATTAGCACCGACAGAAAATTTTTCATATCTGCTCTAAACTCCAGGACTCGCAGAACTTGCTTGGCATGCATAAAGCCTTGCACTCCCCCCCCCCCCCGTTTTCATTATGCGCAACTTCCAAGAATGTCAGACTAAGATGTGAGTATGACAGAATTTTCTGAGTCATTTCTGCAAAAGTGTTCATTCAAGTAAGTTCTCATTGAAATTCTTAGGAACCATGATGCATGGGTGAGATTAGCCATAGGCCTAGTAGGACTACAACTTCAAAGAGGTCTTATAAGGAATACAGCCTTATTCGATTCATGAATATGAAGATGTTAGTTCTTGGGGATAGGCTGAAAAACCCTGGTATGTTCTGTGCACCAATAACTCCCTCGAGCGCCAATTAATGTTACTGTACTGTACATTGCAACCAAAACCCACAAAAAGACCAAAAGACATTTGCATCAGTACAGTAGCAAAGATCCTGACAGGAGGTAGTCTCCATGACAATATCACTTTACAAGCAGCATCTTTTGAAAAGACTAGGTGAATAATCTAGCGTGGGTTAATCAGTAGAGCCTGTCTTCGACTTAAAAAGTTATGCAAATACCTAGTCTTTATTATTTGTATTGGTCAAGTCTTGCTAAATACTAGCGTGGCCTAGTCGCTTTTAGATATACAGGTTTTTTAAATATTTGACCACTATTGTGGGAAATCCAAAGGAATGCGTTTTGTAAGGATTACTAGGGAGTTACAAAAGATGAAACTTCGGGTGCGCAAAATAAGGTGTCCTCACTGAAATATTTTCACACGATCACACTTACACCAAAGTCACCATCTGTTGGGAGGAATTGCACGAAGTTTCCCTCAAAAAACTTTAGCTGCCGCATAAAATTTTGGGTCAACCCGACCCGAATTTTCGGGTCAGGGACATTAGGGTCGGGTCAACCCTACCTGATCCGGTGTCTACTCATACCTAGGCACATACACACCATGGCAGTGCTCGCCAAGAAAACAAGTACCGGTATATACTGTGATGAAGGTATTTGAAGTTGAATTCTGCCGCGAAATTTTCTGTTGGCAATCACTACCTATGACAAGCACAGTACTCGTCCCAGGCCACAATCACGAATGGATCCTCGCGCATTAGAATAGGTCCAGTCTCGTGTTTAATTAAGCACCCGCAGGTAATATTTTCTGGGTCACAGAATAGGTCCCATGCTGTAGATTATTTTGCATTATGTCACTCTACCTGCGCCACTAACTTTGACCTGTTTCTTGGTGTTTGTAGCTGTTCTGACAGACCAGTTCTTACCGAGCATGTGCATTATGAAAGGTATAAATAGGGATGTCTGTTCACATATTAGTCAGCGTGTTCTCGTGCTCCACGTTTTGCCTAGTAAACGTCATCAACAATTTCGTCAGCATTTTTCTTTCTTTTCTATTCTTACACCGTGTTGCGTAATGGCACGTATTGCGAGGGCGATCGCAGAGCTCTACGATTTTCACCAACCAGCGCACTTTGGGTGCTTAATTGAGTGTGGCGTGGTTAGCTCTGTAGGTCATAACCCAGCCAACTAAGCCGCAGCTGCCTTTTGTTATATTTGCCTTATAATTACAAAAGTCTTTTAAATTTAGATTTAAAAAATCACTCACAGAACTGACTGAAAGCTCAAACTCAAGAACTAAAACTCAACATTGCCCGGTGCGGGCATAAAACATGACATCGAAATTGTACTGTGATGTGCTTGGCACCTCGCTGATCCCTACCCCCCCCCATTACCAGCTCCGTCTGATCCCCTTGATTTCGTTAAGCAGAGACCCACAAGTGCCTAAATACGGTATAAGGCGGAATTTGCGGTAAATGCCGAAGTGACAGGTGCATGTAACTAGCAGTGATTAACCAAGGTCAGTTACCCGTTATCAGCATTCGTTGGTGATAATTGCTGATAAGTGATTATCGGTGATCAGAAGTGCCAAACAGATTACTATTCGTGACCATCAAGTATCCGGATCAGCATCAAAAGTGCGCACCTGTGCTTTGGTGATGTGGAAAGCATGACGTGAACCACGTGGGTCCCAGGGCGAACTAAAAGAGACTATTTTACCCACTTACTTGCCAAGTCCACATAAACCAAAGTACCACTAGAATTCTGAAACAATCGACTCGGAATTCTCTGTATCATATTATAGCTGAAATCCACCAATCTCAATCGATTTAACGTCGCCAAAAACGGATTTTTCAACTCCTTCAAATAGCATCGTCCAACATCCAATTCTCTTAGACTCATGGGAAAAATCACGGCGTTAATGGTAGTCAATTGATTCCAGCTCAAATTCAAGGACCGCAGTTTTGTCAAAAATCGAAATGCATCAGGATGAACATACGAAATTTTATTATTTTTCAAATTCAAATGTTCTAGTTCTACATTGTATCGAAATTGCAATTGTATGTTTTCAATTCGATTTCCGGATAAATCTAAATCATTTAATTTGACCAATGTCATAAGACACCGTTCAGGTACTCGTCTTAGTCCATTGCCAGCCAAGGACAAAGTTCGAAGTGACCTACTCGAATGTCGATTAAAAAATCTTTTATTTAATGGAAAAATTAATTTTTGATTGTTAGTTTGAAAATTATCATGGCTTTTATCATAATCCCGAAATAAATTATAGGACAAGTCCAAGGTAGTTAATTGTTGCAGATTATGGAAAGTTCTTCTTTTCAATCTCCGCAATCGATTATGACTAAGATTGATTTCTTTAATGATCGTAGCCAAGTGCCAGAATGCACTCATTTCCACATGACGTAGATCACAATCACTCAAGTGCAAAATGCTCAAATTTCTTAAAGGAGTTAAATGAATTTGCCTTAATTGTCGTACTTTATTGGAGCTCATATAAGCTGCTTCCAAGGCTGGGAATGCCCTCAGATGACTTATGGATAGGCTGGTCTCTGTGGCGTCCAATCTTTTGACTGTGGGGAGTGTGGATTCCAGGTTGGTAAATTGAACGGGATCGATCTGATGGTTGCCTCTAAGATCCAAATCGATCAAGTTGGAACACGAAGATAGATAATCGATGGAAATCGGGTCCATGTGATACTGAATGACCAGAGAGGTCAGGTTCGCATGCGTGCTGGCAGCCCATTGCAAGTCGACGGCAGTTGCACTGACGTCCAAGGACAGTAAGCCATGCGGGGCAGGCATATGGTTGAATGCCTTGTAGATACCCGAATATAAAGGATTTCCAGCCACGCCCAAGTGTTTCAACCGATATAGCTGACTGAAAGCATGTTCGTGAATGAATGTTATTTCGTTGTCCGACAATTCCAATGCTTCTAAATTCGGGGTTGCGTTGAAGGCATGGACGGGACATTGCCGAATTCTGTTACCATTCAATAAGAGTATTTCTAGGTGGGGTAAAGTCTGCAAGGCTGCACTGGGCACTTCGATCAGTTGATTGCGTTGAAGATCGAGGTATTTCAAAGTTGACGATTGATACCGAAATGAACGCCGGTTGATTGAGGATATGTGATTGCGGGCGAGTGATAGCTCGTTTAGAATTGGCAATAAGCGCAGCGCTTTTGTTGGGACTACAAAGAAATTAATAAAAAGTTTGTGCATATCTGATCGCTTTCTGTTCGTGCGTCACGCCGATTTTCTATATTTTAAAAGCTGTAAGAAGACTACTGAAATTAGATTGCTACCTACGTGATAACTTCATATCTCCTTCAATGTGGAGTGGAGTGGTCAAGTTTCGTTTCTTTGGTTTTTGCAAAAGGTGGTACTCAATCATTTTTTTGCTCTTTCTGCGACTGTCAGCAGCAGAAAAATGCAAAACAATCAGGAAAATCTATGTGCAGTACAGCTATTGTAAGTCGAGTATCATTTTTGGCTACACATTTACTCTAGAGTGTAATTCTTATGATTCTGAGGACAGATATGGCGCGAATCGACAAGGACTGCATGGTAGAACTTATTGTCAGTTTTATGATCTTATCGTTAGTCCAACATGTTTTGAGCATGTCATACATGTCTGAATGTACAGCGTGAAAACAAGCAATAGGGCGATGAAAATCTTGATAAAATTCATGCATGTTCGTGCATGCACAGACCTTGGATAAAACGTGCATGCGTACTCGGTACAATACCATATAGCTTGATAAGTTAAGAGAAAAAACCAGAAGGCTTTTGAGTTTGGTCTTGGCTTTATAGGCGCATATTATAGTATTGGAGTATGGAGACACCTGTGGCACAGACTGCTGGAGTCATTCATCGTCATTTTCTCTGCAGAAAAAGAATGAAACATGGCAAAAATCTGGCGCATTGCGAGCAGTCGATCGCATCATAATCATAATCCGTTGCCTCATCTGATTATCGATTATCGATAATCGTTTGCTGTAGTACTGTGATTGAATCGCTGGCCAATTATCGATAATTGATCAGCAATCAATCACTCAATTCATCGGTAATCGATTCTATTATGTTTTGAGAAAGTGCATAAGATTGCATGCTCAAAACTACAGGTAAAAAGGTACGTGATTTTTATTCTAGCCATTTTATTTGGCCACAGATTTAGCTACCGAAAAGAATTTATAAACTTCAGTTTTTTTTAAACTTTCGAAGTGAAGTTTATGCTTGCTCTTTGCTTTGAAGTTACTGTGGGTGCACAAAAGACGCAACCTCATTACGAATGCCAGATGAAACATTGAAGCCTTCCTACAGTTCATGTGCCCTGAAAAACCATGTTTTCTTTATTTGTGCGCTTCGCGAAGGTTTCCAGAAAAGTCGATAAAACTACACGTACCAAAACTTAATAAATTACATACTGTACTTCAGCAGAAACTGCGAAAGGCCAATAGAAACGGGCAACAAAATTAGAATTTTCGCTCGATACTCACTCGAGTTCTTTACTTAATCTGCGAAAAATGCCATTTAGCGCTGCGTCTGATTAGAGTCTCGTAAGCTTTCGATTAGTGTCTGCTGATTTCGAAGTGAATCTGTAACTTTTTGGTAGTCATCTAACAACAGTCGTGTGAGTCTTGTACGGCATCATTTATGCAAGAGTAACATTCAGCAAAGTCTACTTTTATCCCTCGGGTCAGACCCCTTTAAATCCTTAGCAGTGGGTAGCAAACCCCAAAACCGGTGCCCTGACGAGTTAATTACGGCTGTGCAGTGCAAATAACTCTGACTCACCTGACTTTAATCCGAGTTCATGCAAATGCAGTGACGTAATCCAGGATGCATCAGCGAAAGTTCGTTTGGGAACTCGTCCATCCGATGTCAAAATGCAGTCGACCACGATCAACTCTGCCACGCGGACGTGTCGGAATATTCCGTTCAATCTCCGTCCATTGCTCAACGAATCGCGCACTTTTTCGATCAAAAGAGTTTGTATGAAATATCGAGTACTTCGACGAAATTGTTGTAAGGCATCTCTGATTTGAAACCATGATCGAGCGTATGAGCAAGTCACATTGACCCAACGACTAGTCGCCTGATTGTGAGTTTGATCGGTCGATGAGCAAATGCACGGTTTCACACTCCTCACCGAAGGGCAGGCTTGAAGCGAACAAGCATAGACAAGAAAAATGAGAAGGGGAAAATGAATAAAACTGGCGGAAAACATCTTAGCCTAAATCGTAGGCACGAAGGGTGATTACCAAACTGGATAGTCAGGCGTAGCGCAGACTGTCGAAAAGCACCTACAAGCAAGGGATCGCCAGAGCCTCACACCAGCGACGCAGTTTTGGGAACCTGCCGACTTTTATGTATTTGCCCAATAAGTCGGCGTAGGATGTACGAAGGGGGCTTAGGCAAGGAAAAGCTACACTTGCTCGCACACAGACGCTCGTGTATTTTACCGTTGCTTTGAGAAGGCCAGACACAACGCGTCCTATTTTTTGTAGGGAGAGCGGTGGAGAATATAATAAACGATAGCAGTGTGGGGTGCCTGGGCGCACAGTACGGGCACCATGCAGGCAAGAAGCATCCAAAATCTTTGTCCCTTCACATCTCGTCTGTGGCCAGGGCTGAACTACAGCAGAACCATGAGATGAGAGAAAAGACGCGCGGGCACGAAACAACGAACTGGAACTGGTAAGGCCGGTCAGCCAGAGGTCGCGGTTCAATCAAATCAAAAATTTATGCGATCCTATACGACCATTTTATGAAATGTTTCTGTCAGCGATTCTCATTCTGTCGCAGCAATGACTCTAATAAAAAACATGTGCTTCGAGCGGAAGTCGAGCACGTACCAATTGGATTACCAGTCCAATGTATGGTGGTAGGTACTCAAATACTAACAGGAACTGGAACTGGTTCTCTGGAACTCCGTCTTTTGCTAAATGGAGTATGTCAACTTTATCATCCGCAGGGGCTACATCATACCATAGTCACCTTCTTCACGGTGCTCCCTTCCCGCTCCGCGCTATTATAGCTTTAAACTTTTATAAAGTTACAGTGGATGCGACGCAAGAAGTTGGATACATAATATTGCGCACTAGTGTAGACCAGTAGAAAACGTGATACAGAATTTTTTACCTTTGCGGAAAACGAGTGTAATAAAAAAAGAACCTTCTTTACAAGCAAAAGTGAGAGAATAGGAATTGAATATAAACCAGATCAGAGTATAACATCGACAACGACAAAACTCGCTTACATAGATGAGGGCTCCTAAAGATCTTCTGAGATAGTTATATACTGTACGAGTAAACTAACAAATATCACACTTCCACAAATTACACCAGCGTAGCAACGAATGACTATTGTAGAAAAAACACAAAATCTACAGCATGGCCGTATGTGATGAAGATGGAGAGTACGGGGCGACTGTATGCCTATTGGGGTCGTGAAGAACTGCTCTTTTGTAGCACTATCACATTGGACTTTGAATGCCAGTATCCTCAGTCAAGACAAGGGGCGAAGATTCCTCATCGTCAGTACCCACCGAACCGCCGATGTCCACTTTCAGTGACAAATCTCGTTTCAGATCCTCGCTCAGACGACGACGACTGCTAGTCAAGGTGCGAACAATTTTTGGGTTGTAACATTTCGGATCAGAGACCATTCGAACCAAGAAGCTACGCTTGTATTCGAGGGTATGCTTGCGACGTGCTTCTAGTGAGGAGGCTAAAGCTTCTTCGCTTCCGTTAGCTGGTGCCGCTCCATTGGCACCTGTATTCTCCGCATTCTCATCTTCTTCTTGTAATGGTGGCTCGTTTGCTTCAGCTTCTAAAAAGAGGGCGTTGTCTGCACTAACCAGGGAACATCGCCAACCGTTAAGTCGAATTTCGGAAAACCAACAATTGTGACATGTTCCTGGGTGCAAAAGAAAGCTCTGTGAAAAATATTAGAGGCATCTGGCCAACTGGTCAGTTCTGGTCAGCGCGAAGAGTACAGTGAAATTTTCAAATTCTGCTGGATTTTTTTGTTTTTTCAGAAAAAAAACCCCAAACCCGAGTGTTTGGAAGCTTAAACTCGAAACTCTGAACCCAAAAATCTAGTTTGGAAAGAACTTTGCGTGTTTTTCTCAACGCTCAGCTTCGTTAACACACAAAAATTCGAGACTTTAGAGGCTGACCACTGCTGACCAGTTGGCCAGACGCCTCTATTATTTTGCTCATAGCTTTCTTTTGCACCTAGGAACACATTACAATTTTTGGTTTCTCAAAGTTCGACTTAACGGTTGGCGATGTTCCCTTGTAAGTGCGCCAGTGCAATGCGTCATCAGCGGGTGACAGTCTGGGCTGGGCAAACCCTCCTGCTGCTGAGGACTTCAGTGGATTTCTGCCACCTTGGTGGTCCTAACAATCAGAATGAGTACATTTCCGTGGAGGGATAAGGGGCTTTCCATTGCATTCTCCTAGGTGGGGTTAGCTAATACAGAAAACTAGTGACTCAGAAAAATAGACGTGTACTGATGCTACATACAAGCAGGAGGGAAAAACCTCCAGGGCCCTCAACGTGGCAAAGATCGACAGAGTACTCATCTTGTAATCGTCCAGATAAGGGTGTGAGTTAAAGGGCAATCGATATTCCTTACCCAACACAGACGTGGCCGATTGGCGTATGATCTCCCAAGCCAATGCGATATCACGATCAGTGGCGCGTTCAGCGCACACGCAAAACCGTATGACGAACTTGTCGTTCAACGATGCAGGAACCATGTGCAGTTTTCCAGATGCGTTCAGTTTCGTCAGTAATTTTTTATTACAGTCATTTGTGGACTAAAATCCCGAAAGTTCCAAAGACAAGGTGGTTTCATTTGGAAAATTTAATATCTTACTTTTAACCGGAAGCAAACTAATCCAACCACTACTTCGTTAACCACTTCAAAACGTGTATCAGATTTGACCAATTGCTCAAATTTTTGTGCTAAACGAACGTGCTGAAAATAATAAAACGTGCCTTTTTCTGGGCATCATACTACCCTGTATTTCTTCGAGGGAGTGCCTAAGGCTCAGCATTTTTCCCTATACAGGGTATTCATGCGCTGATCAGACCGAAGAGTTCTGGCCAGTTGGAAAAAGCGTAAGCGTACTGTATCTATCGCACTGGGGGGGGGGGGGGGGGCGTCACCCGTCAGAGTGCTGTTTCAGACATGTACCACAGCATGCCCTGGGTTTTAGGCGGGGTGCACCCGAGGGTCACTCGCTTCACTGAACGGACCAAGCCGTGGTATTGTCGATAAGAGGCACGCATTTGAATGCACAAGACACAACTAGCTGTACACAACGTGATCATGGGGATTTTTTGGGGCTTCATATGGCATATTTCAATGAGGCTTGAAGATGCGTTGACAGGCCTTTTTTCAAGGAGTTAAGTAGTTTGTAGACATGGGCTTACCTCGCGAATATACTTCTGCAATCCTTCCACCCCGTACATTCGAATGACGAACCAAAGTTTTAAAGCTCGGAAACGACGGCTTAGCGGGATACCCCAATGCTAAAAAACCAATTTTTCTCGTCTGATAAACAAATTTTTGTACATAAAAGCAGCGAAAAGTCAGCGTTAAATCAACTTTTTTAATGATCGTAATTTGATACGATTATGATCAATTTCTGGGTGCATGGTCTATTACTTGTTCCCACGTCTGTGTTAATTTGAAATGCTTTTCCCGCCCAAAGTTCTTACGTCAATAGGCTTCCTCACACCTGATTGTCAGTGACAGCGCAAAGGCGGAGCGTCGTTTTGTGTCGGTCGAGTCGTTTAAAATATAAAGGTTGAATAAAAATGCCTCTGATAGTTACAGCTGCAGGTCTTACGGTCCATTAATTCGTAACGCCTTACGCCCGAAGTATAGTTCGATGCGATGCGTCAAATAAGCGTGCGACGCGACATTTTCGGGTGACCTGACAATGTAAAAAGATGCCTCAACCGTCGCATCGCAGGCTTCTTTGACGCATCGCATAGAACTATACTGTACTTCCAGCTTTACTGTCGCGACTCCGTTGCATTCTCTCTCTGGGGTGTGGGAAAGTTTTTTGTGGGCAAGATAGTAGGTTGTCGTTACCTGAAGATCACCTGTGTGTGCGCGCTACCGTAAGCCTTTTGTCATAACATTTTAGGCGGGAAACAAATTTCTAAGTCCCACATACAGGATTACATGGCCCACTTCCGGAGTTCCGGTTTTCTGCTGCTTCCAGTGGACACTAATGTTGACGACAAATGATCCTTACCCGATAATCGATCGCCTTATCTAAAAAACATTTGGTTGTCTTCTTTGGAATAGGAGATGCAAACTAAGTCAGAAAGGCATGGGGGGGGGGGGGGAAGAATTGTAACTATTCACATCCACTATACCCAGAAATACGGAATTAGATACCCCTGAATTCGGTTTCTCAGTCAAGATCGAATATCTTTCTGTTCGCTTACCCATCCAACTGTGCTGCAAATAAAGTGGATCAACGACGAGTGCTTGCGTCAACTTGAAGCGATCGCGGACCCTAAGAAGAAATGTGGGCCAGTCAGGGGCGTAAAGTATGCCTGGGAAGGTTTGGCCCAGAATAGACGAAACAAAACCTTACCACATGGTCGAGCAGTCAAAGTTGACCAACATCCATTTATTGGGATTCGTGTTGAACGACATGGCGTGCTGAAATTGGGGAGGCGTATGAGTCAGATTGCAAGACGCAGCATGTGGTGTATTTTTACCAACTCCGAGTCCTTCATGACAGACAGCAGCTCACAGTCAGAGCTCGCTTTTGCCGCTGGGCTCACCGCTCTGCATGTACAAAAGATCCCATCTTGGCTTACAGGGCATGATCTCGGGACAGATCCACAGAATGGAGGCGCGGTTTCTCAATTCCAGTACACAAAACTTGTTCTTTTAGGGCATTTGAAATCTTACCTCAATTCCCGCCATTAAATATTTGAATTCAGGACACATAAGAGCCGAACCAGCGTACGCAGCGTCCACATGCAACCAGATCGATTCCTCAGAGCACACGGGTCCGATTTCACTCAACGCATCGAAACTACAACACGACGTCGTGCCTAATGTTGTGCTGACGAAAAATGGGATCAAACCCATATTCCTATCGTCCTAAAAAGGTTTAACAAGGGTCTTCCAACATCCGTGCCCCAGCAAGGACACTGACCTGTATGGCACTTCGTAAAGCATCGCCTCGCAAACGAAACTTTTTATCAGTTTCCAAAATGCGCAGTTTGACCAAGCCGATCATACAAGCTTTTTCGACGGACGAATGGGCCTCCTTGGAACAGTAAGCGATCAGTTTAGAAAGTAGGATGCCCTCGTCGACGAACGGATAACGAGCTCGTAATTGTTTCATCATCTCGAAACGAGCAGCTAGGAGTGAGACCAGAATACACTCGCTGGCCGAGCCCTAGAAGAAGGCTCTGTCATCTAATCTAACCCAGTCATTTTGCGAAACTAACATGCTAGAGCTTTATTGATTTTATATACCAACAGTTTCAATTTGCCAGAGGTCTTGTTGTTAGAAAACACCTCGCATTCATTGTTCGTTTCAAACAATTGAAAATTAAAATTTTGGCGCGAAAAGATCTTGATTTTATTGTCAGACCGGGTGGCTGTCACGAATAGACAGAATAAAGCTACTAATGTCTGTAACATCGACAAACTGGGATAGCACTCACCTGTATGACCCCACCACCTCGCCCATTTTCTGTGAACGGTAAAAATTCTTTTGGCAAGCCGATCATTCTTCCTAGCCAATCCAACATGATCATCTCTAATTCGGTACAAGCTGGACTTGCAGCCTTAAACGAAAAAACCTTATATTCGTACAACTAGTTGAAAATGGGGCGAGCATACCCAGGAGAATCCTACGCATCCAATCGCATCTGAGAGCATATCAGCCAGGATCGATGGGAACGAATTTCCGGCTGGGAAGTAAGCATGGAAACGAGGATGTTGCCAATGAGTGACCTAAAACAGGGCGAATCAGGCTAAACTAGCCAGCGGCATTATTTCAAATAGGCGGCCGCGGTGGTGCAGTGGTTCGGCGTGTCTGCTCGTTCTACTCGGTCCATGGGAGGGTCGATTTATGGCCTTCTACCCGCGGGCTAGAGGACCGTCAGTTGACCCTGTCTTGCCATCGACTAGGGTCCATCGGGGGTGCATGCCGGACAAGGGTGCGTGTTAGTCGTCACTCCGCGATGTCAGCGACCAACCATACTCCGCCTATGCGCCGTGAGCCGGGGTTCAAGAGCCTCGCCCCGCACGGCCTCTCCTCTTTTATCGATCCTGGAGCGATCAAGGGTGAGTCACCAACCTTTAGGCGTGCAAGGCACAGAGAGAACTTCACCAAGTTGTCAGACGGCTCGAGGTAAACTCAGGGCCGACGACTTTCCAGTTCTGCCAAAAAAATGTGACACACGTCTTCCACCACTGCACCAGTGTGGCTGCTCCTGTTTCCCGCTGCTTGGTAGAGCGGCAGGGGTCGTCCTAAGTTCGATCCCTAGCGGCGGAGGTCGCCAGGCACGCCAGGCTCCTACCACCGTGCTGATTCACCCATTACCAATGAAGGGCTCCGAGTGAAGAGACTGAAGCCAGGCGAGCGGACAGTCTCCTGTTGAAGACTTAGGGCCCATAGTCCGGCCGCCAGGGTCCTAGGAAGTCGGTGCCACGCTGCTGTGTGTGCTGGTCCCCACGCAGCCCTGCTTGTAAGGCTTGACTGCTGGCCGGCTACATACTGCACTATGTTAGGGCAACCCATTTTTCAGGGATGCCAAGAGCTTATGAGCTCACTCATAAATGGAGGCTTACGCAGAAATTAATCAGAAAATTATGTCAAAGTCAGATCTTATGATAGACTGACACAACATTCTCAACATACTTAGAAGTTAGGCAGAATGAAAGTGAGGGTAGGCAAAACAGGCTTGAGCCAAAGCGGATTCCTGAGGGTTTTCGAGATACTCAAACCAAGGCTGGCCAAATATCCACTTTCATTTTTGTTGTGGTATCAAAAATGCTGAATGAAGAGATTGTCTTGATATTTTTGAAGCTTTGATTTCACCCTTTTCCGAGCTATACTTAACTATTTGGTAAAAAAGTCTTCAAAAAATTGGAAGAAAAATAGTCTATCCTATTCTTGTTCAAAAAAACATTTAACGATTTTGAAACGTCAGCCAGTAAAGGTCGAGTCCGTCCACGCTTTCAAGATTTCACTCTACTATTCTTCACAAGATATAATGTACCATTAAAAAATCCCGAAATCTGAGCCCCAGACATATAAATACGACTATGCGGCAATACAGTACTCATACAGCAGCTGTTACAGTATGAGTAGCCTCTATTTTCTCATCCGTTAAACTCGTAACCTGCGGCTACACAAAACACGCGTGAACTTTAGTACATGCTCTATGTAAAGCCACGGAAACGTCTATCCAGACTCAATCAGCATTTTTCGTCGTCTGAATGGGGCTAAACAGCAGTTCCACAGTTTATCCTTTTAAATTTGCTAGCTCAGCATCTCATAACATGAGCTGAACGTTAACACTTTGGAGTGGAGTGGGTGTTTCTCTCGTACAGTATAGCAAAACCTCAACTGGTCCTACCGTAAAGAATTTTGTAAAAAATTTCTGGAAAATTGAGTGAAATTGCCAATTACATTTTTCTAGATGATCAAAGTCTTTTGATCTGCTATTTTATTCGAGGTTATTGCATCAGGTTACACTCACCCCGGGCATAATAAAATTTTCGACATCTTGCAAGACGTGATGGAATGGTTCTGGTTTTTGAGGAGGATCTTTTGGCAAGCAGCTTCTCAAATATCCTGGTTCGATGGATGGTACGACTCGCCTTTTTGAAATATTCTCCAAATAGTCGGCAATATAGTCGACCATTTCTTTGCCATATTTGCGAAAGTCATTGGGTTCCATGGCCGGTCGATGAGGTCGATTACCATGAAAATAAGACGAGAACAGGTGTATCAACGAATCCAAACCGTAAACCATAAGAATAAGATAAGATGACGGATCACTTCTTGTGAACTCACTAGAATTGATGAACTTTTCTAGGAAAATTAAGACCTTGAACCTTGCCAACAAAACCAAATCTTCTTTGCCTTTTCGAAGATTTTTAATCAAATGTCAATTTCATGCTGGCAAATTGAAAAATTTCAAGATCATTTTTCAATAATACGTCATCGTCTTAGACGAATCCTTAAAATTCAATCGAGTGCATATTGGATATCATTTTGTACTGACTGCATTTGACAGCTCAATTTTCTGATTCGTATTCACAATGCGTCAATAATGGGCAAAAGCAATCAGTGTCAGGAGCAAACAGACCCTGTTGAGAAAGTAGAAAATAGGGTTCCAACGAGACGAGTGGTCTGGTTCTTACAGTAGGTGCCTTATATATAGAGAAGGGAAGAAGCCAGTATCAGGAGGACACGGGAGAGCCCAGCATGACGTGTAGTTTGAGCGTAAACTCGTAGAGATGACATCTGTACAAGTCGGTCCCTCCATGAGGCCAGGCGCTGTTTTGCGTTGAGCAGTGTGAAAGAAGTCTCAAAATGCAGAGTAGCGGATAGATCCTGACATTGTATGGCGAGTCGGAGATCAGTTTGAGTGTAATTGGAGGAGTAGCCCTGAATTGGAGAAGCTACCGCGGGGTGCGGATGGTCTCGAAAACCCCAGACTGGCCTCCCAGTCGTAGGGGCCAGAGACACCAGCCCGACGGGTTTCAGCCTCGCCTAGAGTAGCGTAGTGCGGCCGACGAAAGCAGCTGATAGCGGCCAGTCAAGCAACCGCACACACTATCTTCCATAGGGTACGGCATAAGTTCTGTCCCAACTTCGACTGCGCACAAAAATTTGAAGAATCCTTGGAAACACTTTATGAGCCCATCCATTGTACTCTAAGGTAAATGCAGGGCGAGACTAGGTTGGCTAGGCTCCCTCGGCGGCGTTTGTAAATAAATCATGATCAAAGAGAACCCCCAGTGATAAAAAGTGCAGCAGGGCATCCCCTGCCTGAGCTACTTCATTCAGGCAATTAAGAGATGGCAAACAGGCTGACAGTCTTGAGTTCTATTGCAGTAGGTTGGTCGCCTAAAACGATGCTATTAGCAAGCTGGCTCCAAGCTAAACTTTCTGTTCCAGTGTCGCTAGCTAGGCGATACATAAAGTACTCATACCGTCCTATGACAGCTGCGACCTTACTGCAACGAGTCCTCACTGTTTGCCACTTTTCAATGCAACAGAGGGTCGCATTGCATTTCTCCAAAGTACGAATAACGATGTTAATGCGGTACTAGACTCTGGTGTAAAACAGAAAGGATAAAATCCGACAGGAAATCGAACTCATGACCTTACGAATCGGTTTTACAAAAGTGTAATGCATCCAAGCATTCCTCGCCGAGGGAGCCCAGCCAACCTAGTCTCGCCCTGCATTTACTCAGAGTACAGTGGGCTAACTTTGTGGGTGTCTGATAACAGATTTTTTAGAAATGACATACTGTACGGAAAATTTTGCGTAACATCGATCCGACTTTTTGCAACACCTGCTTCTGATTTTGTGCTACGTTTACGATGCTCGTGAGAGGTGACTGTGAGACACTGCAGCTGCTTTTGTTGAACTCACCGTCAGAATATTCAAGGCCAGTGCAAGGGATACGATGAATTAGGGCCAGTAAAGGCCAGGGCGGGTCTAGCGAGCTTTCCCTACGCAGCAAAGAAAACGAGAGGCGAGTATGAAAAAAAGTTTTGGCACCCTTGTGATGCATAGATGTCGTTACAATGAATCCTGCTGTTTTCACCTGATCTCTCTGGCATTTCTTGGTCTTCCCTCCACTTTAGTACTCGTTGTCCGTTTAGGAGAGAGTTAGAGAGTGAAAAAAATGGATACTGTACTAATTTGATGTGGCCCCAGAAAATGTGTGGTTGGTCACGAACTGCAGTACAGTCACATATTGCACGTAGTAGGTGCCGTATGAAAGCTATTGGTGGGACCTGTTCATACTCCTATCCTAAGCTCCGTCACTAACGTCAATTATGTTGGCCCACTGTAATCCTATGTACATACGTGGACGGCCCGAAAAAGTGGAAGGTTAGTGTGAATTTGACGGATCACGCCATGATAATCGGCTGGGACAAAGCAGGAATTAGCCTCGGGTTTTGTTAAGAAAGACAAATCCATGTTGGGGTTTAGATTCAGAGGTGGTCAAAATATCTACTCCGCCTAACTTGCAGTGCACCGTCGTGAGGGTAGTGGCTTCTGGTGGTAAATTACTGTAGCTTAATCCCAGAACCACAGCAGGAACTTGCTGGGCACTCACTTTACGCGCGTAAAGTAAGTTCCAGGCTCTTTTCACTGTATCTTGTTTCTGATGCTTCTGTGGTGGAACCCACAATCCTACTTACTTACTCCACGATCCTCGGCTTAGAAACCGTCGGCCTGCTGGTGCAGTAATTTTCGACCCACCGGGTTGTGGTGTTGTCGAGCCTGAAGCACGATCACAATCGCGCAGTCTACTAGCACAGCAGGTATGGTTCACTGTCCACTACGCCGTAATAATAGGACTAACTTGTAAGGTTCCACCTGCTCTCGTCGGGTCTAGAGATAATACTCCTATCGTTAGCTACCCAGGCAGAAGAATGGGGCCTAGATGCTCTGGTCCAGACACCATGACATGCTCTGGTCCATGACAATCTCTCGAGCAAATAAGAAAACCAGTCAAGCTAGACCTCGACGCATCTCGGTCTCGCTCTGGCCCAGACCAAGAATGAGGTGAATAGTCAATGCAGACTTGATGCACTGTGCATAGAGTACACCGAGGCACCTCAGTTTCAGTGCATTTTTCAAAAAATACACGCAAGACTTTGTTTCTGCAAAAACCCTACTTAATCATCATATTAGTTTATCTGGTTTTAAAGCACATTCTCGAGAGGGACAGAGTTGGACGTAAAATATGGCAAAGAAAGAAATGCTCTTATCGATTCGGCGACGATGTATGCCTTGGCATTTTGGTCACGATCAGGGGAGTGTGATTGCTTAGGCCGTCTTTGTAAGTCTAATCACGCAGTTTCCTCGAGATAGTTTCGTACATAGCTCGTTGAGTAGACATACCCTAAATATTAGGTTGCTTAAGATCATACTGGACACATACTGCATTTACGATGTATAGATGAGCTCTTTTAATGTATGCAGTTTTTTAAAGTTATTACCTGCGGCTTTGTAAGCTGTGCAAGTCATCGCCGAAAAAACCGTCAGATAGTCACGTGAACCATGTCTTCTGCATATTAGATCCCTTGTTGTTCATGCCAGGATCGGATGAAAAAAATTTCGGATCGGACCGATATCGGACGCTTCGGATTGTATTGTGAAATGCTTGAAATTTTTTCCGCAATCAATAACGCATCAACTTTTTTCGAAAGGGTGCTACCCATGATAAACATCATTTATTATCATGGTGACATGGCACAAGCAGCGCCCCTCTCAACGCTTTGCCGCACTGCTTATCATGGATCTACCTTACAAGTGATAAGGTACAGTAAAGAAGACCCATGCAACTCATCAATGAGTCGAACTTATAAAATCAAACATGGCAATTCTTTGCTTGGTGCAAAAAAACACGCTGAAAAATATCAGAGACGTCTGGCCAAGTGGTCAGCGCCTGAAGTCCTGGGAATTTTCAAAATTCTTATGAATTTTTTGGGTTTCTTTAAAAATTTAGGAGCCCGAATGCTGGAAGCTCAAACTAGAAGCCCGAGACCAAAAAACTGAGTTTGGAAAGAATCCCGCGTGTTTTTCTCAACGCTTGGGCTCCTTACCATGCAAGAATTAAAAAATTTTCAGAACTTCGGGCCACCGCCGTCGCTGATCAGTTGGCCAGATGCCTCTGATATTTTGCTCCTAGGAACAATCAGCAGATTACAAGTTTTGGTTTTGTAAAGTTTGAGTCAACGACTGGCGATGTTTCCGTGGGAGTCTCCATGTTTTCTCTGGGTCAAAATAATAATCGAAAAGATGACTTGTAACTCTGATTATGAGCAGGAAAAAAAGCAGTTATTGACCTCATCTCATTCAATTAGTTACACTAGAGTGGTTGGAGAAAAACTGCGCAATATTTTGTTGTTTGCCAACGGTGATTGCAAGCGCCATCATCGAAAATATCGGATCGGATTGGATCGGATCCGGCCGTGACGTGTTGTTGTGTGCTGGAGCAAACATATCCTATAGGTCCCCCCATTTTGTGCTATCCTTGTCTTGTAAAGCAGTCCAGTGATGGGCACATATTGTATCCTTACGCATGAAGGTTGGGGTGATAAAACCAGAAGTGTACACATCCTGTTGCTGTTTCTGCAAATTTCCTTCAATGTGACCATTCGCTATGGTCATGTTGAACAATCGTAACATAAAAAAGCTCTGGCTTTACATATCAAACCACCCGAGTTTGGTTTTCTTACATGAAATTACCTTTTCCACGGCTTCGACATCTCACAATTTCTGCCCCCCCCCCACCCACGATGAGCTCATTTTTAACGTTAACAGCATCCCTATGAACATTTTGCCTCGTGGCAATAGTACTATGACTGCTAATTGATGGATATACGCTTTCAGGCAGGACATACTTTGAACGTGAGGCGTGAACGTGTCTTTTGATGTGCGAGTGGCCTGTTAAAAATTAATCAAATAAGGGCAAACGAAACAAAAGTAGGTCAAAAAATTCCGAGGCTGCTAGAAAGTCAGCTTTTTGCTTTGCGCAAAAAAGTATATGTTGCAATCTGACGCTATTCATCGCTAACGGAAAGCTGCAATATAAGCCAGGGTTTTTCACTTCAGTCGCTAAATCAAAATGTCCAGGTCTGCTTTAAAGTCTCATTTATTATCAGTCAAGACCAAGGCACATTTGCAAAAATGAAACAGATTTCGGCAGCCATCCTATCAATAATCAAGCGAGCAGTACAATATGTGTGTTTAGACTGTTTGCACGAACGGTACAATGATGCAATAAAAAACAAGAAAAAACGCAGGCTAAAAACTAAGACAGAAGCCAAACAAACTAAAAGCTTTTTTAATGCCATGGTTTGTGAAAAGTCAAGGCTATCAAAAAATTTTAGTGTTCTTCGGCCAGTGAAAAATAAATCATGCGAAACCATGCAAAAAAGAATCGAGAACTTGAGAGTACGAACTTAAAAAAAAAGCCAGTTCAGGATACAAATTTGTGGGCTCTAGTTATCATACCAAATTGTTCATTTCTCTTGTGGTGATACATGTCAAATCTCAAATACGAGTCTGTTAAATATGTGTGGGAGGACTCAAACAAATGTGAGATATCATAGAACTCAGTGGAAATGTGTCAAGCTCCGAGCTGACTTTGATTGACAAAGTAGGCAAGCTCAATATCACAGCTGCCTGATGTTTGTTAGCACTCACGTAATGAAGCTTCTGAAGTTGCCAAAGGCGCACTAACACCACGGTCCCCTGATGTAAGCGCAAAATTGCAATCGCGAAAATTTCATTTTATAGACGAGACTTATGAATTTTTCTGGATTATCTCGCTCATCTTGTCCAACTCGGTTGTACTCCTATGTTATGTGTTACGGTATGTTAAAAGCGCAGGGTGGCCGCATTTTTTTAACTGGATATAGTCGAGTCCGCTTAATATCACCAGCTCCGGACGGGAAGAAAATGTGACAATATCCGGAGTGTGACTAAAACCGAAGTACACTCTAAAATAGCCAAGACTTTACTTTTATGCGTTTTATCGCCATTTCGTATCATTTTTATATAATCCCAGCGTTTTTAATTAAAAGACAAAACGCTTTTTCAAAAGTATTTGTAACCAAAGAAATTTAAATTATGAGGATCAGTCAGATCAAAGCTGAAGCATTAAGGTGCCATGCGCCTTCATGCAAGCGTTTTCTTGAGAGAAATCCTAGTTTTTGATGATTTTGCATTTGTTTCAGACTGACAAGAGTGGAAATGTGACTCTTTTCTCATACTTATTCCGCTTGGCCTAGAAATTTACGTGACAGTTAGCGGAGTGGGCCAAATTCAGCGTGATAATAAGCGAACTCAAAATACACACAAGGTATAGGGGAAAAATTCGGGGCTTTGGAAACTTGTGACAATAACCGAAGTGTGACAATATCCGGTGTGACTATAAGTGGACTCGACTGTAATTTACTGGGCACATTTGTTTGTTTTTTCTGAAATGGTACTAATCAAATTTGTTCCCCCTAGGTCGTTTTTAACGCCTTTTTGAAAAGTTTTGATCGATTTGTTTTGCAAACCAATTTCTAGAAACAGACTAAACCATTTTATCATTTTTTGCAAATAGTTTTTCATTTATCTATTCAATTATGTCGCAGATATGTGCTCTTGTTGCCATGGTTGCCGATGAGATAATTGATCGAGACGCGGCTTCCATCCCCTTTATTGCACCTTTAAATCAATCGGATGAGTGAGAAGGAGGCGGAAACGGTCTTCCTTGTCCATCAGTGTGTTCCAGGCTTTGATCATGGATGCTTGGAAGACATGGGGCTTGATTCAGGTTGATAAACATAGGAAAGAGGGCGCGGTTCGCCTCTGCTCCCAATGCGATATCAGCGGTTGGGTGGGGGGTCCATAAAATCTACATGATACCTATGTTTTACGACTTGATTCTGGCATCGCAACAATATCTAGCAGACCTATTTTGTGCACATCTCATTGGAAAAAGTTTTCTGTTTTCCTGCCACGGCCACAGCTCGAGGCCTTATCTCATTTGGCTTGTTTTCTTTGCGTGAAGTGTACTCGTCCGCGGCACTCCACCTCGTTTCTATGTGCTGGTTGAGTGCCCTCATTTCCTGCCCTGCTTCGCGTGCAAAAGAGCGACAACGACTTACGCACGCCATTTGTGCACGGCCGAGTGGATGTGAGCCCATATCTCACCTGCCCAAATCTTATCAGTTACACGCGGGAGCAGGGTGACCAAGGCGCGCGCTACATTTGGCATGTGAGCGCTCGGATTTAGCGTCCTCTGTCAGCAGGTGCTGGTAGCTATAGGAATGGAGTTAGCTCGGCTAGCGGGCGCCAAAGTAGCCTGGTTGGTGGTTGGGCGAGTGTGTATCCATGATGTGAGGATGCAACGTATTTATTGATTTCATTCGGCCTAGGTCTAGGTTTTGGAATTTAATTCCCTCTTTTTCCTTTTCGCTCTCTCACCTAAGCTAGGATCGGTTGTGCGTGTGTCGAACCCGTGGGGATGTCCTCGCCCTGGACGGCATGGCGAATAAGATGAGGTCTTGACGCAGATCGAAAGACGTCGACGTGGAATGTATGGGATAGACCCAATATGGCTAAGAAAAGGAGACGTGTGTAGTTTGCTATAGGAACCCGAATGACAAGTCGAGCGCGTCATTCTCCCAGTCTGTGAGTTCTAAGAGGCCTCGTTATCCACGATTCACTAAACTTACCATCCATTAAAAAAACCTTATTCAATTTTTCAGGCGCGGTGCACCCACTGTCGTATTATTCCGCTTACGTGAGAATCGGTTTGCCATATTTTGGTTCATCGAGCGAATAATTTCTAAACTACTGTAGCAGACTTCTTATTTTCTCTGTCGCAAGAATGTCGTCGAAAGAATCGACTGAATGCGACAAGACGCAAAGTCATGTCGCAGGTAAATTTTTGAAAACTTTTTTAATAAAAAGTATAAAAATGAGAAGACTTATGAATTACTTTTTCTTTTAGATGGAAAAGGCGCTAAGGATCAACACGATAGTCGCAATGAAGTAAGCAAGCAGTGGCCACGAAGTCGAAATATTTGCATTAATTAGGAGCCTTTTTTAGCTTCCTCTGGAAATTGATCCAAATGATCCAAAAGTAAATGAAGCTGCGTCCAAAATACAAGCGGCCTATCGAAAACATGCTCACGAGCATCATCACGAATCGCCGCAACATCAAAATTAGCCCAACACATTTTTGAAAATGGAATTTGAATTTTTCCTGATTGATTGATTTTGTACTCGCAATATCTTGTGATGATGTATCAATACCTATTCTACTATCTCTGATCTTTTGAAGTGCACATGCACTGTGGAAAAAAATTTTCTGTCGCTTTTTCTCTGCTGGTGAGTGGTGACACCTCTGGGTCAAGAAAACTATTTTTGGCAAGTTTAGAATCGAACTGTAAATTCATCAGAAAGCGCTTTTGCCGAAGCATTCAACAAAAACGAACGCGGAATGTACTGCATTCATTGTGGCCCTTTTATTGATCGTTATGACCTGTTTTAATGTTTAACTCGACCTGTAAATATTTCCCGAGGGTCAATCCAGGGACAATTTTATGTGTGCGCCCTCTTCCTCTGATCTATATGTCACGAGTCCAAAGAATAACTTTCCTGACAAGTAGGAAAGAATACTCCCTAGAAATAGGGCTGTTTGATTTTAGTGATTCTAAAGCGACAAATAATAATGTCACTCGGAAAAGTCAAAGTAAGTCAAGTCAAATGTCAAAAATAGTGCATACTTTGGATGTGATGAGGTTAAACAGAAACATGAATCCGTCCCAAGCATAGCATAAATTAGTGTTGATATGGATATCCATATCTATATCTAATGAATATTCATATCTTTCTGAAGATCAAATATCAATATCGTATCTATATCTATATCTTATCTTTTGAAAGCTGAGATTTGCATTTGAGATATGAATATTTTGACAGTCCTGCGGCCATTCAAAATGCGCGGATGCGCGCACCACTCGCATCAGCTTAGCATGAGTGTTTCGATATTTTCAGAATTATTATTTTTTGCTGTTGGCGTGTTTCTAAAGGCGAGTCCACGTTGACTAGTCAAACAAGTTAACAGAGTCACCTCAGCAGGGTGGCTGACTTGGCCGCAGCTAAACAGCCCAAAATTTTAAGGTTTGCTCGCATGGTATTTGCGGCTGACGCTGCCAGTGTTGCGGGTGTGTGCCGCATTCAAACTGACTTAGAGCTCGCGCGGTTGGGGAAATTATAAAACTTGTGAGAATCCCATACCACCTTGTGCTTTTGATGCTGACAGTCGCGGGTATTGTACGGTACGTATGTGAGGCGCATTCTATCAAAGGGGAGAGCGAAACAACATCAGATGGTAGGTGTGAGAGGTGGACGCCTAAAATGGATCCTAGAAGGGGATGCTATCTGAGAGGAAGCTAAAAGAAGATTTCGGGAATAAGAGAAAGGGGATATCTTATGATTACAGCGTGTGCGATTGACATTTGGATCCTAAAAAGGGATGTCTTTCACCCCGAACATGCAAATGGGGTGGACAAACGAAGTCAAAATAATCAAAATAGGTGGGTATAAGGAAAATACAGTATGAGTACATGGGAAAAACTGTTGGAAAAGTCTGTGCCCTGGTAGCGATATCCCTTAGCCGGACTTTGAAATTTTACATATCTCAGGAGTTATAAGTAGGATTTAGAGGACGTACTGTACTGTAAATATTGTATCGTATGCACAGTACATAGTGTATTGCATAGAGCAGCTGCATGTTGGAACAAAGATAGATGAAGGAAAATGAGAAAGAAAAAGGGAAAAGGGACCAATGATCTAGGGTTTTGAGGTCTTGGACAAACACTGATCGACGTTGCGTGATTGTCATTGTCGTCGATAATCAGATGGTTTTTGCTTTTTCTGGTGCTCCAGTGCCAGCTACAGCATTAATGAACTGGGGCTTTGCTCATCAAGTGGGGGAATTGGAAAAAGAGAAATACGAGTATTTTACCATTCTGGTCAGTGAAGATATACATTCATCTGCAGTCTGATACGACCTCGATGCCGCCCAATATGACCTCGTAAGATCTAGTTATGTCTACTATGCAAATGAATGTGACCTCGTCCGAGTTTACGCCTGTCTGATAAGACCTGGTGTTGATATGCGAGGAGCCTGTCTCTCTTGTCTTCCTTTTCTTGTATGTTTGTACTGAGCCAGTGCATGCTTGCTCTGTTGGTTGGTGCCTTTTGACTGATAAGTGTCATGCCTGTGCTTGATCGGTGCGGTTGGGTATTAAAAACCCTATCTATAAGACTTGGGGTCTTAAAAACCTTAGTTTATGACCTTGATTACATTTTTCGATTTTTTTGATTGAAGTGGATATATTCGAAAAAATTGACTATGCGAGAAAGGCGAGACGAATGTATTTTTGGGCACGCAAACGGCTTCTCGAAAAGCGCTCTAGATGTAAACGTGAACATATAGTTGCTTGATGATCTGTTGGGGGTGAGGACATTTTCCTGCCAGTTTAGCGAGCACAAGGAATTCGTACGTGTCGCATATTTTTAATAGTTGCGACTAAACACAAGATCGGAACAATATACTATCTGTTTTCTTTGTGAATGTACACGCGGCCTATGCGGTAACGTGGAGGGCGTGTATATTCTCAAAGAAAACAGGTTATATATCTGGAGGCACACAATTCCTCAGTGTGGGAACAATGTGAATGGTGTGACAAAGGTAGGACTACCAATGAACGGCGCTCGAAGCTGGTACGGCCAAGTACCTGTGGGGTGGCGGCTAAAGGTTATCCAATGTTCTGATTGCTAATGATGTCGCGAATCTGTTTTTGGCATACCACCAGCAATATCCTAATTTCGAGACGCTGAATGGACATCAGATCGCAATGATTTTAAATAAACTGGACTGAAAGAGGTCATGTTTCTGCTTCTGCTAACTGATAACACTGACTGCAATAGAAAAAGTGTTTTGTGTTTAGTTAAGAAATGTCAACCTCACAATCGGAAACCATTCACGCAGCTTAAAAACCCAGCCCAATCCCTGATTGGATTTTTTTCTGTGGTTTGTGACCCTGAAAACAAGCAGTAGTAATAATTGAAAATTGGCAAGCCGCACTCCTTTACTGCCATCGATCCAGGCTCGTCTGGAGGACCACCAAATGTCGAATTCGTGGGTGCTCACAAAAAAACATGAGCTCCATTTCTGTCGAGAATTAATTGTGAAAAAATAGTATCCTACTGTATGCATGAATAACAGACGAGTGTGGGGTCTTTTCAGCATCCCAAGACGTTTGCTATATATGTACAACAGGCCAATATTGTTGGGGTCTGACTGCGCACGTTATTGTCTCGAATTGCAGACCTTCTCTGTTTACGTGCTCCAAAATCAACCTGAATCTGGCTCATTCTGATAAGAAAAATACAATAGGTGCCACTGAGAGCACAGTTTCTTGCTCTCTACTTTGCTGCTCTTTTTCCATTTTCTGAAGACGAACGAGAAATTATCTCTTGTCAGTGGGATAAGACAGGTACAACTATCACGTTCAGGCACGCGGGATACTAGTCAATATTCCGATCACATCTGGTTTCTCTAATTTACTTCCGATTGAATCAGTTTGCCGACTTGCTGCTTGAAATGCCCTTGCCCCTGGCCATCGCACGACATTGAGGCAATGCAATTACCCGCCCTCCTATCGCTGCTCATTTCTTAACAACGTATATGAACATATAAGTACACGTTGGAAAAGTATCAAATCTACGGCAGGCTTGGTTTTACATTTTCAGAATGCTCCTTTTCTCTTCTGTTTGATATTTTGACTTTTTTAAGCAAGCTTATGGTCATGGCAGTTCCGTACCTCAACAACACGAATGGGACTGATTCCAATCCTGCCATCAATTGGTTGATTTCAATGAACCCAAATATGGCTAATAAGACAGGCATTTGGCCTTGGGTGTATTTGACTGTCGATCAATGGTCAGCCTTGGTCATCTGGTTATCACAATTTTATTCGCGATTATTGAAAACATTAACTGAAGTAAATCTGGCTTTTTATTGGATAGGTATTCTAGGCAACCTCTTGGTCATACTTGTAGTTTGCCTAATGCCAAGAAAATCGATTACTGTATTCCATAAAGTCATGGTAGCAGTAGCTGGATTTGACTTATGTTTTCTGATTATAAAATTCACCCGGTATATAATTTATATGAATAACCACGGCCCAATCGGGTCAGCTTTTTATAAATACGCCAGTGGAGTGGCTTATTCGAGCTCACTGTTGAGTGATATGATTACCCTGATGCTAACCATCGAGCGCTACGTAGCTTTAGCAGTACCCGTTTTCTATAAAGGGCTAACAAGTGAGACAAAGCAACGTGCATGGGCTGCGGCCATCTCGGTTTCCCTGATCTTCGCTTGTACACGCATGCACTACAGTTTCGATAGCTCATTATATCAAAATGCTAACATGCTCAGTTACAAATGGTTCGCAGCCGTGGTTTATTTCAGTGACACAATTATACCCTTTTTAGTTACCGGGGTTATGCTATTATTAGTTATAGGCATCATTCGTGTGGTATATAGCAGATATAAAGAGCGAAAACAAAAATCTACCCAGGGTGTCCATGTTAATGAGGGTAAAGACGATAATGAGGCAATGAAAACCATATCCTTATTGGCTTCGCTGACCAGCATGTTTCTTTTGAATCAGCTAGGCTATATATTTTATACAATAGCTTATATTTTAAAAGGGAAGAAAAATTTGACTTATTTTACCTCAGTGAGTGATGTTGAAGAGTTTGTGAACATGCTGGCTTTGTTCTATGTTGCTGGAGCAATAAGCTCGCCGCTGGAGATCGTGTCCCGCTCACTATTATTTTACACTTACGTTGCTTTTAACCAAAGCTTTAAAAAAGAATTTATTGGAGTAGTAAAGAAAATTGGCAGGAAGGAAAAAATTAAAAACATTAACATCGTCCGTGGACAAATGCAGGGTGAATCGGGTAATCATCGGTCGAATGGCGCAGCGAAAGCCCTGCCTAATGTCACGTGATGCGTTCATATTTGGTACTGCGTAATATGGCAGATCATCGCAAAGTCATTATTTGAGCATCGGATCAGAAGAATATCTTTTTTAATAAAAAATTATTTGTCGATGAAAAGTCCCGTATTTTACAGGCTGCGTGCGTGTGCTTGCAGGGACGACGGCAAGACAGGTTTTTGGTTTCTGTTATTGAAAAGAAAAAAAATGAAGTCATAAACTTACGATTAGGAAATGTTTTTGAATAAAGCAGTTTCTTAAAATTCAACGCGCGCACAGGCTTTGGAGTAATAGACTTTTCATCTTATCTACGTATGCAAAACTGTCATAAGTGGCTCACAGCGAGAACGTCATATTTTGAGTTGGGCGAGGCCTGTGAAATGGTCTGATGTTTCTTTCAAAATTGACAGATGGTATCGAAACGCATGAGAGTAGGCGATATATGTATTGAAAATACATAAGGACAGTTCTTACGATAAGGCTAGCCAAAGCAGGTACAGCACGGTACTTTTAGAGTAGACCCTGTCAGAGTGTAACCCGCATCTCTTGATGAGGGTTCGTCTCTACCGGTTTTGAACCGCCCGGCACGAGCCGCCTAAGTGGAAGCTCGTGAACACTTCCTACGCTCGTCCTCTCCCTTGCCACGAGCAAAGGAGAGCGAGCCTGGATCTAATCTAGACTACGTAGTTCTAGTATTGAGCCATAGGTGCCCTTCTAGACTGCCTTCAGTCTGTCTACGCATCTCGTCACGAGCGGTTGGGTCTCTCCTAACCCGCCTCTCGCTATATTCCGTGCTCGTCACTTGGTTGGTCCTATACTTGTGGAGGTGTCCGCCCGTCGGCCCAATAAAGGAGTATCGTTATTGGTGTCCGTTTCGGTAGTGACCGCGCAGGGGTGATTCGAACTACGTACGCGTCCACCCATACTGGGAGGAATATCACAAGAGTGGCAGGCTAATCGGATGCCCTCAGCTGGTACTGTACTTCCAAAATGTCGAGTTCAGGTTGGGTCAGGTTTTAATTCTCTCAGGTCGGGTCGGGTCGAGTTTTGATTCTGGAACCCAAAAAAACCTGGCTTTTAGGATGGGTCAAAATTTTCCATATACGAGTATAAATTGGCCCCTCAAACTGTTTGTAGCCACTTTTTTGTCCGCAATTTGGATAAAAAGCCTGAATTGACGAAGACATACAGAAGATGTATCTTCAGCGTGATAAATAAATATCGAACTCAAAAAATTCAGAGAAAAGGAGTCAGAAAAAAGTCAAGTCGGGTCGGGTTGGGTCGGGTTTGGCAGAAATTTCTTGGATCGGGTTTGCGTAAAGCAGCCCTCGGGTCGGGTTCAGGTTTTGAATTTTAGGTTTCGGGTCGGGTACACTTTCCTTACCCGATGGCGGACCTGGCTTTCTTTCTTCTCTCCACTCGGAGCACCTCGACGGCACCGGGTGAGCCTGGCGTGCAAGGTCAGCGAGGGTTTATGGTTGCCAAACTGACCTCTAACCCGGGAGACCCCAGTCACTCGCTACAGTACAAGCAATATGGGAGACGAATGCCGAACCGCTGCACCACCGCGGCCACACCACATCGTGACCAACGCGCAACCTTAAGCCAGCAGAAAGACTTTGAAGCACTCACGCATTTGTTGCACTGATGAAGCAGCAAATGTACTGTATGTACATATGTCGAGCTTAAGCCAGACACCTGACGCTTTGGTGAACAACACAAATCGGTTTCGGACCTTTCAGCACCCCTTACGCAGTTGAGAAAAAAATCACAAAACAATAGGTCGAAGGCGGTCTCCTATCGGTGGGAATATTCTTAGACCTTCCATAACAACACTTAACAGATAGATTGTGAGACGTTTCCCCCACTTGGTCGATTCCCCCACTGAGACGATTCCCCCTTAGTGTCTGGTGGAGGAAACGACTCACTGAGACATGCGACGTTTCCTCACTGAGACGATTCCCCCACCATCAGTTTTCAGAAACTGCGGCTATTCCAATTTTGAGCCTTCGTATTGGAATAAGTACTCATCCACAAATCTTCATCGCTTATCCTAGAAGACATGAATTATGCCTCAAATACTCCACGATTTTGTTGAATCATCGTTCGACTGCCATGCTCCGAAAGCCATGTTGTGATACCCCTAAAATGCTTGCTTCACGTTTGCTCCTTGGACCACGCTCGCCTGGTTCAAGGACAAAGAAGACGAGCTTAATGTATAGTGAATGAGAAAACTACTTTGCCAAAATCTGCAGCTGTCATACTGGTGAATTCAACCAAGTTCCACTGCCTAAATTTATGTCTACTGTTTTTTTTTCCGATGCACCGCAAGGTAGTTCTATCCGTACATCTGGATTTGAAACATGCCTTCATTGGCACAGAAAACCTGGTCTGGTCTGACATACAATCGTATTGGCAGCGTAAGTTGGGAGTCTGCAATAATAATTCTGCAATAAGTTGGGAGTTCAAAAAGTTTGTAGCCTGAATACCTTGCACGTTGAGCAGCAGCACCAAACTTGTACTTTACACTGCCCCTCACCCTACAAGCCAAACCTACCATCCTGCCACACACATCCAATCACACACGTGCTGCCTTTTGCGACCCAAGTCGTACCTACCTGCATATCAGGAGAAAATTATGGTGGGGGAAACGACACAGTGGGGGAATCGTCTCAGTGGGGGAAACGTCATGTCTCAGCGAGTCGATTCCCCCACCAGACGAGGTGGGGCAAACGACACAGTGGGGGAATCGTCACGGGACCAACAGATAGGTGCATAGCATAGAATTATGGGCAGTCCCTCATTTTTTCCTTTCTTTTTCTTTTTCCGAATAGATCCTACTGCCTTCGTGTCTGCGTACACTTCTTCTTCTACCTAGTATGGCACTCTCTGCGCCAACGTTTTGCCATGAATACTGTACAATAGATTTGCTGTCTTGGTATCCATCCCCCCCCAGATGGTGCTAGCAGCTGTCCATAGGACCCCTTCCCACTCGTTCCATTTGCAGGAGTCGCGATATTTTTTAGATCTCCGGGGGTTACAGAGCTGGGTTTTTTGAAATATGCGCAAGTGAACAAAATTTTCACCCCTTGGCGATATGGACGCAACATGGTCAAGGTGATGAGACCCCTAGCGGCTGAATTTAACAGATACAAACAAGCGAATGCGCGTCTGCTGGCGATGTCAGTGCGATCGCAGGAGATGAACTTGGTTACGTGGTACCCGTACGTGGTGTGGAATACGACAGGCGCGATCATGTTAGCAAAAAGAAAAAATAGAATTTCTCTGCTCTGACTGGCCACGTTGGTTTTTAACATTTTCATAGACGCGTGATAGGTTCTTGTATATTTTGTAGTTGCAATACAGCTTTGTGGCATTGCAGAAACTGAAAACAGAAGAAAATAGTTTTGATCACTTTGTTGGGTAAACTCAAGGGCTCTTTAGAAAAAGGGTGCACATGTAGTACGCTCTCAATCTGTGATATACCACGGGGCTGAGACTAAATACACATGCACATGCTACACACACAACACACATAATGCTACATAATGTACATGCTATACTGCACACACACAACACACATAATGCTACATAATGTACATGCTATACTGCTACAGTACATCAACAGGCGTCGGGTTTTAAAATGCGTCATTTATGATTACGTGCTTGCTGTGCGGGTATTTTGGGTGCAACGCACTGGCAGTGCTGTTTTGGCAAAGACAACAGAACTTTCTGTCATCAGGCGCACGGCGGTCTCCTTCCTATCATAAAAATCCCTCCCTAGATCGACAATGAAGATGGAGTGTATTGGCTCGGTGTGGGTGGACATTGCCAGATGACTAGTCATGACCGTCTGCTCTGACGATGCGCTACTTTTGAATGGCGGTGCTAACTGAACATGTGGATGCACTGTGTACTGTAATCCTATTCGTATAGGTTTTGCCCTTCCTAATAAGTTGTCGATATAATTCTTACAGCTAGGTCAATAGGATTCAGGCTACTGTATAATTGGGACCTATAACCTGTTTTCTTTGGGAATATACACGCCCTCCACGTTACCATATAGGCCGCGTGTACATTCCCAAAGAAAACAGATAGTAAACAGAAATTGTTACTCTTTTGGCCTAGACTTTGCTTTTCTGGTCATGTGTCTTACCGCCAGTCGCTCGCAACTGGTGTGACGAAGCATCTATATTCAAATTTGCCGCCAATCTCATGTTTGCACATTTTCTAGTTTTTGCACTCGCATCAAGGCCGCGCTGGTTTCTGAGATGGATCAAAGTTCATCAGCGGCCAAGCGACAGGAACCAAAAATGTTTCCAGATCTAACACGTGTGCACCAGGTTTTGTGCTAACCACACTGGTTTTCTTTTATGACATTGTTTGTCTGACCTTACACTCTATAGGCACGTGTATTACGAAACGTATATAAGGAGGCAAGTGTTCCAATGACCTGGGGTTTTCACTGTCTGACCTTGACCAACCCCTCAAAAAATTTTCTGACCTGACCCTGACCTTGAATGAACCGAAAAAAAACTTTCTGACCTAACCATTGACCTGCTAGGAATTGTAAATTTTCTGGCTCTGACTAACATTGATCGAACAAAAAATTTTGCTTATAAGCGGCACCAGAAACTAAGCTTTTCTGTGCTTGCAATTTTACCAAGAAATTTCACCACAGCTGACAATTTCCTGGCATTATGTGAAATTTCATTGGCAGTCCAAAAAACTGAATTTTTATCAAGCTCAAAAAGATATGCGAAGCTGTTTTCACGGCTTTGGGAGAACTAGAGAAGCTGACACCCATCGAAAATCAAAGATAAATCTCATTCGTTATACGTCAATTCCTGCTCAAACTGCCTGCTGCAGGATCGATTTCTTTTCGCTGTAATCCGAGAAAAGGCGCCTTACCCTTGACCGCCCAGTAGAAATTGATCCATCCGATTGGAATAGTGGTCTTCACAATGAGGCAGCAATGCAGGTTGTCGTAATAAAGCCTGCAACTACGAACTGAATGGCTGGTATGCAGTAATGGAAGTGGATATTTAGCACGCCGTACCTGTCGGCCCATTCAGAGTGAATATCAGCGGCACCACAGTGCAGACGCCCAGGTGCCAACGGTCATGCAGACCATGTTGCGAATTGTATAAATAGTTTCGTATTGCTGGGAGTGATGCAGTGAGATGAAGCGATTGATGGACAACATGGGCGGAAAGATGAAATCGAAGAAACCCGCTACAAAATTGTAGAATCCCAACCATGGGCAGCCTGTTGGATCAACCCGGTCAGTTCGTTTCGCTCCATGCGATCCTCAACCCTGATCGCTAGTCGATCATCAATTTTTGGTTGAAGTCCGTCGATCCTCATGATTCTAGGGCGTTCTTGTAAGTGTGTGAGTTTTCTCAGGGAAAGAGGGGTACGCTCTTGCGATTACAGGACGTCATGAGCATCGAGTGCCATTCAGGGGTATACTCTATGTGCATTCATTCGATGTGCCTATCTGTTATACCGCAAAGCTTCGTCGTCAGGGAACGGGCGTGTCCATTTTTGGCAGCAGCATGTCTGCGTGATGCCTTGCGGGACCCGGCTTCAGCTTGTCTGACTGCATCCAGATCTAGGCTCTTTTTTGATTGTTGATTGAAAGTCCGGCTGACCAGGTGTCAAAATTCTTTCCCTGGTCGAAATTTCCCATTTTCCTCTACTCTGGCTGCGAGTAGCTGGTCTGGAAGGAGCAAGGGGTCAAGCTCAATTGGCGGTGGGAGAAGTGCAACCCGCATCTAATGATGAAGGTTTCTTACCCGTCGGGTTAGACCGTCCGGCACATGTGTCTGGTACACGCGTGTACACTTCCTGCTCAAGGCCTCTAGACGAGAGCAGAGCGAGCCTAGATTTAATCCTGACTGGTTTTACCAGGACGCCCGTACGGCCTCGGCCTCATGGCTGTCCCCTCCGACTGTTAGTCAGTTACCATCAACTCGTCGATCCGTGCGGTTGGGAATAACACCCAGCTACCCTTCCCATATTAGTGCTCTTCACTTGGTTGGTTGCACCAGCGTAGAGGTGTCCGCCCATCGGCGGCGACCGCGCAGGGTAGATACGAACCCTAGTACGCGTGTAGGTATTCTGACCCATACACGGGGAGGGTATCACAGGAGCACCGTATTGTATATGAGAGAAAGAGTCAAGGTTTCTAATTTTTGTAACCCACCATGAGCAGTTCTACTGCCAATGACAGCTTGTACTGAACTGGCAAAGAACAAGTATGTTGATGAAAGGCATATTGACTTCCCCTTTTCACAACTGCTGCTGAAGGTGGTTGCTAACACCAGCAATGAGCAACAGACTTCAAAAATCCTTTATTGCTGCACTCACAGCGACAGCCGACTGTTCAAACAAACTGACGCTTTGCATTCGTTTCGAGCGTCCATATGCACTAGTCATAACCTGTACTGTGCCGCTACTATGCGTTTAGAAAAGCCCTTGGAATGAATTCTTACAAAAAGTTTGTGAAGTAATGGTTACGTGCGCCAGTCGTATGGCTGATGGATTTCTCAGAAAGTCGTCAAAGCAGATGTTAGCTTGATAACTAAGTCAGATAATAATTTATTACTGGACGTTTCTATCGCGAAGGCGATCTTTAAAATTTGCTATTTTTAGACTAATTTAACCCAATGCGCTGAGCATTGGCTCATTAGGACAGGGATTGCGATAAATTCAAAGAATATCCTTGAATTCTTTGCTGCGTCATATCATTATTCGGTGCAGATAAGATTATATAAAAAAGTGCCCAGAGGTACTTTTGGCTTGCTCAGCCATGGACGACTAGGTATCAACGAGATCCCACGCTATTTTCTATTGGACTTCGAGCAGTAATTAATTTACCTTTCTGTAAGACCTAACCTAGCAATAACTATGTCAGACCAGCTATTATCTTTCTATTCACAATTGCTGCTAACGTTAAAGGTGGCTGTGACCACGGACATTGTACAGTTAAAAACTACTCCCTATTGTAGCTCATGGACAGAAGACATCTTTTTTTAAAAGAAGCGACCGCTCCGAAATCGCGACAACCTAACATGTCTGTACTTTCGGATGATAGGGCAATGAACAATACATACAACATTTCTTATCACAGTCACTGTGCCCTACCCCACGGCTGAAGCACTTCAACGGTCGCTGAGGCAAAGGAGCAGCATCATGCGGTGGAGTGTGCCTAGACGAGCTTGACGACCGCGAGCTAGGACGAGACGGGACTGAACCATCAGACCACTCATCGTAGACCACAATGTCCTAAGATGACTGCGAGGCGGGACGAGTTCCACGCTTCTGTTGCGACGACGCCTTCGAGGACGAGCCTCGATGCTTCGAGCCAGAACGAGTAGTCGGTGAAGAGCGAGATTCTCGCCTGCGGGTAGAAGAGGAACCAGAGGCACCACCAGCAGCACCAGGGGCTGGCGGAGATCGATCCTGGCGATCATGATCACGACGGCGATCGACGAGGAACGAGAATTGGAATCATCCTGCACATCGCCTTCCTCCATAGGTTCAACTGGCGGAGGAGCGGGAGGGGGAGCAGACGCAGACGTGGACAAGCCACGCGGAGTTTCGGGATCAGACTCAGAACTGGCACGAGCCGTAGAGTCTTGTGAAGGGGCGGGGTGAAGACATGCTGAGCCCACGGAATGCGAACAGCTTACGCTTGATCCACCAGAGGATCATACACGTTCACTGAAGGCAAAGTCGAATGCGTGAAAACGTAAGAAACTCGACTCGCCATAAGAAGATGAGACGAGACGTTGAACGTGTCTGAAACCTGGAATGGATTAACCCACCGGGACGACTTGAAAAATTTCTCATTCAACTTGCATGTGTAAACACCGCACAACATTCCATAAAAATCAGGCCTGGGTAATAGTTCATGGCGTCCAATTTGATATACGACGCATGCTTGGTTTCGGGAGTGAGAAAAATGGTGCGCACAGCCAACCGAGAGCCGTCGAGCGAAGCACCATTGTACACAGGCGGCGCTGCGATCATGGCGCGCAACGCATTTCGGATGCGGAACGGCGGCAATGGCATCAAACCCACGCAACGAGAAGCTGGTTCAAACCAGAAGGAGTGGCCGGACTCGAGCGCAGCAAACGCAGACAGAGTAATTAAATTCCTTACGAAGACGACGCATTCCAGCGACATGCGCGCAACTTCGGAAGGAACCAGTGGGGTGGCATTAAATTGATCAGCACAGAACTGATCCACCACCTGATACACCACATGTGCCACGGTCTAACCGGATGGGGGAGGAACCTTCATCATTAGATGCGGGTTGCACTCTTCTACTCTGCGACAATTGGCTTCTATAGCTTAAGCACTTTTCGTAAACCGTCTTTTGATTAATAAAAAATCAATTTTCAATCAATTTCTTTAGAAAGGTTAATTACACATGTATGAGGACCAGGTGAAAATATTTTCCAATCTAAGTTGAAAGCTGATTGAGGCGAGCAGGTTGATCTGAAGCAAGAATGTTTGCCAAGAGCCAAGAGCAAACTAAAACGATTTCAATTCTCTCGTAAGGAATCAGCTATGATGGACAAAATCACATGTAATGTTCTATCATGCCTCTTAAAATTACGCCCCATTCCTGACCTTGATGAAAAAAAAGCTCGCATGGTCGTAGCGATACTCATGAGTTCCAAATTTTGGAACTCATGAGTATCGCTACGATGATGTTACGTGCTAGACGTTTGCCCTGTTGGCCCGCGTGTTTAAAAATGAGGATATACATATAGTATAGAATTGTTAAACTGCTGTGGAAATACAACGTACGAATGTTTTTATTGGATGTCATTTAAGAGCAACCCAGCGATAAGAAAACATCAAAATATGGCCTCTGCAATAAGCCTCCGTGCTCGACGAGGAAAAAAAAAGTAAGCCCTAAGGTAAATTTGCGTGTTCTCACTGCAACTGTGATTGCTCAAAATCAAGGAGGTGAACTTCATGCCATACAGACATGTTATTGCCAAAACGTATGCCAATGGTAATCAGGCGCAGACAGCACTGCCACCGCGTGTGCCTGACTGTAATAGCACTGAGCGCATCCACTGTACATACAATAACTACAATATCCAGACCTGGTTGACTGCTAGCTTGTGACAAGGAGCCAGCCCGCCTTTTCCCTAGATACTCTCAATACGTACAGCGCAAGGTAAACATGTCCCATATTGTGCGTCATCAGAGCTGAAAGACTGGCTGATAATTAGTTCACCGCCTTAGCGACGAAATGTGAGCCGAATAAGACAAACCAACTGTCTCGTTGAAACCCAAATCCTTCATTGGCAAAATTGGCTGGGTCACACTTTCGGAAAAGCATTGATTAGATAAGCAGAGCCTTTGACTTTCTTGCGTGCATATACAGTATGTGTCTTCCTCTCGTCAAGTGAATAGGTGCATATTTGTTTAGCTTGGGAGTAAAATGATGATGACGATGATCCCAGTTCCTGCCTGTTTGAGATTAACACCCCAGCAGAACAAGTATCTATCAGACAAGTCAGGAAAACTTGGCGCACTTATTTAGCACTCTACAGTGTATGGCGCCACCTTCTGTCCGAGTTATACAAGTCCTTTTCATAATACAAATACACTGTTGTTGTGGGATATACGTAGAGACACGATGCGACCAACGCTAGTACGTAGTATGGTGCTTTCGAAAACAGCGGGAAGAAAGCAGAACGGACTGTTCAAGTCCACGAAGAGAACAAGCGACTAAAATAATTGAACCACATTACATACTGTAAAACTGTAAATCCTTCATTTAGGCATTGTGCAATAGGCCTTTCGCGAACTTCGCAAGAAACTGTGGTAAATTTTCACAGCAGGATTGACAAAATATACTGTCGTCTTGAATGAGATCAAAACACAATATTCGCATGTTGGTTTAACCACGTCTTGCTGCTTTGCCTAGCGACAACATTCAGCCAAAAATCTTACATTTAAATAGTATAATCAACGCGCACCTACTAATGAAATATGCTACTTTCAAACTCTCAAAAAAGGTATATGCTCGGCTAGCAGCTGACGAAAACGCTTGCTTACAATGATAATACAATAAAACACTGCCACGTCAGTGACCATAAGAGTTGCGTCAAGAATAGGCGCTCAAAGCGCACTCTCGCAAGAGTCAAAAGTCGGTTTAGAGTATTGTAAGAGCATAATAAGAAACTTCGAAGATGGAGCCTATCGACAAAAACAGACATTGAAAAGCAGTCAATAGCGCCAGGGTCACCTCGTTTTTCAACGATTGTTTCTCTTTTTTATCTCTGATGTTCTAGCTGAAAGTGCGGACCCTCTTTGGAACAGATGCGTCATGGTCGAATTGAGTACAACGAGAGCAACCTGTGCGAAAAGACGTAGGATATTTCTGAACTAGAAAACAGCCTCGCCTAGAGGAGTGCCGACGAAAATACGGTTGAGCATCGTTCTTCATGTTCCCAACATTCTTAAAACTGAATCCAAATAACGAAAACAGTCAAAAAGATCAAACAGTATGCCCAAAATGACACTAGCTCAGACTGTACATATCTGATAAGCCCAGCGATTAATAGCCATATTGGATATTCGTTCCCACACAGCCCACAAACGATCGGCAGCCATGCACAGTGCCAGCAGCACGCAGATTAACTTGGCCATATTTGGTAAAGGGACCGCCAAATGTGCGGTATACCACATGAGGCTGTAATTTGTTCTGTACGACCAAACACTTGTGTAGCCCCAGCAGAAAATCATGACAGATCATGACATGCAAGCATGTTTATGAGTTCGGCTGAAGTGAGAGCGATTTGAGAAAAATAAGCTTCTTCTTTCTTCGACTGCCTGTAGAATGACACGAGATAGGTGATATGACTAAACAGACCAAGTGCGAAATGTAAGGGCATGACAATCTCATAAACGGCATTTCCAATGCAGAACCAGCATGACGGTACCAAGAATCGTAGACATAGGTAGTGTTTGAGGCTATGAAAAAATCTGGCTGGTAACTTATTTTCAACCTCAGGCTATGATTCTGTCGACCTGCGCGGTAGAATGACTCTTTTTTGAGTTAAGAAAAAATAATTATCTTTGCGTAAAGGTCGTAAAAGATCAATAAGTATGATTGGAAATATTAGTTAACTTGGGAAAGGTCATAAAAGAGATGGAAAACAGAAAGACCAGGTGAAACTTTTTAAGTTATCTGACCTTGATGAAGAAACAGAAGAACTGAGCGATAGGGTGCTGCTTGAGACTCGATTTACGAATCCTCTCAGTATCGAATAAATGCTCGCAGCAGCACCAGTGGTCGACCGTAGCAGCACCAGGGGTCGATTCCTTCAAGTTTATGTCTCCTACCGTTCGCGCCTTTGCTCGTTTTGATTTTACCACCTGACCTGAACAGTGCATAAGCCGATGCATTAGCTTCTTCTTGGACTTGCTTTCCCGCAGTTTCAAGGTTTCGATCATTTAACAAATTTATCATCGATCGAACGAATCCAATGTCCACAACGATTGCAATGGACGAACGCTCTTTCAATACAACCCACCCGGCTAACCTGCTGTTATCGATCACCTCAGGTTTTATAGGAGCATGCGGAATGCCAGGCAATTTTTTTCTTATGCTCATCATCGCGCATGAATATAAGACACGGAAACCGCACGAATGGTTGATGTTTATGTTGGCACTAAGCGATTTCCTGTTCTGTTTGAACTATGTGGCTCTGGAGGCCCCCTTTATCCTCGATTTCACACGTATTGAATGCAAAATAGCGGGGCCAGTCGAGTACTTGCTAGGGACCCTATCGATTGGCGTCCCTCCTCTGGTGGCATATAATCGATATCTGTCACTCTACAACAACCAAAAGTACCTGAAATTGTTCACCAATCGTAACGTCCTGATAGCCGTGGGCATTATTCTGCTATACGGGCTGACCTGGCTTCTGCCCTTTTTTATCACCGGCAGTCTTGGCCAGGACGACCTCGGCCTATGCGGCACCCAAGTGAAAAGTCACTTGTTGGCCGGAGTCGTCGGCTTAGCAGCCATGGCCCATATCGTGTTCTACATTATTCTGGTCTACTATTCGTACAAAGTGATCAAGAAAATTCGCAATCACAAACGAAATGCAGCCCAGAGCCAGTTGCAAAGTCGGCTGATCAATGAAAGTCGAGAAATCATCACCGTCGTGCTGATCATATCAGCCGTGCCCTTGTTCGCACAAATGCCAGGAGTCACGATCAAATTGCTGCAGAGTTTCCTACCATTTTTCGATCCTTGGGTCAGTCGACCATTGATCGCCCCATTCCCATTGACCGCTGCAGTGAACGCGTACGTGACCATTTATGTGATCAAGGATTTCAGGAAGAAGGCCCTGGTATTTTATAAAAAGCTGTTTGCTCGATCATCACAAGTTGCGCCTACACCAGCTTCGGGTGATGGGTTATGAGATACAGCAAATTTGTGTCGAGCTTGAAGCAAGTCATGGATAGATCGGGTTGTGCTCCAGCTGGCAATCAATTAGCTGTGTCGGACCAGGGACGATTGGAACCTATACATCGGTCTGTGATTACATGAGGTTGCAGGAATGGTCCATGGAAAGTACAGCACTGCACCTCCATTTTTTCCTGATTTTGTGCATTACCTGATTTTGCGGTCCAGCATTGACTAGTTGCTGCTGGAATTGGCTGATTAGCGTATTTTAAAAAGAGCGACTTCGCACTGGTTCATCTGTGAATAGGATTCATGTCATGTCTTTGAGTAGATTGCGGCCACAGCAGTAGATTGCCTCGATGACAGGGCAGTGAAACAGGGGGGTGACGGGCGTGTAGCCGTGTATAGAGATTTAATTCTACCCCATCACCGATATATATATGAAAGTTTCAGGTTTTTATGAGGTCAAAGTAGGGTCAGTTCTCGACGCGCCGTTATCGCCAGCTCGTCATCGCATACTTCATGTACCATGGCGCACCTGCATTGAGCGACCACTTACGCCGAGTGCGGGAAATTCAAACTATACAGCTGGTCAACAGCTTTTTCTTTCGCGTATAAAACCTTTATCTATCGAAAAGTGCATGATTCAAATGACTTTAATTATCGTATCATCAACAAAAGTAGCCAACGGAAACATAAAAAAGCAGATGCTTCCTGCGCATCAATACACTTCAAATGATACCATCTACGACATTCTAGATTGCTAGCCTTTCTCTTCTTCCAAACAGAAAACAACCGAGGTTGAGTGGCCGTTCTCTTGTTAGGCGTAACGTTTTTAATTCCAGGCATTTGAGGCTGTGAATGCTGGCACTCGCAATTTTTTTCACCCTAACGATTTCGTATTCCATATCTGTTTTCAATGCGGCAGCGACAAATGATGGTGACATCGTCAATTTTATAGGCATTCGATCTTCGACGACGATAGCAAACAGTGCGAAAAAACGTAGGATATTTCTGAACTAGAAAACAGCCTCGCCTTTGAGTTTAGAGAAAGTAATTACCTTCACATAAAGGTCGCAGAAGATTAATGAGTATGATTGGGAATATTAGATATCTTGGGAAAGGTCATAGACGAGATGGAAAACAGAAAGACCAGGTGAAAATTTGTGAGTTATCTGACCTTGATGAAGAAACAGAAGAATTGAGCGCTAGGGTGCTGCTGGGGACTCGATTTACGAATCCTCTCAATATCGAATGAATGCTCGTTGCAGCACAAGGGGTCGACCAGTGCCATGACAAATATATATTACCTTAGTTGGTATAACTCTTGGGCCCCGCATCTGACGGGTATAACACGGAGCATAATAATTTTATATGGATTTCTCACCAGCATCGGCCGACCCGGGGTCCAACAGGACCCGACCCAAAATGCATGGGTTTTGCCTTTAAAACTTTGAAAATTTACAATTGCAAGCACAAAATTTTTCTGTTATATCATAACAGCAGTATATGATGTGATCGATCAGAAAATGCCATAATTTGATCATATTTCACTTCTAATGTGCACATAATAAAGCGAACACATCCATTAGAAATATTTTTCACAGCACTACGACGCACTCATACAGAAGCAGCTGTAAAATTCCACCGAAATACTCGTATACATTGTCCATAAAGAGCTGAGTCATCTGGTTGTAGAACTGAGCACTTGCCGGCAGAGCAGTAATGCAAGACGCAATGCGTGCCAGTCGAAATGTACTCGAACTTGTGCCTACTGTGGTAGATATGACTTTGAAAAAAGATACAGATATGGATATAATTCTAATATCCATACCTAAGAAAGATATAGATAAAGATATCAATATCCGTATCTATATCTTGGAAAAAAATCAATGAGTATTATAATTTGTCCATCTCAAAAAGTTTTTGTGCTATTCAACATTTTCGCGCGAATTTCAAATTTTCAAATTTAGGGTCACTTTGCACTGAACTTCGCCAACCGAGTGTAAAGAACGGGTCACCTCTATTTCTTCCATGTGCGTTATGCAGAATTCAATGGCCTATCGAAAGGGACCATTCGCGCCTCTTTTTATAATGACCAAGGTGTGCTAGGGCTTCTCAAAGTTCGCCGACGACCTAGATTTTTGACCAAAATAGCTATTTCCCTTCTCCCTCCACCAGACACGTCTTTCTTCACGCTAGTCTAGTGCAGAATTCAAAGACGAGTCGAATGAGCGTACGCAGAGCTTTGTAGCTTGCCGGGATCGCGAAATACACAAGAAAACAGGACTTGGACACGAGGGCTTGGTACAAATCAGCTTTTTCTCATTACCAGCAGTCACATAGCAGTTTTGTGCAGCGCATACCTCACATTTTTATGTCGGCCCTCTCCTAATCACAGACTTTATAGACTTATCAATGCGCTATTCAAATGTAGATTCATCGACTCCTTGATCAAAAATCTCTGCATGCAGCGACTCGACGACGTTCTGAACGTTTTGATCAAACATGCGCCCCAGAGAGTCGTCGGAACCAATGTGATCGTCGTAACTTGGGTCCATATCATCGTCATTGGCTGGCGCCTGACCGTCAGATGCCATTGCTTCTTCACGGTTTAGTTCAAGCGCGGACCAAAAGCTTTGAGCCTGTGCTGCTGTCAGCCAGTCCTCTTTAGCAGGAGACAGGGGGCTGTTTCTCATGAGCTTGGCGACGTCTTTGGGATCATATTGAGCCTGTAATGCCTTCGTTGAACTATTTCAATAGAAACTGTTTCTGGGCTTCGGTAAAGCGCTTCACTTGTTTTCTATCTTTCAGAGCCCAGCCTAACTCTAATGGATAAATAGCATTCATGGTTGAATCCTCTGGTCGCTGGCTTTGTAGTGTGATGTAGTTAGGCTGGGATGTTCCTAGCCCTCAGTCCTAATCACACCACACTCAATGATGCTTACCCAATGTGCGCAACTGATGCGGGTGATACCACCCTTGACGACCGACCTTGGCAATGCGAGCCATCGAATTCCAATCAAATATGAAGAACACACCAATCCGAATACCGATTTACTTGTTCCGAGAGAAATAGACACAGTGACTGACATGCTCAGGGCTCGTCCTTATATACCTTTCCTAATACACAGGCCTATAGCAAGACTAGTTGATAATCGGTGCAAAATAAGAAAACTGGAATGCAGTCTAAAGTCAATATGCAGAACAGGATAATGCACGTGCCTGTGCCTAATCAGCCGTCATGCAAATCTACAGAATAAAATTTGGTCAAGGTGCAGAAGAACCTGATGGCAGGATCAATAAAACGAAACGTATCTATTCCTAATGAGCTTGCTTGCTTTGGTTCTGACATAAGAAGAGATTCTCACTCTAATTGTGCGGCAAATCCAAATAGCCATATCACAGTAGCGCTGTGAATACACTGGGTGCACTGGAAAATAGATGGGCTCTTTCAGCAGTGCGTACTCAGCTCTCAATGCTGAAGTCCTTCAAATACTGCCGCTCTGCTTGCTTTGTGTGTTTCCTAATGCTCACGTGCTTCCACCAATCGTGACCATATCGCTCTTTCCATTCTGCTCCATATCGATTTTATAGTGTTGGATGATGCGAGAATTGGCAGATGTCGAGAAGATTGGGAATATCTTTCTTTTTTTTAGCCCTTTGTATCTCTCACAGTCACTTCTCCAAAGGGTAATTCACTAGCCACTTGGGGTGATGTTATGAATTCAGTAAATGCCAAAACTTTTCTTTTGTCATTGCGCTCGCGTACCTTCGAACGTTCTGGTGCCAGCCAAATTGGCTTTGAACATTCTAGACGATTTTCTAGCTTCTTTCCACATGTAGAACGTGAGTCCTGGAATAAATTTTTCTAGTCCTTTCCATTGAAACCAAGGCGCCATAACTGCGAGCGTTCGAAGTCTGTCTTGTCGACTTGTCGCATTCAGATACTGTTCAATGGCATCTTCCACGACACCAGAAAATTTGTCAGAATTTTTTTGTTCTTCCAAGCCATTCCACGCTCCTTTCCACTCACCATTTGTTTCATCTGCTTTGGAGCATCCGGCGCAAAGGCAGCCATAACAGCACGTTACATGGTGGGCGACGTTTACCCTCTTAGCTTTTGTAATTGGCTTCAAGGACAGAAATTTAGCTGGGAAGTCTACATTAGTGAAACCAATAGATTCAGCTGTTTGACGGATACTAACTTTTACTTGTTCACATTCCTGTCTTGAGGTTGCGATGTCTTGTGAGTCCGGGGATATCTCGTAGCTGCTGCCAGAAAAACAGGGTCTTTTCCAGTCTGAGCCTCTGGATGTGCGGCGATGCTGGGGGGTATCATACACACAGTGTGATGGTGACGAGTTCGTAGTTCATCCCCTGGAATTTCGCTTTCAGTTTCTGTGCTAATGTCTGTTCTTTGTACAGGTAAATCCTCTCCTGTTGGCAAGCTTTGTATGAAAACTTGATGCCTTGCACACATTCCTATGCATGTTGAAAATCAATGTTTGCCAAAGACAATTTCACAACGTTTACCAGTGCCCAGAGGAACAAAGGCACGATTATACCAAGGTATTGTCTGCGATTCAGATTTTGTTAGCGATTTGTGGCCTACAACTGCTGCAGTGCGGGGTCATTAGAGCCCTTCCAAATACTGTACAGTACTCCACATTTTGAGACGCTGTGCCTATGAGAAAGCATATTCCTTTCTGATCTATTCCAATCTGTGACTTTAGATGTTTTCTGCACATGAACAGATTTTACAAGTTGTGTCGTTGGTAATCAAATATTCCGCTGGTTCTCGCCAAGATCAGGTCCGCTATGTTGTCAGCGCCAAATTTCTCTACAGGCCTTAACTCTTGCCGGGTCTGCCGGATGGACCAAATCAGCCAACTTTTGACGGTCGCCGTGATCACAGTGTTATTGTTGCTATCCTAGACAATGGCCCCTGAACCAGACATTAGGGCACCGGTGGGGCTATTACTGATGTTAAAAAGAGTGACAGCACAAACAAAGTCCAGAGCAACTTCATTCTGGGATGATGGTGGGCAGCAAAACTTTTCACAGTGACTTTCTCCAGGTTCAGTGCTGCATTTTATGCCAGAGCTTTATGCAAAAAACAATGGCGTCAATGCAACGCCTAACGCATTCTCAGCCATTAGCAAACTTAGTACATTCGCTATTAGCTTTCGCCAATAGCAAACAGGCATTACCAAACTTCGTCTGGTCCACTCCTCAACTAGCAAGTTTTTTGACTGGCTAGTATGAAATGACGCGCTTGTTTTCTTGTGTATTTCATGATCCGGGCAAGCTACAAAGCTCTGCGTACGCTCATTCGACTCGTCTTTGAATTCTGCAATAGACTAGCGTGAAAAAGACGTGTCTGGTGTGACAATTTTGGAGGAAGCAGGGAAATAGCTATTTTTGGTCAAAAATCTATGTCGTCGGGGAACTTTGAGAAGCCCTAGCACACCTTGGTCATTATAAAAAGAGACGCGACTGGTCTCTTTCGAGAGCCCATTGAATTCTGTATGGTACACCTAGAAGAAATAGAGGTGACCCGTTCTTTACACTCGTTTGGCGGGGCTCAATGTAAAGTGACCCGGGTGTCAAAAATTTGAATTTCGCGCGAAAATAGTGAATAGCGCACTAACTATTTTAGATAGACAAATTTGAAAGCCAGATTCGGATTCTGCGTTCAATTTCTCTATCAGGGTAGTCATGAAAATATTAGTCAGCTCAATGATTGACCAGATATGGGCGATATCGCCCAACCTACTTTTTACAAAAATTTTCGTGTTTCACAAAATCACTCTAATCCCAATATAAAGTCAACGGGCGGGTTCCAGGCGAAAAGAATAGCAATGAGCACACCTACACAGTTACCCCATCGATTCAACACCAAAAATCGCAATTCTATTTTTTTAGGTTGTCCACTGTCTCTCGAAAATAGTCGATTCTTACAGAAAGTCTGTCTTAATGTATTTCACTCGGCAAATTACTCCCACACCTCTCCTTAGCATTCTGACGCGCCTATCATACTGTATATTACACATCGTGAAAAGTAAAAAATTTTTTTCTTCTCTCTCTTAGGGAGCATTTTCAACAACTCCCTATTCCTAACAAGCTCACCTAGTTAGCACAATCCGTCAAGAAAGAGCTATGGACGAATAATTCTTTCCTGATGAAAAGCTTTTCTCACAGTGAGTCAGGAGTTTCGTATGAGCTCGAAGGTGCTGCAAAATTTGAGTATGTAGAGGCTCGACTGGCAATCGATACTCTGCACGGAGCCAGCAGTGATACGGACGCGGTCGTATCACATAATCACATTATACCCTGATGATAAAGGGAAGCTCGCTGATGCAATCAATTTGCACCGTGGTTGTTCTGTAAATTCCGTGGTGATGGGAGATGCAGTACTGCATCCCCTAACGGCTGATTTATAGGATCGCGCCAATGATCAGTTATTTATAGTTCAAGCAAAAGTATGCAGTGCTGTGATCACACTGAATAAGGCGTAAAGTTATCAACGCAAGTATTTTTTGGAGAGCCACCCAGCTATAATATGCATTCTTTGCCAAGTTTTCTTTTTTGCCTGTAAAATTTCCAGCTTGAAAAGTCGGTGGCCTCGTGGCCTGGTGGGTTAGGCATCTGCCTCTCACGCCAGGTGCGCAGATACGCGCGAGTGTTCGACTCGCGGGCCGGTAAATCATTTCGGGTAAAATGTGTCCCTTCACCCTCGAGCGCGCATAAGCGTTTGGTGCTGTGGTAAAACGAACATGAACATGAAGTATCATGACAATGGTGGGTACTTCCATGCCCACCTATTTGATTAGGTACCGTTTCACTCGAAACTCTCCTCGCGGGAAATGAAGGATTTAGATGGAGATATGTTCGAGGGAAAGATTACATTTCAAGTTGTGGCTAGTACATTTTCGAAAAAATTTTGTAACCCGTGAACCAAGATTATGAAAAATGTTTTACTCACTCCCGGAAGAATCTCTTATCGTTAGTCAGATTCAAGTTCTGCCTAACAAAACGGAAACACAGAAAGCCCGAACCATCGAGCCCCATGGGGACATATTCGAGGGTGAGACTTCCGAGTAAGCGTGGATTCGCAGATAACTTGAGAAAACCCACATTTTCCGAACTGAAGGTGTATAAGATTGACATGTGCATGTGCTGCAATCACAAGTTCCACAAATTCACATTACTCGCGAGTTATTGAAACGATTCCACCACAACTAAATCCATTGCACAAGAGATTTCACCAAAAAACAGAGCAAAACAGGAAGGCAGTGCTTGCGAACTCATCACTATTGCAGATAGATGAAGCAAAATGTCAGATCATAAAAAGAGGATAAAAATGTCAACTTGATCAAGTACTGGCGTCTAAAAAACCAATCACAGTGCAAACGCTTCATGCAGTCACAACCCAGGTCAAAAGAACCGAAATTAAAGGCAACAAGAGAAATGCTGCAAGTAGTGGATATCCAAGGTCTGATAAGTGCATAGATTTTAGAAACTTCTGTTAAGATCGACATATTGATTCATCTCTTCGGCCACTGTGCTAAAACAGCTGTTATAGCGTCCCGCAGCCGATTGATGTTGTTTCTGAACAACACATTGAAAATCATTCTTGACCACTGACGCTACATTCTTCTTTTTCTTGAAGTCGAAAATAGCTTCGTATTCGTGGTGACTACTCGATGCATTAGCATTCATCATGGAATTCGAACCCGTTTGTATTGATGACATACTCGTACGACGATGCTCCGCCTCCACTTGAGCCTGCAGTGTCTTCAGATCGATCATTGCGTAGGGACGAATGAGCGATGGTGGTCTGAAAAGAGGACCAGGTGCAAGCTGGAAGGCAATTACATGAACCACTCATCAGTGCAAAGATTTTAGGAGCCAGCTCTTACGTAATAGACATATTCGTGGACGAAAATCAGCAAGCTTATGAATTTCATGCCAGAAAGACCAAAGACAAAACAGCCACTGGGTTCAGAAACGGCTTACGCACAAAACCCCAAAAGACTAATTTTCCAAATGCGCACATACCCCTTTTGCAGTTACAGGGTTCATGCAATGAGCGGAAAATGATTTCCCCGATTTTTTTTCGGTTTCCAAGACAAAAATTTGGTTTTTTTCCCCAATTATTTTCACACTGCCCCGGCTACTACGACCAATTTCAACTGATTCACTGATTTCCAGCTAGTGTTCGAAAGACCAGGGGTTTTCCACCTCTTACCTGACTATGACCTTAACTGGACCCCCAAAAATTTTCTGACCTGACTCTGACCCTGACCTTTAAAAGGGGTCGGTCAATTTTGACAGATTTCTGACCTTAACCCTGAGCTTATTTCTAACACTATTTCCAGCACGATCAACAGGATACACAAAAGGCTTGTGAGTCTAAATTTTGAGCCCCGAAATGCAGTCTCATAATTTTTTCTGATTTTGGATCAAAAATTCCTGTTTCACCTGATTTTCGCAGGTTTTCCAGATCCTTTTCGAATTCTCTCTATTTTCCAGGTTTCCCAGCTCTTCCAACCTGGCATGACCCCTGAGTTATGACTGCTAAGTAAGCAGGCACAAAAAAACATCAGCTGTTTCCCCAATGTGCACAGTGAATGTACCCGTTGATCTGTCTAGCGCTTCTAGGTAGTATCTCCCTCTGGAACAAGATGGCTCATGACCTGGGTTATTATAGTCTGCCTATGTAGGAAATGATGCCATGTCCTACAGACTAGTGTTCGACTGGCGTCAACTATTTCCGGTGTCGGGGTTGACTGTGTTTAAGCCTAATTGTGCAGATTACTTTTAGAGGATGGCGAGTGTTACCTACTTATTTCCTCAGGAATAAAAACTAAATTTTACACGGCCAATAATTTATGTCTTATTATATACTAAAGGAAAACAAAATCAGCGAGCGTCGAGCGTCTGAGCATCCGAGTTATACGTAAATATAACCTTCGCTCCTATTCTTCATCCTTATCAGATACATCGTCCAACTCAGATTCCATATTTTGCTCCTCATCAGAATTTTCCTTATCTTCGCAGGCCTTATTTGCTAGCTAGATCAAGAAAATTAGCTGGTTGCCCTTATTGTAAGCATACAATTTTGGGACCCTCACACCAGCCATATTTTTCAGGGTCGGGGCCGCGGTCGGGTCCCAGTCGAACGTTACTACAGACCAGAAGGCGCACAGGTCGGGGGGTACCTGAACAAGCTACGTTTTTCATCCACGTTGAAATTCTCGTTCCGAACGCCGCCATTTGTCTCCAAATGGTTCCGAACAATTGTGAAGGCAGAGGACTGGAACATTATTGAGCGACGTTGTTCATTTTTTATCTAAAAAAGTATCGCATGATTGCAGTAATCCAATTTTAAGTGGAACAAACTTTCATACAGCCACATAATACATATGTAGTTACGAAATTTAACAATAGCGGCCAGCAAAGCAGACCAGACATTGCAAGTGCCACTACAGCAGTGCAACCTTTGCGTGACCGCAAACTGGTGATCACTGTTGATGGGGTTATGAATTAAACCAAACTCAAAATGCACATTTTTGGGTTTCGCACCATGGCTTAGTGACCCTGTTCGAAAGCTCTAGGCTCAGGCAGAATTAAAATATTTGTAAACCATGTGATCAAAAACTTGAACCATCGCCCTAAGATCATTGGTGCAGTGCACTAGCCACTATTACCACCAGCAGGACGACTACATAGTGCGATATATCGCGTTTCGGCAAGCACCATATCACATGGTCACCGCTGAACTTGAACAGAGTCTCATCGTAAGAATTAGCAGAAAATTCAATCAAAAGGGTGAACCCTGAGGTGCAATTGCATTGTCTCCACTAATATTACTGACCCAGTGCACCTTTTATTTTTTTGCTTCCTTTATTTTTTTGTTTAATTAGTACCATCCTCTTTTTCGTCAGCCTGCAATCCAATCCTTACCTTGTCCAGCTGGTACAATAATCTAGGCGATATTTTTCCACTACGAACCACTTTTGCTTGTCTAACCAGGCTGCCGAAACTGGTTTCAGTCCGAACTACAATTTCGTGTTGCGCGTCTAACATTTCCAACGCTTGAGCTGTTTCCAGTGGCCAACGTCGAAGCGAGCCTGCTGGGGCCGTGTTGCGTTCGACCAATGGCTTCGCTTCAGTTAAACAATCATTTGATATTTGTTTTGACGCCGGTTGCATATTTCGGTTATCATTTAATTCGAAAGTAATGCGTTTGGTTTTTGGGTGACGAATGCCATCGAAATCTCGTTTCGTGATATAACTGCCCAAACTTTGATTCTGCTGCGGTAAGAGATAGCAAGTGAGCACTTTTTGACGAGTACTTGCATCCAAGTCGCATGTGAGGATCAGTTTTGGGGTGGCCTAGAAAAAGTCCAGTCATTCTAACAATAATTTATGCAAGAAAATTTTAAAAAATTCAAACATCAAACTTGAAATAAGAAAATGAACATGATAATAATAAAGTTGCATATGCTAAGCAAATCTGTCCTGCTTATCGTTAGCTCACCTGATTATGACTTAGCCACAATGCTCTCAGCGAATTAAGGTCACGTAATCCTGTTGGCAAAGATTGCAGGCGGTTTTCACGCAAATCTAAAGTGATCAAGCGCCACATATTGCCCATCGTAGATGGCAAATATTCAATCCGGTTTCCACGAAGTGACAAAATGCTCAAGTTTCGCAGATCGCCGAGCTAAAATCAGCAAATCACAAAAGGGTACACACTGAGAAAAAGATGCGGGTCAGCTACTCACCTGATCCGGCAAAGCCTGCAATCGATTCTGGTCCAAAAACAGCACCTCCAGTTGACATAGCTGACAAAAGCTAGATGGCAAATCGGGCAGTTCATTCGCAATGGCGCTGAATTCTTTCAAGCGCAATCTAGGAAAGAAGAGGTAAAAAACTGGAAAATAAATAAGAATTTCAGATGCTCCTACTTTCCGAAGGCGGGTGGAAGCTGCCGCAGCCCATTTCTGTCAATGCGCAGTAACTTTAAGGTTGGGAGGTTTCCTAAAAATAGATAATATACATTGGCGGAACCAGTACCCGGCTAATAGTGTACATGAAAAAGCCAATGCCGTAGGTTAACCGCTTATGTTCGTAAGTAGCAGCCCGTCAGGCTGGTGTTTTACAGGTCTGTAATTGCTAGAGTTGAAGAAATATCGACTGATCCTGACTGGATATGACTATTTGCTCATGGAATACGGGTCCAAGCGTGCAAGTATTGAAGAGTAAAAGGCTGAGACTGCCTGAGTCTTAGCTAAAGGGTACTTCCTTGCCATTACAGGCCTTAGCTCAGGGGCTGTCTACTATGTTATGTGGTCAGCTTCCGCTAACATCTCGCATAAATTCTTGTTATATAGACCATTTCACAGATCTCATACAACGTGAAATTTGAATTTCTGGCTGCATGCCGCTTATGATAATTTTACTTAGATGAAAAGTTCGTCACTTCAACGCGCTCTAGAAATCTTTTTTAAACAGAAGAGCAACAACTTCTGGCCACTTTTTTGAAACGAAAACTAATCAGCCACGAGCAAGGAAAACGGCCAACAGAAAATTTTCATCAATAAAACTAGCGCACAGCTTTAAATTGAGGGACTTTTTATCTACGTAAAATTGCCATAAGTGGGTTGAAGCGGGAAATTTAAAATTTGCAATGTACGAAGTCTGTGAAATGGTCTATACTTCTTCGAATCAGTCTGACCTGTCAGCTATGTAGCAAAGGAAAAAATTTCAGCCTGTTCAAAATCCAGTGTTGGTTTCTGATTAACACTAAGCTGTTCATTTATCAATGAGCAGGTATGTGCGTCAGCAACGTCCGCGTATATGTAAATTTTACTGATATGGTATCTGATATGTATACCCCACGTAAGATACAGAACAGAACAGAACGTGTACGGATATATGTATATATATATATATGTACGGATATATGTGTATATATGTGCAGATATATGTGTGTATATATATATGAACGGATATTTGTGTGCATATGTACCGATATATGTTTATGTACATACACACTGCATATATGTACAGCATATGTATTGCCTCCCAAAATATAGATACACGTGTACGCGTACATGTATTGTACACATACATAGACATCTGTGCTGCACACGTATCGATACGTATCCGTACATGATCTTTTTCTATAAGCACAGTGTGTACGGGACATTTGCCAACACGCAAATACACGTGTACGCAGTGCATATACGAGCTCGTACACATTCGCATGTGTATATCAAATGCAAAGTACAGTCGTAGCTCGATAGGTACATCGCCTGGTCCCGTCCCGGCTCGCCTACACTCCATATGTACCTCCGATATAACTAACGCATAACAAATAGGATAGTCCTATTCGCATAATGCTAAATGGCTCTCTAGGTGTATGTACTTCTCACGCCAGGAAAAGCCACCCATGAACTGTCGAGTGGTGCATGCGCAGTCTGCTTAGCGTTAGTTCGAGGAATTGTTCAATACACGAGGGCCTGCTCATTGTGGGAAAATGTTTCTGGTTAAAAGCACGCGATCATTCACAGCATGGTCCAGAAAATGCCGTTGTTATTCTGGGAAGCAGATTGAATAAGAATTATGAAAAACCCGAGCCCAGTACAGGGCAAGAGGATGGCATAGTCTTCGTCTCCTTGGCGTTCATTATAAGGAGCTTCGATTGCGAACATGTACTGCATGCGGATATATAGTGTACATATATGAGCCCCTGAGAAACATTGGTACAGTATGTGTACAGCGCATGTACACCGTATTCATGCGTATCTGTACACATACTGTGCCTTTGTTCCGTACATATCCATACGTATAAGTACACGATTTTTTCTTCGCGCGCATACTCGTACACATTTGCATCCGTACATGCTCACAATATGTACATGTATGCAGTACACAGCGTGTACTCGTGCATATGCACCTACACTGACACAACAGTGACGCGTGCTACCATCATCTGCCAATGCAACAAGGCTGAGATGTCCTGTTACAAGTGGAAGGCTGGTCACATCAGGGACTGTCCAAAATTGAGGTTATCTGCCTATCGCTAGCCTTAGTTTACACGGAGGCGGACCAAAAATTTTAACATGTACAGGACCGCTGGCAATCGATTCTAAACAGTATATCGTACTCGGACCAGAATTTTATGGCGAATTTAATCAACGAACTTTGAATCTGCTATTTGGACTGTCGTCAAAATCTCAGAGATCAACTGAACCATAATTTTTGCGCCCTGTCCACTTTTGTATGCGCACCAGTATGCACTCATTAATCTACTTGCAGCGTAGTTAAAATATGAAAAACACGCGAGTACCCTCAGATTCCTAGTTCCATATTCTGTGTTTCCTGCTCGTTCCACAATGCTGTAGACTCCACTGTTATGACTGGTAGTAACGTGACCTTTCCCATCTACCTCTGACTCACTCCTTTCCCCGCTAGTTCTATCTTCTGTCTGCTTGTGAGTTCCAAACTGTTTGTGCCAATAAAACTGTAAGATCGAGCGGTTGCGCCGAAGACCCATCTGCGCTGCACACAACATCGGAAAAGGGCACTCTTTCGACAGCCACAAAGTGGCTATGGACAAAACAATTAAAAATGAGGAGTCAGTCCTCACCAAAAGTCGGCGGCAAATTAGTCAAGTAGTTATCGTTGAGAAGCAATGTTTCCAAGGCGAATAGTTGTTCCATGGATGGCGACAACTCTTTCAGTGCATTGTTGCTCACGTCGAGAAATTCCAAGGCATGCAAACCGTCCAAATTCTAGAAATACACCATTCGAATTGAGAATTTTAAAAATTAATGGAAAGGGTGTTTTACCTGAGGCAACTTTGTAATCCGATTTTCATCGGCCAAAAGAATTCTCAAATTTGACATATTACCCAAAGTTTCAGGCTAAAACATGAAAGCCAGTCAATTTTTCTATGAGCAAGTGGCTGTCTAAAAAAGGCAGTCTTACAAATTCACATAAGCGATTTCCGCCCACATCGAGGAATTCCAAGCGACCTAATCGACAAAGACCAGATGGCAATGACTGCAAATTATTGTTGCGCAATTCTAATATCTGCAGATGATGCAGGCGTCCAATAGTGGCGGGAAGGAATTGTAAGCAGCAGTCGTTCAGGTAAAGGACTGTCAAATTCGAGCAATGCACCAGCGAATGGTCAATGCTGAAAGAGATCGGGGAATTTGTACCTTCTCTACATGGCAACAACTGGAAGATGCAACAGTGACACAACACTGACGCGTGCTACCATCATCTGCCAATGCAACAAGACGCAGCTGTCCTTCTGTTACAAGTGGAAGGCTGGTCACATAGGGATTATCTGAAATTGAGGCCCTCCGCTTACAACTAGTTTACCCTGAGAAGGCGGACCAAGGATTCCAACATGTACAGGTCCGCCTCGCAATCTTATCCTCAGCGCGGAGCTGGTAACTGAGAACGTCAACCGTCAAGGTACTGTTTCAGCCATGGATCAGGTCATCTGGCTGGCTGGCTCGGAGTTTGGCGTGATATAAAGGCTCCACTAGTCTGGCCAGTCCCTTTAGCGCTGCGGACACCAGACCACCACAGAAGACACAAGTTTTTGGCCCGGGAGATGCGCATGTATGTGTTACATTGCATCAATCGCAAGCAAGGACGAGCACTAGCGCTCATGTGTCAGAAGGCTTTTCACCAGTGCTGGCCACGCGTGGGCCAGCACTGGTGAAAAAGCATTCTGACACATGAGCTGTGACGCGGCTGAGATGCTCTATCAGACATAAAACACAGATGACCAGCCCAGCCAGACGAGTTATCACTGAAGACTGTCCTGGCCAGCACGTCTGTACCAGACCAATGTTAGTGGTTCCACGCATATTAGTGGCGCACAGCACAAGGGTAAGTAACGCAGAGGCGAGAATTCAAACGCGCCCTCATCAAAGCACCACGTTCATGGCCAGCAATGCAGAAGCAAGCAAGAGGGCACCTCACCTGGTCAATGGGTTAAAACTGAGATTGAGAACGCACAACCGTTTCAAACATTTGAATGATTCAGGCAATATTTGAATACCTGTAAAACAGCTGGTAAGAAGCATTGCGCAAAAACCAAGTAAAAACTTACTGTTTTTGCGCAAATCCAATACTTTCAACGATATGAGACTGGCGATCCAATGCGGAACCGATATCAGATCATTATCCGTAGCGCTTAAAACCCGCAATTGCAAGCATCGACATAAGTCCTGGAAACAAAATTATATGGCTGACTTGTGCTGTATTCTGATTGGGTAAGTCCACACAAGCCACGCCCACGCAGCTACCGCTATCAAATACACGACAGCACTGTAACAATGCGCCAGTTATCACGCTTGTCACAGGGAGCATTCTGATTGGCTAACGCTGAGTAAGCCCGCTCCTTTGCATCTGATGCACAAATCTCCATCCCTACTGATCGTGGAAATTAGGGCACTAGGCAAACTGTGAGCCTCTTTGGATTGAACATCGTATGCACAGACATTGTATAAGCCCACTCACCTCCGGCAAGTTTTCGAATCGATTGTGATCCAATCTGACACATTCGATCAATTCAGGTTTCTTCACATTTCGGAAAAGGGTCAGTCCCTTCGACGATTTCAATCCCAACCCGCTCAAATCGACATCTTGCTCTTTGGAATGTCGTGGCACTTTATTAGACGATGCACCAATGCTCCCTCGTCGACTTCCCTGCTCCACATTTTCATTGAGCCTGCCATTATTTATCCCTGGCCTTTTGGGACTCGCTGTTCGTATTTTAGCAGTTTCGCTAACCGAATGCAAGAATTTTTTAGGCACCAGAGAAGCCAGCAGTCCTTTTAAGCCATTGCTACTGTGGCTTTGCTGTTGCGATGAAGGCACGTGAATCGCCGATTGCCGACGACGATTCATGGCGATGGGAAGCCTAAAAACAAGCCGCCCCATTATTAATCACTTTACACGTTCCAGATCGAACAGTGTAAAGTGATTCACATGTTCACAAGTGTAAAGTGGCACTTTACACTCTGTGGCCTAAATATACCTACTTTACACTGTGTAAAGTGGACACTCGCACGCCGTACATTCCAGCACAACCACACAGCGAAGCAAAGGCGGAGTAGCCGTCGCACTCAACGAACAAGGCAGCCTCGTATCAAATATTTACTCACTTTATAAATAACACTCTGCTGATTCACCCCGACACACCTACAAGTGCATGACTCATCGCCAGCTTCCTTTCATCTCCAACACGGCAACCCAGTCACTCGATCGCCACTGGTTCCCATCGTTCACAACCGTCGCTCCATCGACTCTTGGAAAAGCCCCTTTCTAATTTGCCGGGCCCCTTACAAGTCCGTCCTGCACGAAATCAATATCCATCCGTGCGAGTTCAGTACAAGCACCTTTCATTATGTCAGAGCGCAAAGTGCTGGTGCAGTTAGTCCGTCGCCTCGTTACCCTCTTATCCCTGCTTCCGCCCGCAACCAGTGCAACCATTCCCTCCACCTCCTTCATTCGCGTGCTCGGACATATGCACGAATACAAAAGCATAGCCAAATCAGTCACCTCGTACAAGTAATTCCACAAAACCCTAACAAATAACCAATCAAAAACTCGTTAGATTCCTGCCTAGCAATGCAAAAGTACCAAAAAAAGTAGCTCACATTTTGCTCATTTTGTATTCACACAACTAACTAAACTAATACAGCCCGCATTGCAGCCAGCACAGACAGAACACAGTACACAAGATAGAGCAGTACAAACACCCCAGCCAGTCCTATTCACAAATAAGCTATGCTATCAAAAACCCACTGACTAGATAGAACCTTTCAAATCCTTCCTTCCATCTCACTTCGGTCAGTCCCCACACAAACCCTGACCTCGAAATCCCTAAATCCGCAACAAATCGGACCTAGGCCTGGCTATACTGTCGTTACTAGAAATGGCGTCAGTGAACGGGGAAGCATTGGCAGGGCATGACACAACCGCACTCAATCCAGTTAAGGAACCACTGCGTTGTTGCTGCTCGTAATAGACCGAATGCTGTATAAGATCCTTCTCAGCATTCTTAGCGAACGGAATGATGGTTAGCGATTGCTTCTTGGCATTCGATCCCGCACGATTATTCGAATTGACTGCGTTGCTCAATTTTGTCGTGTTGTTAGTACTTGGCGCCTGTAATTGCATGGCCACACCACCCCATCTCAATTTGTATGTACCAGTGCGCCAACTAATCGTCGGATTGAACAACGCGCGAAGGAATAACGGCAAAGATGTGAATTCTCGAAATAACCACGAAACAACGTACTCAAATTTCCCAAATGGCAACGGGCCGTTCTAAAGAAAAACATCCTTGATTATTAAACATATACTTTCAAGCTCGAGCGGGAATCGAACCCTCTACATTCCATCTCTCCATAGCCTCTTTCTAATCAATGCATTCCCCACTACCCACGCCTTCCGCACACCAACCACAACGGTACAAACAAGTGGCGACTAGCCATCAGTAAACTCCAACCCCATCTCACCTGAACAATAGATAAGAGAACATAATCGGTAAGCATCCAAGCAGTGACGTGAACGAGAAAAAAGACCAAGGAATTCCACTGGAAGAGATTGTTCACGGCCAATGAGCTCAACACTCCCAACAAAACGCATTCTTGCAACGGCTCCAATAGAACGATGTGCGGCAACATTGCTATACGCAATTTGGCCCATCTGAAAACAACACTGATTACTGCGGGCTTAAAAGTCTAAACACAACTCTTTCCTCAGCCCACCCGATATAAAACATACACTTTACACTATGGAGCTGCAATTACTCCTACTCGGTAGAGAAATAGTCTCCGCAACCTAGCCCTGATATCCAAATCCACCAACAAACACACGTACCAAATCGGCTTACCTCGCTGAACGTGCGTGATGCGCCGATACGCTACATATTCCTGCATTTTGCCAACCGGGCTGACTACTAATTGCACACTTCCATCCCTTGCTGGCTATGGAGTGCGCGAAGAAGTAATCTTCGGCAATATAATGACCAAAGGCTTGCATTCCGCCCGCTTCTTCTAATACGTTCTTTCTCATCAACGAAGACATGCCAGTGCTGCAAATCACACCGAATGCATCGGCTGATAAATAGATTCGTGCGTGCGCCGTGCCAAAATACACTTTCTCCAATGTGGCCGCGAATCCTTTACGATCGCAAGTGAATGGCATCTGAGTGACAATGCCCACATCGTCTTTCAATGCCATCACCATATCCGTCAAGGTGTCTTCTTTCACTGAAATACAATATATCGAATAAAGACCCCTTATTATAACACGCCCAAGATATGGGCATAGCGGACGGACATGCTTGGCTACAAATCTGTCAATATCTTTGCGCCGTTTTACCCCACCCCCTGCCCGGGGCTGATCGAAAAGGCGTTACCCCCCAAAGGCTTGGGCTCTGACCGTGAGATAACGAGTAACAGGTGCCGTTACCGCATGTTTATCGTGAAAAATCAAGAAAAATTCAAATTTAAAAGATGGCGGGAAGCACGTCCTGCCCTACGAACGGACGCTACACAGTGTATGGATCATTTGGCCAAAACTAACGGGACTAGATTCGGTTCATTCGCATCTTATTCAACTCAAAGTCGCGATTTTAAAACAATTTCAGTTTCACGGGACCCGCTTCAACGACCGGCATTAGTCTCAAAGTATGCCTCACGCCAGACCAAGTATGGGCAAGGGGGTAGGGGGTACCCCCCCCCCCTGTTGGGTCGGCCAGGACATTGAACCCTTCCTCTCAACCCCGCCCCCTACCTCAGGTCCAGCAGGAAGAAAGAAAAGGAAGGAAGCGAAAGCGATCAAATTGCATGCGGGCTGGACCAAGACCTGACCTGATTGACCAAGCCCTGACCTCCGCGCACAGGCCAATTGTCCAGCCAGCCACAGTACTCTATGTAAACAGTCATGCAACTCACTCACTCGGCTCGAACCAAACCTGACCTGGCCTGTCTAACACGCGATCAGATCAGGCTTAGGCGATCTGATCTGACCCCCTCCCCAAATACCCAACCGACCTTGCCCATACTTGCGCCAATTGGGCGCGAAAATTTTAAATGTTTGGTTGGAAAATACATTTAAAAATGAGCTAGCTACCCGACTTTACTTTAAGGATTGGTTAACGGTCCCTGCAAGCCATAATTACTCGTTTCTCCTGAATCCATCAGCTTCGGGGCTGAGGTGAAAAACAAACCCATGGGGCCTCACAGCTCTGCCCATCGACTCTAATGACGGAGAGAGCCATCCAGGCGAAACTCTCGCCCCTTTCCGCGCATGACCTTCCCCCTTCCTGAAGCTTCCTTCATCCAACCACCTTACTTCTCATTCCGGCATCCGAGATCATAATCACATTGTATTTGGCCGCTCGATAAGCTTGTATCATGTTGTTAATTTTCGGATTAATACCCACTCGTTCCTCGCACGTGAACCGTCGCGAATCGACGTGAGCATATTTGGCGCGAACTGAATCGACCACCATCAACGCCGGATCGCTATCGTTATGCACGCAAAATAGAATTTCGTACTGAAATAAATTCAAACCGTTACTTTACACTCTTTCTGTGCCACTGCAAATGACAATTCCTTCTTTCTTTTCCGGTTTCAGCAGTTCATCTCGTGTAAAACTGCCTATTCCATTTCAAGTTTTTTTGTCTCGTAACCAGACACGGGTGCACCTGTTTAAAACTACACACCTACTGACTGCAGTGCAAACAAATCTAAAATCTCGTCATCACGTTTCCTTAAATATTATTTTCCAAATAGGCATAAATCACAATAGTTTATATAGTTTACTCACCTGTGGATATTTCAATGTAAAAAAGGTTTCTAAATTCGAATATAAATTAGGATCGACCCCGACCAATGGTTTTATTATGCTGACGCCTGGAAGTGCGTTCTTGCAGCTTTCGTCGTCAATCGTATACCTCTTGTGCAATTTCAATTTCCTATAAAAACATTTATTGCATTAAAAGCCGCACAAAATAATAAATAAAACGGGGAAAAAGATTACGATCACATTGCCTTTAGGAAAGCACGATATTCCGAGAGGGGACGAATAGAAAATTATTGATGCGCTGCTGCTGTTTTTTCTAATGCGCACCGAAAACATGTTCGCTTTTGCTGCACCCATCTTCGAAATGCTTCTCTCACTCGTTCGAAGCGAACGAACAAGATAAAAACATTGGCAAGGGAGCGAATGGAATTGGCATTTCGAATGAGTAAGATAGAAATTGGAAGAGACACTCCATTTCTACACGCTCCCTTTCTCCACCCGCAGCCCAAAAATGGTGGTCTATGCGACGCGGTTCCAACAAAGAACGCCTTTAAACGATGAGACATAAATCAATCGCAACAAAACGAACTACCAAACAAGAAATCGAAATAAGAAACCAGTTTAGGGGATTGTATTGGCGAGCATACGATGGAAACAGGCGTAAGACGAATGATTTCTATTGTAGTATACATAGTCACTGCCAAATACATCCTTACTACTATTGCCCAGGTCGTTCAATATAACTAAGTTTTATTGTCCGTGAAGAAAAAGTCATCCATGCGCGAACTTAACGAAGGACATCACCTTATTCAAAAGACGACCAGACGGTAGATAGGCGACAGGCGAGGTCGTCAAGAAGACATGATACATTGTTTCGTTAGGGGGATCTCCTCGCATGAACTGCACTGCACTGTTGCACTCCGAACTATCTCGGCGTAGAAAACGAATGACTCAGATACATAAGAATCTTCGCCCAATCACGACCTTTCCATTTTCCACAAAAACCAAAAGAATGCGAATAACCGTACAAACAAATGGCGAGTAACAAAAATTTTTCGGGTCTACGTAATTTTTACATGAAAATGAGAGTAACGGGCGATGAAGGCAAGCGAAATATTTACTATAGCGGAACTAAAAAAAAGCACTTACCCGTAGCTGATAGCGATCATGTGCACGACCCAATAACCGGCCCAAAATATGAGAATACCGATTGATAAACCCAAACAAATATAATCAGGGCGTAAATAGGAAGAAATCAACAATGAAGATGGTGATAAAGCCTCGGATTCTTCAGAAGACGACACGGCACTCATTATTGAAAAAATGCGGTGCAAAACGTTCGCATAGAAAAAAATGCTCTTTTACAAAAGCGAGCGGTCCAAAATATCCGCGTCGACTAGCGAATCATTTTTGCTCGCTATTTGACGTTCCCTAAAAAAAATTTAGACCTATAGATATTGAAACAATATAAATTAAAAAATCGATTTTTAACTAGAAAACGCGAATTTTTAACAGTTAAACCTCTCGTCCTCGAAGCACGCAATTCGTCTATTCAAGATTTCGGCTCAACAGATAATCGGTGTGGAATTAATGAGGATTAGCTACCAATAGCAGCAAGCTATTCATCAGACACGTTGCTAGGTGAACAATTCGATCATGCCACACTGTTGGATGTACGCCCACTCTCTGTACACCAGTGTCTAGCCTGCCTAAATGACCTTGCTGGTTCGACTGGGCCACTCACGATCATTGCCATCAGCCGGGGGCGCGTAGCCAAGAGAAACTGGCTAGTAAATAGGCCCAATGAAAACGAACGACCCCAAATGAGGAAGCTCGATGAAAAAATGTGATCATTCTTCAAATACGTCGAGGGCAACGGTAAATTGATTAGTGAGGAAAGCAGGGAGGGAAAATTCAACAGAAAAAAGCCAGATCGAACGAAATTCAGGGTTCTCCTTCGCCAGTTCCGAGAATAAAACGTCGTCCAATAAATAGCGTCAGCGCACTAAAAATTTAAATTTTGGACGTCATCGCACTTGATTTGAATGCCAGCTGTAAAAATCACGGCGTTTGCCTACACGTTCGCCCCAAAAATCGCGTCGTGTCGCCATAAAATAGATATGATCTGGTGCGGGCAATGATGCGCGTTGATAATAAAAGCACCGGAACCGTACATGGGCCTACCTTTTTACGAGCACGTCTAAAAGATGAATCCCCAAAAGACAAATTTCGATGACGCACAATGTTTTACGATGACACCGCCAAGACTTCGGTCGGCACCAGATGGACAATAAAAATGCGCGAGAAAAAATTTCGTAGCATCAATAATACAACAAAAAATTAAAAGTTTCTCCGTGATTCTTTCTGCGAGACGCCGCCAATCTCACCTGAAGGTCACAGCACAAAACGCAGCCAAACAAGCGAAGCTTCAGAAAAAGTCAAAACGAGTGACTCAGGACGCGTATGGAAAGCCCAAATTTAGTTATGCAAACTCTCAAAAACACATACCATAGCTAACCGAGGCCTATTTCCGTAGGCCTAGCTACGAGCGAATCTCGCGGGAATGCTTACGACTATCTCCGACAATGACTGCACATTGCAATGCAGCGCAGCGCCGATGCCTCATCGCACATCGGACCATTCCAGCCAGTGTCAGTAGCAGTAGACATGCACGCCCAGAAAAATGCGGGAAATTTAAAAATATAGTTGCAATGGATGGACTAATGGTCTTGGCTACAAGAATGCTGCAACATGATATCGGACAGGAGTGATCTAGCCCCGTGCCCAGTGTCGTACTTGAGGTGCTCATAGCGAAAACATCAGAAGAAGTGAGCCATGCAGGAGATTTGGTCGCCTCGCTGCCTCGCTTATCAGCATGACTCTGGCGACTGCTAGAGGTACGAGCCCCGAACCTTCGAATTATACTATTTTCCTATGGCAGGAGTCTCTAGAGCGTGGCAAAAACGCTTACGAATCAGGGATAAACCGGCGGACTCCTTGTCCCAGATGATACTATGTGTTCTTTTTAGAGTCTCAAATCACTTGCTGTAAATGCAAAAGTTTGTTTTTTCTGAGCTATACTGTACATAGTCGAGTCTGCTGATGACACCCAAAAATTTTTTTTTATAATAATCCTGGTCGGCCCAGGGGAAGGTCGATTTTTGGTTCTTTACCCGCGAGCTAGGGGGCTTGTTAGTTGACCCTATCTTGCCATCGACTAAAGTCCATCCGGGCTGCATGCCGGGCAAGGGCGCGTGTTAGTCGCAACCCCGCGATTACGGTGGTTCCCCCGGGGGAAGGGGGGCAACCACACCCAGCCCGTGGCCCGTGAGGGGACCAGTATTCGAGAGTCTCCCACCCTATAAGGTCTCCCCTCGTTTGTCGAGCCCGGAGGGATGAAGGGTGAGTCACCCAACGCCAGGTGTGCAAGGCGCAGAGGGAACTCCACCAAGTTCTCTCAGACAGCCAGAGTTGAACTCGCAGCCGACCAGTTTCCAGCTCTGCCAACCGAATTGTGACACACGCCTTTCACCGCTACATTACCGAGGCGGCACCTACAAAGATGTTGCACTACGAAATAAAACCATTTTTTTAAACTGCAAATATCCGAAGTTTAAAAATTTTTTGAATCGTTGAAATAGGCTATAATACAAATATTTACTCGAATTAACTTCAAGACAAAAATTGCAGTGATCCTCATTCCTATCACTCAAATCTTTGATCAGCTTCAAAATTTACTTTACAGCTCGAATTAACTTCGGGACAAAAATTGCTATGATCCTAAAATCTTCGATCAGCTTCAAAATTTACTTTACAGCTCGCATATTTTTGAGTCACTTGGCGGAAAGTTTAATTCAATAAAAAGGAAGTAAAACAGATGTAACAAATTTTTGCAATTAACCATTTACCGTGGCGATATGTAAAGCTGATTCCAAGTGTGTGAGAAAGGCAATTTGTTGCAAATATTCGGTCGAAGTGCACTACTTGGCTCGACTGTTGTACATACCTGCATCACAAACGAGAAACACGCACCGGCACACAGTGGCTGGAATATCCAGGGTGGGTTTTACGACAAAATGTTCCCCCGAGCAAAATGTCATCGATTCAAAATATAAATTTGCAAATGATTCTGCAGCAACATTTCCACACAGATGACAGAGTTTGAAGCACGACACACACTAAGAGAGCCAACAGTTTAACACCCCAATTTTATATAGCGCTCTGCTGGGGTCCTGTGTGGAGCTCCGCTCAATGGGGTTAGTTTCGCCAACTATCGCTCCTCCCTTGCATTATGGGGAAGGTGTCGCTGCTTTATATGCACTGATTGATATGGAAAAGGCAACCAGGTCTCAACCGCATCATCCGCAACTTGCTTTGGGAGGAGCACTCGTGGGAGAGCGTGATTATAGTTGCAAGTTTCATTGTTGCGACGCCTTCTTCCTTGTTGCTAGCGCGCTCTCTCGGTAAAGAATTCACCAAAAGCATTGTACTCATAGCAGCTTTTGCGTCGTTGTTGTGCTGGCCAGACAAATATCAGAATTCAACCGGCCATGCAAGGTGAGTCAGCAGCAATAGAACACTTATCAGGCCGTATTTGCATGTCACAGGGATATTACAGGATATACTGAACGGGGACATTAATGTATGTCCGGGAACATATTTGATGGGATACCACATGACATGCCTGGCTCACGACTGGATCGGATCAGATGAGTGTCGGATCGGACCATTGAAAAAGGCACTTAAAATTTTTTAAACAATTAATAACGCATGAACTTTTTTCCAAAGGTTCCTGCGCATGATAAACGCAGAGTATTTATCAGCAGGCGCGGTAGCTGCCTGTTTAGCCCAGCCACGAGCAAAGTTAAGCGGACAATTTTGATCGCTCATAACTCGACAACAAATCAACAAAAATGCACAAAATTTTGGAGCTGAGCTATGTTTGCCATGACCAATGATCGTGCAAAATTTTGTTGGAAATGGCTTACCCGTTCTCGAGATTTAAAATGCACGTTTTGCTGTTCCAGAGATGACGACGGAAGACGACGACGAAGTACTTAAGACAAGTCCACTGCAATAACCACTGAAGCTACAGATGAAAAGTTTGCTTTTTCTGAAAGCTCTCATATCATGGGTTATTCTTTTGAGGGTATGATTTTAGGATTCGAGGTAATCAATTTTTTATGCTCTAAGAACTCGATTTTAAGCATAAATACCACCAGCAGGCATGAAAAACCGGTATAAAGGTATACCACCAGGTATAAATACCGTCAGCTAAGAAGGGACTAGACGGCAAATTTCTTGTAGGTATGTATTCTGAATTCTCAACCAAAATACAGGTGCGAAAAAGTATTGGTATTTCTAAAAAAATCTGTTATCAGACACCCACAAAGTTAGCCCAGCAACTGCACTCTGAGTAAATGCAGGGCGAGACTAGGTTGGCTGGGCTCCCTCGGCGGCGTTTGTAAATAAATTGTGATCAAAGAGAACCCCCAGTGATAAAAAGTGCAGCAGGGCATTCCCTGCCTCAGCTACTTCATTCAGGCAATTAAGAGATGGCAAACAGGCTGAAGTCTTGAGTTCTATTGCAGTACGTTGGTCGCCTAAAACGATGCTATTAGCAAGCTGGCTCCAAGCTAAACTTTCTGTTGTAGTGTCGCTAGCTAGGCTAAACATGAAATACTCATACCCTCCTATGACAGCTGCGACCTTACTGCAACAAGTCATCACTGTTTGCCACTTTTCAATGCAACAGAGGGTCCCATTGCTTTCCTCCAAAGTACGAATAAGGATGTTCATGCGAGCCTTCGGTGTAAAACAGAAAGGATAAAGTCCGCCAGGAAATCGACCTCATGACCTCACGAATCGATTTTACAAAAGTGTAATGCATCCGTCGAGGGAGCCCAGCCAACCTAGTCTCGCTCTGCATTTACTCAGAGTACAGTGACTGGGCTAACTTTGCGGGGGTCTGATAACAGATTTTTTTAGAAATTATCACATTGCCCATGGAATAAGCAGCGCCCCTCTCAAGGCTTTGCCACGCTGCTCATCATGGATTTACTATACACAAGCTGATAATGTGCAGAAGATCCATGCTGCTTATATGACTGTGGCCACCACTTCGATTTTTTTTTTGAAACGGAGATTTTCACTTCGATTCCACTCCTCACTAATATTTCTGTCGTTCAACTCCAAATATTTGCAAAACTTGAAAAGGAAATTTTGCAAACGGTTGCTTCGAACAGTAACAAAACTAGAAATTGCAATTTGTTTCTAGGTGTGAAAAAAAGCTCTCGGAAAAATATTGGGGGCGTCTGGCCAACTGGTCAGCAGGTCAGCGCCTAATATTCAGGAATAAAAATTCTTCTGGATTTTTTGGGTTTTTTGAGAGAGAAAACCGAAACCTGAGTGTTGGAAACTCAAAATCGAAGCCCAAACCCCAAAAGCGAGTTTTGAAAGAGCTTCGCGTGTTTGTCTCAACGATCGGATTCCTTATTATCAAGAATTCAAAAATTTTTTAGGGCTCTACGCCATCGCCTTCGCTGGTCAGTTGGGCAGACGTCTCTGATATCTTGCAGAAAGCTTTCTTTTGCACCCGGGAACAATCAATAAAATTGCAATTTTCTGTTTTGTGAAGTTCGACTTGACGGTTGGCGATGCACCCTTGTGTGTGAATCATTCATGGTCCCTCTGGTCTCACATAATAATAATGAGACGATGACTTGTAACTCTAATTAGAGCAGGAAAAAAGGAACATGAATGCAGAATATCGATCTCATCTCATTCATTACACTTAGAGTGAGTGGAGGAAAATTGCGCGGTAGTTCGTTGTTTGCCCAATGATTATTGCAGAGACCATAGAATGTCGGATCGGACTGGAGGGTCAGATCCGATCCGATCCGATCCGGCCGTGACGCCTGGCATTCAGATTGCCTTTAATCAACTTGGCTTCTAACGTCAGTGCAGTCAGGTTTTAAATGCTTCGGGATGCCAGCCAACATTTATAAGTTCAGTATACTGCATGCATGGTCAATAGAAAAGAGGGCTATGATAATCCTGTTAGATCTGCCAGTGACCGGGAACTGTTCCAGTTGTAATGTGTTAACAACCCCAATACTCTCTAGCGCTAACTGATTAATTCTGCCTTTGTGTTCAACAACCAGAATGAGATGGACTCACAACTTGCAGTCACACCTATGAGCTCGAAAAAATATATCCTAGCTCCGACTAACGTGAGTAAGTTTTTTCAAGGCAAGTAAAATGACTCAAAAGGCTGGTTTTTTTAAACTTTACTTGCGTTAACTTAACTCATCCGAAACCTTGATATTCACTCTTTAATTTTTTAACTTTACAGGTTTTGGTTTGGGTTAAAATTAGCTCGATTTTGTATTTGACTATTTTCTTGTCGTGTCTGCCTTGGATTGGTGGTAATAAGCCAGTTTGCATTTTGGCGGTGTTGCTGATGGTGTCGTATAAATATTGTATCGCGTTTTAAAATTAGCTCTGGTTTTTCAAAAGGCAACCGAAGATCATATGCCTGACTGCTGTCCATGGTGGTTATCACCAAAAGCATTTCAAGCAAAGTTGCGAGCAGGAGACAGGGCTCCTCAGCAACGAAAAAATACTTGTTCGTCTTCGACCTCGCCCTCGCCTTCATAGAATCATTCAAAACAAGTCTATCATCGTTGCCGACCACATTTTCTCTTCGAATAGTGTCAGACACGTTTTCTCCCGCAAATGCCTGGGGCCATGTAACCAATAAGGACACCCCAGTTTCCACTAATTTCTCTCCACTATTTCTTTCTGTAATCCTTGCGACGAAAGTGAAATTTTTAGGTCTCGAATGCAATTGTTCTAATCCTCGTACCGTTTTCCCAAAATTGGTCAGCCCATAACGTATGCAACGATTGACCCTAATCCTTCGGCGCGGGGACTCGTAACGAGTACGGGTCAAACGGCGTGACAGAACTTGGATGTCTTCTCAAACTGTTTCTTTGCATCGAGACAATACGAGATTGCGATGATGCCTAGAGTGTGTTTCAGGGCGGAACCAGTGACTCGGGGCGTATCTGCGCAATTAACACGCCAAGATAGGACGTATAAAAGGATCGAGTATTGCATAACAAACCATTCGAGTCGAACCGTAGCGGCCAAAGAGAATGTTAGTGAAATCGTTCGTCTTCACTTTCTCTCTACTCCTCATATTTTCCTTGTCTTATGGTGCGATCGATATCATAGACAATGGCGTGATCAACGAGCCCGATATCGAATGTGCTGCTGATTCGATCAATGTCAACTTCAATACGAAGAATCCATTCGAAGGTAAAGTCTACATCAAAGGCCACGTCGACGAGGCTGGATGCAGAGTGAGTGCCGACGATGCTGCCAATCATAACAGCACGAACATGAAGTCCTTCGGCATTATTGTGCCATTCGCCAGGTGTGGAGTCAGCAGAAAAAGGTAGGTCACGCCCTTTGCTGCTCTGGGGTCCACCATTATTCACGGGCTGGTCAAGTGCAGGACCAACGGCAGTTGCTGAGAGCAAGGTGGGCCAAGAAACAGGGAGGGGCACGACGGGGTACATACTGACGACCATCAGAATCACAAGAAGTGAATGTACGAAGTGAAGACTACGCCATGCTCGGTATCACAAGGGGGGGCTACTTATATCCGATGTTACCAGGGGGACAGCCGAATGTGCAGCCTACCGCTCTATGCGCTGCCTCCAGCAAATGTCAGCCACTTTCCGACCTTATCGCTGCGTCTTTCAGGTCGATCAACCCGGTTGGCATCTCAGTCTCCACAGTGGTCGTCATAACATTCCACCCTCTCTTTTTGACCAAAATCGACCGCGCCTATGAAATTCGCTGCTTCTACATGGCTGCTGATAAAACAGTCAGCGCCGACTTGGGGGTCAGTGATTTGACCACTGGCCTGGTAACCAGTAACTTGCCCATGCCCGTATGCAGGTATGAGGTAAGTCAAACATTTTTATCAATTTGGATTTCGCGCCAATAGTAAAACCGCGTGATCTTTAGGTTCTCGACAGTCCAAGTGGGAAGCCAGTGAAATTTGCAAACATCGGAGACACAGTTTATCACAAGTGGACCTGCGATACGCAAACCACAGACATCTTCTGCGTTCTCATCCATTCTTGTTTCGTTGACGATGGTCGTGGTTCCAACCGTGCAATCCTTCTGGACGAGAATGGCTGCGCTCAGGATCGATATCTGCTGCAAAACTTGGATTATCCCACTGATTTGCAGGCTGGACGCGAAGCGCAAGTCTTCAAGTACGCGGATCGACCCCAACTCTTTTTCCAGTGCCAGATAAGCATCCTATTGAAAGACGGAGCAGCGTGCAATCGACCGACTTGCAAGGCGCCAGAAAAAGGTCGTAAGAGAAGGGATGTGCAGTACGACGATGACAGAGTCGCAGCGTTGAGTGAGCGACCAACCATGGACGTGGCCACCGACCCGATAACTGTATTCGAAATCGACGACACTGTCGAGCAGTCCACTCCTCTTCTTCCATCACCACCTAACTGGCGGACATATTCGATCAGGAATAATCAGCAGCGAAGCCGCATTGCTCAAGGCCGTATTGTTAGGATCGATAATAATGACGGAAATTTCTACTCATCTCGGCCCATCAGTGGCAAGTATGACGACAGTGTGTGCATGACATCGGCAGCTTTCACTGCCGTTGTCACAACCACCGTGCTCGTCTGTCTAGTAACTGTCATCGTATCAGTTGCCATATTGAAGAGGAGGAAGAGGAAAGAACCCGTCTTCTACCCGCCTCCACCACCTGCAGAAACGGTGTACGGTTACAGTACTGCGCCTTGATTCGGTGATAGTAGGGCATGGCTTCGCTGATAGATGTGCAATAATGTAATTGGGATGGTGTTGTTGCTTGTTGTACAAATAAGACTTTGCATGTGCTTATTTCTGATCATGAACATCTCTGAACCAGGCAGCGGATTGCCAGTAAGCTAGTGGCAGAGATGTTCCTGCACAGCCAGAGATTCTTGACAGTCTGACTGACAGGAACCAATGTGCTGGTTGGAATCATAAGCACACCTTTGCACGGAAACCTCTCTGCCCCAGTGTGATTATCATATACACATATTAGCATCGCAAGCAGCATGAAAATGCTCATGAGTATTTTACTGTAATTCCGAGGGTGCAGATACGTGCAGAGAGTTGGGCATTTTCGAGCAATTGGGATTTCGCGCCAATTGTAAAATCACGTGATTTTTAGGTTCTAGGCAGTTAAAGTGAGAAGCCAGTGAAGCCAGCCAGTGCTTGCTCCTTTTGAAATGTCCCTACACAGACCTCTCAATTTCAACTTAATTCCAAGAGTCTTTAACAGACTCGAGTCTCGAGTCCTTAGCTGCCCCTAAAGTATTAGCTCTGGAGTTTTGTATAGACCAGCTCGAAAATATAAGCCCCCCCCAGTTACTGAACGAAGAAAGCGCTTGGTTTAAGTTCCAGGTTCTTTCAAAACCTTTGTTAAAAATTTTTCTGGCTAAAGCTCGCTTTGCCTGTAGCCGGCCAGCAGTCAAACCTTGTCCGGAAGGCTGTGCGGGGACCAGCACACACAGCGGTGTCTCCATTGGGAGCACCTTTACACGAGGGCACTGGACTAGACGATGGAGGAGGGTGGGGTTTGAGGCCTGCCGATGTTGGACAGCCGAAACTGTCTCCCCATTTGGCTTACGTCTCTCCACTAGGAGCACCTCTTGGGTACAGGGTGAGTCACCCACGGCCTGGCGTGCAAGGTCAGCGAGAGTTTATGGTTCGCAAACCGACCTCCATCACCGGGATTGAACCCGGGACGAGTCCAGCCACTCGCTCCCAAGCAATACGGAGCCGCTTGGTCCAAATGCTGCAACACTGCGACCGCTGCGGCTGCCAGCTTGTACTGTAAGTGCATGAATACGAAATCATGAATAAAAAACCAAGACAAGAGCCAGACAAAAAGCTTTTCCAGTGCCATGGTTTGAGAAAAATGTCAACGCTATCAAAAAATTTAGAGTCTTTGTCCAAAGAAAAATAAAGCACCTCCCAAGCAACACGGACGGACGAATGCCGAACCGCTGCGCCACTGCGGCTGCCACCATCCGAAACTAGCTATCCTTATTACCTGTAGCATGTCGCCGTGGAACTCATTAGAGAGAGAACGAAGACCTCGAATATAATTGTCCTGAGAGTGAAAACTTCTTTTATTTTGGGAACTTTTCTGCTAGAGCGCGCGCGCTGATGCCCAGAGAAGTTTGATACTGTAGCTTGAATTTCACCCAAAAAGGGCTCCGTAAGCGATGAACTTCTAATTATTAGCCTACCGTTTGCTAGGTAGAAACATTTTTTTATAACTTTTTATCGTTAGCTTCATAATTTCCAAAAAGAAAGGCTCAAAAATGGAACCCATCGATTTATACATGTAAATGAATTGGAAATTACGGTGAAGGACCTGGAAAAAATCAGCCGAATGCAATGGACAGCGAACAGCTCACCAGTTTTGCCATGCAGCCTTGAATTCCAAAAAATTAAATTAACCCAAGTAAATGAAATTTTTATGCCAGCTTGTCAGTTTTCTAAAAGCCAGCGTCTCAGCTTCTCAGTAGAAAAAGTGGGAGTTTTGAGGTTTGATTTGCAGCCACCACAAGCAGCACGATAAATTTTGGCAGGGAAACATTTGCTCATTAGCGGATGACAGTGATGACTGCGACTGCTGGCTTTAGTGACAGTGATCTGGTCTGGCTGCGATGGTTTCTCCACTAACAAATGTATTAACTTTTCCAGCGAATCCAATCGCCATGTTGATGAGTCCATTGTTCGACAATTGCAGCTTCAGCGATTCAACAATCGCTTGGGGCACGAGGGTGACCGTGGGCGTCTACTGAGGTTTGTTCCCGTGCTTCTTCGTGTTGGCCTCAGCTGGTCATCTGGTCAGTATTCTGGCATTTTACGTCCAATCCAAGACTGAATCGGCGTACATGTTTCAAATCTTCGTAGCTGGCGTAGAAGCATTCGAAGCCATCGCATTCTCATTTTACATCGCCACGCGCTATCTCCTGTGCGGACTGGGTCGATGGGGTGATGTGGTTCATGAACTGCCACGCTTGCATGTTCGTAGACGCCCACTTTTCCAACACCTTACAAATGGGGGCCATGTTCTGCTCAGTATTTCTGGCTTTTTGCACGACAATCGATCGCATTTACGCACTGGCCAAACCACTGGCATATAGAAAAGTCAAAAATCGTAAAAAAAAAGAATGTGTTGTCTCTTCTTTTTTTTTTTTTTTTTTTTTTTTTTTTTTTTTTTTTTTTTTTTTTTTTTTTTGGGTTGGGGGGGAAGAAAAAAATTTAAGAAAAAAGAGAGGAGGGGCCGTTGTATTATTTGTGGTGGGCGCCCCCCTCTTGATTTGTTCTTCGCTTTTTTGCTGGGGGGGGGAGTGGTGTGTTTTTTTTTTTGTTGATGAAAAAAGGAGAGAGGGGGGGGGAAAAATTTTTTAGGAGGAAGGAGGGGGAGGGGGGGGGGGGAAAAAAATGTTTTTTTTTTTGGTTTTTTTTTTATTTTTTTTTGAAAAAAGATGGGCTGGTGCTGATTTGTTTATAGCTGATGGTTGGCTGTGTATTATGTTTGACTGGGGTGATGTGGATTGCATTAGTGAGTTATTGGCACCGTCCGTCGACGGTTTTCGTGCACTATCTGTCCTGTTGGATTTCTATCTTATGTTCGCTTTACTGCCCTCTTTTCGTCGAATGATCATCAAAAATATCAAGCAGTTGTTTAACATAGGTGGAGTCAAGGCTGCAACTGTGACGCCAATGAATTCGGGAAACGGTACGAAGAGTACAGGACAGGCACGAGGTTAGCGTATTACCGTAGTCGTGAAGGTATCACTTTTTCCCAGGCTCCATCGAATCTGCACTTTATATACAGATGCACTGTATATTGTGAATCGAGATAAAATGCAACGTTATGCTGCGCACATGTGCATTTATTGTATTGTGTTTTGTAGTTATGTAGTAAGCAAACTGAGGGTAAAACGAGCACAGTATGCTGCTATTAAAGCTATGGCAGGGCGGGGGGTTAATGGAAGAGGAAGCCTGCTGATTTCCGTGAGTAACCTGTGTTGGTGCACTGTTTCGAAAAACTGATTTATGGGAGGGATTGACTTACAATGGTGTTTGACACCTGGAGGTCGGTGTTTCGAGCGCGCTGAACTGATAGACTAAGAATCCTATCTACAGGTGATTCATTCCACGTGGGGTGCTTGTCGCGAAGTGCGCGATTGATACGAGGAAGCGGCGTCTAGCCTACTGCACGATGCCAGAAAATAAAGCACTTTACACTTCTAACGATAAGTGATTTGTGATTTGGTATCGTTCATGCTGAGTGTGCGTTTTCCTCTATTGACCTGAACGGTCTGTTAATCTCCTTTCTCTTGGTTACTGTAAAGCACCATACCCGAGGCGTTGTCGCCTCCCTTTTTCTACACCTCTCGTCAGTGCTGTAAGTCGAAACGTTGGAGCTATCTCCGGTGCATGCGACAAACCCATCGCCTCCTCACATCCATCGAACATTTACGGTAGTTTGCTTTCTTGTTACAATTTTAGCTTATGGACAGCCCATCTTCGAAGTGGTGCCAGTCATTGGAAAAGAGAACTAATAGCTTAACTCGAGCCATAAATTCCTCGCATGCTCTACTTCCCAATAATTTTGGACTCCCAGATCTGGTAAATTCTGCATGAATGAGTACTGATTGTAAAATATTCACATCAAAGCCCAAATCAAAACATGGCAACCAGAACTATAGACCTTCCGTATAACCAAGCATGGACACAAGGGCAGCTCACATCAGTTTTTTTATGAACTGTGTTTTGCTACCTTACTCTCTCGTGATGCTGATGTATAAATACAAGCGTTATATGTAGTGGCAAGTTTTTGCTTGATATCCTTATTTGATATCCAAGGAGGAGCTAGGAATAGCCATAGCAAAGCAGTCCTCGACTCCTCATGCGTACTGCAGTTTATTTCCCAACTTCACTCACAACTGGCGAAGCAGCCTCACGCGCCAGCGGTGTGCGAGGTTCTGAGGGTCCGAGTCTTCTTCAGGATTAAATGCCAACAAACCAAACCGGCGACTCAATCTCGAACTCACTATCGAGCACATGTCTGGCCCAGACTCTGGAGAGACAGATTGGCTCCTGAACCAGATTGCACTGATAAGTGCAGATTATATGCCCACACCTATCATAGAATAAAGCGTCATGCGAAATTTGATTGCGCCCTGTATTCGATCCCACTGATCAGGTCAATATAAAAAGTTTTTCGTGATACATTTCAGTAATTTGTATTGGACGTACAAATTCAAACGCTGCTGTAGCTCCCGCATGTTCAAAATTTCTTTCGATTACTTTCAGGAAAACTGAGAAAACCTGACGATGAGGGTCGCCTTGCAAGGAGCGTCGTACACTGACGACAAAATGATGCAAGTTGCAAAATCGAAGTCGGCAAATTTGCAGTCCTAGAAATCGTGAGTGGCTGACCTCAATTTCATCTGCAAGGATCTTTACAAGCTTCACTGTTTACGAAACTAATGCAGACAAATTTTGGTCCCCAATCCAGGGAGCCTCACCTTCGAAAAAAACATGCCTGCCGCCAGGGAGACATGTTGCAGTACCGACTACAATGCCACATTTGGGCGACGAAATAAATGAAGAAAACGAACGACATTTTCGTCCTGGAAAGGTCCGAAGTGCACACTTCCGACTCCACGACATGCCAGAAAATCGATAAGTGGGCTTGTTGAAGGTTGCCATTGGTGACAAACTGAGAAACATGCGCAATGCCCTTATATGTACAACGCAGTTGGGTTACCTCCTCCTAGCGTATGCCCCCTTTTCCCGGCCACGACGTCATAACCGTGCTAACGAAATAAGCTTCGCCCAAGAGGCCGTGTCATCGTGCGCGTGACGCTGCCGCTACACTGCATTTATTCGAAACGGACGTGAGCGTACTGACTCAACCGGTCTTATAAAAGCTGCTGCCATAAAAAGGATCAGAAAACTTGTAAAAGTCGCTTGTGACTCAGTCACCCTTCAAACTATCTTTCAGATAACGACGTGGTGTTTTCAATTGAAACTTTCTCTATCGTCTCGCCAGGTAAGGGAAGACTCATCCCGCGAGTTGATAGCTTTTTCTATTTTCGATCTCTGTAGGTATGCTTTTTTCATTGCCCCATCATCAAAAATTATGTTTCTTTCCACTTTTTCTATTTTTGAAGTGCAAATTTATTTTTCCATTTTTCCTTACATCTGCACTTTGTCGATTTCTTCCGTCCACCATTTTTTTCATATTGTATTGGAAGGGGTGGGGGGGGGGGGGGAATAAATGACACATTTTCGTAACTGCATGTCGGAACCATTATTTCCAGTTTGTACGACGAGGCATGTTTATTGTCGCAACTGCTGCAACAAGTCTAGACAGTCAATTCCAAAAGGTGAAAATTTCAACAATGGGGGGCAGACTTGAAAAAGAAAAAACGAGTGTTGCTGGGTCAGGCCATACACTTACTCTATGTTCCCAAAAAGTGAGTGTCAATTTGGGTGGTGGAATATTTTTGCTCTGCAGTTGTGAGTGCACTGGTTTATATTTTATGATATCCATCTGATGAATTTTTCCAATATTCTGTTTTACGAACTACTCCCTCATGTGTTCAAATACATGTGCCTGAAACCGATGGCCAATGTGGCGCCGACGCGGTTTTTCAAGGCGCTATCAAACATTCTCATGTGTCCTCAACTAATTGATTTTTTCTATTTTCTGTTTGCTATCTAAAACTGGGCAGAAACTGCCTCCAGCTTGTGCAGCTCGTACATTAGGCGCCACCAATTTTCCATCCAATCCGCTAAGTTCAGCAACGAAAAAATTCTCATCATTTCCAAACCACTCCCCATTTTACTTCCTTGTCAAGGGGTCCGTTCCCCCAATGCAAGAAGAAGCTAAGCTTCCAGCATTATTGCATTACACAAAGACCTCGCAATGGCATCTTCTCTCAGACAAAAAAATTTTTCGTCCTCCTCCTGGGGAACACCTCGAAACAGATCGATTCGAGTTCCCATCTCCCCATTTGCAAATACAGAATTGAATGTTCACATTTAAATTGCTCTTGAATAAACTTCAGCGTGGAGCAGGCCCTAAATGAGACCCCAATAAATCTTTGCCCAATTTGTGCTTTACGTATGCTCTCGGCATGTGTAAATCCAACTCTAGTCTAAAGGACTATCGCAGCTGCGGCCTTCTGATAAGTCCAGGGCCTCCTTACTCGCTTCTAGTCACTTGGCTAGTGGGGAGTCAATTGAGCGTTCTAGTCAGAAGAGGAACTGGACAGAGTCGAATTCGTTTGGGCTTGCTTTTCATGAATCGACTTTTCTCAACATTACACACTGCCAGTCCATAGTTTGCCTTATTGAACCGCTGGAACTGACTAGTCTTTCCTCTCGCCCCCTCTTCACTGCTTTCTTGGCCCGTTTATAGCTTAGTTTTCTGAATTGTCGACTGAAGTGCATAAATATTTGAGTACTGTTTTGTCACAATTTAATGTAAAACGTATTTTTTTCTTGGCAAAAAACTTTCTCTATTCTGACAGAGTGTTACATTTTGTCCCTTTATTGTGGAGTGTGAAGAAACTGTATTAGTGAGAGAATAATTTGTCATGTCGGCTTGTATTAACTCTGCAGCCTGCTTCTCAAGAATTGATAGTGAGCTATGCTTCAAATCATTACTTTTTGTCATTTTTTTGTTTCTCTTCCTTTCTCTGCAGAAAATGTATCCACTTGCTGCACAGACAGTTTGAATGTAACACACATTTTTTTGGTCACAACAATATTAATTTTATTTATAATATTTAAAGGCTCAAAAATGCAATTGATATTGTAATAATTTTTCAGGTCCGAAAAGAATGCCGGCCACAACTCGAACCGAAACTGAAATGAAGCAGGAAGCTAAGAAACGTCTGCAACAAACGGCGGATCCCATTGAGAAGATACGTCTGCAATGTTTGTCACGTGGATGCAACGGGATCAAGGGTCTGGGAAGGTAAGCATATTTGCACTGCCAAATTTAAGAATGAGCCGCCTGCGGTGGTGCCGGTGGTTTAGTGCTCGTATACTGGATGCTTGGAGGGCGGGCTCGACCCAGGCTCAATCCTTGGTGACGGAGATTGGTTTGTAAAGCCATAACCACTCGCTACACAGCTAATTACCCAGTGCTGTCAAAGTGGAGAGACGGAAGCCAAACGAGCAGATAATTTCTGCTGTCTGATACTGGTAGGGTTCAGAACCCACGCACGATGTTTGGCTCCCAGACGGACGTGCACGGTGGGAAGATGGCCAAACCATGTATGGGGCCGCACAGCCCCAAATACGGTTTGGCTGCTTGGGGCTATATGCAAGACAGAAAAAACTAAAATGTGGCCAAATAAATTTGGAGCAAAATCAACTTGGAGTCGTAATTTTTACCAGCCAGATTTCTCGAGAAGTCATCGCCACTGTGGAATAGATGTCGGAACAGTGAAAAAACAGTACGATATTCAGATTCAGCATTTGCATTTCAGTTGGGGCAGCCACAATTTTGGACCCGTATCTCAATTATTGAAAAACTCGAAATTTTCATTTCTTATTCTGGACGTGCTGGAGGTCCAGAATTTTGGTAACCCCACTAAAAACTGGGCGCTGAATCTAAATATCATACTTTTTTCTGTATTCCGACTTGAATTCTTCATTGCACTCCGTCTTCGAGCGTAGGTTGGACTTACCTGATTTATCAAAAAACCCTTGTAATTTACCCTCCCCCCTCTCGTCGAGACCTTTCTTATTTCTTTATGGGGGTCATATGGCAGTCTAAATGAACGTAAAAAGCCAGCCTACAGTACTTAGAGCAGACGAGCTTCAACACAGTTTTTGCTTATCGATGTTTCAGAGACATTTGCAGACATAGTGGGACTCACAAGCCAATCGACAACCCACAGGTCACATACACTGTAAATCACTTCAATTTCGCGGTAACTTTAATTTTGCGGTTTTCGCGGATGTCCTGGACCGCGAAAATTTCCTTCCGCGAAATTTTCGAAAACTTGGATTTTCAGATAGAACATAGGTTCATGGTTTTACCTTGTTTTTAAACACCTGCTCATAACTGTAACTTGAACTCAAACCCAATCAAGTTCCATAAACGCTTAAAACCATCTTATCAGAATGCGTACATTAGTCACATTATCAATACAGTGATGCACTGACCAGCATCTTGAACAGAACTGAAGATACCAGTCTTTGCTCAACCTGCTACTGTCATAAAGTTCTGACCAAAAGCTATCGAGCTCCTTTAAAACCTACTAAGCATGCGATAGTTTGGTCCCTGACTACCTGAGATTCACTTTTGACAGTTGCTTGCAATGTTTTAATTTCTTCGGAATTTTTTCCGAGTACCAGTGAGTGAACTCATCTTTCCCTGCAACTGCATTCAAAGTTCCTTCCGCACCAAATTTTTTTGACGCATCCTGGTCGTTGCAGGGGTGGGTAGATTTTTGGCCCTTTAACCTGCGGGCTAGGGGGCTATTAGTTGACCCTATCTTGGCATCGACTAGGGTCAATTTGGGATGCATGCTAGGCAAGAGCGCGTGTTGATCTCTACGCCGCGATGTCGGCGGTTGCCCCGTGGGCTAACCATACCCAGCCCCGTGAGAAGACTGGATTTGATAGGCTCTAGCCCCATAGGGCCTCTCCTCGTTTATCGACCCCGAATGGATAAAGGGTGAGTCATCAAACCCCAGGCGTGCAAGACGCAGAGACAACTTCATTAAGTTCGCAGACGGCCAGAGTTGAGCCCAGGCTGGCGGTATCCAGCTCTGCCTAGCAAACTTTGAGAGACAGGCGACTTTCACCGCCACCCTACAGAGGCGGCTCCTTACGCATCAAATGGTTGAACTTCCTACGTGCAGGAAAGCAGGCACACGACTGAAGCTGATATTGTGTCCTTCAAGAGATCGAATGTTTCCGCATAGTCAGGAGTATCAGCGGGCGATTCATCATATGCATAACCAGTACTGGTGACTGACGATCAGCCAAAAAACCGCGAAAATCAGTCCCCGCGAAATTTTTCGAAAGTCTAGAACCGCGAAAATTCGCACCGCGAAATTAAAGTGATTTATAGTAGTATGACCTACCTGTAGTAGGTACATTGATCAGCGTATGTGTGAGCCTTGGTGGCTCTATGTCAGGGGCCTGTTGTGCCATCAATTACGATAAAAATAAAGTCTCTATTTGGAGAACTACTGACAACCGCTACTAGTGTTTTGAATGAAGCACATCACGCAACTGTTTAGACCATTTGTTAAGCATGTGGACTTTTATTTCCCTTTCGAATTCGTCCTCTTCCATAAAAGAGAATCAAAATTTTTATTTCCCTGCGTGTATTTTTCATTTTGGTATCCTACCAGGAGCGTCGGGAGATAACGGAAACTCTTTTATTTTTTCGCTGGATCACAGGAGTCCCCATTTCTGCCTGGCGCCCTTGAAATAGATATTTATCGAGCGAAACAAATGATAAAAGACTTTAAAGGTTTTCCTCTTTTCTTGTCCCACGGCTGACTGCAGTACGTAATCTGCCTCTCATATGTGTTTCTCCCACATTTTTTTATTTGCAATTTGCGTCTTTTTATTTAGAAACGGTCATTTCTGTTTTCAGAATGTTTCGAATCATTGACGATGACGGCAGTCGAAAGTTGGACTTGCAAGAATTCCTGAAAGGCATGAATGATTTTGGTGTACAAATAACTAAGGATGAGGCGACGGCTGTCTTCAAGAGCATGGATCGAGATGAGAGCGGTCATATCGACTTTGACGAATTCTTGATCGCAGTCAGAGTAGGTGCCTTTTAAGGCATGCTTCTGGACATGGCCTGAACTTTTGCCTCGCTGTGGCTATTTTGGTCATTTTCAGCCTCCGATGTCAGCTGCTCGTCAGAAAATCATTCTGGAAGCTTTTCGAAAACTGGATAAGAACGCGGATGGTATAGTGGACGCGAGTGACATGAAGGGCGTGTACAATGTGCGCAATCATCCCAAATATCTCAGTGGAGAAGCCACCGAAGAACAGTTGTTTAAAAATTTTTTGGAAACATTCGAAATGAAGGATCACGTCGATGGGCTAGTAAGTGATGACGTCATCATCATGTTTCATGCTTAATCGAAGGCAAAAAGCGCGCTCACGGGTTAATAAATATACGAAATAAACACAGTCAGTCATAAAAACCAATAAAACCAGTCAGCGGACGAAACCGTCCTGCAGTATGTACACCAAGCAATGTCGCTCCTGCTGTAACCCCCCCCTTCTGGTAGGCCATGGCGAGTGGGAGAGAGTAATCGATACTCTCCCCTGGCTGGGAAACGTCAACCCCTCGGGTTGATGTTTCAGCCGTAGGTATAGTCGCAAGACTATCCCGCCCCAGTCGGAGTTTTTGTCCCGCCGACTTCGGTCGGCCGCCTCCCTCCTGCGCCTGCAAGGCCTGGTTACACTGCGTCTTTCCAGACTTTCCAAAAATACTCATCGTCAGTGATGTTGTACTTCAGAGCTCTCACCCACCCCACACCTAGAAGTACAATCTGGGAAAGCTGCTGACGTATTTAACGAGGCCGAACCACCTCGGATTTTGACTCGGCGTTTTTTGCACTCTCATAATGAAATCCTGAGGAGAAATTTTATACAGCATGATTTCAGGTCACAAAAGACGAATTTATAAATTATTACGCTGGTGTGAGCGCGAGTATCGACAGCGACATCTACTTCGATCTGATGATGCGCAACGCTTGGAAGTTGTAAGACTCTCTGACGTCCTTGAGCTGGTGCAGTGGTATTATTGTTCGCTTTTATACAGAAGTTCTGCTTACTGTACTGTATGTTGCATAACCAAGTGTTGCTGGTAGAGAGCCTTTTCGTCAGTACAATTCCACGCCGTATGATTTTCGTGTTCTTATGACTTATGACTTATGACTTTGCTTTAAATGAAGCAGTTACACTGCAGTCAGGCATTGAGAGACATGGAAAAGAGCAGAACATTGAAAACTAAAGAATTACCAGAATAAGTATTGGTCAAGGAAGAGACAAACAAGGCAAAAAACCAATCAAAAAGTTACAAGATCATGTTTTTGATTAAAAGTTAAAAAAATCCCAAGTTTGCTCTCGGCTATGCCTACTGGTAACTTGTTCCATAAGGTGATTGCAGAAAAATCAAACGATTGCGTCTAAGCGAGTGTATGATGAACAGGAACCAGAAGATGGTGAGGCTGGACTAATCTCTGGCTGTGACGACGGACAGAATCGACTTGTTTCTTGTACTGGTGGTGGTATTTCTGAATTCTATGAAGATGGATTAGCTTCAGCTGCTTACGACGGGTTTTACGAGATTGCCAACCGAGTTTATTCAAAGCAGATTCGTAAAGAATAGTCCAGTCATTGAGGCAGCATCAAGCGGCTAGTTTCTGAGCTCTTTCAAGTTCCAGAATATCCTTGGACAGAACAGGGTCCCAAGAAACGGCACCATACTCAAGCTTTGATCTAACATAGGATTGATAAACAGAATTCTAGAAGTCCTTTGGAAGTCCACTTCTAGCAAGATCTTTACAAGTGCCGTGGGCGAACATGAAGAATAATAATATAAGGGTCCATGGCTGGTTGAAAAGGCTAACCCACCGCTGTATATTACAGGTTACATTAGTGTGTTATGTTTGCAACGTTCATTCCATGTCAGAGAACGAAGCACAATTGGCTGCTTCAAACGACGCATGCCCTTTGTACTTTGCCAATTCTCGTTGATATGTAAGGTTTAAATTTAAGCGCTGCTACGGATTTTCGCATAAATTGACCCTATAACATGATCACGTGTGATTGTGATCGTTCAGGTAGCGGCTATGTAGGGTCAGTATGAAGCGCATATTTCCTTTTTCTGCCGTAGCTCTCATCCTCTACTGCTGTACGTCAGAGAAGCAACATTCGGCAGGGGGGGGGGAGAGGTACATACATGGAATTTATAATTAATCAAACGCGTCTTGGACGGGCGCAATATTTGGTCAAACAACACATATGGGTCGCTCGAGGCCCAAAAAAATTGAGTTTTATCAATTGAAAATGCAAATTTGCGGTCTATCTGGCCTTTGTAATATTTAATTTTAGCGGCATATCGGACAGACGCTGGGGAGTCACTCATTTGTCTTTCATGGATTCAAATTCGTCCAATCGATTTGTCGAATTGCCCGGTGTGGATTGGAAAGAAATGCTGATAAGCGGCCTAATTTCGCACATGTTTGGTATGTTTGGTGTCCGCAGCAAGATACTCACCATTAGACCCCGGATCGGGTCAGGTATTTTCGGGTCGGGTCGGGTCACTTTTTTGAAAGATCGGGTCAAACAGGTCAAAAATACAGAAATTTTGCAAGTTACTACTATTAGCAACTACAGAAACCTTTTCGTAGTTGTTCGACTCCAGGATTTGCAGAATATGCTTCATGAATGCATGCACAAAGTCTTTCATTCCACGTTCTCATTCTGCGTAACTTCCGAGAATGTCAGACAAATTGTATGCTGTGAGAATGACCAGTTTTTCTGCGTGATTTCTGCAAAGGAAAGGGTCCATATGTGAGAGTTCTCATAAACATTCTTTTCAACTCTGATGAATGAGTGGGACTAGCCATACTCTAACATAAGAAGGAATTGATAACTTTTAGCAGGTCGTGGGGGTATCTACAATCACATTTGATTCCTGAATATGACATAACTTCCTGGGTATACCTGGCTGGAAGAGCAGTATAGTCTGTACCCAAACACCAAATATGTACCAATAATAGCCCCCTTGACCACCATCCATGTTACCAATGCAAAACAGTTTGCTGTGTTCAAAAGTGATAGGTGCTCTCACATCCCTCCATAAGTAGTAGAGGTTCTGACAGGAGCTATTGTCCAGCACAATATGACTTTGCAAGCAATATCTTTTGTGAAGACTAGATGCAACTCTAGCCTGGGGCTCATATATAGTAGGTATTTCTTTGTTTAACCAAGGATAAGCTGTCTCAGACTCCGAAAGTTATGACCGAGTTGTCTCTATTTTTCACGCCTATTATTCGGATTGGTTAAATCTTGTCTCCAGTGGACAGACCCTGGTCGCATTTAGATCTGAGATTTTTGAAAAATTATTTGACCACTATTGTGGGAAATATGAAGGAACGTTATTGCATTTACTAAGGATAACTTGGGAATAACAAAAGATGAAGATTCGCGTGCGTTAGATGTCTCCATCTCATATTTTCTCACAGTCACATGTACACCAACGCCACCACGTTCTGATGATTTGTAAATGGTTTTCATCGCGAGGAACTTTAACTACTTATACCGAATTTTGGTCAACCCGACCCGAAATTTCGGGTCAGGGACTTTCGGGTCGGGTCGGGTCGGGTCGGGTTGACTGGACCCGTCGGGTTGAACCCGACCTGATCCGGTGTCTACTCACCATGATTGCTGTAAGGCGGAAGCAATCGTTGCACACCCCGTGCTTCACCCTTCTGACTAGCGTTGTTACAGTTAACTGAAACTGAACTAAATCTATCAGTTAACTGAATCTTTTTAATTCAGTTAACTGTAACTGAAACTGAATTGCCTCGCCGAAACTGAATTTAACTGTAACTGAATCTTTTTAGAATTAGTTAAATTAAGTTTTCGAGTTACAGCTGTTGAAAATTAGTAATCTGTTTGCGGATGTTCGCGTAGATCTCAAAGAGAAACGAAACGCAGCTAGACGAGTTGCTGGTTCGAATCATCTTAATCGCGAGATGGAGGTGTATTTTGTTATCCTTAAAAAGCTAGTTATCGTAAAAGAAATCGATCCATTCGACTTTGGTCCAAATGTAGAGAGAAGTTGCAAAATCTTCACGAATTTTGTAGAGCTTATCATTTCCTGCAGGATAGCGCCGAGTGAAAGAGTTAGAAGCTAGGCGCGGTCCAAGTTGAAAAGCACTCGGTATAATTTAACTAAAATAATAGTACCTACAGTATATGAAAAAGGGCTTCTTCAATTTCAATCATTTTATTACAAACATTTTAAAGTTACATCTTCTTGATCTTCGAAAGCTTTGCCAACTAGTAAGTTAAACTTGACATGCGTTTTCGATAATTCCCAAATTCCTGGTGTGGAAGAAAGCTCTACTGAAAATATTTGGCCCTTATGGCCAGCTGGTCAGCAGCGGTCAGCTCCTAAAATCTTGCGGGTTTTTTAAATTTGCGTGTTGCGAGGCGACAGAAAGTTGAGAAACACTCGCAGGGCTCTTCTGAGCCCGCTGTCCAGGTTATGGGCTTTGGTTCCGTCTTCCAGGCTTCTGGTTCTGAATTTTTTTTGCACGAAAGACCCGCCGAAGCGAGAATGTTTCCAAAAATTTGTGGGACTACGGCCGCTGACCTCTGTTGAGTACATGCCCAAACGAGCTAAATATTTTGCGCAGAGCTTTCTTTTCCACCAAAAGAAATAACAATCATGAGCTGTGTATGGAAATTCGAATTAGAACGGTTACAAGGTTCAGGTGCTTGGTCTGTCTGCGGATTTGTTGGTGGGTGGACTGTTGAGACATGGTCGTGCATCGCTGTGCTCGTAAAGGATCCTCTGGTGTTGACTTTGGTCTTTACTGCGCCTTGTGAGCTGTTTAAAGTCTGAAATGCGGAATTGTAGTTATTTGAATGAAGAAAAGTGGAGATTGTTCTCGTCAAGTGTTCACATCTAGATGCGAAATGCTTTTTAAGGAAAAACTGAATCATTCAGTTAAATTCAGTTAACGGAATCTTTTGAGATCCACTTAACTGAAACTAAAACTGAATCTTTTTTCCAAAACTGTATCAACGCTACTTGTGACTGGCCACGCGTGCCACTGCTTGGTCATGGCCATCGGTTTCATAACAGGTTGGATACACAACATTGCTTTAAGTTTGGGTTTGTTCACTCTCGTCTATCGCCGCCTCAATTGCCCTGCTATGTTGTCTACGACCATATTTAGTGCCCCGCCGGGCTCGCTTATGACTTTTCTGATGGGTCTCGAACGATTCTTGGCCATTGCGGCACCGATCACGTACAGACATCACAGCGGACAATTCACAAGGGTGTCGTTGGCCGCGGCCATTTTGTCAGGCTTACTCATCCTTGGTGGCTGTTAAGAGTATGCCTCAATCATGGACGCCTATTTTGTGTCACAACATCGTCATGCACAACTATATGTACTGTGCAAAAAGCGAAATCAACCGGCACCCAGTGTTCAGAGCACACAAAGCGCAGACCTGAATGAATTTCTCAAAACACAATTAAAACTGTTGCCAGTGGTGAGTGCCCTGAGCATTGCCTACAGCATATTTGGAGTGGGACCTCCATTGATCGCATCCACATCGTCAGTGTTGGAAGGGGGTAAATACTTACAAAGGAGTAGTTTGTACGTTTTATCGCTAAAGTCTGTGATGCCTTGCATTGATTTTTGTGTGCTGACGGTGAAATGTAGAGATTTCCGTTTGAGTCTAAAAAACCTTTTTGTGGAGCGGAAGTGGGGCCGATGCCACAAAACAGGTAGTCAGGTGAGGTTTGATGAAAGACAGGAATTTGAGTGACGTAACATGAACAGCAGGCATTGGTTTCATGTGCTGCACATTGGTTTCATATGTTTTCAAAGTACAGTAAATATTCGTGCCCCGTGGTTAGAACGATAAAATAAACCAGCCATTACCCATTCCGTTTTTGTTTTGTTCAAGCATATAACTAATCGCATAAATACAGCCGAAATACTGCACACTGATGGCGTTTGCTATGCAGCATGTTTTGTGGAGGTAAAATATCGCAGATAATGGTCTAAGCTGAGACTAAATTGCACTGGAAAAACCCAGTTCTCTCGAACCGAAACCGAACCGAACCAAAACATATAGAACAGATACGGCCGTGATTCGCTGGTACACTATTTCCAGGTGCACCATTTACTGTAATTTATTACACTATTCGTAGGTACAGTGGCAGTTGATAAAGTTGATGCCTCAGTCGGCTACAATATGGAGCTGCGAGGAGAGTTTTTTGATCATCTTCCTCAACTTCCTCTTTTCCCGTTTTACTTTAGCTGACCTTTTAACCTTGTACGTGTGAGCTTGTCAAACCTTGTAAGCTCCTTTGCGGGGCCAGCACACAGCACCGTCTCCACTGGGAGCCACTGCCAAGCCATGCATAACTATATAGGTCGACTATGCACCTGCTTATCACAACGATTATCGCTTATCTTTGCAGCTTTGGCACTATGTCCGCCTGAGCATTTATACAACACCTGTACCCCACTGGAAAATATTTTTTGTATACTTATGCTTGTGCCTATGTTTTACCACATCACCAAACGCTTGTGTGCACTCGAGGGTGAAGGGACATATTTTACACGAAATGATTTACCGGCCCGCGAGTCGAACACTCGCCCGTAACTGCGCACATGGCGTGAGAGGCAGACGCCTAACCCACCAGGCCACGAGGCCGGTATACTGCAGATATCCTGCTTGTCTGAAACTGTCTTTGTCAGATGCTTCTAAAATTTATGGATTTAGAGTACTATACTGTACATGCAAGTACTTTCCCGTGTTTACTTCCTGCTTCTCTGTGATAGCGGAAGTATTTCGACGCAATTACAAATTCGAAGTTTTGAAGAATTTGCCACGTAGAGTAGCATGCTTACAAATTTTCTCCAACATTCTGGTCTCTTCTAATTGTCTTGTTGCAAGGGTTGCGCAATCCGTAGGTAAGTGAGCTGACGTCAAAACGGCCACGCCACTTTCGCTATCTTTCATCATGGCATGTTCTAGACTGCGAGTCAGATGTAGTTTATAAAATGCGTGCACACAATCTTTGGCCCACTGGGTAGACTTTGAGGGAGGTGTTGGCCTCGCGCGAGACCTTGCTCGTGGAGTGGCAACTTTTACAGGATCTAGCTTTCGCGACGAAGTGTGTGAAATCTGAACTTAACTTTGTTATTAAACTTGGTTATATATGGATAAGCTCATGCTCTACTTGGATGGGGTTTTTGCTTATGGTGGTCTCTAAATGACGCTTATCAGCCATGTAAAATCCTAAATTTTTATTATTTTGCAGAATGAAGTTTTTCTCTACAGTTCCAAAAATGACATACGAGACCGACGACCAGTTTATTTTATCAAAAGTGTACAATTTCGCAGACGACTATTTTATTCCGGGCCGTCCAGCAAAAACGAAACTGCCACGTCGTCGACATGACAGCCATTTTCCAAGACATCGAACTGCCAAAATTGGTGATCGTAAGATAGTCGAAAAGCGCATCTGCCAAATGGCATTGCTCCGTACAAATGATAATTCGATCAATCGACACTTGGAATGTCGCGAAGCCAGGGACCTCAGTTTGCGTGAAACTAAATATAAGAATATGAGAAATGATGCGAATCGGATTCGAATCGACATTGCTGGAGATGGATCGCGAGACACCGCTTCGATGTGGGCTTGTTATCCGTGTGGAAAGCGAACATTCGATCTGCACGATATATACGTATTCAGCTGCCCAGAATGTGGGGATAAATTTGAAAGATATCGATACCATACTCGAAACCTAGCTGGCAATGTGGCCCTGGTGACGGGAGCACGGTCGAAACTGGGGTACCAGGTGGCCCTAAAACTTCTGCGCGCCGGTTGCACTGTAATCGTGTCCACTCGGCAGCCGGATCGTGCTCGATATCTCTACGAGCAAGAACCAGATTATGCAAAATGGAAAGGCAATTTGTGCGTGTATCCGACAGGATTAGATTTCTTATCGCAAGATTTAGAAAATGATTTGGGTTCACTTTACAAATTTATTGATCAGAAGTTTGGAAAATTGGATATTTTAGTCAATAATGCCGCACAGACTATTCGCGAAATGTGCCTGAATAAGGGACAAGCGAATGGGAATACTCGAAATCGATACGGTGATCCAGCCGCTTGTCCGCAAGAATGGCAAAATTCGTGGACAATTCCATTGGAAAATGTGACATTGGACGAATTTACCGAAGTGTTTCGCGTAAATGCGATAGCGCCGTCCATGTTGTTCGCCCGACTTAAGCCTCTTATGCTAAAATCGGCCGAGCCATATTTGCTAAACGTGCACGCTCGCGAGGGTATTTTCGATGTGAAAAAGTCGCATCGTCACGTGCATACAAATATGGCCAAGGCTGCTTTATCGATGTTGACCAATTGTGCAGCTAAAAACGAGCAACTTATTCGCGTTCACGGAGTTGATCCTGGATGGATTAGCCAGGATGAGTATTATCCACACGCACGGCCTTGGACTGTGGCTCCGCCATTGGATGAAGTGGACGGGGCAGCTCGCATCCTATTTCCCTTATTTGAACGACTGAAATCGTGCGCGAAAACTAGGCGACATTTCAATAACTTCCTCTTTTGAAACTGTCTCTGCAACTGTGCATATTCATCGCAATTTTTCTGTAGCATTGTATTTGACTAATGCATGAAAAAATATAAAAGGATTAAGAAAGGAACAGGAAGCAGTATGAAGTTTAGTAGCAGAGTCTAACCACTTGTCTGCGGGCTCAGGCACTCAGGGTCACAGCCGGATCGGATGGGGGTTTGTCGGATCGGATCATGTGAAATCACGGCCGGATCGGTTCTATATGTGTCGGTAGTTATTCTTGGCGCACAGAGTGAATGCCATACTTTTCCGACCTTATCGTCCAAGAACTTATCGTACTCCCTCATGTTCAGGAATCAAATGTGACTGAACCCCTGAGAAGACCTGTTAGAGACACACTGTAGTCGTGCTTAGACTATGGCTAGTCCCACCCACTTATCAGAGTTGCTAAGGGCTGTTAATAAGAGCTTACTAGAATATGAACCCTTACGCAGAAATCGCCCAGAAAGTTTAGTCATACTCACATCTGACCCGCCTGACACTGCAAGTTACTCAGAATAAACCTGGGCAAGGCTTTTTGCAATTTTATGAAGCTGTACATTTTTTTTTATTCTTGTAAAGCTTTCTCTATACAAAAGCAAATTTTGCAAATACAGGAGTCGAACAGATGCGAAAACGCTTCTATCACTGCTAAAAGTATAAACTTGAAAAATTGCGGTATTTTTGACCCGTTGGACCCGATCTTTCAAAATAGTTACCCGACCCGATTTTGACCTGACCCGACCCGAAATTTAGCTGACCCGACCCGACCCAATTTGGGGTCTAGTCCACAGCAAGTCTGCAGAAATGGAAAATAACGTTATTTCGACTTTCGGGTCGTTATTTTTCAACCTAGGTAACAAATTTGCCACGAACCTCAGAATCCTATATGGCAGTTCTAAAGCTTAAGACGAATATGAATCTAATTACGTATGTACATACCGTGAATATGCCAAGTATGTATACATAGTTCCATAAGGTATTTGCTGTATAGACCCTACGAGTGCTCTATGTTTAGACCCCTTTTTTGTACATCCAGCTGAGAGTCTGAACTAAAGTTTGCGTCTGCAAGAAACTTTTTAAATGTGATAACGATCCGTAGATGAGTACCATATTGGGTCCTTCTTAGGTCGATCACCTATCTCCCAAACTATTTTTCACTTTACAGCAGGTCTTGATATACAAATAAAACAAGTACCACGAAAAAGTTATCGCTAAAAGCTAAACATCCTGTATATCACTGGCATTTCATTCAAGTTCGCCCATGATCCGCGATTTTCCCTGCCAGTTTTAACCGCGGATTGTACTGCCAGTTTTCACGAAAGCGCCCGAAGCACGTGCTAATTTTCTTCCGATGCGCTTTGATCACGTAGAGTGTTATGTAAGCATTGAGAGCGGCGGTCAACGGGAATGCGGCGCCTGATGCGCAGGTTAGCCACGGGTTTGAAGCAGGAATAAACATATGCAGCAATTTAAATATGATGGATCGTATTTGAGTGAATAACGGTCCCCAGCTGAGTGAATAACGGCCCCCCAGCTGGTTTCTCTGGTAGTAAAGGCTATTTTCAAAAATCCCTGATTGCTGACTGTCGAAAGACGACGCAAACTGCCCCGCTGTGAGGTTTTGGTATCAGTGTTTTGTTTTGTATTATCAGCCCAGGATGTATGTAGCACAGCATGTATGTATGCCCCAGAAACGATACACCAGTACCTATGTGACCACACCTTCAGGTTTGCCTTGAGCCTGGAGTCCTTCACGAAGTTTTCTAGCCGTCCCTGTGTTCTTAAAATGTAATAGCGTTATAGGTTTTGCTGCCCAGGGCTGCACATGGTATGCGTGGGTAGGAGGATCATTTGATTGAGATCGGGGTGATCTGATCCGAGGTGATTAGTGTGGCTTTATGCAGCGGTGACATCTTTGACGGGTTGATAATTGGAATTCTCCAATGAGCGTCTTACGGACAGGGTGCTGCCAACGTTGTAGCCATGACAATATACTGCCACTCGAACTTACCAGAGCAATGCTAGGCTAACAGATAAGCAGCTTTCTTTTTAATTTATTTGATGCTTTCGTGGAAAAGAGAGAGATTTTGCGTCTCCTCTATGTAGGATGCACCAAGGTGCTATCGACCCGAAGATGAGCTCGATTTTCCTCAGGCTGTACGCAGCTGGTTTCAATTTTCATTTTCTAATTATTTTTGTTATCAGAAAAGCTAAAATTTCACTACTCGTATTTCGCACTCACTGTCGATGGAAATTTACCTCTGGAAATGAGCTTTTTTTGCTGAGTGCAAATCCATCCGAGAATGTGAAAAGCCTGAATAACACACAGTATGGTCAGTGTGATCAAATATCGGCAGCGCCCTGTCCTGTACGGGCATGACATATTCTTGATACTGTACATGTGCGAAGAGCAAACATCGAAATGAGTGACCCATAATAGGCACATATATACTGTACAGCATGCAGTTTACATCATCACCAAGCATTTTCGGAAAAATCTCGGGGTCAAAGATTGTTGAAAAGTCACCTTGCAGGTTTCTCAACTCGTAACTGATGTTTGGCGCGCTTTGATAAGACCCCATATTATTAAAGACACTAAAAATATGTCAAAATCTTGTCCACGTGCGTCCTTATTAATGTTTCGGGGGGTTGCATTTGTTCCACATATTGCTCAGAATCTCGTGACTGTCTTCAGGATGTACATGAAAATCAATAATCGTTTTCCTACCCGCCGTATTGTCCAGTTTGCTCAATTTCTTCACATCTTTTCGAATTATTCTTCCGGCATGCGCTCCCATTTGATGACCATTTTGTGTAGGACCTCGCGGCTGGCGGGGATGCACTGACGATATGGAAATCGAGAATGGGACCGATCCTAATGGGACTGGCGACGATGGAACTTTCTCATCGTTTTGATCTGGGCTGTCCGGGTAATTCGCTACTCGTCTTTCCATTCTGTACGCACCAAAAATCCAAAATAATTTTGGCCATTTTTCTCCAATAATCCATCGATATTTTTCGTTAAATCTAACGCAGAGCAGCGGATGAGCGATCAGGTCGAAACAACTAAGCAAACCCATCGACACGAGGTAAGAAAATGTGCGGGATGTCGGCGATGCCATAAAGGAGCCGTAAGCTGGGATGCCACCAAACAGAATGACTAAGAATACCAGAGCATGCAGTGTGGCCGCGGGCAATAGCATACGAGTCGTACGCACATTCGTCCAAGTTCCATATCGATCGTTCAACGAATGCTGTCGAGTGCGCAGTGTAAAGTCGTCCAATCGATGTCTATTTTTGATATAGATGATAAAATAAGTGACCAGAATGACCAATTCTTGGATTCCGAAATAGGCGTTGTTGGCGGCTGCCGCGTAAAATTTAGTGACCAGTGAAAAGGTACAATAGCAAAGGGGTGGTGACGAGACACCATCGGCTACGAATTTAGCAGCTAACATGAACGCATAAAATGCGATCCCTTGGAACCAGCAAAATCCCATGGCCAATTTGACCCATTTAGTGATGGCTTCGTCGTTGTGATATTGCTCGCCATTTTCCCGCTTTTTAGTTTGTTGTATCGTGACCACTAATCTTTCGATGCCGATGGTCAGCAGGGAAGTTACCATGCACATGCTCGAAACTGCGTATGGCAACTCGATACATGCGCATGCCAGTGGTGGCACAGCCAATCTGTCGAAACCGAACTGAGCCAGCAACAAAACGTAGATACCACGGTATACGAAATAGGACGAGCGGACCATGATGGCTATGTTGGCGTTGGACAACAAGGCTCGTACATTAGCACTAGTGTGACCAGTCGAGTGACGAACTGCTGATAAGAAGATGCCGTTGAGAATGAGGGCTAGGATGGCCAAAATCATGATACAAATCGATTGAAAGATAGTAAAACTATCAACTACCAGCACAGTGCAGAAGCTTTCTAGAACAGTGAAATTCGTGCTGACCACGGTTACGTTCATGATGGCAGCTGAAAATGACAAGTTCGACTTGGTGTTGTAAAGCCTTTGGAAGGGACGTTTTTGATTTGAAGGCTGAAGGCAGAACGGGATTATTTCCACACTACAGTATATCACGCGACAGGCGAGATTCGGACCTCGAGGAGCTTGCCTTTTGACAAAGTGGTACCTCGCCTCATTCGAGACGTGCTGCTTGATGGAAAGAAGCGGGTAGGCGGCGAGCTTCTTTCTAGCCAGTTCTTTGACGCGCTTGGTGCCATAGCAATGATATTTTTCTAGAAACTTTCATGTGCATACCTAATCCGAATTAACTTGCTGCTGTCGTAGGTAAAGCTGGCAAAGGCCCATTGTGAGATTAATTAGCTATATTGGCTATCAGCTATTGTACTCTTGGGTCTACAGGAGGAGGCGGGACGACCGTTCATTCTTAATCTTGACATTTCGGAAGCAAATAACGGCTCAATCGAAGCCAATCGCCAATCGGTGAAAAGTGTGGGGGGGGGGGGGGCTGAAAAACAGCTTGTACAGAGTGACAAGCTCGCACAAGCCACTGCCATCCGCAACTGTGGGTTTTTTCGACATGGGTTTCCCTTGGGCTGAATATCGTTTCTCATGCTCTTTCCTTGCCAGAACATTAACATGGCTTAGCCTGTCAATATGAAAAATTTAGGACCCCACAAACTACAAACTAAAAAATTTTAATTGAGTTGTAAGCCAGGCTTTCGATGACGAGCTCCAGCTTCCCCCAATCGAGTCCCTCCACGCCTCATTGTCAGTCTTTCATTCCATCTGTGCGTCTGACGATGAGAATGAGACATAAAAACATTTTTTTATACAGACAGATACATTAAAAAAAGTGATAGAACACGTTCTAACGTTAGTCGGAGCTCGCGTAAAAAAATTCGTTTTAATCATATTCACAGTATCCAACAAAAAAAATGTCCTTTACGTAAGGAAGAGTCCGTGTGTTTTTCCCAGAAACCCAAATGGCATTTTGGCGAAAAAAAAAACCTAATGAATTTTTTTTTCGCATGTAACTAAAAAGTGTTCTGGCCAGGGCGATAACCGAGCCAGCTACTGTATTTGTCGTTCGATAAAGGATATTGGCACGTCAGAACTGTCGCCAATATTCTCCAACTGACATTTGCTAGATTAGCTCATTATTTTTCCAGTGGATTTTAATAATCCCTTCTCCTTCCATTTACATACCCAGAGCGCGTAATAGGAAGATTGACGTGTCTCAACACCATGTATCCGCAAAACGTGATCGTACGGCGTGCAACGTTCATATCTGACATTGATACCCGTGTTTGCATGAAACTATATCTGTTAGCCTACGTTTCTCCAGTTTTTTCTAGCGCATGTCAAGAGAGCTTTTCTGTTGGCGAGGAAAAGCTTTCTACAAATCAATTTTCTTGCCCCGTCTGTTCTACCCAGACCTGCGTATATGCTTTCTTCAATTTGACATCGGCATTTATCCGCCAGTTGAAGTTCCAAAATAATAAAACTACAGCTAGGACTATTTTCACACAAATTAATAGAGGCTTCGTTCGAAAAGGTTCGTTTCCGATGAAAACGGAAGTAAAGCAGGCTCGCATTCGAGGTCGTTCATGTAGGCCTGTGCAATGTACGGTTATTGGAAACGCGTTCTAAAAGATTCAATAGTTTTCCCAAAGGTAACGTTTTGTGACGCCATAGAAGTTCTAACTAATGTTGTTTTGTCGACTCGCAAGGGTCATTCGGGCTCTTTTTGAGAACCGTGAGATGGATACTTTCGATACTTTTTGAACTTGTATACGAACGACATACAGTAGCGATCAATGATCCTGCAAAAGAATATTGCATAAAATCAGCTTGCTATCCAATGCAAATGGTCAGCTGCTTCATATACTTATGCACACTTACCCATTGAAGAACCGATATCGGGATATTGAAAAACGAGTATGATACTCAAATTTAGCACCCACGTATTATAGGGAGTAGCCAAAATATTGGACCGTTAAGTAGATATTAAAATATTGATAAAGTCGAAATTCTTGATGGCAAAGGGTGGACCAAAACGAAATGAAAATTTCGACTTTTTTCGCATAGGTGATACCCCCATAATTCGAGGGTATTGAATCTAAATATTATATTCTCTTCAATGACCAAGAGTCAAACCTTATATGTGAAAACGCGCAGATGCCCTCAACGCATCTCGATCGGAGCATACTGTATGTATACATACAGCAGGGCCTTCGATTCGCCAGGCTTCCTTGGACTGCATTTTCGTTTGGCTTCTTTCTCTCGATTCGGAATTGCAAAAGCTTATTTCTACACTACAGCTTACTAATGCTTTGCTTACTATGTCTATGTATAAAGAAATGGGCGACGAAAGAAGAAAGAAAGCACTTTATAAATGTGAACCTAAAAATATTCTGTTCGAGTGAAAGGAAGATAGTGCAATGAGTGCACGGTACGGTATACAGTTCAGTAGTAATGGTCCTCTATACATGGTGTGATCAGGCTGGGGGGTTTCTCATGAACTATTATAAAGCGAGTGCAGTAGCTCTCAGTGTGAGAGCGGCTGTCAGTGCTGCAAAGCCACACGGGAAGGTGAAGTGCAACGACCACAGTGTTTACATATCGTTTTGCTCCATAAGAGGAGAAGCAGAGTAAAGATATTAGCCAAAGCAATGCTAGAGAAAATGAATAGTTCTCAAAGATGACAGAATTTTGAGGTAATTCACACTCAACTCGAGCTTGTGAAAACATTATGAGTACATGCACATTAGCACTAACAAGCAACGAATAATTTACGCAGTCAGAAGCGCATGTTAATCATCTGTGCCATTAAAAATCCTCTCTGATAAAGGATGATTCCAAAGCTCTCGTGCGTTTCTAAAACAGGCCTTTAGCCTGAAAACCCCGTCAGATCCGGTCGCCTAGTAATCGGGTGACCCTGGCGTACAAGAACGAACGTATCCTCAGCAACAGCGCTATTCGCATCATAAATAGATTCGACTATCGTGGAAGTTTGAGCCTTAAGGCAATCTTTCTTCACAGGCAAATCACCGTATCCTCAGTGGCTGTGCGCCTACTCACTGTACATCTGCTTTATCGAGAGGACACCGAATTGCCAACAATGAATGGCACAAAAGACCCTCAGCCCTCAATCAGCACCACCAAGCGTCAAACTGATCAAGGCTCTGGCAAGGACCCACTCAGCTGCGCTTGGGATGATCTCGTTGAGAAAGTGAGCGTTGCTGGCTGGAAAGAAGCCCTGGGAGATCAGATACCACTCGTTCGCGCGACATTTAGTCTCACTTTGATTGTCTTATCATGCTTTTCACTAATTTACATTCGACAAACAATTCGCAGCTGGCTTCTATCGGGGTTCAAGGACGAAGTGGAAGATTTCGCAAACCTGGAATCCTTGCCATTTTCCAATGTCACCATCTGCGCCCAACTCTATTTCAATCAGACGTTTATAATGAACAATCTGACTGTACCAGACTCCGTCATCGAAAGCACTCACTTGACCCGCGATGAGTTTTTCTCGCAGTTAACCTTGTTCATGTCGCAAATCATGCGCCCTCGACAATTTTCCCGGAAGTTGCTGGTCAAATTTGCCAGAATTCTACAAGCCAATCCACAAGTGCTTGACTTTTCAAAATTTTCGAGCGTGGCTTATTTGAGCTGTGAGAAAATGTTCAAAAAATGTTGGTTTAATGGAGTTGAATTCAATTGCTGCGATCCGTCAATCGTGGTTCAGTCAACGGACGAAGATGGCATATGCTACCTTTTCATGGTGGGCCAGCAGAGTTTTGTAAACGTATCTATTGTGTATCTTTTCTTTTTCGCCTTAGCTTAATTCGGACAGTGACAACGCGCAAGCAAACAATCGGACGTTCCACCAGTCCAGACCTGGTCCGATTGGTGGTCTGACCATCGAGGCGGAAGTGGCTCTCGAGGATTTCCCGTGGTTGGAGGAATTCGCCGACAATGGTTTCCGAGTTTATGCCGATCCGTTGCCGTACAGCGTCACGCAGTCGCCAGTGACAGCTCCAGACAAGGCCCAAACTTTCATCAGGGTCACACCAGTCATGCACAAGTTGATAACCAACTGCGCCCAGCCTGGCCACTTGACCATGAAAGGAGGCCATTACTCTTATTATGATCCGCAAGGGTTTAACTGCGCTGCACGAAAGATTGTCGACACGGCGCGTGATTACTTGGGTTGTCACCAAATAGCTTATTTAGAGCGCCCAAACTCCAGCACCGTCTGCAGTCCAACAGCAACAATAACTTTGACTGATGTTTTTTCTGAGTCAGATCTCGCCAAGCACATGGGCCTGAGTGACAGCGATGATGAGAAGACGAAAGAATTAGTATGCCCGATGTTTTCTTTTTTTGTGGTGGGTGTAGACAAGACAACATGGCAGTTTGTAGGTGAAAGCAAAGAATGATGCCTATCAGAGCTGCATCAGAGGATCATTCTCTTTATATACTGTAAACCACTTTAACTTTGCGGTTTTTGTGGATGGCCCGGACCGCAAAAGTTTTATTCCCTGGAACTTCCACGTAGAAAACATGGATTTTCAGGTAGACAAGACTAACAAGTTAATGTTTCTTCTTTTTTCCACATCCTCATAAGATTTAACTCCAACTCAGATCATTTTCCATAAGGTCATATCTGAGAGTGAGGATTTTAAATTACCAATTAGTGACGCCATGACGAACATCTTAAAAGCCACCAGAGATATTAGACTTTTCTGAACCACATTTTTCAGCGAAACTTAAACCATAAATTAATGACTATTACAGCTAAGCTAATTGTGGGCTTGGATGTCCGATTAGGCACGTTTTGGCAGGATTTGGCCATCTCATCAGCCATTAAAGTGTTCCGCGTATTCCCGACATTCCCGAGTATCATCGGTAGATTCACATACATATGCTGGTGACTGACAGAGAGCCAGAAACTGCCAAAACTTCCATCCGCGAACTAATAGGCCAAAAGCACAAACCGTGAAATTTGGGTATTGCAAAATCGAAGTGATTCACAGTATTTTGCGTACTGTACACGAGGAACCTGCTTTCAGAAAAGGCAGCTGGTCACTGGCATCGAAAGTCGTATCAAGAGCGCACTTTCCATCAGCCAGATGTGCCCGCGCTACTGTCGATACTGGACGTATTCAAGCATGGCCAGTTTCTCCGACTTGGAATCTGAAACAGAGAAGAAGAATATTATGTACAGCAAGATGCACGTGTACTACAGCGACCTCAGTTATCGCCTGTACGAGCAGACGAAGGAGGTGGATTTTTACCTGATGTTCTGTGACCTGGGCAATGTAGTGGGCCTCTACTGGGGCATGTCCGTCGTCAGTTTTTTCCATGTGGCCTTCTACTTGGCCGTTTATGGCTACTGGCGATATAGAGGGCGGGAAAAGAAGACGAAGGTGGCACCAATTGCTTGAGGTTGCATTTAATCAGATTTACTGCTTTATTTAGGAAGTCCTTCATTTTAAGAGCGCCAAAACGACGCGCATGATTTTCACCTGGTTGTGGTGATGGTTGTGATTAAATCCATTTGGTTGAAGTTTTGACAGGTTCCTGTCGAGTGCCTGACTCACATGCTTACTGCAGATGGGTTTAATTATTAGGGTTCATGTTCATGTTTTATTGTTTTACCACATCACCAAACGCGTATGCGCACTCGAGGGTGAAGGGACACATTTTACACGAAATGATTTACCGGTCCGCGAGTCGAACACTCGCCCGTAAGTGCGCACCCGGCGTGAGAGGCAGACGCCTAACCCACCGCGGTGGGTTAGGCGTCTGCCCCTCACGCCACGCCGGGGTCACCACAAGCTGATGGCGCAGTGCCTGCATGTAACCACACGTGTTTATTGCTATTCACACTCGATGATGACACGACCCGCACTCACCAGGAAAAAGGCGAACACTCGCTCATATACGGTACCTCCCACCTGGTTTGATTTGCATATTCCACTAGTATCACCCCTATTACTGAATTCGGTGTTGGGTTTTCTGGCATCTTCGGGTACTTTGGCCGGGCGAAACGATCATTGCTGGTTTCGTACTCACGTTCGATAACTGGTTACCAGGCTTGATTTGCTAGAACAGGGTGAAAGGTCAAACACCTCACCTTACGCCGTTTTCCACCATTTTCGTGTGCAAAGGTGATGTGCTGATGAACAAAGTTAACAGCAACTCTACATCTTTTAATGTGGTCCTGTGTGTAAGCCTACCCTTCCGAACCAATCTTTTACATAGCGACTAGGAGGATAAATTTACCGTTGGCGTTATAGGTCGAGATTAGTAGAGGTAACTGGCGACAGAGGGCAAAAGCGATTTCCGTAGCAACTCCGCGATACAAGCCGCTATCTCTGGGCAACCATGACTAATCGTAAGCTATGCTTAATGAAGGGACCAGCTAATGGTAAGAGCTTCTCGCCCTGTAAAAATGAAAATGAAAAAAAGCGCGAAATTTCTGAGAAAAACAGACATTGGGCGCTCAAAAATTACGTTCAGTCAGATTCTTATACTGCATTTCACAAAGAGTTTTATAATAAGTCCGTAACATAAGTGGCGAGCCTGGAAGGAGTCGAACCTGCAATCTCCTGATCCAGGGGCTGTTCCAGTAGGGCTAATCTATTGGGGTCTCTCCGCATGAGTTCGGGTCTCACCGACGTCGCCAAATATAGTAGAGTGGGAGCCGACTTTACTATAAGCCTGTGGCTAGCAGAGTGTTCAAGCGTGGCATAAAACTAGGCATAGCGGAGGCGAAAAGCGTAACGTATCATCAACAATGCCAGGCACTAAAGGTGAGCTAAGTCTAAAGCGTAACCTTGCTAACTGAATCATCTTTCCTGAATGCAGGTTCACTACAAGTTTAGGTTATGCCGACTGCTCGGAAGTCCCCACAAGGAAGACAAAATATGAATTGCGCCCAGCCAGTGCCGCATTCAAGACGCTTGTTTAACTTGAAACCCTGGGTCCAACGGGAGCACATAGGAAGGAGACTTCTGATCGTGAGTAGTGATGGTATGAGAGGAAAATATGTGGGCTTGGACCAAGAAATTAGGGAGGATTTTGAACTGTGAACTCACATAGTCTATGACTCCCCCTTTGTCAGGTTTTTAGCCATTTAGCCCTTTCGATAATCTTTGATTGCCTACCTTGTTATTGCTCTATTTCTGCCATGCTGCTGAATATATAGAGCTGTAAGCTTCTGGTCGATCCTGCATGTTTGTTTTATCGAGCGACTCCCTGTTTCAATGGCCGACAACACAAGCCGTTAGACCATTACCAGTCTAAAAGTTTTTTGTGATAACACTGTTTTTAGATAACGAGATCGTTTTCTGTGATTGTTTTCCAAACCAGTAGGAACTCTTACTTTTAGCTTCTCCATGTCCATAGCCACACGGTACGGGCCATGGACACGGGTTGAGTTAAATACAAAGTGATGGCAGTTTTGATACGACAACTTTGCAATGAGTTGGACCTATAAATTGGGCTGATTTAAAGGTCCAACTCTTTGAATTTAGAAAATTTTGAAAGCTGTAGCTCTTTCATATCCTCTGCCATCCGTAGGTGCATATTCTCTTATTGAATACCCGTAACTGACAGCAATGGACCAATTGCCAGTTGCTTACAGCCCAAAAAAGGTAGCACATGGAGCAAGAAAAATTTCTTCGCAGCTTTAATTCAAATAATACTGCGAACGAAGTAAGATACTCGTACACACTGCATACTGTAAGTAGTTAGTGGGAACAAAGCGGTAAAAAAAACCTTTTGAACAAAAATTTCGATGCCCAAAACAGAAAATCCAATGCCTAGTCCAAAACTCAGCACTATTGCCGCGCCTTGCGAGCTTTCCATTACAATCAGTTCAGATTTTGGTCTGTCGGTCAGACATGGCTCGCTTAATTGCTTGCGCAGAAGAATAAGGCGGTAATTTTCAAATGCATGAACTAAGACGTCCGCTTTTTCCTTTATCGGACTATGTTTTGAAATGAGGAAAGTTACATGGGCATCGGGATATTCAACCAGTGGGTATCTCCAGTAGCACACGTGCTTACAATTCCCGGCTAGTATATCTTCGTAACCCTAAAATACAAGCTCTGGCGATGTGTCCAGTAGATGGCATACTTTCACCATATTAGGCTCGTAAAGGTGGCCTTCTCAATCCCTCAAGCTCGTATTGCATCGAACAAAGCTTTCAGTGGGAGCGATCCACCGACATTTGCCTCTTTCCGTCTCGAATTTGCTGAGCCAAGTCGTTAAAATTTCGAAATGGTTCCTTGGAAACAGGTTGAGTTAACAAAGCTTTCAACTGAGAACTGTAAGCTACAGCTAGAAATGAGCATCCAGCTGAGATTAACACAGATCGCATTTTTTTATTTCTTCTGGTTGCGCAATCTATGAAAGAGTAAGTAGAAAAAGCAAAAACCACTGCCAAACTTGTACAAATCCATACAGATGCCGCGAAAGGTGCCAATAGGAACTGTAGGGCACTTTCGCTGTGGCTGATCTGTCTGCTAGTGTACATGACGTGATCGGGACTGCCCAGTGAAACATATCCACTTCAAATTCCACTCCAGAGCACTTTCGAATGGAAATATATCCAAGGTGCCGTTTATTAAATCTCTGTCCACATCATCGTGTTCCTGGTCAGAGTACACTTTCAGGCCGATTCCGTATCCTGATGGCTTTAGAAGCGCAACCAGATAAAGGGCCAACTGGACAATCACGGAATCGCGGTCGGATAAGTCTTCGATTGAACATTCTTCCAGAACAGATAAATCGAGACTTACGCGAATAATTTTTGTATTGTTGCTGGAATTTTGCAACCACATTTTAGAAATCGATCAACTCGTGCCCATGTGCACTCGAAGGTGAAGGGATAAATGGAGTGATTTTGGATGCCGCTACAGCACTTTGTAAAAATATATTGGAAGGGAGGAAATTGACTTGATGCCTCGACTCCCAACTGGAGTTTCTGTAAGGAGCCTCCTAGAAATTGGTTTTTGTATTCCCATGCGCCGAGTTTTCAGATCAATCGTAAAATGCGTTCCATTGGGTGAAAAGTCTTCCATTTCGATAACAGGGTAGGACTTCTCAACTGGGTTTTGTGTTACTCTCACGATCAGTTAGTCAGTCTTTGAAAATCACCAGCTGACTGTCAAAGAAGTAAGGTTTACAAGGCGCTTGTACAATAAAAAAGTGGAATTCTAACAGTTTATGGCCAATTTAAAGCGCATGCATTTGCCTCTTCAACTAAAAATCAGAACTTAATTGCACAGATCACGCAATGCGCACCCAGAGGAATTACGGTGCAGCTTTAGAGCAGTGCATTAGCCCGCTGCTACAGGTTGCTGGAACAATCCCTCGAAAAAATAATTTTATAATTATTGTGAGTGTTTCATCAAACTAAAATCATTCATCCTAACAAAATGTAACGTATTAAAATTTCTGATCCTTCGCCTCAAGAGGGCAAATCACGTGACTTCCCCACTTATGACAAAGGAAGAATAATTAAAAAACGTCTCTCAAACTTTCCGTCAGCTGGGTGGAACTTCCAGTTGGAACTTCTAGTTTTGTCAGATTCTGAAAAGTTTTTGCGATAAAGTCTTCTAGTACTGGCTCATTATGATGTGCACGTAATTATATGCAGTATAGAATGCAACGTAATCATGCAATGTACGCATCACTGTACTGAGAACTCAGCAAATACTGTGACATCCTGGAATATTATTTTAAGGCAGGGTCGGACATTCGACCCAGAGTCGGCAAAGTGGAAAAAAACTCAAAAAAAAAATTACAAAGGAAACAGAATCAGGAAACTATGGGATCCATGCTAACTACGCGAGGTTATGAAGAAGGCAGCCAGGCAAAATGTTGCTACTGTTTTTTTTGAATTGAATTTTTGAGCCGATCGAGTCCCCGTCTGCACACCTCCAATAGGACCCCTATCGGCAGATAGGGTCAACTGGAAAAGTCACATTTTTCACTTCGCTGACTCTTGGTAGAATGTACGAGATGTAGAGATGCGATGAGCGAGATGTAGAATAGATCAGCGTGATTTTTCGCAGGGAGTAAAGAACAAATTTCACTGCAGCAGCTCGTGCGGGAGGTACTCAGGCTACGAACTTCTTGACCTTCCTACTGTACGTACCAGAAACCCTGTCTTAAACTTTTTGTTGGTTCGGGCCCGTGCCGCCCCAGCTCCCCTCTGGACTTCCAATCCGGTTTGCCATAGTATGCCAGCAGCCATGATATGATAAACGGGGCATTTGAGGGGACCAGCTTTCACGGTAGGTTCCCTATGTGCATCGCTACTAGGAGCACCCCAAACGAGGGCATTCTTGACGGGACACCGAGCTCCTTGGACAATGGCGGGTGGGCTGTGAAGCCTGTCAGCCCGAGACTGTCTACTCGTTTGGCTGCCGTCTCTCCACTCGGAGCACCTCGACGGTACCGGGTGAGTCACTCAAGGTCTGGCGTTTGGCAAGGCCCGCAAGCCAGCCTCCATCAGCAGGGCTCGAACCTGGGACGAACACAGCCACTCGCTACCAAGCAATGTCTGCAGTACTGTAAATAACCGTTCATTTACCCTCCTGGGGTCTCTTTGGCTTGACAATTTACAAGGGAGGGTTCGACTCCCGCCTGGATGAAAAATGATTGTAAAATATGTGTTCCTTAGCCCTCGAGTGCACAGTATGGTGCTTGGCTATGGATAAAGTACGACATGACAATTACCTCCTAAATAGTTTGCGCAGGGTATTGTGCCAGTAGGACCTATATACTGCAACAGTTGATGGTATCCACCCCATCACACCCTGTCACAATGTTCTCGATGGCAAAGAAAGGTGAAAAGTTGAAAGCTACAGTACAGTATGTTCTTGGAGTGAATTTCATGCCCTGCAAGAGTGTTTAGGTCGCTTTTAGAAGTAAAACCATGAGATGTTTGGTAAATCATTCCATGCATGCAAAACCAGCTGCAAATTTCAGTCCTCCGCTCAAATGTATAGTTGACTCACTAATAATGTTCCTACTCCAGTCTCTACCTTCCCTCTGTCAGCTTTACTATAGCGGCACTACTGTATTTTGTGTGCATTCGAAATCCTCAGCCAAACAGACTGGAAGTAAGACTAAACAAGAATTTATTAGCGTCAAAGCTGTTGTGCCATGTTTTTCTTGTGCTATACTAAATTCAATGAATGTGTGGGGTGGCAAGCTTTGGCCATGTATGATAGCAATTAATTAATGGCTCATGATGACCTCAAATTCTTTTCATAAAGTAAGTACGGCCCAGTGTTTCTACAGTACGCCTTTAGCAATAAGCATTCGAATACTTCCTGTTTCTTCGATCGGTCACTTCCTAGTGGCCACCTTGTGGAAGCAGGGGAATGAATAAGAAGCAATTACCTATTTTAAGAATATCAAAAGGAGGACTTGAAGTCGAGAACTGGGTTGACCAGAGTCAAGACAAATTTAGCTAGGATAAAAGGGGACGTCAGTAATCTGCAACACAAATGAGATCTTGTTCGTGTAAAGCCTAAGAATTCGGATTTCCAATTCCCCATGGTATCAAATCGACTTCGTTAGCCATGTTTTGTTGTCATTACATTTTCAGTTTGACGATTCCTATTATCTCGAGCGGGGGTCTGATAAATTGGTTCTGCAGCTATTCATCGTTGTCAACAAGGAATCCTCACGTAATGCCTTTCGCATAAAGCTGTCACAGGAGACCGTCTTCTCTTCTTCGCAGCCTAATATAGTCGGAATCTTCGTTCTGCCTTCTTTTCAAATCGATTTTCTTCGGCTTCAATTCCCTGCGTTTGCAATCTTCTCCTGGAGAATTCAACAAGCTCAGTTTTTCATTTTATTTGCCCACGATCCAGTGCCCTTCGGTTTGTTTGGCTCACTCGAATCCCTTCGAAAAATTGTTCATACAGTAAAGGCAACGATCACGATGACAAACTTGACAAGAAAAGAGAGATGTACCACCATGGTCAGCTTAGAAGTAGATGAGCCAGCTCGATATGCCCCTATAAATTTATGCTATTGTAATAAGCTGGCTAATCAAATGGAACCCGGGATATGCGATATTGTGTGCCCAGTGACATTGGTGGACGACGATTGTGAGTGTAGTGATTATTTATACGCTGGCCGTCTATGCGATATGAAAGTATGCCATGCCAGCAATGCGGTCTACTGCATCATGGAGGATGAAAAACCGGCGTTGTGCGAGCGAAATGTGGCTATTGAGAGAATCGATGATTTCCCAGTTTGCCCTTGTCATGGCGGGATGTTGGTGAACGGCACCTGCGCGTGCAGACCAGACTACAGTGGGGTGTTTTGCGAGAATTACAACCGTGTGGATACACCACCCGGTGGAATGGAGCAAGGGTGAGCGCGGCAGTGTTTTCTTGGCTTATAAATACGGGTAACTTACTGCAATTGGATTGGATCGGGCCGATCCAATTCGATTGCACTTAAACCAAAACTACGGATTGGATTGTTCAAAACTGCAATGGGTGTAGCCGAATATATATGCCTACGATATGGGGGGTGGTGGAAGGACACGGTAGATGTATGGCAATAACTTTAGCTCCTGAATGGTTTCTGATATATGAAACAGGTGCGCCCGCTCTGTTGGCTCACAGGAGTAGGTTGTACTCATCAAGATTGACTTAAATATAGCTCAATGTCCCGTTGTCTTTTCTTTCACTGCTCGATCACTCTTTTGTCTACTGTACTTTTTTAAAAACCCGCGCAAAAAAATTGCTAGTTATATACCAGATGGATGTGTGCTGCCGCTTATATCACAAAATCCTTCATATGTGCTTACTTCGCTTCAAAGCTTCAAATAAAGGGATCGCTTGGAAAAAATTCAGGTTTATATCGACCATTTGTTGGTCTTACAGTTTCAAAGATTGAAGTGGACGATAAAATATATCAGCAAACTGTGCTCTTCCATTAGGGAGCTCCTGATCTAATTATTCGTTTTCCCTTATGTACGGTGGACATTGGCCTGGCTTGAAAGCAAAAGTAGACACTATAAAGCAAATTCTTTTGCAATTTTCCTTAAAGAGCCAATATCAAAAAGTAATGCTTACGCCATGTCAATAATTTAAAGGGTGCTTTCGATAGCTCAAATAAAACTGGTGGGTCAAAACTTTTATTTGGCCAGCTCTTGGTTGGGTCTCAAAGAAAACTCTCTTGGGCTGAGTTTCTGAAGGTTTAAAAAGCTGAGTCTCTCAGAGCGACTTCACGACTGAGAGCTAATTTTGCGGCATACTACTGGAAAAACAGTATTTTGAGAAAACACTAATCAGTAGTTAAATTTCAAGGAGCAGCGTGTAGATAAAATTAATTTTCTTGTTTTTACACCTTATCCATTTTTGTTTTGTTCCATTTTTTCGGGAAAGCATAAATTCGGGTAGCTGTGATATAAGCAGTCGCACACATCTGGTACCTGCTTACGTTTTTTTTGTAAAGTTTGCAAAAATTTTCAAAGATTTTTTTATTGAAATACAAAGTTTCGACCCAATCTCCGCTTTTGGGAAGGGGTGATTGTGGTGGTTGTAGGTGGGAGAGTCGTTGTCCAACGTTTTAATGGCCCTTGAAAAGGCGATCTTGAAAAATGGAGACAGTCTTTCCCTGAATATCCCATGCTGCACAGCTAAAACCGTTGTTGCAAGCGTTCCCCCCTGGATCGCTATAGTTCATCTTGTGGAACCCCCCTGCCGCATGCCGCAGGACTGATGACAACAATGAGCTATCACTCCTATGTTTAGCGAAAATTTCAGTCAAACACTATTTTGGTATTTTCTGTTCCTTATGCATTTGAACAGAGCCATATATTTTCAGGTTCAACTACAACGTGATCCTGTACGGGGGCATAGCCATCGCCATCCTCATCTTTGTTATTTTCGGTACTATTCAAGCCTGGTGTAGAAAGAGTGAGAAAGGTTACTCGCAAACACAAGCCAACTCCTTGGCTTTTCGGACCCCGACACAGAGTAATCAGCACAAAATATAGAGACTGGCTGTGTAAATTAGTCTTTGTTTTTCCAGGTCTTTCTGTAATCCCCATGCACAGCTCCCGCGAAAATAGTTCAGTTGGAAAACTAGCAGCCAGTACGATAGCGACACACGCTTTTCGGCAGCCACGATCGACGGGACGCGACAGACAGCCATTGGCTGCTTCGGGCAAACAGCGATGTGCCAGGGATCGAGCGAATCTCGGTTTGGTACCCTTAAAATCGGAATCAGAGCTAAACTAATTTGTGAATGCCATGGATTGATGGATTGATGGATTGATTTTTTCCACCAGCACATCGAAGGTTATAAACTTGCTATAGACACCAAAATTTCTGCGGGATGTGCCAATAAATAGATAGTACTGTACCTGATAATTTAAAAAACTTATCATTTTGGTGGCCGAATGAGATGTTATTTCTGCTGTGCTATCGAATATTTTTTTAAAGTTTCATATGTCGCGCCGTTCATGAAATATCCCCCCCCCCCCCAAAGTCAAAATTCAAATTTGTGTACACATACATACATACATGTGCGAATAAATCGAGAACTCACGCCTTTCAAACCTAGCTTGAAAAAGAAAGTGGCGCCTCCCACTGCATTCGCACATGCGTAGGACAGATTGAAACTTAGAAACCACTCTTCCATTTTCAAACATCGCGCCTTGACCTGTGAAAAATCAACATTATGCCATCAGCTTAATGATGAAGCATCGTGTGCATTTGGAAACACCCTGGAGCCTCCCCGCTCGCCCACGTCGAATGGCGCCGGTGGTACGATGACGAACGTATCCCCAGCAACAGCACTGTTCAGCACAAATACATCCAGTCCTCGTTAGCCGAGTAGTGTGCTGGACAACCTTGTTCGACAACTACAGAAATCGCCTTCATCACCGCTGTTATTGCAGGTTTTTCTCAGGAAAGGATAACATTGAATTAAAACAATGCCTACCAAACGGAATCCTCAACCTTCAACCAGTACAATCGAGCGTCCTGATCATGACTCTGCCAAGGGCCCTCTCAATCGCGCCTGGAATGATCTCGATCAGAAAGTGAGTGCTGCTGGTTAGAAACAAGGACTAAGAAATCGAATACCCAAAGTTTGTGCGCTTTTTATCATGTTTGTCGCTGTTTTACGATCGACGGACAAGCCATAACTGGCGAAAGTCGAGGTTTAAGGACAAACGGGCAGATTTTGCAAACTGAAGCAACAGACGTTCTCGCAATAAGGAGGGTTGTCAGTGTCCCATAGCCGCACGGAAAGTGAGATACAATGCAGCATCAAAAAATCCAAGCAATTCTAGGCGAAACAGAAAGCAAAGATAAGTAAATAGGCTATAATTTTAAAAAATTGATGCAACTCAAGCCAGGGAAAATGTATAGAGATCATGCTCATTTGGTTGTGACATACTATGAATAAAGCCAGCCAGAATGCGCATGTTTTTTCTTAGCTGCTTAGTTAGTGATAAAGCATGATGCCAAGCCATATGTCTTTTAAACTGCGTGGGTGGACTAAAAAACCTGTGGGATTCTCGCTAGCGTTGTCATCAGGTGACTCCGGCGATACAAGGATGGACGTATCCTCAGAAACAGCGCTGTTAACATCATAAATGGCTACCATATTACCATGAAGTTCTTAGTGCCGTGACAATCTTTCTTCGCTGCCAAAGCACCTTTTGTCATCACTGGTACTGTATGAACGCTTATTGTACATCTGCTTTCTCAACAGGATATCGGATTTCCAACAATGTCTGAAGAAGAAAATCCTCTGCCTTCAACCAGCACCACCAAGCGTCAAACTAATCAAGACTCTGGCAACGACCCACTCAGTTGCGCCTGGGATGATCTGGTCGAGAAAGTGAGCGTTGCTGGCTGGAAAGAAGCCCTGGGAGATCAGATACCGCTCGTTCGCGCGACATTCAGTCTCACTTTGATTGTCTTATCATGCTTTTCACTATTTCACATTCGACAAACAGTTCGCAGCTGGCTCCAGTTGGGGTTCAAGGACGAAGTGGCAGATTTCGTAAACCTGGAATCCTTGCCATTTTCCAATGTCACCATCTGCGCCCAACTCTATTTCAATCAGACATTTATAATAAACAATCTGACTGTGCCAGACTCCGTCATCGAAAGCACTCACTTGACCCGCGATGAGTTTTTCTCGCAGTTAACCTTGTTCATGTCGCAAATCATGCGCCCTCGACACTTTCCTCAAAAGCTGTTGATCAACTTCGCGCGAATTCTTCAAGCTTCAAGCTTCAAGCGTGGCTTCTTTAAGCTGCGAAAAAATGTTCAAAAAATGTTGGTTTAATGGAGTAGAATTCAATTGCTGCGATCCGTCAATCGTGGTTCAGTCAACGGACGAAGATGGCATATGCTACCTTTTCATGGTGGGCCAGCAGAGTTTTGTAAACGTATCTATTGTGTATCTTTCCTTTTTCGCCTTAGCTTAATTCGGACAGTGACAACGCGCAAGCAAACAATCGGACGTTCCAGCAGTCCAGACCTGGTCCGATTGGTGGTCTGACCATCGAGGCGGAAGTGGCTCTCGAGGATTTCCCGTGGTTGGAGGAATTCGCCGACAATGGTTTCCGAGTTTATGCCGATCCGTTGCCGTACAGCGTCACGCAGTCGCCAGTGACAGCTCCAGACAAGGCCCAAACTTTCATCAGGGTCACACCAGTCATGCACAAGTTGATAACCAACTGCGCCCAGCCTGGCCACTTGACCATGAAAGGAGGCCATTACTCTTATAATGATCCGCAAGGGTTTAACTGCGCTGCACGAAAGATTGTCGACCTGGTGCATGATTTCTTGGGCTGTCACCAAATAGCTTATTTAGAGCGCCCAAACGCCAGCACCGTCTGCAGTCCGATTACCATATTAACTTTGACTAATATCTTTTCTGCACCTGATATCGCTAAGTACATCGGCCTGAGTGACAGCGATGATGAGAAGACAAAAGAATCGGTATGCTTAACGTTTTATCACCTCTTTTGGCTGTACTTCTTGTAAACTTTTACAGATAAGACAACGTGACTTGTGCAGGTCAAAGCAAAAAATGCCGTGTCCCGGGGCGCTCCTAATTAGAAGGGTTATCCTGTTCATCTGTTTTGCGTACTGTACACGAGGAACCTATTTTCAGAAAAGGCAGCTGGCGAGTGGCATCGAAACTCATGTCAAGAGCGTGCTTTTCTCCAGCAAAATGTGCCCGTGTCACTGTCGATACTGGTCGTATTCAAGAATGGCCAGTTTCTCCGACTTGGAATCTGAAACAGAGAAGAAGAATATTATGTACAGCAAGATGCACGTGTACTACAGCGACCTCAGTTATCGCCTGTACGAGCAGACGAAGGAGGTGGATTTTTACCTGATGTTCTGTGACCTGGGCAATGTAGTGGGCCTCTACTGGGGCATGTCCGTCGTCAGTTTTTTCCATGTGGCCTTCTACTTGGCCGTTTATGGCTACTGGCGATATAGAGGGCGGGAAAAGAAGACGAAGGTGGCACCCACTGGTTGATGTTGTGGTCAGTCAGATAACTGCTTTATTTTAAAAAGCGTTTATTTTAAGAGCATCATATATCAACGTCGAGTTGCAATACCATCTTTAAGCCCTGCAAGAGCGGCTTGATATGACTTAATGATGTTTTATGAGACTGCATGTGAGTGTGCCATTTTGGAAATATGTACTAAAGCCTGCGTGTCCTTCGTAGCATTCTTATTTCCACCACGTGCAGTGCCTACTCGTGATTTTTGGTTGTGGGCGCATTCTGATCCTATCCGTACAGAGCAATTGGCCTGACCACCCTTGATTTGAGGGTGTCGGCATTGTTTGGCCGCACAGTATTCTGTTGCTGTGGCTCGGTCTGGTGTTGGTTGACACGACTGTAGCTAGGCGTGAGTTTATCCATACTGCCAACCAGGCACGCCAGGTGTCTACCTTTTGTACACCTTGTCACTATGACAACCCAATCAGTAACCCACACCAGTAAGTAGAGTAGATTGGTCTTGTAATTCGCATCTGTGATGAGGGTTCGTCTCTACTGCTTTGAACCGCTGTCAGGGGTGTAGTGTTTACTTTTGGCCTACACCTATCCAGTTCCTGGTCGTCAGCAGTAAAGGCGGGCCCACAATGGCTGTGTGACTGCGGCTGCCGAGCAAACTGAGCAGACCGCAGCAACCACACAACCCAGATTTCTTTGTTCACATTAGAATCGCAGCGGCTGAGTAGTTTGCGTCCAGCTCACAATCAAGTTGCTTCGGCTGGGCTGAACAAGCCATGGCTGAACACGTTCACATTGCCCCAGAACCGAGGCGTACGTCAGGCACTGTCTGCAAGAGGCGGGTGAGGAAAAAGACGAGTTTGGAAACTTCTTGTGAAATGATCTCAGGGATTTTCAGAGAAACGCGAAAGAAAAGAATGCTAGTCGGCTTGACAGATGTACACACACGAGCGTACTTCTGGGTGTCAGCATAGAAAGCTCATTGTAGATGCCATTGGAAACTTATCGTCAGGGCAAATACAGAGCTTTTGGGTTAAAATCACTTGAGCTGAAACTAGGCCAGCGCTTTACCATTTACTCCGTGAAAAGGACTTGTCTTTAGAGCTTTATTTGCACGCAAATGCTGTTCTAGGAGTAATGACACGCAATCTGTTGCATTCCACTGCATGTCCAGCCTGCTCATCGACTGAAATGATCAAACGCCTGACAAAATGCAGCTATGAGGTGCCGAAATCCTGATATAAACCAGACTGGACTAGGAAATATAATTGATCAGATTAGGAATTTTATGACATGAACGGAAGCAACAGTAGGCTTGCAGGGCGCATTTACATTGAGCGATTTCGTCGGTCGACAGAAAAAACAACATCAACCATGGCAAGTTGCGGCTGGTGCGGTCGGAAAAGTTGAAGTTTTTCAACTTCACCGACCGCAAGCCTAGCCGAGCCAACCGCATAAGCTGCCAGTCAATGTGAATGCAGCACACGCTGGTCATCCTGGCCGCCGCAAACCACACCAACCGCAGCCGCGCCAACCGCAAGCCGCAACAACCGCAAAGTCAATGTGAACAAAGAGTCGAATCCTCGGCTGGCTCGGCTGCGGTCTGCTCAGCCAGCTCGGCTGAAGTGGCTCTGCTGGCTCAGTTGGGCCTGACAATTTGAACGCGCCTTGACACTCCCGAGGACGATCAATCTCAACAAGAAGCAACAGCATCCAGTCGAGTCATCCAAGAACATTCTAGAAGAACCGATTCTACGCAGATATCCGATGACTAGTAATATCAGCATGTTCCATGCAGTGATCTAGTTCTGGGGTAGTATATAAGGTGATTTCTCCGTTGTCTGTGGGTCAGTGCTGCGCGCATCGTTGCCAGGTGCGCTTGAAGTAACCGTAGTATGGTTAAACCGCCAGGCTCGAGTTGCTCTGGTGCAGCACGTGAATACTTCCTACAGTATGTTCGACCTCTCTTGACATGGAGTTCGGGAGAGCGAGCCCGGATCTAGTCCTGACCAGTTGAATTGTAACCCGCATCTCTTGATGAGGGTTACAGTCTTACTCATTAATAGCGGGAACACAAACCAAAGTCTGAAAATACCCGTATCTGTTACCACTCCTGTATGCGCTTTGAATTCCCAGCTTTGCATCCGCCAAGGTGCCTGTGACGACCGCCACGTAGGATCTTAACTACTTGAACTGTGTTGTCATGTTGATACTTGTGTCATGCATTGTGGATTCTGACAATCAGTCCTACATCAGCCAATGTGCCTGTGTCAGCCGCCACGTGGGGCCCCGACTGTGTTGTGTTGTTGTTACGATTCCATTCACTGTTTTACAGCCGTCGGTCTGGGCGCCACGTTCCAGATATTTTCATTTTCTTATGATTCGGTTTTATGCCATATTCCTCCATGTGGTCCTTCCACTTTTGCAACAGCCTCTGAAGGCCGCCGCGCGTTCGTGGTTCAGCATCAAATCGTCGGCGAAGGGCGGGGTCCTTGCATGCTTTTATAGAACCTTAGCCGTGGCAGTGGCTCAGTTTCATGCCAAATCCCTCCGGGCGATATTTCAACTTTTCCAGCAGCCCTCGAAGACCAGCATCAAATCGTTGGTGAGGAGCAGGGTCCATGGGCGCTTTAGTTTTACATCAGCCGTGTCGTCATCCATGCATAGTACTGTATAAACAGCAGCTGGGGGAGGTGGAGCCTTGGTTGGTGGTCACCAATTTGATACTGAATGCATCAGGCACTCCAACTGCACATCGAAGTGAACATTTTGCGCCTCTTCCTAACAGGTGTACCTATCCCACATACAGTTGGTCTCACGACCAGATAAGCCGTGCGACCTGAAGGTGTAGCAGATCAGGTCGTGCGAAACCCTGTCCCATGCTATTTCCTGGTCCAAGCCCATCTTGTGAAATATATAATCATCTATAACATAAAGGAACCATTTGAAGACACCTTTTTGATTTTCCTTTCTCAATCTAGCCACCCCTAACCTTTTTTTGGCATAAGCAACCAGTTCCTATTCCTCACAAGCACTTGGCAAAAGCCTCAGGCCCTGAAAACAGCAGTCAGAACGAAACTAGCTGCCAGCACCTTATGCCTTATGGTGCTTGGCTATGGATAAAGTATGAGGAGATGAGATGAGATGAGCACTTTCGGTCTGCGGAGTTTCCACATTGCAAAACCACAAATGCGACCGGCGGCGATGCCGCTAGTTTAAAGATATAAAACTCTTATGAAGTGGACGATGATAAGCATAAATTGCCTAAAGGACTAATCAGAACCTCGAAAAAGTGAAAAACTGTCTTAGATAACAGAACATACCTAGCCAGGCAGGTGTGAGCTACGAAACGGCAGGACGCGAATTCTAGGCTTTTCGTAAGACAAACAACATCCGCCTCGCGGAAAAATACCAACTCCTAGAAAGCGATGAAAGTCTCGAAGCGGATGGGATGCACACCAACGATGAATGCGAGATGTCTTTGTACATCAGGCAGCAGCATGTGGCGCCCCAGAGTCGAAATTTCCGGAAACTTCCGCATTTTTGGGTTTCTTCTGCCAACTAATTGTGAGTACGTAAGTGACACGAGGAAAGTACATTGGGCATCTATAAAAGGAAGTAGTGTCTGCAAGTTGGCGGGAAAGTGTCGCTCTCTGTCCCACATTCTTTCTCGATTCCGTCTTGCGTATCGCCCACTGCCGTCATCATTCCATAACCAGTCTAATCTGGCCTAATCGAGGCTAGTACTGGCACTGCCACATTTTCTGTTCGTCGCGTGGGAACTTTACACTGCGTCCTCCATCCAATTCTACAATCCTTTTTAGATTTTGTGGCAATGACATCGAATGAGCCAGCAATGCTGCGCAATTTATACCGGGTTTTTGTTTATGGAACCTTAAAACATGGTGAACCAAATCATTTCTTGATGGCCGATCGCAAAAATGGACATTGTCGATTTATTGGAAATGGAAAAACCACAAAGAAATATCCATTGATTATCGCTTCGAAATATAACATTCCATTTTTATTATCTGAAGAAGGAACTGGCCATGTAAGTTGAGTTGGCTGTACACTACTGACGGTCAGTGTAAAGTGGAACAGACTGTGATGACAGTGTAAAGAAAACATTTACGCTGATGTAGTCCTGTACAGTGTAGATTAGCATAAAAATGTCACTGCACGGCATATATTCTCTCCCAGAATAGTAATGGCAGTGTAAAGAGGCAAAATTACTTTGAATTTGGGACAGACTATATGCCGAACCCTGTACAGAAACATTTTTCCAGCAAATTCGTGGAGAAATCTACGAAGTTGATGAAACCATGCTGAAAGTACTCGACGAATTAGAAAATCATCCCACTTATTACACTCGTCGTCCAGAACCAATCGAGTATCATCATGCTGAGAATGGAAATGGGAAACCAAAAATTGAACGATGCTGGACATATTTTCTTTGCCAATTCCGATCGGATTTGTTGAATCGTCCTCATTTGGCCAATTATTCGTCGAAAGGCGATCACAATATGCCGTACGTGGAAAGGTATCGTAGAAATGACCCTGATTATTGTGTTACTGATGATGTAAAAATAGAAAACGAAATTTGATCATCCTCGATGACTTTTCTAGCGATGACATAACTAGCGTGGATCAAATTTTTTGATGGGGTTCAAGAGATGGAAAATGAACAACGATTTGATATTGTCGAAATGAAGAAATAATGGTTGTGATAATTATGATTAAAATTGATTGTTGATTTTATGATTTACGGAATGATTAAAAAATAATTTTCCAAAAACTGTAATGAGCTTTGTATCCTTTACCATTGCGCTCTGCTATTGGCCCCCGGGCAGGATTGAATTCAAATTATCATGTCCATGCATGGATAAAAACCTCGTCGACGTCTTTTTCAATTTAAATTTCCCGCTCTTTTTGAAATGCGCAGGATAGCCGACCGCCTATAACAAAATGACATGCTCTTCCGGCAGCTGATCCGGTTTTGCGCATTGCGTAATAAAGAAGCGGTGAGAGTTGTATGTTTTCTTGGATTGTTTTGCTCAGAATTTAGCTAATTTGAAAGAAATTTCGATAAGGTAAGAAAACTTCAGATCCCTGATTTGCGCCCATTTAGAGCTATGTAATAATTTGTTTACATTTTGCTCTTAATTTTTTGGTTCCAGCAAGAAATGACGTTTTCATTTTTAGCTCGTTGTTTCTATTGGTTTCACTGAATCGACAACGTCAGTGAGTACCTGCGTACTTTTTTATTGATTGATTTTTGATTTTCGATCGGCAATTTCGGAGATGTCTCACCCTGGCGATGATGTTCTCCATATTCACGACGAGGAAGAAGATATGTATGATTTGGAATCGATGATTAGCGGATCATCTACGAAACAATCGATTTCTTCGCAACGGATTCAACAAAGTAGGGCCAAGGCTCATTTTTGCGAACTAATAGTACGAATGTACAGTTGTAAAGGCGCATGTTCTTTGGTTGTTGAAAAATCAATATCTACATACACTGTACTAACTTTTCATTGCCATGGAAACGAACATGAGTTTTATTAGCATCCTCATTTTTCTTTACAGAAAGTGAGGGACATCATATTTCCGAGAAACGGGACGAGGCTACAAAATCGTCGAGCACTGGCGGTGGAAGAGATGAAACGAGGCAAGGATCGATATTTGGCACACCAACTTTATCGCCCTCGTCGAGGAAAAGCTCAACGTCGACGCCGTCCTCATCGTCGAATGTGGTGACGGCCAATAGCGCACGATCGAGTTCGCCTAACCAGATGTCCGAATTGGGTCGAGTTGTGCGCGAATTAAACGTCAATAAGGCATCGTCGAATGTGGGAAAGGATGGCGACGACGATCGATTCATTGCTGATCAAGGTAGTGCTGGGACTGGAAAAATTAAAAAATTTGGTCGATCTTTGGAGAGGACGCTAATATTTGTTCTTCCATGCGTGTTCCTAATGCTGCCGGCGATTCGCACGCGTTTCCGTTTAAAATCATTAGGAAAAAAAGAGAATGAGGCGATCTTCTAGGGGAACTTTTTCTTCGACAAGAATTACCTCAACCTTCTCCTTTTCCGAGATTATATTTTTCAAAAAAATGGATTTTCTACAACAACATCAAAAAAATTAAGTTCCCTTTACGAAATCAGTTTAGAGGTTGAATAAGGAAAAGGAAGAAATACGAGGGACTTTTCCCTGAGGGTTTGAGTGGTTCGGCTTTGGTAAAATGATCAACCGACGATTTGTGATCACCGTCATCGGGCTACGACGAATCTGATCACCGTGTTTCATGGATTCGAATTTCCTCGCGCGGGACGATGTCCCAAGAAAGGACTTTGCACCTTTCGCCAGCTTGGCTCTATTTTACTTGGTTTCGTTGATAATGATGATACCTTCGCGAAAAAAGGAGTTTTCTCGATCGAAATTAGAAGTTTGTCGGTCGGGGAACTTTTGTTTTGAGAACGAACATTTCAGAAAATTGTCTTAGAGCTAATACAGTGCATGTTAGTTCTGTGATGGATGGTATAGTACGAGGGTAAGTCTTGTCCGGTCATCGTATTCCTTTTTTAAGCTAACTGACTCTTGTGACTCGCGGCATGGAACGGCAAACGTTAGCCGTTCTCGAAACGAGATCCATATTGATCTCTAAATATATTTTTTAAATATGAACATTCATCCCATTTACCAGAAATTGATGACGATGGTGTGAAGGTGACGGAAGAAAAAATGGACGATTTGGATCATGGTGGACGCCGAAGAATTACCCACAGTGGCGATGACGAGTACGAGGAACCCATGGATATTTCGCTGCCAAGACAAGAATCGACCTTTTCGGAGGAAGGAGGTGATGGGGGTTAGCAGTGGGATGTGAGGGGCTGTCATATCGGACTAAGTGCACATGAGAGGAGATAGGAAACCCATGGATAGTCTTGCCTGAAAAGTTGGACTAGGAGGCTGTGCTGAACCCCTCTGGACAATGTTGTCTACGATTCCCTTAGCTGATCGTGAGGGTAGGTTTCGGAGAGTTCCAGGAGGACAGGCTCGATAGTATTCACTGCATCCCAAGTCATGGTTTTTTTCAGAAGTCGAAATACCTTCGCTCAATGCTGATGTGATGGACTCAACCGAGCATCGCGGTGATGACACGGATGCCAATGTCCGATTGGACTATGACGAAGAGCACGTGGACGATGGTGACGAGGGTGCGTTGGAATCGGATGGCGAGGAATTGGATGACGGCGAACTTTATCAAGACGCTAATGAAAAGGTGCACGAAACGGAGGACAGTTCGACTGATTCTGATTCGTCGAGTAAGAATATGCGAGGGTGATTTGTTTAGAAAAAAGATCATAAAGTGTGTCTTTTTTTTCTTGAGTCGGGACTGGAAGTGGGAAAAAGACGAGTCGTTCAAGCGCTGATCGAAAAGAAGGAATATCTGGGGATAAAACGGGTGTTTCGGTGGAGCGTGGAGAACGAAGCGAATCGAAAAAGAGGAAAGTATCATCTTTAGCAAGGGATGAAGAACGACGAGAGAGAAACGTTGGGCGTGATGAAGCTAGTAAGTACAGATTGGAGTTCAATTGGCGAAAGTCGGTTTATGAAAACCATAAGCTATCGCTAACCTTGCACGTCAGGTGAGGGGTAGCTCACCCGGAGGGAGACTGATCGAAATCGATGACGCTCTCAGCTCTGGTGAACTGGCATGGTTCAGAGCTCGCCTTTCATTTTACATGACGTAATACGACTGGGAGTGACCATTTGAGCTTTTGCACCATGGCAGCAAACCATGTCTCCCGACCTAGTCCATGGCTGAAACATCACTTTGACGGGTAACGCTCCCAGCTGAGTATAGGTTTCCAGTTAAGCCTCTACAATGGGAATCAGTCTTCAGATCGAGATGTCATGTATTCAGGCAAGCTCATAGTGGGTACACGAAGAGGGGAGCTGCGTGTGCCCCACCCACAGGCCATGGTTTGAAGCTTTGATTGCAAATGAGTGGTAGCTAAATAAGGGTTATGGAAAAAAATGGAAAGTTAGTTGCTGGAATCAAATTTCTAATCTTTCCTATTTTAGAGTCGACCAGGAAGAAGGCAAAGAAAACTCATTCATATGAAAGGCGTTTTGTCAGAGGTAAGCCAGAGGTTACTGCGAGCCTGGCATCAATAATTCTGAAACTGGATCTTTTGCAGAAGATGGACGCATGGACGCCTTTTTTCGAGATGCACGTTATTTTTTAATTAAATCTGGCAATTCTGAGAATGTGCTTTTGTCGAAACAACTCGACGTTTGGTCAACGACGCCAAGGAATGAAGAAATTTTAAACAAAGCATTCCGACAAACACGAAATGTCATTTTGGTATTTTCAGTGGAGAAAAGTCAAGCTTTTCAAGGTAAGATGGCGGAATGGAATGGAGGTGCCAAATAATGTGATTTGAGTCTTTCAGGATTTTGTCGCATGGCGAGCGAGTCGAGGCGTGATGCGAGTCCTGTGCATTGGGTCCTACCGCCTGGCATGAATGCACGAAATTTGGGTGGCGTGTTCAAAGTGCACTGGATTAATCGAAAGGAAGTGCCGTTCAATGGAACGCTGCATTTGGTCAATCCGTGGAATGAGCATAAGCCTGTCAAGATCGGGCGTGATGGGACGGTAAGGAAGGGTGGCATGGGGTCATGCTGTGGAACAAGCTGCCAGGATTCCATGTCATACTTTATCCATAGCCAAGCGCACTCGAGGACTAAGGCACACTTGCTTGACAATCATTTTTCACCCAGGCGGGAGTCGAACCTTTCCCCGCGCCCAGCGTGAGAGCTAGACGCCTTGACCGCAAGGCCACGGCCCCGACCAAGTCATAGTTTTATGTTTTGAGGGAAGGCCAGTGTTTTGTGCAATAAGCTGTGGGTGGTTACTGGAGAAGCAAGCATCCTAGCTTAGACACAAAAGGCGCAAAAAGACTGCATGGTTGTCATATGGCTGCTTACATAAGCTGAGTGTTCTGATTGTGGTGAGTGGGTTGCATGCAAGGAGGACTCCTGTTTCATGTTTTTCATCGTTCTGATGAAATGATAAATAATCAGGTCCTCATATATCTTCTCTTTCAGGAGATAGCCCCTTTGGTGGGCAAAGAGCTCTGTGGTCTGTTTCCAACGGACGACAGTGTCGATTTGGACGCGTTGATGAAGAAAGTACGCAAATTGCAAGAGAAGGTATCAAATGCTACCTTGGGTGGTGCGGATGGTGGGCGAGGTGAGAGTGATCGCCGACGCACGAATCGATATTCGGAGACGAGACCGATGCAAAGGCGGCCGCTGGGTGATTCGCAACGTAGCGCAGGTCCGAATGGGCCGCCGCACTCGAATTCGTATCGGGGTGGGGGACAGTCGTATTATCATCGTGGTGCGCCTCGTCATGGAGGAGGATACGATGGGGGAGTGAGTCGTCGAACGCATCATACCCTTGGTGGTCGATACGGTGGTGTCAGTACTGAAACGGTGATGAATGGGGTGAGTTGTCAGCGCTAGTCTTTATTCAGCCGCAAATGACGTTGACGCTGATTGGACTGATAAGGCACTTATCTACAAGACGGGGTAACGGGTGCATATCAAAAAACAGGCAAGAACTGTAGGCAAACTGCTTTTATGTACAATCTAAGACGAGTCTCTGGATTGAGTACTGACATGGGCGCTGTGATGTAGATTGTAGGATAAGACACGTTTCAATCGGCTGAAGGAAGATAGTTCCAGTCCAGACTGATCGCATGACATTAAAAAACGTCTGAAGTAGCGTGGGTTGCATAATCAGCATAATTATATAACAACGTACCAAATTAAATCCTGCGGCGTCATATTTTGTGGTCTGTAGTAGCGTGGGTTGCATAATCAGCATAATTATATAACAACGTACCAAATTAAATCCTGCGGCGTCATATTTTGTGGTTCGTGCTGTACTCGTACGCACTGACTTCATGGGTACCACGGATCTTTTTCAGTCGTATTCGGACTACATGCGGGAATACAATATGTATGGTGCACCAGGGCCCTATGGTCCGAGTCACAGCGGCGGCAGTGGAGGTGGCTATTACGGTAACTACCAAGCGCATTCGTATAATGACCCTTATGGGGGCAGTTACGGAGGTTCGTACGGCGGATATTCTCAGCAAGCGTACGGGCCGCCATCCGTTCCGACAGCGGTTTCGCATCATGGAGGCCGGCGTGGGGGCGGGTCGTATTCGCACACCCACTATTACGCGGACGAGAGTGGAGGACGCGAAAAGGTGAGTGCGGCGAAGAGCATACTGCTAGGCAGTGTAAAGTGCCGGGGAGTAACATAGGCAGGATGAGTGTAGTAGTAGTGCTGATCGTAAGACTTCCATAGAACCCTCTGCATGTAGTGTACCAATTTCACATTTCTTACAGCATTCTCGTCACGACGATTACGGACAGCGTGACCACGACCCTGCGCGCGATCGGCGTCGCCGTCGCTCAGGATCGCCTCATCGCAGTGGGCCAGTCTACGTTGGTCGAAGCGGACCTCCGCCACCAGCTGTCGGCGGACATTCGTATTCTCGCTCGAACGCTTACGGCGGGCCGCCAACATCACGGGGCGGTCGTGGTGGCTACGCGGCTCGCTCCCCAGATGCGTACGATCGGCGTCATTACCATCCCCATCATAGTCAGTCACCGCCACCGCCTGTGGCTTCATCGGGCCGACGCATAGCGAGCAGTGTAAGCAAGCAAAGTAGCAGACATGATTGAACAAGTGAATTGAGATGTATGAGTTGTGTTTTATGGGATGGGCCCTTGGCTGGGCTGGTACTAGGAAAGCTGAGATGACGTGCGGCTGATTTAGATGAGTATATAACCAGTTCGATACTGTATTATTCAAGGTGCACTTGTTGATCTTAAAGAAATTCTTGCACAAGTGTGGTAGATAACAGGTTTTACATAGTTTTGCAAGGCTTTTTTATTGCCATGTGTGTCGGAAAAGTTGCTGTGTGTTTTGTGAGGAAGGGTTATATGAACGGGCTCATAAAAGGTTTTTTTGGAAAAAGATTAGGGAGAATTTTGGTGGTTCGAAAACAGCGCGTTGCCCACCAGTAAATCATTTAGTAATGTAAAATTGACTCTGTAAGTTGCGAGACAGCTTGACTCGTGAACAGTCTGACTAACTAGCCTCACGGGGGGAATAAATTCTCATAAACGCCAGTGTTTGCCAATCCGCAGAGCACACGCAAGAGGCGCTTCGATATGCTGGCATTCGCGAGTGGAGAGTGAGTCAGCAAGTTTTGATATGTTGACGAATACAACTTTAGATAAACGAAATAGGTACGCTTGTAAATATAGAAACTGTGGGTAGAGGGTAAAGGGGTGACTAGGTCAGTGTACGATGCAAATAGTGCACGTTGCGAAACTGGTGGGAGAAGAAAGAAACTTCGAACTGTGCATATAGAGCAGGCAGAAACTTCCGAAAACGCTTGAGAGCGATCTCAGAAGTTCGTCCTTGGGACTGCACAGAACATGGACACTAATCACACCGATACGTTTGAGCCTCGCTACTGGTTCTGCGCAGGAAACTGCAGCACACTCTTAATTATGCTTTTTCGCATACAGTTGACGCCCTCTAAATCTAGCGATAACGTAATTCGACAAAGAATTCGAGAACGTTCTTTAGCTTATGGGAGGACCTACAAGTGTGTGTATGTAGAGTAATCTTTCGAAAAAATCGTGAGCTCGTTGCTTGGTGCGACGCGGCACCCATCGTAGGGGATCCCACTGGCAGTGTACTCTCCTGTACACTCTAAGGGGATACAATCACGGATACAATTAGTATGCGCAACAACGCAAAGTGGCAGTGGGGGCATCTCAGATGAAAAGTGGAAAGCACAGTGAGTTTGTGAGTTTGTGAGTTCGCTGTTTGGCGATAGGCCAAGAAGTGATTGCGCCGGCCACGAATTTTCAGCAGCGAAGCTACTGCATTTCATTTGCCCTGAGCTTCGTGAAGTGGATATCAGGTCGTAACCCGCCAACTGATCTGCAGCACGTTTAAGTTTTGAATTTACAGTGAGTAATATTCCCTCGCCAAACCAAGAACAGCTGCATCACAACAAGAAGTGTGAAGTTCGAGATTTTTGTAGTAAGTGTAGAAAATAGTTAGCCCTGCGGAAAAACAAAAAACCTTGTGATTTTTTGGACTGCGCGCAAAAAACAAGTTTGGAACAGGTGCATAGTGGGTTTTAAGCAGAGGACGTTTCAGACACATAAAAGACGCTACGCACTTCGTCTAAAAAACACAAAATAGTCCATCAAGGGGTCGCGAGGCTACAGCACTGTATCTGATGCAAAAAGACAGTTTCACTCAAGGACTAATTGAGAATCTTTGAGAGGCCAAGATATGGAATGGCACAGCGGAAGTTTCGGCCGCTTTGAGCGTCCATGCCGCCAGGTCCAACGTCGAGTACCCAGCCCTTACCCTTACGTAGACGAAAAGTCCGGTTCGGGTCGGGTCGGTTTTTGATTCATTGGAACCCCAAAAAACCCAATTTTATGACTCATAGATGGACCAAAATTTCTCGATAAAGATTGGCTACTCAAACTGCTAAGCCAAATTTTTGCGCGTAATTTCGATAAAATTAACAATGAAATACAGAAGATATATCTTCAGCATGAGAAATAAGTATATCTTAGTAAAAAAGTCGGATCGGGTCGGCAGAAATTTCTGGGTCAGGTTCGGGTAGAGCACACCTCGGGTCCGGTCGGGTTCAGGTTTCGGATTTTACGTCTCAGGTCGGGTCAGGTACACTTTCTCTGATGTCAAACCTAGCGCCAGGTTCGACCGAACCAAACTAGCTTTTGCAGCCGAACTGGACTTGGTGGCTATTTTTACCAAATCTGGGCCGTACTGATCGAATCAGGATCGCAATAGTTTTCTTGCCGCTAGTCAGGCTAGACCAGACAAGTTGTAGCAAATCTCAAGCTTGTTGGATTGCAGTGAAGATCAAGATACATCAACGATAATTCCTAGTTTATGAATGTCCTTTAACGGAAGCTATTTGAACTAATAACTTTTCTATTTTTGCACTTTCAGTGTGAAAAGATAAAAGGCACGCGGCTAGGTCCCCTGGTTTGGCCCTGATTCAGTCTGTTCGGTGGTTCGGTCGAAGCTGGCGTCAATGATCACCAGCACTGACAAGACGAGACAGCAAAGGGTCAGAGAGAGAATCGAGAAAGATTCCCAAATCACAAAAGTCAGCAATGTGAAGCAGCAACGCAAACAGAAAAAAAGAAGACTCTTACTCTTCGTAAAAATGGAATCTAAAAATAGCCTTGTCGCCATGACTGAGTTCCAGCTGCCCTGTAACCGAATGCGTGTTGTAAGTGTGTATTACACCAACACACAGCTCGGTACTACAGGGTAAATGAAAACTCAGTTGAAATTTGAAAACAATTTGCGAAATTCGAAATCACAATTCCTCATCGTCTTACATTACGACTTGCTGAAAATAGATAGAATAAGAGAGCATAGCTGTGCCCACCGTTTCACCATCTCGACGTCAATCCAAGCTGCCTACCTTTTCAAAAATGCCGCGTTCGTTTGAAATGTAAAAATAAGGTGGAAAAACGGAATAACAATTTCTTCGTCAAAAAATTCCAAGCGGTGTGCTTTTATAAAAGGACCATTTTTATAGAAGAAAAAACCAGTTCAAGGCCTTTTCGTACCAACTATAAACGCGTACATATGATGACTATTGGCACTCGTCAAGTTTTCCGCGAATACAGCCAGGTTTTCATATGTAAAACACGTTGGCGCCACGTCGGCCTTATTCACTTTAGTTCGCCCGGCAAAGCAAAACGTTCTGTGCATAATCTGAACCAATTCAATTTATGCGCACCCGTCGGGAGAAGTGGAGAAAAGAAAAAGTAAGAAATATTGTCGAGTTGGGCACAAAAAAACAAGCAAGCCGGGCAATTTTATCAAAGAATAAGCCGAGTGTGGGATTCAGCTTTGAGGATGAGAAGATTGTATTTTTTCGCGCCATAATCATAACCCTCTCCTGGAGGAACTGGCCTTTTTGTGGGCGTTGTAGACGACGAAAGCACTCAGTCAGTCGAGTCGATAAGGCCGAGACGAAACTAGGTCCGTGATCGGATATACTGGCCTGTGTTTAGGCTAGTGAAGGAAAAGATGTGTTCTTTAGTCGTTTCGAAACGAAAAACGACCGCCCTCCTTCGGAACCAAAATTTATTGTCCCCGTCGAATTCTGGTCTGCCTTGGTCCATGCGCGTTCTGTTCAGAGGGTGTAATCAAAGCCGATTTACGGCTTCCCCGTCCGCCAGGGCGGCCTTACTTCAAAGGGGAACGATTTCGCGCGGCGTCCCTCTTTTTCTCCGCGCATTCATTTTCGGACCGCCAACATCGTTCGTCGAGGCCGAGTGAGAATGTGTAAAATATAAGCCAGCCAGTACGCAATGCGATCAAGGCCTCGGGTATTCGCAACGAAAACTAGACTCGAATTGGTGACAATACATCACTGCCTGACTTTGTCCAAGTGGGCGGTGATAATAGAATGTTGGGCGGAGTTACAAGTAATTATGCCTTGGATTTTGATAAATATGTGGCTTGTAGCGGAATGAGTCGAGCCTCTGCTGAAATAAATGGCTCAAAAAGAGTGTTATAAAATTCGAGTGCCTCTTGTAGTATAGTACGGATTTTGTGAGTGAAATTTGCATTTTATTTGATATTCGCCCATTGTCCACTCTTTCCCAGAAGATCGGTGTTTTCGGGCGGCCAATTCGCTTAAAGTTGACGATAATGAATCAATAGATGCCGTGAATGGTGAAAATAACATCCCAAGGAAATTGTTTTTTTTTTGAACTGACAGTGGAACATTGCCCGACAAAACCAAAAAATTGTAGTTTGCTCCTAGTGCAAAAGAAAGCTCTGTGCAAAGTATCAGTGGCCTCAAGCCAACTGGTCAGCAGGTCAGCGCCTAAAGTCCTGTACAATTTTTCGATTCTTCTGAATGCTTTGCTTTTGGCGCATCAGTTGGCCAGACGCCCCTGATATTTTGCACAGAGCTTTCTTTTGCATCTACAGTTGGAGCAAATTACAATTTGGTTTTGTCAAGTTCGACTATGGTTAGCGATGTTCCCTTGCGAGTCCGAGAAGGGAAACTATTCGAAACCGTCCATCAGGAACAGGCTGCCTTCACAAAAAAAGTGTGAAAAAAGGAGAGAGTGCGGAGAAGCAGATTTTTGGAAAAAAATTGCCACCGGAACTAGAAATATTTAGATTGACGACCAGCAGTAAAAGACCTTAAAAATATCTTGAAATTTATGTGCATAAAATGTGCACATTGTGCTCACACAGTTAGTTATGTAAATAGCTACACCGATTGCCAGGTCCAAAAGTTGGGCTCCAAAACGTAAGTTTTTTTTTCAGGTTGGTGGGCTGGCTTGGGGGGGGGGGGGGGTTGGGTAGAGTGCTTTTGGGTTGTGGAGTTGACCTCAAACTAACTAAAAAAATTTTACTTTAAAAATTTAGCGTTAAGAGTGAGTGAGATTAGCGGAAAAGTCACCTCCCCCCCTCCCCCCTCCCTTATTGTATAGTTTGGCCTCTGAAACGACTTGGGTCTGGGGGCGACTTTTCCTCATGCCAGCAGCCACATAGTCTTACTCTCGCTCACGTAATTGAAATCGCTGCGATCTTAAAGTAATCCAAAGCCGCAGCTGTTAATTATGCAATCAATTATCACGTGAACTGAATTGTGTGCCTGATACCCCCTGCTTTACATCAATGCGATCAACATCAACTAACACAGCGGCTGGTTCAGCGTTCAGCTTGGGAGCGAATGGCTGGACTCGTCCCGGGTTCGATCCCCGGTGATGGAGGTCGGTTTGCTAACCATAAACCCTCGCTGACCTTGCATACCAGGTCGTGGGTGACTCACCCGGTACCCTAGAGTGCTCCGAGGGGAGAGACGGAAGGCAAACGAGAAGACAGTTCCGGCTGTCCAATCGCGGCCAGATGGGCTCTACACGTTTCGGTTCGGTTTAAGTTTCGGCTCTAAACCTTTCGGTTCGGTTCGAGAGCACTGGTTTTTCCTGTGCAATTTAGCCTCAACTTAGACCATTATCTGCGATATTTTACCTCCGCAAAGCATGCTGCATAGCTAATCACCATCATAGAAAATGAAAAGAAGGCACATTTTATGCTGAATAATTATATTAATTCTGATCAATCAGTACGTTCGCGCGCAAGCACACCTTCATTGCCACTAGGCTGGGGTTTGAATCGAGCGAGCCAAGTGTTACCTAGTCTGCAACGCAATAATGCCCCAGATGCAGGTTCAGATTGCCCTAAAACTCAACTTCCCGAAAAGTGCAAAGAAGGACCTTTGAAAAACCTGCTTTCCAGGCACCTACCAATATTCTACGCAAGCCATGATGGCGTATTTGAGTGCCATATCAGTATTAAAAAGCCGCAAACTTCCAATGCTTCGAAGAGACCCACCCAGCTTCCCATCATTGAAAACACCCTTTGGAGCAACGGCATTGTTGAGAGAGCTAACAAGAAGACAAAGTGCCAAAATAATAAAGATGCCCTGAAAGTCTCAGATTGCCCCAGAAGTGTCATGCCCTAAAACCTGCCCTGACAGCTTGCTATTGCCCCAGATTTAGGGCAATTGCCCTTCACCTTGCAGCACTGCAGCCAGTGTTCCGCTGCCTGTGTGCTGATAGCGCGTGGGAAAGGCTCGTGTATCCATTGCTTCAGGGTTGCACGACACCAGCTGCTTGGTGCGCCATGGAACCGAAACAATTTCGATTCGGTGCACCAACCGAAATTTTGGCTCCACTTCTTTCGGTTCAACCGAACTGACGATGAGAGCCGAGCCGATTGAACCAAAACGATCCGCCCGTAACTGTCCAACACCGACAGGGTTCACAGCCCACTCGCCATCGTCTGAGGAAGTCGGTGTGGAGGTGCTCCTAGTGCAGACAGGCAGAGGGACGCTGCCGGGGTTTGCGACAAAACGTCCTCAACAAAATGTCCTTGGCAAAATGTCCTGCGCAAAATGTCCTCAACAACCTGGCGTGAAATGTGCACAATGGGCATTGTTCTCGTCATATAAACGAGGTCGGTTTCACATTTAATGGTCAATAGCAGTCTCGGGAGGACTTTGATTTTTAACGAATTTCTTGGCGCGTAGTGCAGGAACGAGCGACTTATCAGCTTACATCCCGAAAAATGCCTTTCGAATTTTTAAAAAGCAACAAAGGGAAGAACCAGCTCAAAGTTAAAGGCCATTTAGTTGGGCTCCATATGAGATTATCGAACGGCAACCACTCCTGGAAATGCGTTTTTTACACAAAAACGGGATGCTTACCAAGAGTGCATACAACCCCAGTCGACGAAAATATTATCAGCGTTTCGGAGAATGGTCACAACCATACGGCAAGTGCGGCAAAGCTGCAAGCGAAACTTGTGGTCAATGATCTTCGAGAACGTGGAACGTGCCCGAGAATCTCAAGAAGCCCTTCGCAAGATATCGCTGCTGTCATAGCTGGTATGCAGAATTATATACTGCAGGGTTACAAGAGTTATCTACGTGAACTCGATTTCCTTAGGTCTAAGTCAAGCCATTGCTGCTCAAATGCCGTCAATGAGCAGCATGAAGAGAACAGCACAACGTGTGCGTCAGCGAGAAGATGCCCCAACTCCGTTACCTCTATCGCTACTTGATTTGGAGATTTTCGCGCAATATGCGACAACGTTGGCAGGGGAACCATTCTTGCTATTTGACAGCGGACCAGCTCAGGATCGAATTATCGTCTTTGGAACGGCCGATAATCTGGAGACGCTCTCCCACAGCCAACACTGGTTTTGCGATGGCACGTTCAAAACGGCGCCTCCACTGTTTTACTAGCTGTATACGGTACATGGCTTGACACAGCTTTTCTAAACTCCTTTTTTACCTTTGATTAGCAACGGAAGCGTCATGCCAGCGGTTTATGCGCTATTGCCAAATAAGCAAGGAGAAATATATTCAAGGCTTTTCCGTGAATTGAAGAGACTTCGTCCATATCTAGCTCCTACCTCGATCATGACCCATTTCGAATTAGCCGCAATCAATGCATTTCGTGACGAGCTCCCACAAACGCAGCAGCGTGGGTGTTTCTTTCATCATAGCCAATGCGTCTGGAGAAAATTGCAAGAACTCACCCCTTGTCAGACATGCCCGTTGCTAAGAAAATGATCCAGCGTTTGCGTTGCAAGCGAAAATGCTGTCGACACTGGCATTTGTTCCACCTCAGGACGTCATTCCAGCTTTCGAAATTTTGGCTGAGTCCTTACTAGGAGAATTGGATCAGCTGGTGGATTATTTCCACCAGCTGATTTATGGTGAATATTAAGCTGGAAGTATAGTTCGATGCGATGCGTCAAATAAGCTTGCGATGCGACACTTTTGGGTCAACTGACAATGTAAAAAGGTGCCTAAAACGTCGCATCGCAAGCTTATTTGACGCGTCGCATCGAACTATACTTCCAGCTTTAGGCTGTGCGAAAACCAACGATTGGTGCGGGGCATGCAATCGAGGCTTTCTTCAACTTGCCGGCGCCGAACATCCATCGTTCTGGAAGTTCACCGACTTGCTCAAGAAAGTTCAAAGCGTCAACGAGCTCAAAATCGAGCAGTACATCGCTGGTCAGCCTCCTGTTCCCTCCAGAAGGCGATATCGTGACTGCGCAGAAAGAATTTCTCACATGGTGGGCCGTTACAATCATGAATGGGTGAACGCGGGTGAAAGTGGTGGTCTTATCGATTATCTCAGAGGATTAGCTAACAACTTCGATTTCTGATCTGAGTGCTCAATTTTTGCTCTTCTTTCTGATCCCTGATATGATCTGATGACGTGCTTTATTCTACGTTATTCCGTTCTCAGTATTTTGCTCACGACAAAGGAAATTTAAACAATTTAGCAGTTCAACCCCTCAGCAAAACAACGCTGGTAGGACATTCCAGGTCCAGGATTTTGAGCCAATGACAAAATGTTCAGAACATTTCGTTGAGGATATTATTTCCAGGACATTTTATCTTAGGACATTTTGTTCAGGATATTTTATCGTGACACCCGCTGCCGTTCAGGCTGGTTACATCACGCCCTTGCTTATCAGATCAGGACTAGCTACAAGCAAAACGGTTTGGGAGTCGCATGGGGGGGGGGGGGGGGAACTGGTGCGGAGCCCAACCCTCAAAAAACATCAACTCACACATCTATCAAATTCCGAAACTCTGGACGGACATATTAAAAAGGAAGCGATCACAGCCCAATTCCGCCTGAGCTATGTACCAGTGCCCCTTCTTATCAGTCTGCCCCAGCCAATCTCGATTGTGATGATGGAGCTTTGACATTCTGTCTCCACGAGATATCATGACGTGATACGATGTTTTGCAATAAGGTTTTTTAAGTTTGCATCCTTAATGATACACTTCACTCACCAAAAAGTGGTTTTTAAGGGTTTTCTGAAAAATTCGACCGTTTTTGGGCTGTGCTCGGGATCACTAGCGGGTGGATTGGGCTTAAATATGAAAACACAGGTCGTTCGGGTGGGGCTTGACTTCAAAATACTGTATTTGGGTCGAGCTTTTGTTATACTGTACCTGACTGGACCTGTGGAAGCTGTGTGAAAGTGACTATACGGTATGTTATGTTATGAGAAGAAACATTTCGAAGCATCCTTCACCCATAGCCAATGTTTGTTTTGCATTCAGGCTGAAGTCTCTGCCTGAAATACTTCCCCTGACAGGTCGTATGAGCAGCTACCTTCAGTTACAGTATAGCCATTGGCTGGCTGACTCCCATTGCTGAATAATCGAGACAAACTCAATCGCGAACTGCACCTGAGAAATCCCTTATCTGAAAAAGATATATTTCAGCTAACGACCTTGCATAGAATATGTTTCCATATTTGGACGCTCCCATTGAAAATTTTCATAGAGGTCGCAATTTCTTCTTGTATTAGTGAAGCATGGAAAGAGAGCTTGCTTTGTCCAGATGAGTCCCTTCACCGGACGGGCATGCTTCTCGTAAGAAATAACCACGGCCAAATCATTCCAGTCAGGATGCACAAGCACTATCCGACTAGGCGGCAGTGTCATTTTCTAATTGGCTTCACCCACAAGTGGCTAATCGCCATTAGGGTTTTCTACCAACCAGTGCGGAATGATGCCCGGCTGCTGTTGCTCTGCACTATACTGTAGCTGCGTGTTGTGTGCCAACAGTGTAAAGTGGCCTCATTGTCGTGAAATAGGAGGAATTATCGAGAAGATTGATGATTTGTCGTCGAGATTACAGGCATCCTGGACACTTTGCACTGCCCATTACACTAGCCACGCAGTAAGGTGAGTCATTCTGAATGACGGGTCGGTCACGAATCTAATGATCTGCTGCTAACGAATGTGCATCCTGCTGTGCACGCATGTCAGTCGGTTGCCATCGCCAGTGAGCCAGTTGCTAGTGAATATGGGTCTTGTTGCCCACGCCTGCTGGCCCCTATGGGCACTGCAATGTGGCAACCAGTAGGGGGTGAAGCTGGAAACTATTCTCACATCAGACCAACATAACAGAGAAATCCAGCGAGTGACGACTGTGGTGGCGCAAGACGAGAGGTGAGCTAAGCTGACCTTGCTAGACTTCTTGAACATATCCAGTTCAGATGATAACGTTCGAGCCTTTTGGAACCTTTTGGAAATACTTTCACCTTGTTGCTATACTGTATTTTGTCAGCAGTGTGCCAATCAATGTGTTTTATTATGAGTGGTCTTTGTTGCAAATTGGTGACAACTACAGTAGAGGCCAGGAAATGCAATGTGTTTGCAGACTAAAGTTAAAAATCCAAGTGCGCCCAAGACAAAAAGCAAATTTAAAACCCAATTTCCTTTTAAAAAATTTTCCCTTTTGTTTTTGCATTAGTTACAAATTTTCCAGGTTCCGAGCAAGTAACGTTGATACAGCTAACGTCGTTTAAAGCACGAATTTGTTTTCCCGCTTTTTTTATCTGTGTCGGCGCACCAGAAGTACTCAAAGCCTTACCTCAACTTTACACTTCTGCTTGGTTCTGTGCGCCATGTGCGCGTTGCGCGCGAACAAACGTCGCGCATTTGCTGCATGTCCATGAACCCGTTTGGAGGGCAGAGGGAGGCGACGACGACGTCTCCGTTTTCGACGCATGTAGCAGGCTTTTGTTTACGTCGATTCTCCCCGTTTGGCATGAAACCAAAACTGAAGTATTGTTCGATTTTTGGATAAAAAACTCGTTCAGAGAGAATTCTTTCAAATATTTGTTAATTTTTGTTCGGAAAGGGGTCCAATATGCGTTTACTTGTGGGAATGTAGCATTTTTTCTACCTATCTTGTATCCTTGCGTATAAAGTTCGCAACTTTATCGTGGCAACGGTTTTTTTTTGCGAGGCGAGAGGGCACTTATCTTCGTAGAGTTCAGACTTTTGGACGTTGTGGCCCGATCAGTATTTTGTTTAGATTATTTTTGAGAACCACTTGTAAATTGTGTATCACTTAATTTAAACTTTTTTCTAAAATTCAATTTTTCGTTAGGCGCATTAAATGAAAATAATTCTCCAGAATTCTTGCTTAAATTAGCTAAAAATTTTTTGTATACCACGACATTATAACTACAAAGATTGTCGTCTTTGGTCTTTAATTAACTTAGTGTCAAAGGCTACAATTTTTACATGGCACCTAACTGTTTTTGTCTACCTTATGTAGTGTTGGCTGAACGCAAACTTTTTTGTTTCTGATTACTTGTTCGGAAAGCTTGGCAAGTTTGACTCGTTCTAGAAAATTGTTTTTGCGTCGCTGCTAATTACCATCTAGCTCTGCTCCTGATTCATAAAACAATTCACTCAGCTAACGAGATTATTCCATCCAATGAGAAGTGAAGCTTGTGTTTTTGACACTAATCTATTTTTCGTGACATTGCTCTTTCCATATTACTTCATTACCTTATTTGTCAAGGCAAATAAGACGAGCACTTTTTGCGTCGGGCTCTCATTGGTCTCGTTTAGTATTGATTGATAGATTTTTGAGAAAATTTATGGTTGATTTGGCAACCAATATCTTGGCTAGGCTGGTCATTGATCAGCTCGTTGCCGTGTATTTGCGTGTACTCTCGTTAAGCTGATCGAAAGTGCGAGTTGTGTATGCATGGCTAAACGTGACAACGTTGAATGTTGAGATGGGGAAGAAGGGGAAAAGGGATGTCCAGAACACGGGTGTCCGCCCATCCGCCCGTGCACATATTCTTTAATGTATTGAAAGACTGAGGCGTGGTGATGACGGTTGTATGTAGATGGCTCGGTCGTCGACTCGTGGGCGCAAATGTTCCGACTGGACTCTTCTTCGATCATAGTACGATATATAAAACCTTTAAAATTGATTTTCCTATTCATTTATCTCACGCTACCAGACCCATAATTCTAAGGAGTAGAAAAAGTAAACGTGCTATTTCATATTCACCTATCCATCAAGCCACCACATTATTCAAGGCTTTTATATCATTTTTGTTACATGGTCTCTTCTTCGATCCAAGGAGAGGAGAGGAACCAGAAGGAAGCGTATCGGGGGGGGGGGGGGGGTGTTTTTGACTCAACCCTTTAATCGTCAAGTTCATCCTTGAAAACGTTCAAGGAAGCATAAATTTTTCTTACGATCTTATTCATTACCAGTTGCAGGCACGGCGTGGAAAATGTGAATGGGGTGAATATGAGATTCAGATGACGAAGTAACGAGCGCAAGGCGAACATGTCAGGTGTTCACATAAGAAACCTTGTGGGCGAGGTTATTTAACGATCTTATCCTTTTTATCCCGCCAGTAATCTGAACAGCTTCTACCCGGCTCCCTGTTATTGGAAGTTTTTCTAGAACAGTCAACTACTTTAAAGAAAGGTCATTCGTTTCAGATTTTCTAAATTTTGCGAAATTCCTGACCATTTCAGTTCCCTGAACGTAGCTGCTCATACCAAACATGCGATATTTTTGCACGTAACCGCGATTTCTACCTGAACTTTTTTTATCACACGGTTTATAACTGAATTATGTTTTTTTTTCCAGAGATTTTCCACAAATGAGCAAAGTATGATTACTTTTAATGTTGAAAAAAACGATTTACATTTGTTCTCGTCAGACGTCGGTTAAAAAAATTATATTTGGTCCATTTTATCGAAATTGTTATGAGCACAAAAGTTAATAAAGTCGATTCCAATCACTCAGTTGGTCTGGTCGCGCTCGTTCATCAAAGCGCGCGCCATTCGACCAGCATGGAGAATGGTTCAGGCAATGGTCCATTTGATGGTTCAAGCGCGGTGGCGAGTGGCAACGGCAAAGTTTTTACCGCGACGTCGCCGACTGCGACGAGAACGTCGAAAATGTCGACCTCGGCCATTTTACGTAAAGGTCAGCAACAATCACCACATCCACCTTCCCCCTCGGCCACCACTAATACACCACAAGAGAAAGATGTTTTATCAAAATTGCCTCGTATGGAAAGATTGCCAGCTGCATTGTATAGATGGAATACGAATGAGGTAAGGGGCAGGAGACGATTGACAGGTCACCAGGGTTTGGAGACACAGAAAATTCATAAATATATTTCACTTCCTCCTTACCCACTTTTGTATTTATTGCGGCTTGTAAACAGACGCTGGCTTGACTCAAGCGCTGCACTAACGATAAGCCGAACGCAGTTGGAGCTGCATTGGGACTTAGGGCACATACTATAGGCACCTGTTTTTGTCTATAATTATTTCTAAACTTACAAGTCACAAAATGATCAAAATCTGAAATATTCTAGCAAGCTTATTCATAAAGTAGTAAATAGATGAAATTCCTTCTACTTTGAACGTGAGCTCGTCGACTCGACTTTGTCATTCGAGCGTAGCAGAAAGACATTTCCTGTGTACTTAGTCTTTTGGTTTGTGTACGCTTCGACTAGATCGAGCCAACGAATTTGTTACGCTACGCTGTGTGAGTGTGGCGAAGTCGACCTGAACCACGTTCACCCTGACTGCTATCGACTAAGGAGGAGAAACATTACACCCGAATTCTATTTGCGTTCGAGTCTAACATGTCGAATAGGAAGTTTGAAAAAGTCGGCGAGGGGTCTTCTTAGAGCTTCCTTGCTAAAATGGTGGTAGCGAAGAAACGAAAAATTTGATTGTTTATGAAGACTAAGAATGATGTTTGTCCAGTAAAAAGGAGAAACAATAAGATGCTTTTGGATATTTGTGGAGGAAATCGTATTGCAAGGTCGTATGTTCAAATATTCTTCTATAAAGTAGTTTCCAGCCAACTTCTTTCTCATTTATTAATCGAGAAAAAAAATGCTCTAGGAAGTAGGGAAAAAAGCGATGCTCGTCAATCAACTAGCAATCTCTCGGGGACCCTGGCCAACTAGTCCTAGAACCAAAGCTGTAGGGTGGAAGGGAAAAAAAAATCGAAAATAGCGAATGCTCGCTGGCCATCTTTCTTTTGCTTTGGCGCTTGCAAGTAAAAAGAAAGCCGGTTAGTTTGGCGCCTAAATGACTCCTCGAATTCTCTTCTGGCTGTGCGAAACAGATAACCTATCCCGTGTAGAAAGGAAGGAGGTGTAGTGGTTGGGGAATTTCTTCTGCTTACTACCATTTTATCCATATAAGGCGTAAAGCCTGTTTTCTTACAACCTTTTCTCACTTGATTCTAAGAAAAAGAGGTTTTCTTTGGGCCTTCAGCAAATGGAAACCAATAAAAAAGGAATTAGTGTTCCAATAGAAAAGGGGACATTGCACCAATAGAAAAGGGGACATTGCATTGGTAATTATTTCCAACCAAATGCCTTGGATGTCGATAGGTTTTTTCGCATGAAATGAGAACGAGATTTTTTTCATTCAAGAACATGTTTTTTGTCGGCAAAAAATATGCGTTTTTGCGTGACTTGAACGCGTAACTTTTTCTTATCCTTTCTTTGACCTTTTCAAAAACTTGTCACGCCTTGTCTCGTGTATTGAATAAATTCATTCGTCGTCTCGGCCACCTGCTACCGGATATTGGTCGGGGACTGGGCAAGGCTCGTCCAGTTCATCTCAGGCTGGTCTTAGGCGTAGTCATTAGGAAAATGAAATAAGCGTTTGTTACTCGAGCCTGATACAATGGAATTGAAAATTGCTGATTGTGAGTGACTGGCGAGCTGATGTCGTCCAAATCCCAGCTCAAGCTGAACGGAGTAAAGCTGAATTGAGAGATAGCGAAAAAGTTATTATTGAATTTAGACTAAAATGCCAACTTGACAGAAAAAGGCACGCTTTGAAAGTATTTGCCATGAAAAACTTAAGTAAGGCCAGGGAAAAAAGCTTTGTGGTAACTCGATCTACTCTCTCACATAAGCGCCTTTAATGGTAATGGATTGACTACGGTTTGATTCCAGGCCCTTTTATGCACTGGAGCGTATTTGGTAGCTCACGGTGCATAAGTTGCTAAGCTGCTATCAGATTTATGGCTTGGAAACGGGGTGTTCGTGTGGGCGGTTCATTGCACTATTGCTAGGTCGCTCTCAGTTCAGGCCAGCACTGCCAAGAATAGATGGCGTGAGGGAAATGCTCGCATGTGGCGCCTAACTTGACGAAAAGTGTACAGGTCATATCTGAATTCAAAAAAGGACACGTGTGGGCTTGGTCGACTAACAAAAAAGATGTCCTTTCTGCGTGTTTTATACCGCCCCTAAGATTATGGATTCAGAGAAAACGTGAGTTATCGCTAGCAAGCACAGATTGCCAATGTTTTGCTACAACGGAAGAAAGCATATTTCTATCGAATACTTGGCCCGTCACATGCGACCCTATACAGTGCTTATTTACTGTAAAAACTAAAAATTTAAGAATGGCGCGAAAATTTTCAAAATCATCCCCCCCCCCCCTAATTTAGCCATCAGTACTTTTCTCATACAGTGCATGCTTGAGTGTAGTTCCTGTGTTGGTACTCCAGCTGGGGGGGGGGCGAATTCCAGACTTTGCATTTAAACGGGAGCACTGTAGCAAAACTGAGCGGGAAAGTGATGTCGCGTTTACATTTTCGAAAAGCGCGAATTTCAAATTTTGGGGCTTGGCATGTTAGAAATGTTTCATACCAGCACAATATCTACACTCAACTATGTAATGTATGAGAAAGGTACCGATGGGGTGGATGAGGTGGGGTACAGATTGGAAAATTTTCGCGCCTTTTTAATTTGAGATTTTACAGTGAAATAAATTGTTTGGGGCAGCATTGTCAATAAAACTGTGGAAAGCATGTGGAGTGTCGCACACAGCGTCCTCAAAGATTTTTTTCATTTAAGCATACCCATCGCAATACACTTTGTGTGAAGGCGAGGAATGTGTAAAGTGTTTTGCACAGATTCCGGCGAATGGATTAAAATTTTTATCTTATGCTTATTGTATTAAAGGAAGAACATTTGCATTTGCGTACATGGGGATAGGCGTGTTTGAGATTACGTTCATTTACAAACTAAATTTCGCCCACTTTACTATGGTAATCAAGAAGATGTGACAACGTGTCCATGAGTGATAATTTTCGTTTTAATTTTTATTGGCCTTCCGCGCATGGAAAAAGCTCGAAGTAGCATCAAATTTTCAACAGCATCGTCCAAGCGTTTTTTTCATTCAAACATTCCCGCCACAATACACTTTGTCTAAAGTCGAAGAAAATGTAAAGTGTTTGGCGCAAATTTTTTTGAACGGATTTCCTAAACCGTGTGTAGCAGTCAATGAAAGCAGTGAAAAACATGACTTCATTTATTTGTGCGCTGTGCGGACAGGAAAGAGGGGGCATTGGGTGAGAAAATGCAAAAGATGAAAGAAAATATTATGAACTCTGGCGCTTTGACACTCCACATGCGTAGCGATAAAAAAATCAAAAAAGTTGTAGTCGGTAAGGGTTATAGATTTTGTGTGATTACCAAAGCAAAGTGCGCGAATTTTAAATTTCCCGCCATGTGTTAACAAGATAGCGCCACTTTACACTATCTGCAGTTTTGAAATTCGCGCATTTTGTAAACGGGTTTGAAAACAAAGTGTTGCCGCCAACTGATTGAAGCTTTGCGCTACTGCGAGGTTTCTTCGTACAAAAAAGCATGGAATTTTAAATTTGGACATTCTATATATATTACGAATAACAAACCATCCGACTCATTTGATTCATACTGTCATTTTAGTCTTCTGACCATGTCTCACAGTACTTGTTGCATAAGACAGTGTAAAACCAAATGTTTTACAATTTATCTCATCTTTTTTAGGAAATTGCAGCTTGGCTTTATTCGGCGCAGCAACATTCTGAATGGTTTACTTTGGACGTCAGAATTAGGTAAAAAGAAATTTGTAGATCTTGCTTCATATCTAAAATGAACTCCTTGCATTAGTTAGTGTTTGATGATTAGTGCCAGTTTCAGGTCTTTTTTCTGCTCAAATTGCACATTTCACTTCCATGTTCTCAAAACTGCGTTAGGATCAGCCGCGATTTCATGTTTCATCTGAATGCATTTCGCATTTTGCAGGCCCCCGAACGGCTCAATGCTGCTGTATCATAAGAAAGGCAGTAACTACAAACACGACGGGTATGTGTGGAAAAAACGAAAAGATGGGAAGCTGCCGAGAGAGGATCATATGCGTCTCAAGGTGAAAGGGGTGGAAATAATCTATGCTAATTACGTGCATTCGGCCCTCGTTCCCACGTTCCATCGTCGATCCTATTGGCTATTATCGGTCAGTTCTTTTGTCTGATTATGAATATTTAAATAAACTTCGGGGTTTTCTCACGTTTTAGTATCCGGAAGTGGTTCTGGTCCATTATTTGAACACACCGGGCGAAGGGGAATTGATTGAACGCATCATACCTTCGTTGAGAATCAGTGTTTCGCAATACACCAGATCAGAATTGGTCGAACAACTGAAACCTATGCGTAAGTTGTAAGCTCATCTTCAAGGCAATTTTTGTCATCATTTGCTCATGGGTCTTTTTTGAAAATGTGAATTTTGCACTCTGCGAATCAGGACGAAACTAATAACGATTATGTGATTTTCATGTAAACTGCCCAAAGGAAAGTGAAAGCTCATCTCATATTACTGCGGGGTCCAAATTCAAAATTTGTGTGGGCTGGCAAGCAAATTGTGCAGCGCAAGGACTCCTCTGATCTAGAAAAGCGTAAATTAACCGTCACGTTTTGCTTTTGTTGCCAAAAAGACTACAGGTTTCAGAAAATACGAAAAAGCTTTAAAAAATTGGCACTAGAATATATATTTTCCATTTTGAAGTGTGATGAAAACGCGTTCTTTCTCAGGAGAATTTGATTCACTAATTAGTATCGGTCTAGTTTGGTTTGGAAGAAGTTGGGTCTTCTCAACGACTAAATCTTACGCAGAACTCGTTGAAGAATACTTACGCGTACTTTCATAGCGATACAACTATGTACCTGAATACCTATGCGCGGCAAATTCAAATGGAAACTCGTTTTGCGCGAATTTTTTCCAAATTCATCACAAATTTTGGCGGGGTGGCCTCGGGTTCCTTTGGATACTGCGCCGCGCAACTGAGCCATCCTAGCAGGTTGTTTGGTTCCCTCCTAACCCAACGCTCTTACGATCAGTCTATCCCAGAAAACCAGATGATTTTTAGTTTGCAATGGGCCATTAACATTTGACGATCAAAATCAAGCCACAGCGATGGCAGTCGATGGACAAACGGTCATGAACGAATCAAATTACGAAGAGCGCTTAAGATTTGTCAACGCCCTGATCGACCAGGCCAGACAGTCGAAAAGTATCCTCGCCACTCCAGCAGTGTCCGCCCAAGCCTCGATCCAACCGGATTTGCACACACTGGCCAGTACAACAACCACGACCTCAGTCGGAGGCGGTCCGAAAACGGGGCAAGCTCTTGTGCTGACCTCGGTTGGTGGCCAATTCTTGTTGGCTATCGACGCTCAGAGTCCAGCCGGCACTGCATTATTGGCGGTTCAGCAGCAGCATCGGTCGCATCCGACATTTCAAGCACCACCGCAGTTGGATAGTGGTCAGGATTTGAAATCGTCATCGTCCACTTCGTCAGGGTCGCCGCCATTGGGACCGCAGACGCAATCGGCTGCGGCTGGAACGTTCGTTGCGCCAGCGGCAGTCACATCGCAGGAGCAGATATCGCGTGTGTTGAACGGTATTCGAAGCAACAGTTGCAGCAGTGCATCGCGTCGAGTCATGTGCAGCACGATTATGCGTCGTCAACCATCGGCATTCTCGGACGGTGCCGACGATGTGTTTCGCCCGCTCACGGAAGCTGTAACAGCCGCATCCTCATCGTGCAGTATGGCCGATGTGGGGGCGCCTGTGGTAGTTACTGGGGCTGCAGCTGGATTAAACGACTCGGCATATTGTAGTTTTGCCGACGCTAAAGATGAGGAAAACCATGGATTGGAAAGACCGAGAAGGTTCATTCGACGGAATGAACAAAACGCGGGGATGGCTGAGATGGAGAATGCGGTGGAGGATGACGAATGCGTGGTCGATTTCGATAAATTACTGAATCGACCAGTGTCGGCCGGAAGTACGCCAGTGTCCGTGCAAAAAGTAAAAAGTACGTTGAGCGGTGGTGATCCGATGTTGCCATCAGTGGGCGAATCGGTGGATGATTCGGCGAATCTGGGATTGAGTCAGGAAGACATCGCCAAAACGTTGAGGGCTAATTTGGCGGCCATGATCGACAAGCCATCGACTGAACTATTTCGTGCCCTGTCACCAACCAGGCATGCTGTCCCCTCGTCCACATCGCATATAACCAGGCCCATTTCGTTCCTCGCGCCGTCAGATGTGATGGCGAGTGGTGCGAGTGTGAACGGTGTCAGCTTGGATCGACCAGTCTTGAACGGCGATGGTGCGGGCAGTCCGATGGACGAAGGTTGTAACCATTTCATTCCGTCCAGTCATTTATTATCGTCACCCGACTCCTCGTTCCGGTTATTGAATCAGATCTTGAGTGGTGAGGACTACGGAGACGAGGAAGAAGTGGATGAGCATTCCATGAAATCGGTCAGTGGTCGATTTGATGACGAGAGTGAACGCAAACAATCGGGATCCTCTTCCTATTTTCAACCGAACGCATCGGCCGAGGTTTATAATTATGGAGACGATAGCCTCCCGCCATCCTCCAATATCGGGGGACTGAATTTGGAGCGGGCGGTGAATGCGGAGACGAGGGGCTCGGCTGGTAGCCGGGCGGCGAGTTGTGGCAGTAGCCAGGGCAGTGGTGGCAGTATGACGGGTATGCGTATAACGGAATCGAGCGTCGGTAATGCGGGTTTCGACGAGTTTACTGATATGGCATCGTTCGGTCGAGCGGGCACCGTCGGCGGGGTGCAAACAATCCAAGACGAGCACAGGCAACGTCAGAGTCGGGGTGGACACGGCGCTGTGGCCACCATCACCGATTTCTCACCAGATTGGTCTTACACACAGGTAAGGGATGACAGTGTGGGCACAGGAGGGTTTGATTGACCTGCAAACCCCACCCCATCCCTGGGGCTAAAAAAAAAGCCAGTGACTTATGGCCATTACCGCATGGGCTTATTCGGTAAAAACGCAGATTAATACAGTTTCTCTGTCGAAAAACGCAGATTTAAAAACTGAGTGCTTATTTGTGTGTTTGGTAACTTGAAATAGAAACAGTGACTGTTGCGATTTGCAGGGTGGTACAAAGATCTTGATCAGCGGTCCGTGGTACTCGACCAGCCACCGTTATAATTGCTTGTTCGGCGATGTGTCAGTTTCAGCGTCTTTGATTCAAACTGGTGTTCTGCGCTGCTATTGTCCACGTAAGCAATATTTGTATTGGTCTTGTTATGGATTCTTCGAGATTTCTGATTCAATTTTAGCCCACGATCCAGGCACTGTGTCATTGATCGTATGCTGTGACGAGCAAGTCCTCTCGAACGCGGTCATGTTTGAGTATAGATCCAATCAGCAGGACGCATCGACCGTGTACAGGGCATCGGAAGGAAGACGGTGGGCTGAGGTGGCTCCAGATTTCTGGATTGGAGCGAATGGTATTAATTTTAGTGTGTTTTCAAGTTTAATGGTACATATAGGTTTCTTGCAGAAAGTCACTTTTGCATGGGCCTTTTGGAACGTTTGGAAGCGTTGGAAAGGAATTTTGTTACATCGTCGTCTGGTCCGTCAGATGGTGGGATCGATAAGACTGCGGAGAAGGTATGTTATGATTTAGAGTTTGGGGTTCAGTAAGTGTCAGTCAGTTTATTGATTTTGAGAGGGACGTGGTTTGGATTAATGTCAGCATCGATTTAGTGGGCTTGAACTCTTATGAAATGAGCATCATATCTTTTTCTAGACTTCACGCTCAAATGTGTCACTGCAAGAACTCGAAGAACGGTTAATTCGAGTGTGCCGTAATATGGCTGCCAAAGAGTGGATATCGATTACAGGTTCAAGCAATTCTTCGCACCTCGTCTTATCGCACCATTGCGGCATGACCGTAGTCCACTTCGCTGCCGCGCTTGGTTTCGCCCGCTTGATCATGGTTTTGTATCAATGGCTTCGTTCGCGAAGATGTCCACGATTAGAGGCCGAATTGCACTTCACGAAACAAGATTTGAACGGAAGGACGGCCCTGATGTGGGCTTGTGTGCGAGGCAAGACTGAAGCTGCTAATTTGTTGGCCAGAGGATGTCGCGATAGTTTATTCATTTCGGATTATGTACGAATGGGTGAATTGCCATTGGCCGTGGCGTTTCGTGATGGCCATGTGGAGTTGGTCAGAGAGGTGAGTGGAGTTGTAACGGCTCGTGCGGGAGCGAGTTTAGTGGACTCGGGTTTTGACGAGTTTACTGATATGCTGGGTCAGTGGCATTCGGTCGAGTGAGGGCCGATTGAGCTGTTGGCGGGGTGTGGGCACAGGCGACGTCAGGATCTGTTGGATAGGGAAGAGTAGCTGTCTTAAATCATGGCAGCGTGTTCTAACCTTTACAGGCTATTTTTGCAGGTGGTCCAACAATTCGTGTCAGAAAACGGTGGTGATCCTGATGCGCGCGACTTGGACACGGCATTGTGGGTGCTGACGAGTGGATTGGTTGAACGTAGTCAGCTGTTCTACTACAACAAACGCCCTTATATTCACGCTCGCCGACACCAATGTACTCTGGCCTCGAATCAGTGTCAGTCGCGCGACAATATGGAAATGAATGAGTATGACCAAAGACGCCAAAATTTTCTCAACGGCATAACTACTGCGCATTCGAATTTGCGCCTGAGGAAACAATTGAGTTTAGATTCTCAAATGATCAAACCTCCTTTATCGAATACGGGCAGTATGGTTGGACAAAGGTGTCGACAGCAGGCACAACGAGCCGATGGCAAGAAGAGCGGGCGAGAGTGCGCCAAACGAGCATCGGTTGAAGGATTGGAAGAATTGATGCGACACACTGCGAACGAGTCGGGAGACAATTCGATCGGGTCTGGATGTCGACATTATTCTGATAACATCAGTATTAGTCATCGGGCGAGTGCTACTTCGGACGTGGGACTCACGTTGTCGTCGAAAATTACGCGTCAGGATAGTGAGAACAGCAGCAGCGTGGCGAGTTACATGTCGGTGGAAGAATGGCTGAAGCAACCGCTCAGTGTGGAGATACCAATGGATATTACTGTGCCAGGTGAGTTCCATGCTTTACACTGCCGGCTGACTAGTGTTGTGTAATGTAGGGTAGCCAGCCATAGCTTATCAAGGTGGAACGGAAATCTAGAAGACAAACTGAACAAACACATGGCAAAGGGAGCAGTCTTTACGCACTCAGCCACACAAAACCAAGGGCTGGTCGTGGGTCATCCACCCAACAAGACGGCACAGCATCAGACGAACGGACTGAGATGTGTGGAGAGTATAGATCTCCCGACAGCCCACGAATGCTGCTATCCTTCACCATCATGATTGCTGCCGTCTGATGTAGGTGCTAAGAATGACATCCACAGTAAGTGACCTCTCCAGTCCGTCTGCCTGATGCCGTGCCGTCTTGTTGGGTAAAGTACTGATACCATGTGCTCGTTGGTTAGGGACACTTTTAAGCAGGAACTAAACAGCAAAATGGCGGCACTGCAGACACTGCAGACTGCATGGTCGTTGCGCCACTAATTAATAAGCGCTGTGACACTCGCCCATTTGCTCCAGATTCTCCAACCGCGTCGGACATGTGGGAAACAGTGGCGGGATCGGGTGCCGACAACGCGGATAACGATGGTATGCGTGCGCAAATGGCGTCACTAGCTCAGCAGATAATCGACGCACTGCCTGACCGAATCAAGCAGGAGACGTTTGTGGAGGAAGACTGCGACGGGCTCGAACAACAGAACTGTTTCCAAGACTGTTCCGATACGCCGCACAGTGGCCAACAGAAACTGCCTCAAGTAACCGTAGGGTCGGCTGGGGGTGATGGTGATTTCATGTCCTACAGGTAAGACCACCGCTGTTTGCGTGCATGACTACAGGTTCTTATTACTTGGCTAGGCATTACGACGCGCCCACGCCTTGCAGCAGCTCTCTTAGCCCCTCAAGTGCTCGAAGCCCAGGCATCGTCATGCCATCCGCAGGCACCGATGTGATCATGCACCAAACTGTCGTGAATGATCCACCCAAATCAATCCCCAGCTACAAGACACCGAGCTTGAACATGGAGCAGCAATCGATACCTCTGAGTCCGGCCAATTTCCTGACTGCGTCACCCGGATCGTCCAGTGGCCGAGACATCTTCTTGTTCCCATCGCCGAATTGCGCCTCGCTCGCTGAAGTGAACTCGACGTCGAATCAAGGCTCGTGCAGTGGAAGTGGTCGGTGTTGTCAATCACAGCAATCAGCAGCAGAGGCCACGAATTTGGGCGAATTCTTTAACGCTGCGAGAAGCAGGAGTCCGCTAGAATGCCATTTTCAAGAACTGACATTGACGGGTGAGTTGGTTTCACATTAGATTTCATAGTGATTATCTGAATTTGTGTTAAAAACAAGAAAATATGTGATTTTAGATCGCGAACAACGTCAACTTTACGAGGCGGCAAAAGTGATTCAGAATGCATATAGACAATATCGACAGCGTGTGCAGACGCAGAATTCTTCCGATATCGAGCGACAGGCTGCCGTGGTTATTCAGACTTGTTATCGTCGGTACAGACAGGTAAGGGCTCCTAGTTGGTTGAGTGATAGCAACTGCAACTGTCGGAGATCGAAGAGGATGCCCATATCCGGTGTGTGGGAAGAGCAGTAAATGTTATTTTTTCTGTAACTGTTCATAGGAGACGGATATAGGGTAGAAACAGGGACAGTACATTTCAAAATGAAAGTTTCCCAATAAAATCCAGCAGGGACTAACTAAGCTTGAGTTTGACCATGCCTGATTTCACTCGGTAACTTCCATTTTTGGTTAAACTAGCACAGGCGTAGGGGGAGTAATACACTGTACTGCGCGTAGCATAGGGTATGCTGTGTAAAGTGACATCTCACTAACTAGCGGCTGCTTTACAGCCTTCACTCTGCCTTGGTCGTGAGTGATCTCACTGCTGTGCACTGATCAGGCTGAGACATGGCATTGTAAAGCACCCTTTCCGTTATTATGTAGATGAGAACAGTGGATGCTTATGCAATGACCAAGAACGCTGGCGTCCATTTCCAAACACTAGTTTTCATTTCAGTACTGTTACTTCAAAAAGCTTCATCAAGCAGCTGTGCTGATTCAAAAACATTTTCGACTTTACAAAGCCGCCAAACGCAGTAAGACGAATCCGGATGGCACCACAACGTCGACACCAGGTGGCCTGACCATTGTTCGCCGCCCATCCGCCAGTGCCGATGTTGGTCACGGTAGAGAGCAGGAGAACCTGACGGGCTTCACTCAATTTTTGGAGAACGCCGTGCAGCAAGCTATCGGGAACAAGGACACCACCGTGCTGATGACTGCGCAATCAACCACGCCGGGCAGCTGCATGCAAACCAAATCGAATTCAGCATCTTGTATTCGAATCCAAGTAACGCCCGAAGAGCTGATGAGATGGAAACAGCATTTGGCAGCTATGCGTATTCAGCACGCATTCAGGTAGGGATGGATTTTTGTTTTTTTTCCATGTGGGTACTAAATCGGTGGATGTGATTTCAGGGGTCATCGAAAGCGCCAAGATGCAGCCGCAAGAAAAATACAGAAGTTTATGCGAGAAGCGAGACAAAAGTAAGGTTTTAGATTTTTTTAAATGAAGGTTTGTCGTTAAAGCCCAACATTTACTAATTGACTGATCGTGTTTGATTAGCTGCTCTAACGACCTGGACTTTGTGGTAAGGGATACGTTTTAGATGGGATTGGTGCTGGTTATGTTTGTTGGTGCTTCTTACTTTTTATGCAGTTTTGTTCATGTCTTTTGTGTTTTTGGGGTCGTTTCAGGTAAATTTCATAGACTTTGTTCGTTTTAGATTACAGAAAGCAAGAACCGGTACCTCGGCAATGGGATCTTGCATCGGGGTTACCAACAAAGACGTCAGCAGCGGCGAAGACCAGGAGCAACTGCATCCGCGTGTTCATCAGCAGCGTCGCCCATCAACCCATCAACGACTTCAAGCACCGCAACGTCAGCAACAAGCTGCGGTGGAATTGGGGAAAGAGGCGATTTCTCGACCTGGGTAAGAAATGTGATGGGAAATAGTGATGAAGGCGAGCACAGCTGATTAGACCCCGTTTCAGTTGTCAATGTATGCAAATCAACAACATCAGAAATTGAATGGATTTCCCGGTCAGCATGTATTGTTTAATAATTCGTGACCCCCGAGTGTCAAAGCGACTTTACAGTGGCATAATCGTGTGAACGAATCGGAAGGGACTGGCTCGCCAAACTCGTAAGCAAGTACAGGTACATGTGTTTGGTTTGTACAAGCGTATGCAGATAAAAATATGTTAATTTTTTACCTGTTTGATTTTTTAAAATGCTAAACTATTTTGATATTTCTTTGCAAGGACGCAGGCAGTAAGTGTTCTGGCTTGATGTGCAAGAGTGTGATCAGGCGTTCCTGAAATTGAAAAGTATCCATGTTATGCGCATCTAATGTTGCCCCGGTTCGTGATTGTTTTAAACGAAGTTTAAAATTAGCCGTAATGGCTTGCCGGTCGTGGCATATTTTATGTAATTGGATCCCTGTTTCGATGTGTATAATGAGCTTGTGTACAGCGTTGTCATTGGTGGATATTATTAGCCTTTTCAATAGAATATAAGAACTGAGATCTTAAAATTAGGCATATAGAGACTAAATTTATCCTCGCCGTGCTGATGTGCTTACCTTGTGTTCGCGGGTAGTGAAATATTTTATTGATACGTTGCTAAGAAATATTAAACTTTATGTTGATTTGGACATTTTTAGAAAGAGCTTCGAAAAATATCTACTGATTTTAAACCTACTGCATGAAATCAGTAGATATTTTCCGCATGATAATACGCAGCGGATGCCGACTGTGCCCAGATGGGAAGATGCAAATACTGTGATTGGCAGGCTAAGGGCAGCAAATTTGAAGAGTTCCAGAGAGTGAACGCGCCTGCACGAAATATTTCGATCAGACTTCCCGCAAAGTGCCATCATTTTGTGGGTGCCTTTAGCCTGATATATTAAAGCTTTAAAAGTTAGGTGCGAGGACAATCGAGGCTTAAAAGATGCCAGACATCAAACTGGTTGCTTTCTGTATTTCGAAATCAGAGGATTTCGGTCCTCACCAACCTCAACACTTGCGAAGTCAGAAAGTGGATGCAGAGTGATCGCAATTCTTGGCATAAACTTTGCAACCGCTCGAAAAGATGGCACAGTGTTCAGTCTTTCTTCAACAGCCAATGGACTGTTTTATATATGCGATTGAAAAGCGCATGAAAAGTAAAGGCCGATTTTAAGACTGCGAATTCTGTTGGAGTCCACAATTTCTCGTAAATCGCCTGAATAATCATCTGACGGGTGAATAGCCAGTTTCGAGTTCTCGTCTCAAATGAAGGGCTGTTAGTGAAAAACCAGTCCTTCCATCCTGCCATATTTGCAGACTCGTCTGTGCTTGTTAAAACCATGAATTTGCCTTTTACTGCGTCTGTTGGTGGGAGCAGTCTCTCTGACCTAAAGAAACGGAAAATTTGGTGTCTCTGGCCACCAAGAGTAAGAACATTCAAATTGGCGCCCACAGTTTTTGGATGACGGTAAGTTAATTAGATTAAGTTGATTAGGTAAGGTAATTGATGGCTGTGAGGTGTGGGGTGTAAAGTGTCCACTCTGGAGGAGGGTCTGTGACAAAGTGAACATTTATTTTTTTAAAGTTACAGCACATGCAGCAAGGTGCAAACTGGATGCACGCTGCACGTTGAATGGGAGCAAACCTGCAGCGCACCGGTTTGTTACCATTCCATGCCCTCGACCGGCGTGCGTGGGGGAGAATGCAGAGAGTAGAGGAACTCCGACTGGAGCTAGGCAAGTCTCGTGACTATACCTGGGGCGGCTGAAACATCAACCAAATGGGTTGACGTCTCCCAGACAGGGGAGATCGATTTATCTCTCCCGTTCGCCATGGCCCACCAGGTACTAGGGTTACGCTCCGCCACTGGTAGTTGAGCCCGGGAGGAGGCCAGCAGGTCATTACCAAGCAACATGGGTAGACACGCTGAATCATTGCACGCTCGCGACCGCCTGGTGCCACAATGATACCCCAAACCAGCTATTTTCAAGTCACATCTATTTTGTTTTGGTTAATCAAATTCGTTTTCTAATGCACTGTATCATCTGTTTTCTTTAGGAATTTGCACGCGGCATCGTGCGGCACGCGACGGGCTTGCACATTCCGGAAGAGAATAGGTTATAAGTTTCCTCTTATCTCTCGTAGTATGAGTTCGAAGGTGGACTTCATCAGAGGATTCGCATGCACCGCATTAGACTCAAAGGAGAGAAAATATTGTTCCATTCTCTGGTAACTGTTGTGATCATATGCCAGAAGCCATGTCCATTTCTGTTGGCGCCATACTCTACTGCTGTGCGAAAACCCATTACCAACTAAGGCGTTACAATTTTTCTCGCGCACGGCATCCCTGTCTTTCTGCCTATTAGATGTACGTGCAGCAGAAAACGGGAATGGTATCTTGCGGTTGGTGAATTCAGAGGATAGGCAGCAAGTCAATCCAGGGCATCTGATTCATTAGATCAGTTAGGCATCCTTGTCTGAATTCCTGATCGAGATATCACCATAGTTCAGACTTCAGCCTACGACCGAAGTGAAGACCGTGCGACCTTCTTCTGGCACTAGCATGTTACAGTGGTAGCTTATTGGACCGTTTGACCAGGAATCCAGAGACGCGAGTTGGGGGTTGTGCAACCCTCATGCCTGGTAGGCCGTGTCGAGTGGGAGAGTAATCGATCCCCCCTGGCAGGGAAACGTCAACCTCTCCGGTTGATGTTTCAGCCCCAGGTACAGTCGCAAGACGCCTGCTCCAATCGAAGTTTGTCTCGCTGACTTCGATCGTCCACACCCCTGCGCCTGCAAGGGTTGCTACAGTTGCACCGTGCAGCCTGATTGGAGGAAGGTTTTACTTTTTTGTTGCCTGATATCCTTGATTGGATTGGTTCAACATAAAATCTTAGAATGTGAAGACCTGACTTATTAAGATCTTGTACCATCGTATTTCCCTAATACATTTTGGCGGCTGGGACTATTTTTCATCCTTCGAGGAAAACGTTTCTTCGCTGGTCTTTTCAGTAGTTACCCACTTTTCTGGGGGGAAAATTTGGAGAATGCGGGAATTCATTTTTGAACTTCGCTGAAGTAACTTGAAAACATACCTACATGTACAGTACTGTACATGTAGAAATCGTCAACAACACATCCCAGAATATACATATGTACAGTATGCAGTACACTAATCCTTTGTTCAGCGATTCATGTTTTTGCCCCTTTCATACCCTTCATGCTTCCGAATTACAGTTTCGAAACGACTGGGCACGTAAATCTCGCGAAACTACTTTGGCATTGGTACCAAAGCGCCATGTGTCCACCCAACCGGCCGAAAATTCTTTCTGCGAAGGTTTTCCGCAATTGTGTCTTCCTGGCAGAATGCGTGGTGCACCTTTCGCTGCCTTTCCTGCTATATGCACACCAGGCAGGAAACCAAGCATGGACACATCGCATATCTCAATGGGTCGATTTCCCACATCGGGCGGTGGGACATCACACAATCAATTTTTCAGCTGCGTCCAGATTCTTAAATTTGGCGCCGTTCAGAACATTATTTAGCAAGAAGGCACTCTAGCAGCTGATATGTCGGGGTGGCACTTCGACTCGTATTTCACTGTACGCAGTCGAGAAGCGCACTCGAGCTCGATTGCGTGATAGTATATGACCGTTAGCGTCACCTTACACGGAGATAAGAATCTGTCAGCTCCTAGCCACAGCATAAGCGACTATTGCAAGGCCACACTGTGAGAATATGCATCTCGAAGACAGCCAGTGGATCTGCGGCCAGATGATCAGAGGAAAATGCTAATTCGAAAAATGGTTTTGTACTACTTGTGTGTAATTTTATTTGCTTCTATTAAAACAGTCCAACTTTTTTGACCGGCTGGAACCCTACCCACATATTGCCAGCTTGAAACCTTGCCAACATGAACAACGCGTCTGGGGAATTATCAATAGTGTTACCATGGCTATCAACACTGTTGACGTTTTTAGCAGCCGAGCACTACTTCGAGGCGTCAGTGTTGCCTACAAAGTGGTCTCCCTTCTCGTTCCCATTCCGTGCTTTTTCGATTTGCCATCAGAAATCTTGCGTTTTAAAAATTTTTGCATTAACTAATTTCTATTATAAAATGACAATCATATTAAAAAATTCCTGAATTCCTTCTTTTCCAGTCTGTGACTTTAACCTTGCATTTTCAGAAGCAGTCTGCTTCATGTGAAACCAATCGTGCGATGGATGAAACCAGTGCTAATATCAGTGCAGCAAGGTTTATCGCGGATAATATCTGCATGAAAAGATGCAATGTATTTGTACCAGTTGCCGGGTATGTGTTTACGACTGGTCCTCCATAGTATACCGATCATGTGGGAACCATGTTTCCAGGGCACAAGGACGCAATGCGATATGCTTTTGCGGATTTTCACGTCGAAGTCACCCAGTAAGTGCGCCAGCTCACAACCAGTCAGTGAGCTACTGCACTTCAGCCAGTGCAGTTTGTAAATGCGGTAATTTAATCCAGGTGAATGTTGCGACGGGCCAAAAGTGGACGTATGAGCAGTGTGTTCAAACCGTTGGTACAAATGCATTTGGCCGCATACAATTCCTTCCAATCAATGTGATGTGGTCCAAACCATCAGAAGTAATGCAGAGGATCAACAAAGAGAATGAACTTTTAAATTTTTAATGTTTTATGCTCTCAATTTTAGTACGTTCGCCTGTCTGACGAAAGCGATGTGAACAGGGTCGCGGATCTGTTCGTCCACCACTGGCGCTTAACTGACGTCCAGCATCCACCAAAAATAGTCATTTCTTTGCTTGGTGATAGTAAATATTTTTCGCTTTCCGACAATCTAAAAAGGAAATTGATCGACCAAGAGCTGATAAAAGTAAGAAAAATAATTAACTTTATCACACTATTCGGCGAGAGCAAGTTGCTTGTGCTTTTGCGCGTTTGCTCAAGTTCTATTCGGAGAGTTCCTAGGAGTCAAGGCAAATGGGCTGTCCAAGCTCACCGTTGCCTCTGTGTATCTACTATACTTCGAGCTGTAGGCTGCCAGTGGCTGCTAGTGCACACGACACAGTTTTTCAACCGCCACGGAAAAAATTACGTAGTACCCCTCCCAATTGGTGGGTGTGCTCACGGCCGGATCGGATCGGATGCCCTCCGTTCGGATCGGATATCCGATCCGATCCAGGAATTCGGATCGGGTCATCCGAACTAAACCATCCGATGCGACATTCTAGGTTTCTGCAATAACCATAGGCAAGCAACGAACTACTTGCAATTTTTCTAATTACACTCTGGGCATAGTGTAATTAAGTAGATGAGATTAATACCCTGCATTGATGTCTCCTTTTTTGCTCCCCAAGTCAACTTCTCATTATTATTATTTGAGACCAGAGAAAGCATGGATGACTCACACACAAGGGAGCATCGCCAACCGTCAATTTAAACTTTACGAAACAGAAAATCGTCATTTTTTGATTGTTCCCAGGTGCAAAAGAAAGCTTTCTGCAAAATATCATGGGCGCCTGTTCAGCGATGACCTCAAATCCTGAGAATTTTTGAATTCTTGATAATAAGGAACCCGAGCGTTAAGAAAAACACGCATGGTTCTTTCCAAACTAGCTTTTTGGGGTTTGGGCTTCGATTTTGAGCTTCCAGCACTCGGATTTCGGTTTTTTTCTCGTGGAAAAACCAAAAAATCTAGAAGAATTTTAAAAATTCTTGGACATTAGGCACTGACCACTGCTGGCCAGTTGGCCAGATGCCCTCAAGTTTTTCAGATAGCTCTCTTTTACACCTCGAAACAAAATGCAATTTTTTGTTTTGTCAAGTTCGACGCAAAGGTTGGCGAGGTTGCCTTTCCAGATTTTGCAAATGTTTGGAGTTAGACGACAGAAATATTAGTGAGGAGTGGAAACGAAGTGGAAATATCCGTCAAAAAAATTAAAGTTGTGGTTGCAGTCAAATAAGCATGGATCTTTTTTACATTATCAGCTTAGTAGATCCATGATGAGCAGTGCGGTAATACCTTGGGAGGGGTCGTGCCATGGCACCGTGGTAATAAATACATACTGCGTTTTTCACGGGGAGCAATTTTTCGAAAAACGTTCATGTGTTATTGATTGCTAAAAATAACTACAAGTCCCTTTTTTCACATGATCCGATCCGATTCGACAAAACCCCATCCGATCCGGTCGTGAGGTGTGACCACTCGAGCGAGTCGCCGCGCCATAATTGGGGCCAATGTGAACCTCGTTAGTTGTGCGGGCCACAGAAGTGGGAGAAGATTACTCATTCCTTTGGCTCTAAAGAGAGCAACTCCTCGGGCATGTCTCCCAGCCAGGAGGGATCAATAATCCATCCCACTCGCTATGGCCCGCATGACTAAAGAGGGTCACATCAACAATAAGGGCACGCCATATGCATACTCGTACACTATGTCCTTTCCTAACTGTCATTTCAGGCGCTGCAATTAACGCATGGATGGCTTATAACGTCCGCTTTGGACAGGGGGATTGTCAGGGAAGTGGGACAAGCGATTCGAAAAGCGCAGAGTTTGACTTGGGACACGCACGGTTCGGAGGCTTTATGCTATACCATGCAGTGCATCGGGATCGCTGGCTGGAGCACAGTTCGGGATAATCAAGATTTAATAAACGACAGTCCAGAGGTATGTTGAAACACATGTTGCATGGGAATGATTAACGAGAGGCACCTACTTCACTCATAAACAAGTTGAGCCTTGCGCAGGGGTTCGAACCCGCGCCCCGGGATTACCTGTCCAGCATGCTGAATTCCTACTGTGACCCTCACGATCAGCACCACGGCATATCGACAAGTGCGATCGCACAATGCAAGTGGAACCAATCCTGGACCAGAGATCGCCTAGACCGATTTTATGATGACTTTAGCAGGGAAAACGTATCATGGAATAAGTGATCAATTATGGAGCTCACGATCAATCACAATCAAGGAAATACTCTGACTACAAAAGGCCCCGTATTTTACATCATGACCTTATTTTTCATGAAGGAATTGCATATTGCCAAATACACGACCTACGCGGCCAGCGCAACCTCATTGAATCGATACCACACCCACTTCCTTTTCGTGGACGATGGCCTGTCACATTTGGATTTTAAACGTAATTCAGTCGCAGTCTTCAGAGCTGATTTAGAAAAGAAAATTTCTCTTCCAGTAAAAGGTCAGAGAAAAGTGTTCCATTTTTCAGCACTCGAATGTTTCAAATCTCAGTTTAGGGCGTGGCAAATTCAGTGGACTGGGAATTCCAGTGGTGTGCGTCCTAATCAAGGGTCGAATCGAATCGATAAATCAGGCAGCTCAAAGTGCGATTCGTGATCTCCCAATATTAGTGTGTGATGGAAGTGGAGGAGCTGCTGATCTCGTTGCAGCAGCGTGTAGAAAATTTGGTTCAATGTAAGGCTAATCCTGAACTTTTCGTAACCAGTCACCAAATTTGATTTTTTCAGTAAAGATCCGTCAAATGAGTCAAAAATATCTGAATTTTGTCATTTATTATTCGACATGGTCGGCACGGCTCTATTTTCTTTTAAAAATGTTGATGAAAGACGAACGAGCAAAGATTTTCATGAACCGAAGCTTGAAAATGTGATCAATATTTGTGTGGAGAATATATTAACTATTTGCAAGAAAAAGACAAAAGTTTGTTAGAGTTTGTCAAAAGATTGATAATTACTTTTCTGCATATTTTTACAGGTGTATATTTTTGATGTACATGGAGGCGACACGCTGGATTCAGCCATTTTACTCTGCTTATTTCGATGCCGCAAGTCGAGGCCAGCTGAGCGACTGCAATTCGCCCTCAAGTGGAAAAGTGTTGAGATGATCCAAACCACATTACTCAATGCATCTCTGGCCAGACAGGCAATCAGCACTTGCGAATATTTTATGTCAGCTTTGGTTGACGATTCGCTCGATTTCGCTCGACTTTTCATCGAGTGGGGCTTGGATTTGGGCCAACGATTGAATGGGCTGGAATTGACTAAATTATACAATCGGACAGTAAGAGCATTCTTTGTGATTTGGAAATCAATGTAAAAAATATCGATTATTTGCAGATAACCCATGAAACATTATTGCATCATGTGGTGCACATGAATAAAATGACGAAAGAAAATCAGTTCCGTTTAATCGATGTTCACAAACTGCTAAAAATATTGACTCATCGATTTTGTAATCCAGAATACGTAAATGCGCTGAATTGTGATTTGGCAAAACTGACATTCAGTCAGCCATTTCGAGAGCTTTTTCTTTGGTCAGTATTGCTAGGAAGGTGAGTGAGACTAGAAATCTGCATGCAAAAATCATTAGGTTACTACTTTTTAGACAATCACTGGCTTTATATTTTTGGGAACAATGTGAGGAACCATTGACTACAGCCATCATTGGGTCGTTGGTATGTAATTCTATTGCAAAACACGCGATTGACTGGAGTATCGTGGCACGAAATCGATTCACTGCTTTAAAAAAGTAAATTGACAAGGAAATTGAAAAAACTATCGCCCAGTGTGGGGGTCGAACCCACGACATTTAGGTTAAAAGCCTAACGCTCTACCGACTGAGCTAACTGGGCCTCTAGCATAATATCTCCCACCCACCGAGTCTCCTGTTAGTGGTACCCAGAATCTGGGGTCCATGATGCGCTCTAGGCAGTAATTTTTGCAGTTATCATTTTTTTAGAGACCTCGAAGCGTTGGCAGTCAATTTGATCAATACAGCATTCTCAGAAAATTCCAGAAAAGCGACAGAACTGCTGCATCGGAAATCATCTGTATGGGGAAATGTCAACTGCTTGGAATTGGCGGCTTTGGCTGGAGATAAAGTAAATGCTTGAATTTTCAGGACAAACTTTGGTTCATTTATATTTTATCCCCTTTCAGGCATTTCTGGCTTCTGAAGCGAGCCAACGTTGCATTTGGAGCGCTTGGAAAAGAGGCTTTCATGCTTCAGGGCTAGAAATAATTTTTTACACATTTTCTATCATTCCTGTAATTATTCGATGCAAATTCAACCAGACAGGGCAACTAGGTAATGACTCGATGGTTGAGCGAGGAACATATGACAGTCAGACATTCGGCAGCACGTGTGAAATCGACACTCCACAGCCATCAAGCCACAAAACGCTTTCCAAACAAGCAATAGAAGGAGAAAGGTCAAATTTGGTTAAGCCAATTCAAAGTTATCGCCCATCAGGTCCAGGAGAGATCGAAACTATGCGAAAGCTGTCGTGGCTCGATCTAGAAACGCTGCCGTTCGATGAGGGGGTCCTGCCTTGGTGGAGGAAGTTGAAAATATTTTATACAGCACCATGTGTAAAATTTACCTACCATATTGTGAGTGGGTGGTTTTTATTGATTTTGGCACCTGATTTCACAAGTTAATTTTAGTTTTTCTACATTCTCTATTTACTGCTTTACTGCTACGTCATCTTGTTCTCATTTCGACCACACGTTACTATCTCCGAAGCCTTGCTTCAAGCTTGGACTTACGCAATTATAAGCGAAGAAATTTATACAGTAAGATGAAAATTGTTTCCTCAAAGATACAATAGGCGTAAATTGATGTTTGTAATTATAAAAATCAGGTCGTATCTTATCGTGAGACTACGCTGATTGAAAAATGGCGAGGCTGGTGGAATTACACTTCATTGCCAGTATGGAATCACCTGGAATTTTTTGCCTCGTTATTCACATGTGTCGCACTCATTTTACGATTCTATCCTCTTGCATTCCCTGTTGCGCGATTAATTCTAACAATCAATTTTATCCTTTGTGTATTCCGCCTATTCAAAATTTATTATGCCCATCATTATTTGGGGCCTAAAGTTGTAATGATGAAACGCATGGTAAGTACAGTTGGAGGCATACATAGCAGCAGTGACACTGCACGGTACTAGGCCTTGAAATTGATCGTGTCACAGCTAGTCCCCGGATCAGGGCGGGTTCAACCCGGCCCGACCCGACCCGACCCAAAGTTTCGGGTCGGGTTGACCCGAATTTGTTACAAGCAGCTGAAGTGCCTTGAGATAAAAACCTTGCCAAAATCCTCAGAACATGCGGTGACTTTGCTGGAAAGGTGAGTGTGTGAAAATATTTCGATGGAGACATCACGAATCACATATTTCGCCTGGTCCAAGGGCAACGAAGACGAGCCAATGTTTCGTAAGTGAGAAAACTGCTTTGCCAGAGTCTGCAGCTGCCATACTGGTCAATTCAATAAACTCCTCATACTGCCCTAAATGTATATCTTCTAATTGATTTCCAGTGCTAGGCGGTTTCGCATTTGCAGTTTGAACCCTGCCTCGATTAGCAGGGAACACTGGTCTGGTTTATCTCGTGACATTGTGTTGGATGTGTGTCAAATATCCCACCAGAAATTCGTGGGAGTTCAAAAAATTTTGCGGAGCATCTTGGGCATGAGCCGAAGCAGCGAAATCGTGCTTTACGTACACTGCTCACATCCGACAATCCTATCGTGCCTCCACACAAACGGACCATTCCTTATGCAAAAATTATTCAGAAAAATTGGTCATTCTCACAGCTTACAATTGGTCTGACATTCTTGATAGCTACGCAGAATTGAAACGTGGTAATGCAAGGCCCTATACATGTGCATGAAGCAGATTCCGCAAATTTGAGAAGGTTTCTGTAGCTGCTAATAGTAGTAACTTGCAAAATTGCTGTATTTTTTAACCTTTTGAGCCAATCTTTTAAAATAGTGACCCAACCCGATTTTGACCCGATCCAACCCGAAATTTAATCGACCCGACCCGACCCGAAAGCTCCTGACCCGATCCGGGATCTAGTGACAGCATTAGAGTACAGTATACCTGACCAAGAAAACAGGTCAGCAGGGCTACAATTTTTAAGCGGTATTAGTATGTCGCGGAGACACCAGAGTTAGGTCAGGTCAAGCCCGAAATACAGAGGATAATGTATATAAGGCAGGCATTTTCAAGGGTTCTATCTTGGTTCAGCCAGCGACCCATTGCGGCCAGCAACCTATTTGGGCCATATCCCCTTCTGACAAGCGACCGTTTTAGGCCATTGTTTCTTTTCGGCCACTCCGGCCGATTCAAGTGCATAATATTTAGGAAATAAAAAACACTCACCCATTAAAACCGCCAGATCTTGCAGCGCGACGAAGAGATTACAGAAAATACTCGCAATATTTTTGGCGGTCAAGCACATTCAAATGCAGGTGTCTTTGGGGCTTTGAACAGGTATTTTCCCGCCGAAAACTTGGGTTTTTAACTGTCGACGTTTGTAAATTTTCGTACAATACTATTAGAAACTAGAAAAAGTGTCCAACAATGTACCTACTGCACTGGACTGAAAAGTGACCTGTCTACTGTTAACGTGTATATTCCGTGTGATCTGCACTGTGCATACTGCATGCTTGAGTGAAACCTCCTAGCGCCAAGTTTTACTGTAGGTCGCGAACCATCGCTACACAGGAGCCGCGCGCTGGGAGTAACAGACGGGGCAATCAGGACTTGCTGTAAATGTTGGCTCTTTTAGGAAGTTTCCTAGAATTGAAATTGATAAAGATAGTTTAGAAAACTGAGCAAACTTGACTAATGCTGCAGTATACCTTTTTATATAGTGCCGATCAGCACTAAATATGCCGATTTATAATTTAGGCGTGGGAGCTAACCATGTTTTTCGGAGTTCTGACAATCATTCTTCTCTCGTACAGTGTCGTTACTCAGTCCATGCTGCATCCTGACCGATCCTATTTCCATGGCATCTTTGGAGAATTAATTGATCACGGGTTGTGGATATTATTTGGGGAATTACAAAGTGAATTGGAGCAAGGTAAATGGGGCATAGCACCAAAATATTTCAAATGGGCCCACAAAGGGGACATATTTGAGCGGCACCTGAGAGAAATAAAAATTAAGCCGATGTGGGTCCCAAGATAGTAGCTTTCATAAGAATCAGCACTTCTATTTATGAGTTATTTTGGAGCTCATTCCAAGAGCTCAGTATCTTTGCTCAACCCCCGCTGCATCGAAACCGTAATGACGCTGCGTCCATGAGATGAGACGTCACTCATCCTGCACTACGCCAGGATTCATTGTAAGTGGAGAGTTCAGGTCATTAGAGTTTTGCAGTGAAAATTCCTGACTGCATGGGTGCGAATGTCACTTATTTGGACGCGATCGATTGTGCAGTGCGTCGATGGCCACCACCTTTTCTGTTGGCTGGTTATTGCTTCATCGGGGCCATCTTGTTGGTCAATATGCTCATTGCAGCTTTCGCGTAAGTCTGATCTGGACACCTGATTCTGGATTCTAATCTCGTGTGGGAACGATTTCGATTCCTGCATTACCTTAATTTTTAGTTACATATTTGAAGAAGTACAAAATGAAAGCGAGCAATTATGGCGCTATTACATGTATTTCCTAGTGAAAGAATACGAAGAAAAGTCATTTTTGCCGCCTCCTCTGAATGTCTTGGAGTACTTTATTTATTCCATAAGATCATGTTGGACTGGTAAGACGTCCAGTTCAAGAAAATTATTGTACAGTTTTCTGTATAATTTTAGCCCCATTTTAGGGTGCACTGGGATTGAGGAACGACCAGATCGACCAAAAGTCTACAAAGAGTATTTATCAGCATTTGAAAACAGCATTCGATTTAAATTGCTTGAGGAAAGAGAATCATCAAATTTGAACCATAATTATGGCCATCGCAAGAAACCAGAGAGCCTGTAATTACTTTTGTTCAAACAATCTAAATTTCTGGTTGCAGCCGCTTTGCATTTTATAGATTATGGATGGAATATGCTGCTGTGAAAGAAGCGCTAACGAAACAAAAGGCATCGCCAATTGGAGAAGAGCAGAGCGAAAACGTTCGAGCTGAAAATGTGAGCGCCCATGGTGATTAAAGCGGGTATGATTTATGATGGCCTGCAATGACTGATGGCTGTGCTAAAAAAAATATTTGCTTTTACTTTCCACTGTCACTTTGACTTTAGATTCTTTTGTGAGATGTTGTTCAAATGCAGTTCATATCAAACTGACTCAAAGGTGCGGCTTTGCTGCATCCAACTTACTAGTTATTACTACAATATATAGCTAAACGGCTCGTTCTTCAATCTCACGATCAGTCCTTGTTTCAAAAACCCACATGTTGACAGAGTGGGATTAGGAAAGTGATTAGGAAGGAATCGATCATTTTGATGGAAGTATGTGAATAGAAAATCAATTATTTTGACGTTCCTTGCCAATCTTGATAAATGCCCAATCAGAAGTAAGCCACTTAGTTTTTTTGATCTTGCACTGGCTTTTCGAGTTCGGCGGAGGCAAGAAAAAATGACTGAGAAATAAAATACGTGTCATCCGTTTTGCTGTTTTTAACAAGCCCTCTAGTCTAACTAGAGAGTAGAGGGCGGGTATTGGACTAATTACTGTACAGGAAGGCCCCTCAGGCTTTCCGGCCAAGATGTCGCACTTGGCTCTGAAAGGTGCCGCTTACGGCCCCCGTTCGATCACTGATTGACACATCTAGCGGCTATTTATGGAAGTCTCTGATCTTGATTTAATAGCTTCTGCCATCGACGAGTCCGCTAGCAATCCTCGACTGGGTGCTCATTTGCTGTCTACTCGAATGGGTTCTCTCAGCCAAGTCGACACCGCCTTGGTGTATTCATTTTTTCTTACAGGTTCCTTGGGGACCTAACTGGTGCGTATTGGCTGCTGCCACGCCCAGCATCTCAGTCCTGACTTTGATCGCGTCAGAACCCATTTTAGCTTGTGATAGATTCGTGAATATTTGCCAGAAACAGTATAATCAAAAAATATACAAGATAAGAAACATACATTTGATTTATTAGTTTTGGTTGCGTTGTGACCTGACCAGGTTTTTGGGTCGTGTCTTCTTTTGAAGGGGGTTTCGGGCGAATCTTTGTTTCAAATTTTTTTTGTGAGCCTTGCTGAGATAGTTCTTGCGACACTCCCGCCATGTCTGGGTCTATTCGTAAAGCTTTGGGTCCTGCTCGCAAGTTTCTGACTGATTCCTTGGCTTCCCCGCCTGACCTGACGGTCCATTTTGACACCGCCCAGGAGCGCGATGCGCACTATCGAGTTCTTCGCACCTATCGTGAGAATTTGGATAAGCGTGGTGATCCTTTCAGTGGGTTGCATGCTCAGTTAGTTGCGGCTGCGGAGGAACCAAGTGAGGCGGCCCAGAAAATCGTTGATGATCTCCTTCTATCTGACGGCGCTATCTTGAATCAGCTGGATGAAATGAAGGCTGAGGTGGATGCTGCTATGGAGGATATTCGCGATCAGAAACAGCGGGAGCGTGACGATAGGCATCGGGTGGAGGAGGTTCGTGTACTGGCGGAGCAGGCCGCGCGTCGGGAGGTTCCGGTGACGAATGGAGCGCAGGGTGGCGGTGGTCGGGCGACAGTGAAGTTGCCTCGACTCGAACTCGCTAAATTTGATGGGAATCTCATGCGATGGCGGGAATTCTGGGATTCCTTCGAGGCTTCCGTGCATAATAATGCGAGTCTTCAGTCGATCGACCAGTTTAATTATTTGCGTGCTCAGCTGACTGGAGACGCGAAGCGGGCTATTGCAGGGTTAGGTCTGTCGACTGAGAATTATGTGGTGGCTGTGCGTATGCTCAAGGAGAGGTTCGGTCGCACTCAGCAGGTCGTGGACGCGCATTTTCGGGCGTTGACTGATTTATCTCCTGCTTCTAATCAGGTGCACAAGTTGCGGGTTCTGTTCGATCTTATCGAGCAGCATTTGAATTCGTTAGAGGCGCTGGGGGAGGATATCTCCAGGAATTATCTGGTGTCCATCATCAGATCGAAACTTCCTTCAGAATTTATGTTGCGTCTGGAAGAGAGTCGCACCGAGGCGGCGTGGACTGTGCAGTCTCTTCGCGCCAGTATTTCGCGTCATTTGATTGCTCGGGAATCCGTCGAGGGTTCTCAGGCTGGGAAGCAGAGGTCTGACTCATCGTGTAGTTCAAAGGAGCAAAAGGGTTCATTTCGTGAACAGTCGGCAAGACAGGAATCTTCCTCTTCGTCGACATCAGCGACGGCTGGTGCTTTCAGCGAAACGGGGTTCAGCGAGTCGGAACCCGAGCTGCGCCTTTTGCAAGGATAGTCATTGGTCGGAGGACTGCACGCGCTTTGCCACTGTGGACGCTCGTAAGGAGAAAGCCAAGGGCAAATGCTTTTCTTGTCTACAGTCTACAGTCGGGTCACTCGGTGTCTAAGTGTCGCTCGATGCGCCCGTGTCGTCATTGCAAGAAGACAGGACACCATCGTAGTCTCTGTTATCAGAAATTTGATAGGCCACCAGAATTCGTGAGTGTGGTTACTGAGAAGGCATCGGGTTTTGTTTCTGGGACTTTAGAAGGCTCGTTGTTGTCCTCGGGGGGGGGGGGGCACTGTTTTGTTGCAGACGGCTCGTGCTTTAGTGCAATCGCCGACAGGGTGGAGATCGGCCAACGTGCGTCTTTTGCTTGATGGGGGTAGTCATCGCTCCTACATCACTTCGGGTTTGGCGAGTCGTTTGGGATTGAAGCCCAAGGGGTCGCAGAAGATTTCTGTCCACACCTTTGGTGCAGGTGCGGCTAGAGAGATCGATACTGCTTTGGTCGATGTTCGTCTTCGTTTACTCGATGGTTCTCATACCACTTTGTCTGTCAATGTGGTGCCGCATATCACGGGTAGTTTGCAGCGTTCAGCAATCGATGTCACGAAATTGCAAGGTCCTTTGTTCAAGTCCTTGCCTTTGGCAGATACGTTGCCTTCCTCTGCGGAGGACATGAATTTGGAGTTGTTGATTGGTGGTGACTATTACTGGGACTTCATTTCACCTCAAAAGGTGGAGGTGTCGCCTGGCATGTATTTGGTGGCTTCTAGTTTGGGTTGGATCCTGACGGGTCGCCAGGCGAGGGAAGGGGGTTGTCCACAATCAATCACTACTCTGTTCGTGTCGCAGCTAGTTTTGAGTGAGTGCGCGTTCCCTTCGTTTTCTGTTGCTGACCCTGAGGTCAGTGAGCGTTGGGATGTTTCGAAGTTATGGGACTTGGAAACGTTGGGTATCAAGGATCGCGTGAAGGACTCAGGGGATAAGGAGGCTTTAGCTCAGTTCAACAGTACGGTTGAATTTCGTGATGGTCGGTATTTTGTATCTTGGCCTTGGAAGGACAGTTCGGTTGACCTTCCTCTGAATTATGCACTTTCGTTGGGAAGACTGAGTAGCTTGGTCCGGCGTCACAAGGAGGATCCTTCGTTCTTTGAGCGTTATCAGGCCGTGCTTGACACTCAGTTGGAGAGTGGCATTATCGAGAAGGTGGGTGACTCGAGTGTGTTGGGTCCTGTGCAGCATTATCTGCCCCACCATGCGGTCATCACGCCACACAAGGCTACGACGAAGTTGAGAGTTGTCTATGATGGCTCTGCAAGGACTCGGAAGGATCTTCCGAGCCTGAATGATTGTTTATTGCGCGGCCCTGTCTTTTTGGAAGACGTCTGTAGCTTGTTGCTTCGATTTCGGTTGCATTCGGTCGGGTTAGTCTCTGACATCGAGAAAGCGTTTTTACAGGTGGGCTTGCAACCCCCTGATAGGGATGTCACTCGTTTTCTTTGGTTGAAAAATCCAAAGGTGTTGTCCGTGGAGGATAATTTGGCTACTTATCGATTTACCCGCGTTCCGTTTGGCATTGTGTCTAGTCCGTTTCTGCTAGCGGCTACCATAAAGTATCACCTGGCTAAGGAGGGCAGTGATATCGCGGATTTGATTTCGAGGAATATCTACGTTGATAACATTATTACTTTCATCGGAAGAGTTGGCTATCGCTTTTTATAGGCAATCGAAGTCCATTTTTGAATCTGCTTCGATGAATGTGCGGGAATGGGCGTCTAACTCGGCTACCTTCTTGGATTTTGTACCGCTTGAGGATCGAGTCACGAATCAGGCTGTTTCGGTGCTAGGTTATTCTTGGGTGTTAAAGGATGACACGTTGGGTGTCGTCCTTCCCACGAGTCTCATATCTAGCGCGCCTTTGACGAAGCGTAGTGTCTTGAAGTTCATTGCATCGTACTTCGATCCATTGGGTCTGTTTTCTTCCAGTCTTCAGTCTTCCAGTCTTCCAGCCCAGTCTTCTTGGTTGCAAAGCTGTTCTTGCAGCAACTGTGGGTGCTGAAAGTCGGCTGGGATGAGGTCCTATCTCATAACCAGTTCTCCCTGTAGGAGAAAATTCTGGCGGATATTCGTTCTGGTTCGAATTTAGTGTTCCCTCGATATTTGGGTTTCTCGGACGGGCAGGTCTCCTTGCACTGTTTTTGTGATTCATCGCAGAAGGCATATGGAACGTGCGTATATCTTCTTTTTCGCTGCGATGGACAGTTAGTTAGCCATCTCGTGTTTGCCAAGAGTAGAATGGCTCCTTTACGAGTTCTTACTTTACCACGATTGGAGTTGATGGCCATGCACATTGGTAGCAAGGCAATCTCGTTTGTTGAGGCTAGTTTGGGTCTTGAGGTCACTCAGAAAGTCTTGTGGACGGACTCGCAGTGTGTTCTGCACTGGCTGAACTCTGTCAAGCCTCTTTCGGTGTTTGTTCGTAATCGCGTTTCTGAGATCAAAAAAGTTAGTGGGTTGGAGTATCGGTATCTTGCGACGGCTGAGAACCCAGCAGATTTGGCTTCTCGTGGGCTTTCGGCCGGGGTTTTGGTGAGTTCTCCGCTGTGGTGGCATGGCCCTTCGTGGTTGTGCTCGGGTGCTGCCTCGTGGCCTTCTACCGACTTCCTTAGTCAGGTGGACAGCGGGACCGAGGAAAAAGTGGAGCGGGAAACTGCCCCTTCTCTAGCGGCTGTTGCCCCTGAAGTTGCCATCGAGTCACCTTTTGGTATCGAGTCTGCTCGATTTTCATCCCTCACTAAGCTTTTGCGCGTTACGGCTTTGGCATGGCGGTTTATTCAACGTCTACGTAAGCTGCCAGTAGAGCCACAACTGGGGGCTGCTGATCTTTGGCTAGCAAAACTTCAGTGGGTGAAGTATGTTCAAAGGAAGCATTTCGCGGGTGTCTTTGCAGCACTAGAGAAGGGTGAGAAGCATCCTCTGGTGGCTGAGTTCGAGCTGTGGGTTGACAAAAATGGGTTATTGCGGTGTGGAGGCCGGCTGGCTAACGCCGAGTTGCCAGAGGGGGCGTTATTTCCGATTCTACTGCCTAAGAATGAGTACTTTACGATGTTGGTTATTCGGAGTTTTCATGAGAAGTTGTTTCATGTAGGTGTAGCGCATACGCTGGCAGAGATTCGCAAGGAGTTTTGGATTCCGTCAGGTCGATCTCAGGTCTTTAAATACGTTCGATCGTGTGGTAGGTGTAGACGTGTGGATGGCGGCCCATATAAGGTGCCCTCCATGCCCGCGTATCCGAGATGCAGGGTTACTGCCTCTCCAGCGTTCACATTCACTGGTCTTGACTACCTGGGTCCGCTGACGGTGCGGAATTTAGGCAAGGTCTGGGTTTGCTTGTTTACTTGCTTGGCTACTCGGGCGATTCATTTGGAGGTTGTCGTGAATATGTCGGCAGAAGAGTTTCTTTTGTCGCTGCAGAGGTTCATGGCTCGCCGAGGCAAGCCTACTGCCATTTGGTCTGATAACGCCGCCCAATTTCGGCTGGTTCAGGCTGCGGTGACGGATTTGTGGGGTGATGTCCTGCGGGATCGTTCTGTACAATCGTATGTTGGGGATCAGGGCATAAAGTGGCACTTTGTCACTGAGCGAGCACCGTGGCGCGGCGGGTTCTACGAACGACTCGTGCGTTTGGTAAAGCAGTGTATGAGGAAAACTTTCGGAAAATTGTGCTTGAGCTTGACCCAGTTGCAGACGGTGGTCATTGAGATCGAAGCGGTGATCAACTCGCGTCCACTCACGTATGTGGGGGCGGACATTCAGTCGGGCCAAGCCTTAACTCCGGCGCATTTCTTGTCCTGGAACATTGCCACGGGTACGCCTTCTTGGGATCCACAAGAAAGGGAGGATCCTAATTTTGCGCAGGGTGTATCCTCGACCGATAAGCTGTTGGAGCATTGGAAAAAGGGCCAACGTCATTTGGAAGAGTTCTGGAAGCAATGGCGCGATCAGTATCTTCTTAGTTTACGTGAGCGCTCTCAGCGTCAGCTGAGGCAGCCTCATTCGAGGTCTTCTATCGTGCCTTCTGTTGGTGATGTGGTGCTGGTGTATGACGACGGTCCTCGTGGATCGTGGAGATTGGCGCGAGTTACTGAGTTGATTGCTGACTCTGACGGGGAAATCCGGTCCGCTCGAGTCATGCTGCCTACGGGCAATGTGGTCTCACGATCCTTGGCTCATTTGTATCCTTTGGAGAGCCATGCTGATCCTTGGTTGGGTGCTGCGGAAGAGCGAGATGAGGGTGGTGTCCCTCCTGAGGCGAGTGTGCATCGTCCTGTGCGGGCGGCGGCGGTGAGAGCTTCGGAGAGAATCAGAGAAACTTTGGTTCAGGAGGACCTTTCGGATTAAAAGTTCTAGAATGGGCACCCATAGTATTACGTAGGGTTTTCGATATGCGGTAACAGGGCTCTTGTTGGCATGAACCACCCAGTAGTGCCGGTAAAGGGTTCTGTTCCGTTTGTTCTAATTTCGTTTTTCTGTTTGGAAGGGTGCGCCATGGCCAGAGGTGTGGAGTGTCAGCATGGGAGCTTGATTTGGCTTACCAGCTTTCGAGTTTTTGATTCCCCTTACCAGACTTCAAAAATGTTTTCATGTCCAAAGGACCTGGTCGGGATGGTGCTTCGGCGCCAGTCTGGGGTTACGGTATGTGTAGGGTGGGTCCCTTTGTTTTGTTATTTGGGAGAGTCGGGTAAGATGCGTTTATTTGGTAGACTGCTCATTAGAACTGTACGTTTTGGTGATATGATCGTTTTTTCTGTACCTTCGAACTTTGTGACTGGGTCTGGTCATGTTGTCTGATGCGCCCGTGAAGTGTTTTGCGAGGATCTAAACGTGACCTGAGCAAAGCTAACATCCCGGTTGCATGTGGTCGTTGGGAGCAGTGATGGGAACTGTCTATTGCAGTGAGCCCTTCGGCTGTAATCACGATGTATCCTCTCACTGAAGATAACCGGTGTGCTGAGCGAAGGGATCGGATAGTGAAGCGTGGACTATGAACAAATGACATTGGCGTGATTTGTCTTTTTTCTGACGAATGCATTTTCGTTATTTGGGTTTGCCGGGTACGCTTTGTGGGATTTTTGGTTATTGGGTTCATGGTCGAGTGTATGCGTGACAATGGTCGCGATTGAGTGTATTGTGGGTATTTGGGTGCGTCCGCGGGTGGCTACTTCCTGGCCTCCGGAGTGTCGAGAAAGGTTTCTCGTTTAGGGTTTTTTCTTTCGAATGGCACGTGAGGGGCAGGTTTCTTTGGTAGGGCAAGGTACATCTTTGTGATTGCCATGGTACCGGTAGTTTCCTTGTCTGAAACCTGTTCTGTTTGTGGTATGAGGTGCACTGAGAATAGGAATGGAAAGAGAGTGGGAGGTCAGCCAGATCATCTTTTGGGAGCCATTGCGAGCGGTCCATACGTGTTTTTCGGTGCTTTGGCCACGTAAAATCAATTTGTCTCTTGTCTCCTATTTCGCTCAAGACCCACTGCTACAAGGCGACAACTGGTAAATACTCTGCTTACTTTTCTTATGATACGTCCGATCCGCAGAGAGGTGTGGGCAGTCCACAAGAAATGCGTCAAAGGCAATTAAACATCGCTGGTGCCATTGATCGTTGTGAAGGCAGATGAGAGACAACCTGAGATTAGTCATTCTGGTAGCCAGGGAAAATTTTGATGGTGCCTGGAAGTGCCAGGTCGCCATATTTTGACTCCTTATATACTATATGTTCCTTAATTATCATTCTGGCTCTTTCCCGTCGAATGTATGCACAACAATGTGAATTGTACTGCATGTGGCATAAAAGTCCATTATCTCCAGGTAACTCTTGTTTGAATAAAAATTTTACAAAATTTTTGCATAGTGATTTGCCGCATTCAATATTTTATGGGCATAAATCGTTCACCCACGGCCAGCTCATGAATTATACTCACAGGGGAAAAATTATGCTGGCTGGAAATACCGTAGGAGCCATAGAGAAATCTGTTTTATGAGACGGTAGCAGATCTATGGCAAGAGCCACATTGCAGAAGTTTCAGATACTAGTATCAGGGTGACTCATAGTATCATCGAGAGATGGGAGCTAAACGTGCAGACAGTCTTGAATGCTAAACGCCGACCCGACAGGGTTCAGAGCCCACTTGGCCGGTGTTTGATCCAGGATGCCCTTATATGGCCAGCCATATTCGACCATGGATTCAAAGGTCAACCTCGAACCACTCTGCCAAAAAAACTCGACCCAACCCAACCCAAAAACCCCAAGAAGTGGGATGGGTTTTGGAACCCAATGTCGGGCCTTAGTGGTTAGTCCCCACACGGCTTTTCTGACGATTTGGGCTGGCCGACTAGACAGAAACGGTCCGCTCAAGTGGGCGTAATGTGGACTCTATGGACTGTGGACCTGACACATTGATTGACGTCCTCGATTTGCGTTGACATAAAACCTATACTTTCTAGTGTCGGGCTTGTTAGTCATGTCATACTTTATCCATAGCCCAGCACTATACAGCGCACTCGAGGGCTAAGGAACACATCATTGACAATCATTTGGTACTGAGGCGGGAGTCGAACCCTTCCCTCTGAGTGCGCACTCAGCGTGAGAGGCAGACGCCTTAACCCGCTAAGCTACGACCCCGGCAAGTTCCCTGTGTTTTGTCCCCTAGCCTTGTGTTGATCCTCCCCTCGTCAGCCAAGAATCGGACTCCCAGTATAGGTTGCCTCTCCTTATCGTTCCTGGTCTGCCGGTCGCTTGGCAGGTCGGTCTATGCAGTGTACAGTGAATATGTAGTTCAAAAAACAAAAACGGTACCTAGTGAAGAGTGCACTGTACGTACTCTTTTCCTCTTGTGTAACTGTATCAAACAGGCAGTTGCAGGCTCGAAGCAACGCTGCTGCATGTGTCCGCGTGTGAGAAATAAAGTATGCACGTTGGTTCGAAATATATCGTAAACGGTGCAGTTGGTCGCCGTGAGTCTCGGAAAAACTGTGCCTTTAACTCTCAGGGCAGGTGATTACTTGCTTCATGGCATTTGTAGACTGATGTTGGGATAAAGCAGAGACTCTTCAAGTTGTGCACCCGCGTGCTGCCTAATAACATCCATTGGGAGATTCCTTTGTTGTCACAAATGTCGGAAAGCCTGCGATGGGCCTACTTGTTCGATCGGCTAGTTCTCATTTAATCTGAGCAGCGTCTAGTCACACCAAATTTTATGTCGTTGTTATTCTTCTAAAGAAGCTCGAGAAGTTCCTCCCTCTTCTCTCCTCTGTTGTGTCTTTCTATATACTGTACTGTGCCAAGGACAGTGCCTACCAGCAGCATATTGATTAAATGATTATCAATCTCTGAATTGCTGTCAAAACTTGCGAGGACCGTAAAAATAGTGCTGTGTTTGGAAAGATTTTTTGATTGGCAAAATTGACATTTCTGCCCATCAAGAGTCATGAATAATTCTAGTACAGCCCCTTGGCAGTTCACGGCTCGATGTTTAGCAGGCCAGATCATTTGCCCTTTTGGAATCATCTCCTCAATCTTGGCTATTGCATCACTCCAGAGAAAAGTTCGCAGCGATAAAAACGTATTTTTCTTATTTATGGTTATTATTTCTTGCTTAGATTTATTTTTTAATATCGCATTCTTGTATGTCAGATGCGCTGATATTAGCTTGACGAGGGGAATCATGAAAGGAGTTGTATTTTCAGTATCTCTAGCCTCCGATTTATGCGCACTAGGTTTAACAGGGGAGCGATATTTAAGTTTATGTTGGCCTCAAAAAATGAAGAATTTATCATTGAGAACTGCCAATGCGATTAGAATCGGCTCCTGCATTTTGGTCTGCATAATCAGTTTGGTACGCATGCAATACATTGTGAACGAACTCAATAGCTTGAACCTTGTCTCAGAGGAGTTCAATAAGACTTGGGATCACGTGCTCGTGGCACTGGCCATGTTTGGCGATATGGTATTACCATTCCTATTGATGGTATGTATGTGTTTATTTTCGGGGAAAATAATCGCAGTGGTGATCAAAAGACGACGAGCGCGTGCCAAAGTGCAGGCGAAGAATTCGCATGTTTCAATGATGGCTAGAGATATTAGTCGAGCTGGAAATCCCACGATCATATGTGTTCAGAACGCGGATGAACACCCTCATCATCCGAAACCCGCAGAGACTCATTTAACAGTACCCCGTTTGGAAAATTCCCCAGTTCCAAGACGTCTTTGTGACACGCCCACCAGTCGCGAATGTTCTACAAGCGATGGCACAAGGACACAAAAATCCAAATCAGAAGACGTCCATTCCATTGTGTCCTTGGTTTTGGTTTTGGATATTTTATTCATGCTAAATCAATTCGGCTATTGCTTTTTGGCTGTGGCTGAAGTACTCAGTACCATGTGCCATTGCCCGTTTGGAGACGACCTTTTAAGAACATCCACATTCGTTAGCGATGTTGTGGAATGTTTATCAAGAGCACTAAATTTTTACTTTTATATAAAATTCAGTAGTTTGCTGAGACAAGAATTTCTAGCATTTTTGACGAGGCTAAAAGATTTTGTGTGCAAGTGAAGTATGTACGAAGCTGTATAATTTTAAATGCCCTTTATGACTTGTACTCTTGTACTCTTGTAACGACAGTACATATACTTTCACCATTCTCTGTATGTTTTTACCTACATACTGTACAAGAGGACCTAAAGAATTTTCTGTTAACAGCTGTGACTTGTTGTGTACGAATTAGGGGGGGGGGGTGTCTAACATTCGGCGGTTTTATACATCGAGCCCATGACAATCTGCCAAAAAGACAACAAGTTTGCCCTCATTTTCACGGTTGATATGGGGCGATGTGAAGTGCCCAATGTCGCACAAAGTACAGGACTGCTTGGAGAACCCAACCCAAAATGGCATTACCATATAAGCTAGCAAAAGTTTGTTTTGGTTTTTAACTGATTTTAATTGTCAATAGCTCGGAAAATGTATTTATTATTATTTAGAATAGGAAGGCTGTGTAACTACATGGCCTCCGCAAAGTGTACCTAAGACCACTGTGTGAAAGAGTTCAGTTCGATGTGCAGCTGCAGTGCCTGATGCACAGTATCAAAACGGGGTGCCCATCAAGGCTCATCGTTTTCCCTGCTGCTCTATGGACACTGTCACGGCTGATGGTAAGATGTGTTGCAGTGTAAAATACAAATTTTACTGCTGCAGCTCATACGGAAGATACTCAGGCTACGAACTTTTTGAACTTCCTCCGTAAATAATACTTTGCCACCGACGTGCCGTCACGAAATCACAACGGTAGAATTTCTTCGCTTATTTTCAAAGAGCTTCCATAGCAGAATTAACAGAGACATCAAAGCAAAAAATCTGCAAATTTAGGCCCGTGGATACATGCGCGCACTGATCACACAAAGTCCGCCTCGTTATGATATACGCAGTAATACAGTATCCGGTGTTTTTTCAATTTTTTAGAAACTGAAATGGTCATCCAAGGACCCTGCCCTTCGCCGACGATATGATGTTGAATCACGAACGCGCAGCGGCCTTCAGGGGCTGTTGCAAAAGTGGAAGAGCCACCTAGAGGAATATGGCATGAAACTAAATCTCAAGAAAACGGAATACCTGGAGTGCGGCGCCCTGACCGACGCTGTGTGCTGTATGCGTGACAGTGGATAGAATCGTACAAGAACATAACACAATTGGGGCCCCCACGTGGCGGCAGACGCAGGCACATTGGCAGATGCAAGACTGAGAATCCACAAGTAGCGGCTGGTGACAGGTAAACAGTGGCACCGTAGAAAGCACATATAGAATCAAAGGTGTACAAAAGTGCTGATGTTAGATTACAGCGTCCGTCTAAATTGATAAAAGGAAAAATTTTGCCGAAATCGATATCGCTTTTTCTGCATGTTCTCACTTAGGCTAGCGAAGAGAAAGGGGAAAAAGAGGGATGAGGGAGAAGAAAATTAAAGAGAAGCGTCTTCTTGCATTGAATTTTTGTGTCCTCTTCATGTGAATATTAGGGTATTCGTATTGAGTACCGTATTTCCTCGAAATTCTCCCCGGGAGAGAAAATTTTTCAAATGGGTCCCAGACGAGGGAGAATAACCAGATGGGGGAGGATTTCCAGAGCGGGAGAATAAAACTGAAACATTTTCCAGATGCCATAATAGAAGATAAACAGTATAAAGGTTCCCAACAAGTACCGCTAACTTCGTTTATTTCAATACTTCTCTTCCCGTTTTTATTCTAATCATAGCCGAATTCAATCAATATGCACGATATCTTCGTCTTCAACCTCATCTTCATCATCTGACTCGTCAAGGAAAACATTTTTTATCACGCTAACATTCATATTCTTCACATTTTCCACACCTGATGATTCTGTGCGGTAATTCAAATTCGTCCCCGGGGGAGGATTTCCAGAGGTTGCAGAATAAAGTTCAATCGGGGTCCAGACGGGGGGATAATAACCAGAAGACGGAGAATTTCGAGGAAATACGGTATCAGATAAAAGGATGCTCATGCTCATGTTCATTTTACCACATCACCAAACGCTTATGAGCAGTCGAGAGTGAAGGGACACATTTTACACGAAATGACTTACCGGCTTCGGAAATGCTTTTTAGTACAAGTCCCCAACATGCCTTTTCATGCAGATGTGAAATCGAGCGCGCAATGGTGTTCTTTGATTTGAGGCAGTCTGCAAGGCTGCAAATTCTGCGGTGCCTTAAAATTGCGTTTATTGGTTGATTCAGTTTAGGTTTAATTAACTTACCCATAGTTTAGTTTAATTATATTTAATGTTAGTTTGATGACACAAATATTTTTTTCTAGTATCGCATGATTTTAGCTGGAGCGCAAATCCCCGCTTTTAAAATAAATTATTACAGGAATTGATTTATCTGATCTGTTTTATCAGCGATTCCTGTGCATCTTCGCAAGACTTCACCCTAAAATTTACAAACATCGTTCTCGCCCAATTAAAAAAAAAAACTAGTTTATTCTTTGATTATTAGATTCTTTTCTATCAGTCAATCTTTTGCATAAAATCGTGCGCGCAAACAGATTGCATTCACATATAGAAAATTTTGCCTCAATTTCACTTTTTGCAAAATTCCCTTTCCTGCAAAAACTACTAAGGGGACCCTAAACCTCAAACAAGATCAGTTGGTGATGGTCCATCCAGGGTTAGGCATTTTGCACTAAACCCTACTGCATTTTACTACTTTGCAGTCTTTTAAGCCCAGGGCCCAGTTCGCCGAAAGTACGCGTACATTTAAGATGTAAGGACCCACATTTATTTTGGCCACGCATCAAAGCTACAGTATTGCAGCCGTGGCGAACTCTAAATGGTGAGAAAACCAGACCAGAATACAATTGTCTTGAAACGGTTAGCAATACCTGCTCTTCATCATTGTGCCTTTTGGGCTCACGATCAGTGGTTTGACTTTTACAAAATACAGCACAGAAGTAGGTTTTGTGTCAAAGCATGAAATGCACTTTCGAATATGCCGTGCTGCATAACACAGAAAGAGTTATCTCGTCCCGAAAGGCATCGAAGAACAGGAAAGAAAAAACTAGTCACTAGTGTCAGAAAGTTATGTGCTGATGAAACATCCAGTAATAAATCTGTTTTCAGGCTCCGCTTGAGTTGCTTAGCAAAAGAACTCTCGGGACTTGAAAATAAAAGCCTCGAAACAAGTTTTTATTCGAAGACGCTCTTCGAGCCAAAGAATGCGGATGGCGATAAAAATTTTTCAAAATGTCATCCCTCCCAAATTATGTAAACCAGTTTTCCTTACCCTGAACGCAGTTTCGAACACAATTAAGATCGGAATCATAATTGCAGAAACCGAGGCAGGGTGCAGAAGAAACACAGGAAGGAGTTGTGGTAATCAATTGCCCAAAATGATTTGTATTGCCATTTTATTTTTATACATTGGTTTTGCAAATTCGGAGCGTAAAAGCAATTATAATGAAAGAGGTTGGGAGGCAGCAAGAAACTATATAGCTGCTTACATGGACCCATATATTTCTTCGTGCAACAACTTCACTGGATTTATGTGTGGCAACTTTGGAAATGCCTCAGATCCCAAATATTTCACCTGGTTGGATCATGAACAACGAAAACTGCATACGATCAATATGGCAAGGGCTATAAATGGTGAGTAATGCGCAAATTTATTTGGGACCTGAAAAACTCGGGGCCTACAGTAAAACCCATTTGCGCAATTTTCAATTTTTCAATTTTTCGGTCAAGATATTAAACAAAAGATTCTTAAAAATTTCTTTAAAGGAGTCCTGGCTAAAAAACTTATATTTTAGAAACCGATCTGACGGATGCAAAAACTCCAAAATATGCGAGTCTTGTGCGTCGATTTTTCGATGACTGTATGAAATCTACAGATATCGATGAAAATATGATGGGTTTATACGACATTCTTCAACCTGTCTTGGGACCGCTGTCAATTTTTGAAGCCACAAACGATCAGGGTGAAGATATTTGGTATTTGCTGGGCACGCTTCAAAGAGAATTTAAAACTCCGTTTGCACTGACAATACAACCAGAGATTTTTGGCGATTCAAAAAAAAACTTGCATACTTTTTTTTTTTTGGAGCCAGGCGATATTGAAAATGTTGCATATTTCATGAATTTACAGCAAATGCGATTCGTTTTTTCAAAGTTCGCAAATAAGTCAACTATTGAGATGAACGAAAAAGAAATGAACAAAAAATTGGCCGAAGTTAAACTTTTCGTTGACGACCTGGCGAATTCAATGCAGGAACCCGATGGAGATAGTTTGTTTGTTCCGATTGGTAATCGATAGTTTTTTCCTATAAAAGAGCATACTTTTAAAGTTTGTTTCAGCAAACCTGTCTGATATTGTACCAGCCTTGAATTGGACATCGTATTTTCGTGGCTTGTTGACTGACCGAGTATACGAGCACTGGTCCAAGGACGAGTACGCTTCAGTCAATTTGCTCAAAGGTGGCCTTATATATGCTATTGCCCAAGTTTATAATAAACATCCAATCGATGTCATCAAAATTGCAATTTATGGTTATTATTTAAGACAAGCTCGGGCTGGATTTTCTGGTCTCGACTTTGAGAAGCGAATTTGGATGACCTCTGCTTTCAATCAAACACAAAGGTGCATCGAGCTTGTGGTAAGAAACAGCGTTGCCAGATGCAAAAATGAAAACTCGCAGCCAAGGACCTGGAAATCCGCTAAAAACCGCTGCAATACAGTGAGAAATCCGCTGAAAAATCCGCTAAAATTTTTCCCGCAAATAGCGATATTTTAGCGACTAGCGACTAAAACGCGGAGTAGAACAAAAAACGTTCACTCATTCATCGCTCATACTGTGCATGCAAATTTTTAACGGGCCAGGATGGGACACGGGAAGGGGAAGGGATTGAAGGATGGAAAGGGACTCCCCGACTACCCCTACTCAGATTTAAATTTTATGCAAGAAGTGCGAGTGTAATAGAGCATACTGTAGAATAAGGAGCCGAGTGGGAACGGATCAACAATTGTGATTTTACTTAGTATCGACTGAGCAGTTAACTAAACATTAGGCAGGTCCCTGGTCTGAAAATTGCTTCCCCATTTCTTTTCCCCGCTCGTATAATCGACCCTTCAGATCATAACACGCGGACAAAACTGTCTCAACAGTCTTTAAAAAAAGAGTGCTGTTTCTAGAATGGTCGCACATAGGTTGCTTTATCCAGATTTACACCAATCCGCTAGAATCCGCCAAAAACACCAAAATCCGCTGCAAAATCCGCTAAAACAGTCAATCCGCTGTTTAGTCCGCTGCCGGCCCAAAAATCCGCTAGATCTAGCGGATTCTAGCTGCATCTGGCAACGCTGGTAAGAAAATGACAAAGGGGCCATCCAGAAAGGTCGACCGCACGAAATCTCGATTTTTTGACCCCCCCGCCTTCCTGCCTAAAAAACGGTCGACCACTTCAGCCATACGGCCCCTTTTTTCCAAACGGAGTTTTGTCAAATATTTATCTCGTGCTTTCTTGAGTTCGACAAGGTGCCCTCTCCTTCGGAGACAAATCTTTTTTTGATCCAAGGAGCGGATTTATATTTTGTGAAAGCCTCCACAAACTTTTCCCACAACTTTTCCCTATATTTTTTTAAAAGTTTTACGAGTTGGACCGCGCCGGCCCAATTCTCCACGGGAATTCCAATCATATTAGCTGGCCAGCAGTCATGATATGATAGGCGAGGCTGCGAAGTGACTAGGAATAGACTTTTTCAGCGTGCACGAAAAGCTTCGAATTTGAAATTCCCGCTTCGGCTGCTTGAAACAATAACACAAGGATCCAGCAGATCTGTGCGCGATCGTATGCATGGCTATATACTTAAGTAATCTAAGGCTCCCTAAACGCCTATAAAACCGGTTCAGCATGCTCCGACGGGTCGACCATCAAGCTGAAATTCAAAAAAATGGGCTTCCAAGGTCTCTTCTTGAAATGATATCGCAAAAATAGTGAGTGCTAAAGGTTTTTAAGCACAAATGAGGAAGTGACGTCGACATTTCGCTTCATTCCCTAAAATGGGCAAATCAGTTTGAATTTGGCGCCTCGCAGGTATTGTTCCGCCAGCATTGCAATAAGGTGTGCGCTGGCGCGAGACCGAGAAAAGCATAAAGAGCATGCCTCGACTGTGCAATATACACAGTCGAGGCATGATAAAGAGCGGAATAAAGATCATTCCAAGGCCGACCGAGATATCGATCGATACAACAGAAGGCTGCCACACAAATCCATTCTGTACGTGAAACCCCTCGTCGTACCTGAACATCACAACAAGTGCGCCAAATTCAAACTGATTTGCCCATTTTAGGGAATGAAGCGAAATGTCGACGTCACTTCCTCATTTGTGCTTAAAAACCTTTAGAACTCACTATTTTTGCGATATTATTTCAAGACGAGGCCTTGGAAGCCCTTTTTTTTGAATTTCAGCTTGATGGTCGACCCGTCGGAGCATGCTGAACCGGTTTTATAGGCGTTTAGGGAGCCTTAGATTACTTAAGTATATAGCCATGATCGTATGCAAATCTCGGATGACATAAAAAAGATCGATATCTATAACTAAAGTTACTGTCGATAAAAGCATGGGAAAAAATTGCCTTTGTATTATTATAAAATGAATTTCAAAATTCCACTGGCCCTCGATGATCTCAAAAATGTATTTAATCGATAGAACAAACAGATCTGCTCACCAATTGCCATATTGTCACAAGCAGCCAAGCTACCGTTATCGCAAAATTCAAATTTTTCCTGACGCTGAAAAGGTCTATAGGTTGGGATCCCAATTCCGATCCCGCAGGAATTCGACCCCTCCGGATCCTGATCCTGACATTGAGGCATCGATATTCTGCTAATAATTATGATATGCATAAGCAAGCTAGGTACACTCTGATACATCATATCTGCGATGGAGAGGCAACAGCAGCATCGGCTCAAGTCGATAATGATAGAAACACTGATTTTACTTAGCGTAGGCTGACCTTGGTTGACGCGCATCGAAACTGCGAATGAACTTATCAATTTCAGCTTATTTATAATGACTTAAACTCGACCTGATAAAAAGCTTAAAAAACCTCGATGACCAAAGTGCGGTTCAGTGAGGAAAATAGATTTATCTCCTTCGTGTGTGCAAACAATGTACAACCTCAAACAAAAAATCTCGATCCCGATCGGGATTGCCCTGATCTTGATCCCGGAAAAAGGTGATCCTGACCTGTCCCGAGAGGTGACTAGCTCCACGGCAGGTTCCCTGTATCTTCACTGGGCGCACCTCCACACGAGGGCATACTGGGTGAGAAGGGGCTCAAGGCTTAGCTTAGGGACCTTCCCGACTGGTGTTCGAGGAAGTTTCCCAATTCTCTACTACTTGGGTTGGCGTCCGCCATTTGACAGTAGCAGGGGTGTCGCCCAGAACCAGGCGTCCGAAGCCAGCGACAAGCTACTAAACTGCCGTCCTCCGTCGGAATAGAACCCCGGCCTCTCAGTCAGGGTTGCGGGCCAGCAAGGCGGATCAACGCCTACCAGCTGAGCCATCGCCTCCCAACTTTTCCCTTTCGGATCAGATGCCATTCCAGTTGGGAATAAGAGTCCTGATGAAGCCGAAATTGCATTATTGAGAATGAACGATCAAGGAGAAGAGGGGTCTAGGCAGCACAGGAGGGCTTGTGACGTGGAAGCACCTCTGCGAAAAAGAAAGTCCATTCTGTTTTAGGCGCAGCAAGCGGCGCCAGCAGCAGTCAGAGTTCTTCTGGAGTTCTTGGGTGAAGACATCACAAAGTGGAGAAATGAATTCATTCTAATTTCGCGCAACATCTTTACAGCAATGAGATTTTTGCTAAACAGCGTCGACTATTTGTCATCAGAAACAAAAGAAAAGATTAACAAAAAAATTGATGCTATAGAAGTAAACCCTGGAATCCCAGAGTGGATAACAGATGAAGAAGAAGTTCTCGCAAACAGCATCCAATACAACGATAGTCTTTCGTTCCCCGCGAACGCTTTGCGAAGAGCTGGGCAAATATTTTTCAGAGCATTGCAGGTCAACATCCTTGAACCTGAGAACGCGGTAAGTTTACAATCTCCGACATTGGTTATCAATTCGAATTACGGACCTTGGCCGAATCATCCGATTATAAATATCTTTGTTGGTAAGTAGACTTGAAGGTCATTTTTAAAACTTGGTTAAAAATAGATCGACCACCTTTTTAGGCTGGAATCTGCCGCCTCACTTCAGTCCAGATTTTCCCCTGCCCCTAAAATATGCTGGTCTAGGTTTCGTTGTTGGCCACGAGTTAATGCACGCCTTTGATTCTGGAAATGTCATGAAAGGAGCTGCCCCCTCTGGCGAACAGCTGAGCGAGGAAGAAGCCGAAACTTACTACCGGCATGCAGACTGTTTGATCAAGCAATATTCCAGCTCCTGCTATTCTAAGGCTAAAGCTTGCCAAGTCGGGTCAGTGGCTCTTCAGGATAACATCGCTGATATTGGCGGCCTGAAAGTGGCCTATCTAGCTTATCAAATAGCTAAAGATATGTCGGAGGAGGAACCACCGATTCCAGGCCTTGAACAGTATACTGGCGAACAACTGTTCTACATGGCCTTTCAACGCTTTTTCTGCTTCCAAAACGAACCTACAAACATGGCATATATTGCCTCGGATCATTCTCCTAGCGCTATTCGCGGCATCGTTGCGTTAAGGAATAACCCAAATTTTGCAAGGGCTTTTGAATGCCCAGTTGGGTCGTACGCAGCTCCTACAACCATGTGCAAAATGTGGGGAGAAATTTATGGATAAGGTGGAGAATGAAAATCCTCCCTCAATTGTGATTTTCTTTCGAGGATTTCCACATCATTCATCGTTAGTCTCGTTTACATAGCTATGCCTCGCTTAGCTGTGATAAGGGGCTCGATTGGTTGGAGGGTGGATTACAGTGCAGTCACATAGGCAACTAGCTTCCACGTATTCGGTGCTGCGATATGCGAAAAACATATTGGCTCACATTAAACTGGCGGTCTGTACACCAGCATAGAATTTTGTGCCGGTGATATATCTGTTTTATGTAAGGGTGTTAGCCTAAAGCATAATTTGCTCACCATTTTACTTTTGGCGCTGCTTCAAATTTGTGTACCAAAGTGTTGCGACGAAGTGCTAGATTAAAATTTGCCGCTACTTTTAATGTTTGCGCATTTTCCTGTTTTTGCACTGGGCTTGGATCGTCTCGGACTCGATCCCCAGTGATGGAGGTCGATTTGCGGTACCGTAGAGGTGCTTTGACTGGAAAGACGGGAGCCAAACGAGGAGACAGTCTCGGCTGTCGAACACAGACAGGGTTCAAAGCCCACCCGCCATCATCTGGGGAAGGCGGTGTGCAGTCCAGGACGCCCTCGCGTGGAGGTGGAGACAGAGGAAACCTGCCGCAAGATCTGGTTACCTCATGGCCTCGCGTATCATATCTGGACTACTGGCCAGCTATAGGCGAAAAAGGTTTGAAGCCAGTATCGACCCGATATCGGCCGATACTGAGAATTTAAATTTTTTCATTTTCATTCATTCCGAGCATCTTTCTGCAGAAAGACCTTTTGACAACTCGTTTCCTCCGAATCCTCCGAAATTTGTTCACTTTTTTGCGTTACGTTGATCATGTCGCCGTAAAATGAGCATGGGATATGTGATTTCTTAAATTTCTTCACCACACGATTCTGAAAAATGATGCAATTTCGAAGCGATAAAACATGAGTGAAGACATGAGTACTCGTGTGACTGCAGCTTTAGTGCAAGCCTCCTAGTTTTGCTGGACTGGATAGTAGGGACCTAAGGCATCAAAAAAACTACTGTACGGTACCACAAAAAAAACAGAATTTCTATTGACTTTGTTTCGGTAAAGTATAAAAATATGATTTCAGGTCGTCAGCCTCAATAAAAGACACGGAAGAGATAAGTTTATGTCATTATCTGAAATGAAACCGGGAATTTGGCATTTGCCCGTATTAGCGGAAAAAAGTAGAGCAATTGGTCTTAGTTGCTATCAGAGGAATTTTCTGCTCGGTCTGTGCGATCTACACTGTTTTTGATTAAGAGTTGCTAAAAAGCATGGAAAACTGACCCAGGAAAAGTGTGTTTAGGTCCACCGTCATGGCCACACAAAGATTTGAAATTAAATTGAAAATTACTCAAACTCATGGTGCGTAAAAGTAGAGCAACTTGAGGAACACTTGTCAAAAGCGAGTTCAAATTGCGCCTCCCTGACTTTCCGCGTCACATGCGAACCTGACGCGCTAAAAGGCGCACAATTGACCCGCCATTTTCCAAGTTTTGCTCGCTCTTTCTTGCAAAATGCCTCGTGGCGTAGAAATGTCAGAGGGTGGGGGCAATAATCAAAATGCGTTTGAGCAAGAAAAATCAACGACAGAGACTTCGATGCTCCTAAAACTGTACAGTATGAAAAGGGTGTGGCATGAGTCGTCTGTCGATATTTAGGCACCTATTCGTTCGATGTGGCCAAATAGTCTGGCAGGCCAAAGAAAACTGATAACTATCCGAATCACCAAATGAGACTCGCAGTTGCTGCTGATCCTGGATCATGCACTGGGCGGGTCAAATCAACTGTGGGCAACCCAGACATCATTATTACGACTGTGCAACAGCGCCTGAACCATGCTGGTCTGCTTCGACGGATATCAGCAAAGAAATCATTAATTTTATTGAAGATCTGAGAAACGTATTTTCACTTCGCCAACTAATCATTTTCCTAGGACCCAACTAGAGCGGTAAAAGTCCGTTAGATCGACGAATTTGAGCATAGTTTTCACATAAGCAATTATATCGGGTATACTTGTCGTCCTGTGAATGTCAAGTGTAATCCTCAGTGCACAGTCCCAATCGTTAATCATGATGGTGGTTTGATCATGGTCAGGGGTTGTTTCTTTGGGTGCAGGAGGGGCCAATTTTGTAAGATCGATGACATCATAGGTCAATTTACAGTAGGTGCCAGGTCATATCTCTGGCCAACTAACTGCTGCCAAATGCTCGTCGTTGTACGCCAAACGGACGGATTTGTCAACAGCGTGATGATAAAAAGCACATGTTGAACCTGCATCGTGATAAGATGAAACAAAAAATCAACGGAAATGATTGACTCATCCAATCCTGCGACTTGAATTCGATCGAGAGCAAGTGGGAAGCCGACCAGCATCACTAAGAACCAAGTTGCGTTCGAATTTGATGCTAGATGGCAGGCAAGCAAGAAAATTTTAGGCAGACTCACCAGACTCTTTTATCGGTCGATTAATCGATTCCATGAGGCCCAGATGCAACCCAGATAGTTAGGTTGGTGATGGCTGTGCGTGCGGCTGCGTCGAAATTTGCTCCGAAAATTTTTGTTCCTACCACGAAAACTAGTTGGCAATTTGGGTTTTCCAATTTGAACAGTATTCTGGGGAAAAGGGAACATTTAAAATCGGAAATCCTATCCGCCAAATTTGACGCCTTTGGAGTTGCGGAAACAAAAATTGACGAATCTACTTTGGACAATGAAATTTCTATTCCTGGTTATTCTTTGCTTCGTCAGGACCGTACGAAAGGCGGTGGTGGTGTCGCCTTGTTTCATGATGCCTCAATCCCTTGTTATCGCCTTAAAGGTCCCTTGGATTATGGAATTGATCAGAAAGACCTTGAAGTGTTGGCAGTCAATCTTGGTTCGGGTAATGCTGCAGTCATTTGCGTTATCGTCTATATTCCTAGAACCAATCTGTTGGCTCTCCAGAAATTTGAAGAATACCTTCTTCGTGCCTTTCATCACCAACTTCATCGATTGCTTATTTTGGGTGATTTTAATATTGATTTATTGTCTGCTACGCCCGCCACAACGAAATTCTTCGACTTTGTGGCATCGATTGGTGGTGTGCGAACGGTGAATTTTCCTACTCGTATGAATAGAACCCTTTTGGATTTGGTGATCGTTGGCGACAAGAATCGACACGTATCCACAACAGTTCTGCCTCCCATTTCTTCGTCTGACCATAATGCTATTTCTGTATCGATTTCTGGCTTTGCAAAGAAGCGGCCTCCTGATAAACGACTTATCTGGTTGGTGAAACGGGCAGATTGGGGTCTGATCAATCGTCTAGTGACTGAACGAAATTTATGCCAAAATATTCTTGAGTCAGACTCTGTTGACGATGCATGCTCATTGCTCACATCTGTGATATTTGAAATTATTTCAAAAAATATTCTCCAAAAATTGGCTCGTATGGAAAGTCGAAAATTGTGGATGACTAGGGACGTCTTATCACTCGTCCGTGCGAAGAACGAAGCTTATAAAATCTGGAAAACATCTAATTTGGAATTTGATCGTCTTCGTTTTATCGCCTTGACAAAACAGTGTCGCAAGTTGATTCGATCTGCCAAATCCGAATATATCAAAAATTCTTTTTCGAATTGCCAAACATCTGGCCAATTTTGGGCGAATTTGCGTCGGCTTGATTCAAATGATCGTTCTGTGCCAACATTAATTAATGAGTACAACGAAATTCTTATTGGCTCTGGGGAAAAAGCTAATGAACTTAATAATCGGTTCGCAAAAAATTTTAATGCTCACGATTTTGGCTCTTTTGCTCCACCTGCCAGCGACTCTGATGACCTATCTGATTATAAAGTGACTGCCAAATTTGTTTCCAAGCAAATTCGACTCATTCGGTATAATTGTGCCCCTGGGGACGATGGTCTCCCTGTATCGATCTTGAAAGGTATTTCCGAATCGATTTGTGGTCCTGTTGCTGTGCTAATTAACAGGTCAATGGAATGTGGCCAGTTCCCGTCTGCCTGGAAATCTGCCAACATTGTCCCGATTCCAAAAGCAGGCGACAAAAGCTCAGTGGATTCATATCGTCCGATTTCACTTTTGCCAATTTTATCGAAAATATATGAGCGCCACATCGAAGCATTGATCCGCCCGTATCTGCGACTGTCTCCTAATCAGTTCGGTTTCGCTAAACGACGGGGAACAAATTCGGCTCATTGCAACTTCCCAATTCATTCATAAAAGCCTCGACGATTCAAAATTTGGAAATGTAGTTGGTATTTTTCTGGATGTCAAAAAAGCTTTTGATAGAGTTCCTCACACACCATTATTGCGAAATTTGGAGCGTTTCCATTTATTGCCAGCGAAATTATTGCGCATTCTATTCTCATACATAACGAATCGTCGCCAAGTTGTGATAGTCAATTCCGCTAAGTCCAGCCATACCCTTATTTCATCCGGCGTTCCGCAAGGCTCGATTCTTGGTCCAACTTTGTTTGTGAGCTTTATTGACCCGTTATTAGAAGAATTTTCGAAATCTTTTCCATTTGCCAAGTTATTTGCGTATGCTGACGATTTAGTTATTCTTATTCCGACCAAGCTTGCTGGAAACGCCTCGCAGATCTGTCAGTCGATGCTTGATTTCGTCAACGAATGGCTTCAAACTATTGGTTTGGAATTGAGCGCGTCAAAGACTAGTGCTATTCATTTCCGATACAACTACAAACGAACTGATCAGCTGCCCATTTTATTTCTCAACGGTCAAAGAATTATCTTTTCTGACAACATCAAGTATCTTGGAGTAACTTTTTCATTCGACATGAAATTTACTGAGCATATTCGCACAATTTCGAGAAAAACGCGTTCAATGTTATGTGCCCTGAAACGAAAATTAGGCCGTCACGTCGACCGAGAAATTATGGGAACTGTTTACAAATCTTGTATTCGTGCTGTTTTGGATTATGGAGCCTGCACGTATGACCCAATCCTCAAAAAGGACATCGATGACCTCGAGAAGTCTCAACTATTTGCAGCTCGCATATATGTCAATGATTAGAAACTCAGTTCATCGGACGTTGCCTCGAAATGCGGATGGCCACTGCTGTCAGATCGGAGGAGATATTTGAAGCTTTCCCAATTCTACAAATTTTACCATGGCCACCACGACTACCCAAACATCAATTTTGTTCACAAGCAAAATACTTATCAACGCTGCAGCACCCGTCTTACTGGCAGTCATCATTTGGTTGTACAGAAACATCGTACGGTGTCTTTTACGCAGTCTTTCGAATATTCGACTATGTCTTTATGGAATTCGTTATCTGAGGATGTTGTTTTTTCTTCTCTCAGTAATTTTAATTCGACTGTTCGTTCGATGACATTTAACGCATGATTCTCTTTTCTCTTTTTTTTTTTATCTAGTTTGTGTCTGCCCCAGTAAGTGCGCTCTTGCTGCTTTGGGTCGCAGTAAAGCTTGAACTTGAACTTGAACTGCGTGATCAAAACCGAGGGTTAAGCAAGATATTGGTCTGACCGCAATGCTTTCCAATTTGTGTCCTATCGCTCACAATCGAGCTAGATTTAGTGTTTTAAGAAAAGTTGCTTTACTTCAGTCGCGGCAACAAATTTTGAATTTTTGTGGTAAATCCTGTGAGCCGGGACAAATATGACATGTAAACGTAAAAAGAATTGTATCAGACCAGTAAGTGCTCTATTCACGGGTTCACAAAAAATTCTGTCGGTTTAACCGCTACCCTTAAAATCATTCAAGTTTGCAGCTGCCTTCTGAGTTGCTCTACTATTGTCCGCTACTGTACTTGACTTCAATGAAATCATGGTACTGTGGCAACAGGCTCTTTTCTGATATCGTAAGTTTATGTTTCGCAGCAGCAAAGCATGTAGGCGGACTGACGCAGTTGCAATCCAGGCAATACCTTTCCACGTGTTTTATCGATGCGTGAATGTCCGCATAACTGTATTTGCTCGCACAAGTATACGTATGTATCTTGCGAAAAGCTTCAAACAGACTAATAGCAGAATGTTTTAGTGGCTACTGAATACGCTAATTGACAAGGCCGAAGTATTTGACCATCTATACAGCAGCTACAGTCAATATGGTTCGATACACATACATATTAGACCTTGCTTCGAAGCTTGATTTTGTAACTGTAAGTGATTTCTTGGTGGACATTGCCCAAGAAATCACTTACAGTCAAATTACAAATTATGGCTTCTGGCTTTTGTTCTAGTCCGTTCCACAAGTCCCACGATCTATTTTTCAAAGCCATACATTCTCTACAATCTTCGTCTGCACTTAGATTTTGAGAACTGTTAAAAAGTTTCGACACCAAGATGCCAAAGCTGCTGTCAAAACCAGCGCTTCTGGTCACAGGAATGCATAGAAATAGTTGCGGGTTCATATCACTGTAATTGCGTTTTACCTCGATCTGCACATTCACATTTGCATTGTCATTGTAATAATCATCCAAAACCGGAAGCAGGTCGTTGATGGTAAAGCCGAACATAATGATGATTCCAGATATTTGATATTAAGACACTAGTCCATTGAGGACATGTAATTCCGACCTTACTACTCTTCTTGAAGTAGTGAATGGGCATTTTGGAAACCATGATGGTTTTGGATAAAATACGGAATGGCAGGACCTTTTGCCGTTTTTTAACAATGCTTATGTAGACCTATACGTAACAACGCGTAACGGGTTGGACACGGTTGGAATATGGTAACCGCTAAGTGATAAGGCGCCAGTGATGCTCAGGCCTGATGCTCAGGTACAGTGATGCTCAGGTGCCATGCCTGAAACAATAAATAAAAATAAAGCGAATGAGTAATAAGGCAGTCGGCAGAGGAGTGGTTGATACCTCTAAAGCCTGCAACCGCTTCCATGGAGGTTAGCTGGATAATAAAATAAGCACACGCTAAAAATGACATGGCAACTGTCAGGGCCTAAAGTTTTGACTGACGATGAGAGACATTTCGCACTGAAATACACAGCATAAGAACCCGGAATAAAGAAAAATTTGGACAAGAATAAGGTTTCTGTGGAAAGGAAAAATGGCAAGCACAGTAGGCTGACATCCGACAACCACGCTGCTGTAAAAGACAAGAACGCTGAGAATATTAGAGTTAGCTATCAGTTGCAGCAATGCTCTGTCAGGAGGTCCTACAACAGTTCTATTGTACACAAGGAACTACAGAAATACGACATGTACCTACATAGTGTGTATAAACTCCTCCAGTAGCTTCCAACTTGTTTGTCTATAAACTCTCGCCTAGGGTGGACAAGCATGGAAAATATTCATGTCAAGCCTGTACCTTCATTACTCTTATGTCCCTCTTGTGTGCTAACACACAGGTGGCCTTGTCTAAATGAAACAAGCCACTGAACAAAGTTACATGTAATTTGTGTCGAATCAATATATAGCGACCCTAGACTTTTCCACATATTCTTCTCTGGCCGATTCAAGCAGAGTCGAACTACTCTCGAAGTCGAAGCAATGATTTTAACCCATCTCGTCTTTGTTGCTGTTCTGCTAGGTGTGGGCACGACCAGCGACCAGGTAGACATATACAGCACCTCGGCTGATCATATCTTCTTCTACCATGTGGCCAAATTTAACCGTCGTGGGAAAACTAACATGACCCAGGTCGTAGAACTGATAAGCAACGGCACTGCAGTGGCTGGAAAGGTGCAGGATGTCTTCAATAAAATCTACGAAATGAAAGATGGGCCAGTCAATGTCAAGGATTTGATAGATGTCGGAAAAGAGGCGTATGAGGTGGGAAAGGAAGTGTACGAAGTGGGGAAACAGGTCTACGAAGTTGGAAAAGAATTCTTCGAAAACCATAAAGCGCTGCTTCAAGTGGGCAAGACTATGGGAAAGACCCTGGCGGTAAGTCAGTCAGTCACCTGACGCCTGTGGGTAGGGGCGCCGAATAGAGTGAGTGATAGAGAAGAGCAGTTGGGTCGAACATACTGTAGCCTGGAGAGGATACCAGACCCTTCTGGTGACCCAGTGTTTGGCACCCCTGTTTTCTGTACATCACTTGATGGACAGATGTCAAAGAGTTTCAGCTGCTTTTCAGAGTATTGCAAAGAACATCGGGCCAGCCCTGGGTGGAATCGGTATCGCTTTCGCCTTCATCACCATGTTCGTGCCCAAAGAAGACTCGCCCGAATTGGTGGCAATCAAAAATGGTTTCAAGGAAATGCACGGTCGATTTGACCAAGTCCAACGCCAGATCGAACAACTTGAAACCAAAATCGATTTCTATCAGGCCATCAATCCTTACCAGAAGGTCCGCAGTAATTTGGAGAATGTCTACAGGAAGTACCACAACCTGGCTGAGGTGCCAACATCCGCTGGTTACAAGCGATCGTTCCACGAAGCCTGCACTGACCATAGCATTGAGCCAATGCAAGCCTTGGAGAAATTGCACAGAATCATAGTCAATCCAGGACCAGAAGACCAGCCTCACATGATCAAGTCCATCATTGTGCACTATAAGATGGACTACAAAGCCATCATGGGGTGGTTCCAAAGGATCACCCACAACGCTTACACACTGGCCACGTTGAGAAGCGCCTGCTTTGGTGCCTTACATGGCACTGAGGACACTGGAACTGCGCACAGTTTGAATCAAACGGGTGAGTATCCAAAAATGCGTGTTGCTTCGCAGGGAGGAAGTAAAGCATACGGCGGGAAAATGGCGGGCGAAATAAATAAGCCTGAAAATTTAGAGCCTCAGAGCGGAACTTGAACTAACAAGCCTTAGACTAACTTATCATATTTACTCGAAAGTCTCCCCCGGGGACACGAGATTTAAGTAGGAGGCAGTCAAAGGAAACTTACAGTGAATTTCTAGAGTAGAGGCGCAGATTCTTGAGCATTTTTCGTAATTAACAGCAAAATCATGGCAGCAAGGTCTTTTGACGGCATAGACAGATTCAAGTAACAACAATCAAATTTAGTCAAAGCGAAAACAAGGCAAGCCTGAGCCGCAACTAAGGCCCCGGGGGACCATTTTCGAGTAAGAAGTCTGCACCCACTACAGGACGCCTTTCAGAAATTCTGTTTCCTGGTGTACAGTATTGTTCGAAAGTACTGTATAACAAGAACGAACCCTCAGAACAAATAAGACGCAGAAAACGCCTTTTCAGAGATTTGGGTCAAAGAAATCATCGCTGAACTAGCCAAATACGAGGAGAAATTCACCAGCATCGATGAAGAATTTGTGCCTGTTTTCCAGAAACAATTGGACGAAATTGCGGCCAACCCGACATTCAATGCAACCAATGAAAAAGACTTGAACGAACGGTGCGATGTCTTGGAGAAGGAGCTGACTGGTTCGAATCAAGCGTGCTTAGGATCGAAAGAGATAAATGCCAAACGAGTGGCTGTTAATAGCTTCCTCAATACCAAGTACTTCTGGCTCAACTGGCTGGTCGTGGTGTACAAGGGTGTCGAATACGACAGGGACAACCCGTGCAATACCAAATACGGCCAGCATTGGGTCCACACTAAGGGCAGTGAACGTGTCTTTGTGTCCTGGTCGCGCCGCGATGTCGTTCAAGCCTTAGAGTTGAGAAAGAAGGCTCAAAAAGAACTAGACAATCAGTTGCGCAATTTCGATCCTAACTTGGCCGACTCGTGGGGCACGTGGTTTGGAACCTACGGCAAGTATTTCATCGTCTACAACAATTATGTCTACGCTGAAGCGGCCAAGTGGCTAGGGGCTCAAGATTACCAGAATAAGATGTTATGCGCTTTTGGTGGGTACACAGGCACCTATTACAGATCCGTCGTTACCTCTGGCATGGCTGCCCACCGCGCCCAATCGGCCTATCGCTATATCGTCGATTATGTCGTCGGTTTCTATTAGGTCAACTAAAGTGCTTTAAGGATGATGACTGTCGGGCAGTGAATGGCAGAAAGACAGGACCAGTAAATATTGAATCGAATACAGTAAGATTTGTGACCCGGCCACCCCGACATTTGTTACTAAAGCTGAGGGTGATTGCACGCTGCGAGTCGCAGCACGGCTAGTGTGCCCGATTCATAATCAGTTTTTCAAATCGCAGAGAATGTAATAATCCTTGGTGGACTAATCCGCACCAATCAGTGTACTGGTTCAGGGACCTGGTCTGCTTCGTACGTAGGCAAATAAGTCAGGGGCATGCACGAGACTTGCTATGAGAGCGGATGTCACAGTTGGAGTTTGAATCCTCCGAGTATACGCTCACACTTAAAGCTAGGTGGCTATGGCCATGGCCAGAGCAGGCGACCAGCAGACACGGTAGACTGCAACATAATCCATGATTACCGTAGTGAGGTCAGTCTCGAGATTGCTCTTCTTCGTGAACAGTCATGTCAGACGGCGACGTGAGAGCGAGTTCCAGTTAGAGTGACTGGTTTGATTTGCAGACGTTGGTTGAGGAACGGTCTTGAGTTCCTGGTCTGAACGGATCGTTTGCCCTTCGGTCCCAGGTCTGTAAGAACTTCTTTTACGGCCGAAACGTGCAGCAGCTCCCTGAATTGAGAGTCTATATACAGCCCCTGTGGTGTGTTAGCAATGATAAAATCACCACAAGGTTCTGGACTAATAAGATTCTTTCCTGGCTTGATACACCTCCTGGTCAACCATAGTTTGCCCTAGGGCGAGCCAAGGATTTTAAAAACAAAATCAGGTTCTCGGGACCCCTGCTTGCATTCTTCCCAGAGCTCTCGCCGTAGTGGAGACTAGATAGTTCGGTCCCTTGAACTCGGAGAACAATCAAGTGCTGTACGTAAATCGACAACACGAACTACTGCAGAAAAACCATCGCTTAGCCATCAGGTATGGTAGAGTTTCTGTGATACGGTAAATCCTCGCCCCATCAAAATGCATTGTTCGCTTTTCGAGTAGGGTCATCTGACGCAGAAGGAACGTGTCCAGAATAGCGTTGATACAGTTTCGGAGAAAAGATTTTGTTTGTTTCAGGCTAACTTAAGTGAATCTCCAAATAAAATCAGTCTCAGTTTCAGTTAACTGTATCAACGCTAGTCCAGAGGCACTGTATCTTAGGCACTCTTAGGATCATTCTGCGATACCCGTATATCTCGCTCCAGCGCAAACGGTGCAACAAAAAGATATTTTCAAATATTTTGATGTTGCGGCGACAATGGCCAAGCGTTAGAGAACAGTAATTGTGCTATAGCCTGATACCCAGTTGAAAGACTGCTATACACAGTATACACACACGCGAGATGATTGCACGATCGCAAATGGTCAGTTTATTCAGCCATTTTCTAATCTACTCCTTGTTCACCCCAGGCCATAAGATCAGGCAGTAACAGTTACAGCGAGTCATAGCACCCAGAAAAGCGAATCACAGCGACTTGCGTAGTTTGAATGACTGCACTAGAAATATTACAGATACACGTCATATAACCGTATCATCTGCATAACCATATTGCGGGTAGTTATAGACAGACTCCGATAGAATGGCTCTGACCAGATCACGCTTGCAGCTGGGGTGACAATGTTTCGGGTCTTATGTGGATGCTATAAAAATAAAATACAAAATTTGCATGTCATAGAAAAGAGGGAAAGAAAATTGACTTTTACCTGCTTGCGGAGCATCTCCGAAGTTTTTTGGCTGGTCCAGCAGCTGCAGCTAGACGCTTCCGATGGCCTCTGAAAAGTGTTCATTCCAAGATAGCTGAGCTGGATTCAATGAGTTTTCAGATTGAGAGAAAAAATTAGAATTAAGATCATTTTTAAAAGTTTAACAAAATTAAAATGTAAAAAACAAAATGTTTTAGAAATTTTCTGCCACATTTCCAATCCATATTGGTACAAATCAATACCGACCTGAAAGCGTGTTGAATTCGCATGGCAGCCTGTTGTCTTTTGGCATCCCAATACTCGTCATCAATGGAGCAAGAGGGGCAGCAGTGATTGTCAACATTTGGACCAGTGACCCCGTTGTGGTCTTGTATGCATCCTTCACTTTTGGTCGTATTCTCCAGAAATTCAGTGAAAGCTTGAATCAGAGGTTGTTCTTGTGTCGAATCGACGTCACTGGACTTGATTTCCTGAGAATGTTGGTCAGATTTTCTTTTAGTCGATTTGTAAAGCCGGAATTGTCTTTGTATTAGAGCGGCCGCTTGATGCAATTTTTTGGAGTAACAATACTGAACAGAAAAAGTTTATTTGAAGAGGGACATCTTGACTCATGATCAAACTGGAATGTACTGTGTCAACAAAAATGAATAATCTTGTCAAAAATGTTTCAATTCTGCGGGAGGCGAGTCATTTTTTTTGGAACTAAGAGATAGTTGTGTAAAATGCTTTTAAAATAGCTTAGCCAATGGTAGGAATCAACAGAGATTATTGCTGCTATTCGTGGAAGCTGTATGTTTTTCTTGAGAATTTTGTGCGGTTGCTTGAATCAGCAGTTGAGCCAGCTTTCCTTTCAGGAGCTACAGGTAATAATGAATGGTACTAACCTGTTTATAACGACGATAATAAGTTTGAATGACCACAGCAGCTTTGCATTCCATTTCAAGCTGCCTTTGCCGCGTCTGTGCGTTAAGCTTATATAGTCGGTATGCGTTTTGTATAACTTTGGCGGCGGTGGTAAGTTCTCTTTGTTCCATACCTGAACAAAAAGTGAAACGCTCTGAATGACAAATAACCAGAATCTAAAGGTAGCAATCTCATAGAGCGTGTACGGAAGAATATGAAGAATGTGCCCATTTTATTAAGCTTATACAAGGCAGCAAAAGACCTTGTTTGTCCACAAGTCATCCCACTGGGTCGATATGCTCTACTCTTATGAATAGTAGATCATAAAAGCAGCAAGGAGCTGAGCGAAGCCTTTTTTGACCAAACGTTCTGAGGAGTCGGATATTGTGTTCTGTGTCCTGTATTATATCTCCAGCCAAATACATCGAAGAAGGTTTATGCGCTGCTTTATAAAATCAACATACTGATGCTGTAAAGTCCGAGTCTGCAGGTTGAACATTCGACAGTAACTGCGACCCTTGCGCGGAACACGCTCGACCCCAGGCCACGGAGCGTACCGTGCATATAAGCACAGATGGCTATCATGCATGGGCTGTTCATGTTTTACATCATCCATCACCATATGCGACTCTAGGGTGAAGGGAACACATCAACTATGATGAACAACGGCAATGGAATTACCATATATACAGTAGGTACCAAAGTAGCCGCTACAAAATCCCATAAGGTCTATGATCGAGTCGAAATTAGTTTATAACTTTGTAGGTCATATTGTATGGGCACAGGGTACACATGAGTACCTATCAAGGGTTAGGGGACCTCACGGGCCAGGCCTACTAATTTACACAAGATATGCTGATAAAAGTTTGCAAAAAAGTTATTATACGTATCTCTACTTTGACATTATTTACACCCCAAATTTTAAGACCTCTTATAATTCTTCGGGTACCATACCCTCCTTAAAAATTTGGGCCATTCCCTCTTCGAGGGTGGTTGAAATTTTGTGTATCCAGGATAACGTTATTTGTGTCAGCTCCTCTAGGTGTGCTAGAACTGGGCTTTTTTCATTGAGAAGGTAATGCTTGGCAGGCAGGGTTTCTACTAGACCTGTACACACCACAAACTATTGTATAATGTCATCCAGGAATACAGCGCTTAGTTTCAATCAAGGTTTGACGATAAAAGACACAAGGGCATGCGTTGTGCTCACTTACGCTGTTGCCAAAATAGCTGGCGAAGTGATCCCATTTTCAGCCGCTTTGAACAAGCAAATTATTTACAAAATATGTGATAAATATCATTCGAATCAGCACCCAGACTTGCACCAATTATTGCTTTGGTTCGATTTATAAGGGATCACTCCAAGAAGGACAAGAAAAGGCACTGGCGCAATTTTAAAAAGGAAGGAAATACTCCTTCCTAATTTTTAAGGTTCTTTATGTATGAACGAATTCAGCTGGCAATGAATGAAATAGGGTTAAAAAATTCGAACTGAGACCAGCGCCCAAAACCGTAACTCGCAAATCGTTGCCGATGGATGACGTGCGTTTAGTGAAATGGAGACAACGTAGGCGACGACGTTGTTCTTGGTCGGAGGAGGGCGTCTGCTAGTTGATCGCACATATGTCTATGAAACTACACGCGCCCAACATTCTTCAACGAGCAGCTCCAGACAGCAGCTACGAAGCAAATTTTAAACTTCTCTGAACCAGTTCTCACGTTCACGTGCCCTGTGTGCACTGAATAGCAAATAACTCCCTTTCTCGCCCCCGGCCTAATATCCGACTAGGAACCGGACCAAAACTCGAATTGACAGCAGCTACTCGTTCGTTTTAACCAGGGCGACCACAGCACGCGAGAGAAACTGTGTCGATGGACCGAGAATTCAGTTGTCCAACCGCCAGAAGTCGCAGACCAGCGGGCGAAGTGGAAAATGAGAAACAGAGCCTGAAATTCGTTAGTTGGGGGAAAAATGGATCACCTACGAAGTGCCCCGCCCGAATGACCAATCTTCAACCACTGACCTTCTCCAAACACATTCCCTCCAAGATCCTTCTTCAATTACCGCATACGCGCAGCTGTTACGCACCAAACGCGCCAGCGTTCTTTAAACGCGCGAGTTTGTAATTCCTAGATTCCAATAGCCGATGAAAAATGCCAACAGAATTTGTTCGAAACTAAACGAAACCACGTCGCCAACCAAAAGCTCAACTCGCTTTTTCAACATCTTATTCCTCAATGACGATGGCTAAGAAAAAACCTGTTACGAGCTAAAACAATTTTTCAACTAAATTAATGGAATTTTAACTTAAAGCTTTCTTGTTAGCATGTGTTTCTTATTTCGAACAATTCACTTGGTATGAAGTAGGAAGTGAAATACGGCTTGCACGTTTCGGTTAGCTGATCAGCTGCCAAGACTTTTTTAAATCAGAATAGAACGGATTCTATTTCGTTTAAAAATACTGACTTCATTCAAAAATAGATTCGAAACAAAATGTAAGGTTTGTTTCTTCAGAATCAGTTTCAACAAAATACTCGTTTCTGATTGGTCGATTCGAAAGAGCGTGATTTGGATAAGGCGGTGTTTTTTGTACCTGCCAAATAAGTATTGCTCAAATAACCTTTGAAAAAAACATGCATGTTTATTTTGAAGGAAATATATCTGCTTTTACGAAGCTGATAACTATCACGTTTCCTTCGGTTTTCAGAAACATCGTTTTCTTTACAAGTAAACATTCTTCCAAAAATAAATTATCAGTGCTTGATAAACAACAGGAAAAGGGTTCGGCAGTTTGGGTTTCCAAAGCTTAAACTTTTAGAATTGAGATTAATTTTACATTTTCTTTTGCTGAATACGCACACTTGAGCAAAAATTCTTACAGCACTTATTTTGAATTGGATTGGTTTGCGTCAAAGATCGAGAGTTGTTCTTGCAAGTACGTCAAGACCCCAGTTGCTCCTGGCAAAAACCTGTTTATTGCAAACTTTTCGTACAAGTTTGACGTAATGGGGGAACTGACACTGACGAATGAGTGATTGCACTGGACTGCAACTGATATGTTAGACTGCATTCACGTGCTTTCGTGGACGGATGTTTTACGTAATCAGACTCGCGCGTGCCACTTTTGTTTCTTTAGGGCAAAGTTTTAGAGGCATAAGATGCTGGAGATTCGCGGACGACATTTCCGCTAGGTTACAGCCTCCATCCGCTTGTCGGCTTTGTTCATTGACGTAATAGTCGCTTTTTGAAATACGATTGATGCTGGTATGTGAAAAATCCTCCTTTAGTACAACAAGTCGCTAAAGACTACTGACGCAAGAAACATTGTCTGAAAGGTGGGATTTTGTTTTCGAGTATGACCAGAAAGAGCAGTTTTCGGGACTTCGAGCAGCCTAACATGCCCAGTTAGAGAATGGCTTCTAGTAAAAACTTTGATGTAAAAGATGTAATAATTAGTTGAAGATGACATATTCGTTCTGACCCTTTCGAGATGTATCTGTGATGTCTGTGCAAGGTATTACACTATCACAATAGAACGAACATGAACGGGACGCTGCAGAGGCACAGTGCTAGAATAATGTTAGAATAGACTTTCTCAGTGTCCTTAGATTCTCATATTCCCGCCAACCAGTACCCGTGATTTGAGCAAGAAACGACGCCAAGACACATGCCATTATTATGCTTGTATACGCCACTGTCTAAATGATGGAGTCATGTCATACAAGTGTCTCCTGAACTGGCTCGAAACCCGACGTAAAAAACGGAGTCAGCAGTGGAATCGATGTCGAAATATGGAAAAAAGAATGCAGTGCGATAGTCAGATTAAGCATTCTCGCTCTGCAGGGTAGCTAAAATTTTTGACGGATCTAAATCAATAGGTCGAAATTTTTAATTCGCAATGCCACTCCCCTTTTGCAATCAAGGAGCTCGATTTTTTTAGTTTTTGACACGTGCTTGAGGTCCAGAATTTTGGCTACCCCACTAAACTGCGAGTGCTGAATCTAAATATCATACTCTTTCTTTTATATTTCGACATCGATTGAGGAGCACACTTTGTCTTTAAAAAAGTTGATTATTTCAAAAACAGTATTCTCACAAATACGTGAAACTGACCGATGCTGGTCGGCGATACGGCCAGCGTTAATTCAGAGAAATAACCTTCATATTTTTTGCGACATGGACACATATTTGATATCTCATCAGTACATTTATGGAACCGGCTTCTCTGCGATGTAGCGTTGTGCAATCGATTAGGAATATGACTTTTTAAAATATATTGCACATTGCTCCTTTTTAATAACACTTTGATTCATCGAAATACTTTATTCTGTCAGTCTTCTGCATCAGTACAGCAAACATGTCTTTCAGTGCTCGACTGTTGTTAGACTGCACTTATTGTTAGAGCACTGAAACACACTGACACATTCCCACTGCCATGTGCCTGGAGCATCGAAAGTATAATAATCATCGTTATAGTTATCCGAAAAAATGAACAAAATCAAGAACTACAAGAAATTGACGAAAAGTTTTTACGCCGCGTCAGTGAAGCGAAGCTACTTTGGTTTGTCTATTTATATCTCTTTTTTGGGCTCACGCCTTTTTATCTATAGCCGATCTATTGACACATTAAGCAAGGCTGTGCGGAGCCAAGCAAACACAACAGTGCTTCTCTGTGCGTCTCCACTAGGAGCACCTCTGCAATACGACTGGGTCCGTATTATTGGAGGAAGTGATCAATGGAGCTTTTGCACCACGCCAAAAACCCAGGGCAGCCAACCAAGCTTTCCAACCTAGTCCATGGCTGAAACATCATCTTGACGGGTGACACTCCCAGCTGTCGGTTCCGCGCAGAGCATCGATCGCCAGTCGAGCCTCCATTACAACTCCTCACAAGGACATCCTGGACAGGACACCGACTTCCTCGGACGATGGCAGGTGGGCTGTGACCCCTGTCGGTGTTGGACAGCCAAGACTGTCTCCTCGTTTGACTTCCGTCTCTCCACTCGGAGCACCTCGGCGGTACCGGGTGAGTCACCCACGGCCTGGTGTGCAAGGTCAGCGAGGGTTTATGGTTTGCAAACCGACCTCCATCACTGGGGATCGAACCCGGGACGAGTCCAGCCACTCGCTCCCAAGCAATACTAGGAGACGAATGCCGAACCGCTGCACCACCGCGGCCGCCTAGGTCATTAACCTGATCAACTGATTTTTTCTATGATAAACGTGCATACGTGTCAGCCCATTGAGAACCGCGAGACGTTGCATTAAGTTCAAGCACAGAATAGAAAATATATTTATACCTACCTATTCTAAACAGAAGCAGCATATGCCTAATCTTGACGAAAGAGCACAATTGTAAAAATATGAGCTTGTGTTGTTAATTTTATATTTTAATTCCCAAATATCCAGCAGTAAACACACGGACAATCGAAGCGACACTGTTCATTGTTTGACTATCTAAGGCGCTACGATCATCTTTATTTGTATGCCACACGCTTGGAAACGGCCTCGGAATCATGTGCATGATCGGCACACCTACAGTAAATTAAAATCAGATATGTACCCGCATTTGCTACGCAGCATTACTAAAGGTCGTCTTTTCTTCCCAAGTGACATGTCTCCCTCAACTGTTAAAGCAGTGCATACACATACCTCGCTGATGGAATGGAAGATGGTCATCCTTCACAATGTTCAATTCTGTAAGCCCAGAAAACATGGGCGGACTGGATGTATCCAAACAATTGGGTAATTGACGCAGACGAAGCTCAGTATCCAGCAGGGAGTTATAGATTTTAGAATTATTTAACGGTTGATAATAGGGAATCCTCGCATCCTTCGAGCCCAATAAGTCTAGCAGAACTATGCGGTCCTATAAATTTACACAGTACGTATCTATCCCCAAAATTGATCTATCAAATTCATACAATGCGGTCGATTTCGCGCGTATCATACAAATTGTTGGGCGGGTATAACCTATCTTCCAATAGCTTGGCCAAATGTCGACTCCCATACAAGGAGTCCGTATCAGTCCAACTTTTAAAGGCCTCTTCGCCATCAAAAAAGATCAACTGCAATGTTAGATCCTGCAAAAACACGATTATTCCATGACATGATTATTTCGCACATTTCTTAAGGCAAATCCCTGAAAGGCAATCATTAGAGGGGCGTGATTTTCATCTCAAAGGCCACTGACACGTAACATGATATGGCTTCAGCTTTTGAAATCCCGCCAAGAAACAAACGTACTTCGCAAGCAAGCTCAGTGTGCGACCTCTTATATCAACATCTCCGAGTACTGTCTGCAGGAATGCTCGAAATTCGACAATTTTCCTCGTGGCTGAGTCGTGTTTTACCACCTTATTTTTCGTGGTTGCTGTGACATGAGCGACAGCCGAGCTTAGGTCGTGATTGTTTCCTGACTTGAGTTAAGTCGTGTCTTATAGCGAAAAATCAATGTCTACTGATGTAATTTTTAAATGGTCAGAAGCCGTTTCCGTGTGCAGCTAGCACCGCTAACAACTAGAGTACCTAGTGCACTAAATACAAATATGGCTAGTTCTGTTCCTGGTGTTGGCTTAAAGGTATCCGTTCATGTGAAAAGCTAGGATTTAGAATTTGTTTAAATTTCAATCATATTTTGTAAATAGGGTCAGAATACTTTCGAAAAACATAATTTCCAACGTGGTCACTCCAGTCGCTGACCGCTGGTTTTTATTTTATTTGGAGAAGTACCCTCCCCCATATCAGTTTGGAATGGATATAATCGAAAAGTGTGCGCGCAAGGCGGCCGCGTGTTGGCTCTTTTGCCAGCATGGTTCAGTCCACGTAAAACTGACGTGTGTGAGGACTGATGAAAAGAAAGAAAAAATATTGAACTTATTTTGAAATAATGAATTTATTTGGAAGTGACAACGATGTGACAAGAGCAGGTTTTTACTTTTGCCTCTGGGCTATGCTGAGTGGCTGCGAATGCTGGTGGACGAAGAGCGAGCTGCTCAGTTGGATGGGGGCTAGGCCGGCCCAGGTAAGAATATGCCATGTTCCTATATGTGTTGTACGATTCGGTAAATTAGAACAGCGACATGAAGTGTTGGGCTTTTTATCTCTCCGCGTAGAGTGAGCACTAAACGATTTAGGATTTTCCAAATAAAAAAACGGGGCTAAGGTAACATCAGGACTTTTTTGAAGAAGAAAACTACATTGACAAGGATTAGTGAAAGTCAACTTATTCTGAAAATATAAGTCGACTGCAAGAAGTGTGTGTTTCAGGGATACAACAACTCATAAAATAATCGACCTTGGATCGTACGGAGATCTGCACTTTTCTTGTCGACGTTGGACAGCAGTAGCGGATGGAACACACCTTACTGGGAAGCTTTGTCGTTGGGGAGCAGCGGACTGATAGACTCGATGTGGAATACTTGCTAATAACCCCAAAATGCCTGCTCTTAAATTGTCCATGGGATTAAAATGTGAGTATTGCATGACGCGCTTCGAAAGATGAAGCCACTGCTTTCTATGACTTAGTTTACTTGTTACGCGTTCTCAAACGAGCTACAGTAGGACTTTTCTTATGAACGGCGATGACGATTTGTCTTTGGGTTTTTGATGTATTGTGATAGCGATGTTTGGTATTTTATTGTGCATAAGACATTGCTAGAGACTTTTCCAATATACAGGAGTAAACGAGTACGTATATGTCTCACACAATACAAGAGTCACAGAATCAAAAACACTTCTTTTATCGTGTATCACAAGTTGGCCTAAGAAGCAGAACCAGTTGGTATTTAGAGCTGCTGCAGAACCCGTAAAAGTTGCCGAACTAAAGAATATCATCCAAACGAAAACTAAAACAGGAGTAATGTGGCAAATAGCAGAAAATGTGAGCACATACGTGCGTGTATCCAGGGCTCAAGGAGTTTTCTCGAATCGCACCACAGTCGCAGGTACCGAAATAGATAATCCTCAATAAATCTGAGGCAAAACAAAATCAATAGCGAGCTATTCGACCGACAGATCATCAATGCATGGTGCACCAGCTTCTCTACGCCGAAATCCAAGAGTTATTCCACGATGTTCTCGTCAAAATGCAAATTGTTGGACATTCGAGAAAGCATTTCATGTTTCAATGCTGCTCCCAAACATAGGCTATACTAACGGCCGTGCTGACAATGGGGCAGGGCCACCCGGCGGCCGCCTTGCGCGCACACTTTTCGATTATATCCATTCCAAACTGATATGGGGAAGGGTACTTCTCCGAATAAAATAAATACCAGCGGTCAGCGACTGGAGTGACCACGTTGGAAATTATGTTTTTCGGAAGTATTCCGACCCTATTAACTAAATATGATTTGAATTAAAACAAATTCTGAGTCCTAGCTTTTCACATGAACGGATACCTTTAAGCCAATAAAATTGGTTCTCTCAAAGTAGCATTTCTATGTGTGAGGGGCATTTGAAGAGGTGTTTGACTCGGCAAGGCTATCTTTAGCGATCTGGAAGCTTTTAACGCACAGTGTATGAACATAGGATATTCAAGAAATACCTATCAGCTCTTACGTATTCATGCAGCACGCTTATATGCACTGCCGCACAAACTGTATTTTTGCGCATTTACTTTCAATCCAAATTTAGTGCAGACTGGATTGGTCTTGGTTCCTTTCCTCCCTCGTACATACAGCATACTGTATGTGCCA